>OX451217.1:55581095-56207497 GCA_949628195.1 Phasia obesa
AGTAGTACTGAATTTTCCATTCCTGACCTCATGTCAATTTACTGCAACAATTTATAAATAAATAAAAATAAATTTAGGTATTTATTGCCGAATTTATTACCAAATCTTTAGCCCCGGCACCGGGACCGTAATTTAGACGTCATTTCTTATAGTGCCTTTGAAATGTTTTGCAAACCTCCTAAAGTTAAATCTGCCATGAGTTGAATTTTAAAAGGCAAAATCTCACTGGTCAAAAACTAGGAATCAAATTGTAATTTTATACATAAGTGAATTAATTTACAAGTATTTGTTAACTTGTTCAATTGAACCGGCTGCAAACCTATTTAAATAAGATGAAAAAGAGCAATTAAACGAAATTATGTTTTAAAAATACTATTGTAAAAACCAAACGAACGCAATGGCAAATATAAAATTAACACAATTATCGACATCTGAATTTAAATTAGATTCTGTAGAAGATTTCTGTTTAAATTCCAATGGTAACTGCATGGTATTAATAGGTAATTTTAGTGATGTTACTATCTTCGAGTTAATGATTAGTTGTGATACTATGGTACTCATGCCATATAGCAATAAACAAATTCGAGTAAGCCAAACCAAGCCACTTAGTGAAGTTATTGCAAATATTGATCTTGTTAAAATTTATGAAAATGGAACTGCACAAGAATGTCAAGAATTGGCATTAGATCCTATATATACAGCAGACTGTGCGATAGAGGCTCTTAAAGCTAGAGTTGTACAAGCAAATATTATAACTATCAATAATACAACAATTTGCTGTATTTTAACAACCTACGGATTTTGCGAAATTTTTAAAAAAACTTCTATCACTGCAGAATGGAAGCCGCTAAACACAAACTTATCAAATGTTTTAATAACCGAAGTATTTCCCATAAAAAATCCTCTAAATATAAAAACCTTCAATGATTTTAAAACTTTTGTGAATAAATTCTTAATCACTTGCTTTGCTATGGCCCCTTGTTTTTCTGATATTGTAATTTACTTGGGTACGGCTGCCGGGTACGTTATAGCCCTTAAATATAATGAAACATCTTGCAAGTTTGAGAATAATTGCCAGTTGAAAACATCACTGAATCGTATTAGTTATATTGTTATATATAACAATTTAATATTAGTCGGTTGTGACCAAGGAAAAGTTCTTTTGGTGAAAATAAACTTTGAAAATATCACTCTTCAAGAACTGCACTACTTATGGAGTAATTCAGATCGTATCTCCTGTCGTAAAGCTGTTTTTACTTACAATGAAGATTTGAGATCATATTTAGTGATATTTTGTAAAGCAGCTCATATATTGGCATATAAGTTAGATAAGACTGGTGCTGTTGTATGTAGTTCAATTTTATATGTAAGCGGTATTAAAATAACTGGTAAGCAAAATTTTGTATATCTTTCCTTCTGATCTTTCCCTATGTTAAATATTTTGACGATAAGTACTGGCCAAATAAAAAGCGTAAAAAATAAAGGTTTGCGAAGTTATAAAGGCTTAACTTAATAAGAAGAAGTAACTCAACACATGTGTTAGCAAAAGAAGTTATTCACGATTAACTTGTTAATCGTTAATTTTTATACCCTTATTAAAAATAAATAAAGTATAGGTACCTACTACTTGAATTGTACTTTAAGACAAAATTTTCATATAAACTTAGTTTTAAAGTAGACTTGAAGTAGATTTTATTTCTTTTTCATAAGGGTATAAAAATTAACGATTAAAAAGTTAATTGTGAATAATAATTAAAATTACTTAATCGTAATCAAAGCTTTAATGATTACGATCATTAATTAATTGTAAGGTTTAAGGCAGGGATCGCAAATAATGATTATCCATCACATTTTAAAAGAAAAAAATCATTATGTTAGGGATATGCTACATGTACAAGGAGTACACCATTGCAATCGTCTTTAAGGGGACTGTCCGTTCCGCCAATGATTTTTATTTTTTAAGTTTTATTGAAAAAAATCAAAAATAAAAATTATTTTTCGAGTTCTAATTTTTCCTCACACATCAATGATTACTTGTTGAGTTGAACTAACGGTATAAATAAAATAATTAAGTTGTATTTTTATTTAAGTTGTATTTTTATTAAGTTGTATTTTATTTTCTTTCGAATAGTACATGGATACAACAATTATTTTTCTGTAAAATATAAAAATCTATAAATAACTTTTATTTTCTACCTATTTAAAATTCTCTCTATTATATATATTGAAATAGTACTCAATAAATTTTTGTATGACAAACAATAAACTCAAAGAAAAATGTTATTTAGTACTTACACAGAATAATTATTTTCCTGAACACCCTGAATGGGAAAATTAGCATTAGAGAAGAAATAAAAATACAACTTAATTATTTTATTTATACCGTTAGTTCAGAGAATTGGATAAAAAATAAGAAAATAAGTTGGAAAAATTGAATAAGTGATAATTTAAAATAAATTTTAAATCCTATCTCAAATAACCATACTAATATTATTTCTATGTGTTTTAATTATAAAGTCCTAAAAAATTACCACATCGCAATTTTTATCCCCCAAATATTGAAATGAAGAAAAAGTACCAGACACTAGTTTGATAATTTTACTATCTCAAAAGAATGCCATGCTAAACCTATTTATATGTGTTTCAGTAAAAAGTTCCCAAAAAGTCTTACATATGTCCAAATTAATAAAACAAAGAAATAATTTTTATTTTTAAGTAAAAAATAAAACTCAAGAAATAATTTTTATTTTCTAAGCGAAATATAAAACTTGGAAAATAATCATTATTTTCTAAGTGAAATATAAAACTCAGAAAGTAATTTTTATTCTTCAATCAGAAAATAAAACTTAAACATCAATCATTAAATGGCGAGCAAAGAATAAAACTCAGACAATAATTTTTATTCTCTGAGCAGAAAATAAAACTCAGAGAATAATTCTTATTTTGCAAGCGAAAAATAAAACTCAACTCATTGATGTGTGAGGAAAAATTAGAACTCGAAAAATAATTTTTATTCTTTGAGTAGAAAATAAAACTCAAGAAATAATCATTAAAACCCAATTTTTAAAATAAAACTCATAATCATTACAATCTCTGGTTTAAGGGATCATCAGGATTAAAAATATTATTAAAAACGAGTTCATATATATTTTAGAGTTAATATAATCTTAAACTTACTTTTTTACAATACAAGATCATATGGTCTGCCCAACATACCATAAAGCAATCAAACTACAATACAACTTGAGAATAAGCTTATAAAATTATGTCGAAATATTAAGGCGAAAATAATAAATTTTTTTATATGGATTTTGACAGTTCAACTTACAATTTTTCTCCTTAAATGGAAATTGAACTATCAAACTTCATATAAAAAAATTTAAACATTTTCGCCTTAATATTTCCCCTTCGTAGTGAGCAAGGCATATTCAAGGCACATTCATCAGGTAACCTCACTAAGAAGGGGAAATATTAAGGCGAAAATTTTTAATTTTTTTATATGAAATTTGCTAGTTCAATTTCCATTTAAGGAGAAAAATTGTAAGTTGAACTGTCAAAATCCATATAAAAAAATTGATTATTTTCGCCTTAATATTTCCCCTCAGTAGTGAGGCTACCTGCTTAATATGCCCAAGGTAGTGAGGTTACCTGATTAATATGCCCAAGGCATATTACGAAGGGGAAATATTAAGGCGAAAATAATCATATAAAAAAATTGATTATTTTCGCCTTAATATTTCCCCTCAGTAGTGAGGCTACCTGATTAATATGCCCAAGGCACCTTGGATTTTGAAAGTTCAACTTCAATTTTTTCCCCTAAAATGGAAATCAAACTCCATTTTAAAAAATTTTAAAAATTTTTGCCTTAATATTTCCCCTTCGTAGTGAGGTTACCTGATGAATGTGCCTTGGTAGTGAGTATAAATTTAACTGTCAAAATCCATATAAAAAATGATTATTTTCGCCTTAATATTTCCCCTCCGTAGTAAGGCTACCTGATTAATATGTCTTGACATGATGTTTATTCACACTCTGATATTTATTGTAGAAATAACACGAAAATTTAATTTAGAATTTTTGTTAGAAAATAAAACAAAAGAAAAATTTCGCTTTTAATAATATGTACAAAATGTAAATAAACAAGCAAACCGCATTCATCAGTTAACCTCACTAAGATATATAATTTTATATTTTGTTTTTATATTTTGTAAGTTTACTTTATAAGATATATTAATAAATAAATAAATAATTGAAAACCTGATAAATCCGAAAAGTAGTTAAAATTGGAAACATTGTCAAATATGTATTCGCATATTTCTCTTTGTAGTTCAAAAATCTAAGAAGTGTGAGGAAAGTCATGCTCCATGCAAATTTGTGTCTTCTCAGGGAAATTAACCTTTTTGTGTTAATTGCAATAAACACGGTTGTTTAAAATTTATAAATTATATTAAAAAGAAAGAAAATATAAAAACTTCGAATACACGTCATACCGAGTAGTAACACAAGACAATTCGAACTGATGTGATTTTACTAAACTATTTTCCATATTAGCGAGTCTGAAGAAAATGTGTAAAAATTAGGATTTGCTTGAATCACGGGAATGTTAGTAAACACTCTATTGAGTTCATTTCCATCAATTTGGCAGTTAATATCGCTATTCGCACCAACAATTCCCATTTTACAATTCCTATAGTTTTAGATTCAATTGCAGAGTCAAAAAATTTGGAGTATTATTGCAAGTTAATTAATTTTAAATCATTAGTCTTAAATCTCTTCCACCTAGAGTAAGCTAAATCTCTTTGATGTATCGCATTCTTTACAACATTAGAAAACCAAGGTTTTTGTTTGTTACTAATTTTTTTAATCTTTAATGGTACAGTGCTATCAAAAATATATTGTTTGTTATGTTTCAAAAACGCGGATTGAGTAATACAGGGTGGGCCAAAAGAAACCAAGGGCTCTCCAAAAATTTGTCTTAAAAGTGCCATTGTGTCTCGGGCAGTATGGGCAGTGGCTCCGTCCTGCTGAAACCACATACCAGGTCTGTTTTCAAGAGCAGGACGTAAAAAATTTTCTATCATAAACCGATACCGCTCTCCATTTACGGTTACAGCACTTCCATCTTCATTCTCGAAGAAGTAGGGCCCAATGACATTTTCAGATGTGATCCCACACCATACTGTACACCTGATGGGGTGCAATTGGCGTTGATGAATGGCTCTTGGATTTTCAGAACCCCAGAACCTACAGTTCTGCTTATTAACAAAGCCATTCAAATGAAAATGAGCTTCATCACTCATAATCAAATTTTCAATAATGTCGGCGATATGCTCTTTGCGTTAAAATAATTGATCTCTGGTTTAAATAATACAATTCCAAGTGTTGTCTATATAATCTGAAAGAAAAAATAAAAAAAAGTTAATAAACAAAAAAGTTATTAAACTTTTACACCCCTTGGTTTCTTTTGGCCCACCCTGTAGTATCAAGGTTTTTAAAATCATAGTATCTAAAACACTGATCCACATGTTGAACTTTAAAGTTGTACGTTAATAAAATCAGATCGTGTTTCGAAAAACACGGAGCTGATATCTGATCGTATAAACTTATCTTCGATTCAGTAGATACAAAAAAGGTCAATTTGTGTGCTTTCTATCGAGGTATGATGTGTTGGATTAATTCTGTTAACTGGTAATAGACCAAGAGAGAGAGCTCATTATCAAGGCGATAGTTTTCTTTCATATTATCAGCATTAATATCACCATAAATTACTATATATTCATATTCCGTTGTTAGAATTTCAAGTGTTGAATAAAGGTCAGTATGAGGTATTCTGTTATTATAGACCTAATAAAAGAAACAACCACATTTTCTCAGATGAAAAAATTTCAACAAACAAAAATTCAACGTTTCTTGTTTCCTGCCCAATTAGAGAACTGACAAAAGATGACCTGTGACGCATTTTACCAAAAATACCATTCTTAGTAAATATTGCAACGCAATTCAAAACAACAAATTATTTCCTAATTTATTACAAAATACTGGTCTTGCGAAATCCGAGCCTTTGACATTAACCTGAGCCTTTGACATTGGAAGGCATAATTTTTTTTTATTTCATTTTTATTTTCTTAATCAAGCCCTAATCCGGGCCATATATGATTAATACAGTAACTTTCATATGTAATGGTTAACAAGTGTGAAATTTTTTTTAATTCTAACATA
The DNA here is from genome assembly GCA_949628195.1 of Phasia obesa. Taxonomy (NCBI): domain Eukaryota; kingdom Metazoa; phylum Arthropoda; class Insecta; order Diptera; family Tachinidae; genus Phasia; species Phasia obesa. The sequence goes on from OX451217.1 coordinate 55,587,315, forward strand.
AGTTTAATTTTATTGTCAGTGGGAAACATAGTTCTCATTTAACTATAATTTAACAAATATTTTAGTTTAATGGTTGAAATAGAATAAGTAAACGTCCTTAAATTTATAGGAAGTGCATTCCATAACCTGCAAGTCCTTATCAAGAATGATGTTTCAAACGTAGAATTTTGCATTCTATGCAGAATAAAATGTGGATTTCTTGTCAAATGGGAGAGATGAAATAATTGAAATAGGCAAAGGGGCGATCTACTAGTAATTATCTGGTACAGGGCTGTAAGATTACTTATATTAATAAAATTTTTAAATGAACATGACAAAAAACTTATTGTATAGCTGGAAACATTAACAATTTATGAAAGATCATAAGTCTATGCCAAGAGTAAAGTAAAGTAAGCTAAAAACCACTTTTAACTATCACATACTATAAGGACAAGTTATAGCAATAAGCATTATCCTCATTATTATAACGAAAAACTACTTATTGCTCCAACAAAATCCTAACTTTAGCTAAAGGCAAGTTATAATAATGGGCTTAAGTTTAATAACTTTTAATGTAAGATCCCTCATTGAGGTGAGTTGTAGATTAGATCTGTTAAATATGTTAAAATGCAATGATATTGATGTTGCATTTATCCAGAAATCCCCTTTAGGAGAAAATCTAAATTTTAGTTTAGAGGGATACTCGTTTCCGCATAAAATAATGCCCATTCCATTTGCTTTATTTCACAGCTTTGATAAAATGTTGCCAGAAACATTTCAATGTTTTTCCAAAGCAAAAATAGAGTACTACTTCAGCAACATTTTTTCATGACTTTTTCATACAAATTTTTTATGTACAGTCCCGCACAAAACTATTGGCGCAGCAAGCATACTCAGCTTTATCATTATTTTAATGCTATTTAAAAACAATATTATTCGAATAAAGCTGTATTATTAATACGCTCTATAGTGTTCGAACTAATAGCAATGTTTTTTTTTTCTTTTTATATATGGCAAAAATATTTTTTATAACTTTTTTATAAAAAAAATAAATAAATCTTATATAAATCTTAATTTTTCCGTTATATCTTTTACATTGACGTTTTGCTTAAAAAAATTCAAAACAATAATTTGTGAATACTAAAATGAGTTCAAAACAAAAAGAAACCACAGAATCTCAGCGAAAAATAATACTACATCTCCATAATCAAGGCAAGTCATACGTTGAGATAGGTGAAATAATGGAACGAAGTCGTTTTACAATTCGCTGTATTATAAATCGTTTTAAAGAAGAGACAAGCTACAATAGTGCTAAACGAACAGGCCGTCCTAGAGCTTTAACTGATCGTGAGAGCAAGACAATAGTGCGAAAAATAAAGCAAAACCCCCAAAAAAAAAACATCGACCGAACTTGCCGCTGAAGTTCAAAAGGATTTTGGCAAGAATATTCATCCCATGACTATTCGCAGACTCCTACATGAGGCTAATTATACTTCAAGAGTTGCAAGGCGTAAACCACTTGTTTCTTTAATTAACCAAAAGAAGCGATTAGACTATGCGAAAGAATTTAAAAGCAAACCTATTAGTTTTTGGGATGAAGTACTATTCTCGGATGAGAGTAAATTTAACATTTTTCGTTCTGATGGCCGGATTAATGTTTTGTTTGGAGAAAGCCCAATACAGCATACGAAAAACAAAATCTTGCTTACAGTTAAATACGGTGGAGGTGGTGTAATGGTTTGGAGCTGTATGTCATCTGAAGGTATCGGTGAGTTGGTTTTTATAGAAGGTATTATGGACAAATTCGTTTATTTAAATTTACTCAAAGCAAATGTAAAAAAAAGTGCCGAAAAGTTAAATTTGTCAACATCATTTACATTCTAACATGACAATGACCCAAAACATTCAGCTCATGACGTGCGTATGTGGTTAGCATTCAATGTTGCACATGTTTTACCGCATCCTCCACACTCTCCAGATCTCAATCCAATTGAGCATTTGTGGGAGGAGCTTGACAGAAGGGTAAAAAAGCGGTCAGTTTCAAATATAGTTCAATTGCAGCAAGTGTTAAAGGAAGAGTGGCTAAAAATTGAGAGAGAAACCACAAAAAAGTTAGTGCATTCTATGCCAAGGCGTTTGAACGAAGTTATAAAGCAAAAATGCTTGCCCACTAAGTATTAAGAGTGGTAAAATTTATAAAAATGTTAGCTTATTAAGTATAAATGTGTTAACTAAAAATGTGCTATAAATGATGTGCCAATACTTTTGTGCGATAGAATCGTCATGTTTTTATGTTATGTTAATAAAAATATTGATTTACAACAACTTAAATGAGTTTCTTTAGTAGATAACTTAACTGAAAGGACATTTATTTTTATCTTAAAAAAATTTAAAACGCTATAAACCAGGTAAAAATAAAAAATGCTTGCTGTGCCAATAATTTTGTGTGGGACTGTATGTAGTTTGACAGCATTTCGCATGAAAAACTGAACAGAGTACCAGGCAAGGCGAATTCATACCAGGTGTGAGCAGTAGAGCAACAACTACAACAAAACAACAACTTTGGCATTAGACTAGCAGATTGAAAACAATGTATTTTTGACAAGACATTAGCAAAAAACGAGATCAAAAAACAATCAGCTGGGCTATCGACTCCACCTGGTATGAATTCGCCTTGGTACCAGGCTTTAAGGGGAAATAGCAGAAACAGAGTTGTACTCCTAATAATTTAGCTTATACAGTACATTAAAATTTCGAAATATAACTTACATTTAGCGATAAAAGGCGTTAAAGCAAATATTTTTTTTTTGTCAAATGCAGGTATTGAATCAATTAGCGAAAATGAATTTATTATCACCACCGTCACATGTGCAGTAAAATATATTAAAATTTTATTTCCAACTGAAGATGAACTCATCATCGAAGAGCAAGTGGTAGACCACGATTTCGACTCAACAAATTATCAAATACTGGGGCTAGCAACCTCATCATCGAAAAATTTATGGTCCTTTTTACTTTATCGCAATAAAGATTATGTTCATCAATCGAAGTATTTCGCAACAAGCGCATTCGTAAATGTATGTAAATTAAGCAGCCAAGATAGTTTCGTAAAATTGAGAAATTTGAATTTAAAACCTTTGAATATGGCGCAGGATTTGGTCTTGGCTATTAATTTGGATATATTCAATAACATGGAACTTGATAAATATATGACCTATTTAAATATAGGAAAGTTAAGTTTTCCAAATGAAATTAATGATGCATTTTATCAAAAATTGCAAATAAAAATAATAATTACCCGTAAATTAGCTACATACCAAAAGTAAGTTTTATGTCAATTATGTTTGTTTTTCTGAAGTTTAAATGATATAATTTTTTTCTTCTTAGTGTAAAATATAGAAAACTGAAAGCACAAACTGAAAATGAACTACAGATATTGGAATCCGCTCTGCCGATGCTACATATTTTAGGACGGTTGCGTTATCTAAAGCAACTAAATTCTAAAGAAATTAAACTTACAAAATTCCAAGAGCTCTCTCTTTATTGTATGCAAATGCAATTTAGTCATTTATTAAATGGTATTGTTGCAATTAAATCCAATGAGGAAAAAAATGATCTTCATAAGGTTGATAAATTTGTCACATTTTTAATAGATGAATTCGATAAATACAAATTTGACTCATGTGGTTTTACGAAACCTGTGGAATATTGTAAGATATGTAACCAGGTCATAACAAATTTTATAAAATGTGAACAACAGCATGAAATTAAGAGATGTAGTATATCTTGTACGCAGGTATGTATAATTCGAAATGTATACTTTTTATTTTAAAATAAATATGTAGAACATATTTAAATTAAAACAAGAACAAATTCAAACAAATTTTTTTTTATTTGAATATACATACTTATACGTAAGAAACAAGGCGAATTTATATAAGGTGGCATCACCACGACAACAATTTCAACACTAAAAAACACCCACATGCATTTTGTTGTTGGGTACCTGTAGGGCAGACGCTAAAAGCACTAATTAAAATATCACATCCAACAACTAAAAACACTTCTTCCTTACCTTTTCTGGTAGTATTTTGTATTTTTTTTTTTTAATATTGAAACATGTTTTTTAAATAAATACAATTTTATCGGGTATGTTCTGTAATCCGAAACCGAGTGAAATTGAAATCGAATAAATTTTTAAAGAATAATATAACTTAGTTGCGCCTATTATTTTAAAACATTAGCAATCAAGGAAGTTATGTGAATGGTCTTTAATCAAATGTATAAAACATAATATTAAAATGTTGTAAGATTTAAAAGTTATGACAATTTAAAATTTCGGAAAATTCGGATTCAATTTCACTCGGTTTCGGATGACAGAACATACCTGTATATCTTTTTTTTCAAATTTAAAAAAATAAACGAATTTTTGATAAAAAAAAGTAAAACAAAAAATAATTAACATCGCCGTGGTGCCACCTAGTAAAATAGATTCGCCTTCGTAAAGCCTAGTACTCTGTTCGAATTTGTGAAAAATGTTGAGCAACATTTATTATTTCACAAGGAAAATTTGACATTTAAAAAGTGGTGTCTATCTGGCGATTTGAAAGAATTTTACGATTTTTTTGTTTTTAAGTATACCACATTGTTTTAGAAATGTTAACAAAAGCCAAGCAATCAGCTGTTGTTTGAAAAATTACACATGATATAATGCCCCTTTGCTTTATTTCACAGCCTTGATAAAATGTTGCCAGAAACATTTCAATGTTTTTCACAGCAAAAACAGAGTACTACTTCTGCAACATTTTTTCATGACTTTTTCATAGAAATTTTTTGTGTATGTACTTTGACAGCATTCCGCATGAAAAACTGAACAGAGTACCAGGCTTAAGAAACAAGCACATTCATCAGGTAGCCTCACTACTAAGGGGAAATATTAAGGCAAAGATTTTTATTTTTTTGTATGAAGTTTGATAGTTCAACTTCCATTTAAGGAGAAAAATTGTAAGTTTAACTGTCAAAAATCATATAAAAAAATGGAAATTTTCTCCTTAATATTTCCCCTCCGTAGTGAGGCTACCTGATGAATACATACATGTACATACATATTATGTATATATACATATACTATGTATATATTTACTGTGGAAAAAGTACATACATTCATAGAGAATTAGAAGAGACAGATGACATCTGGCATCATTGCCTTGAGTTGTAAACAACGTGTTTTTTTTTTGCTCGTGGGTGATTTTTTGAAAAAATTATATTTTTCTTTAATTATTTTGGACTATGACTAGTCAGAAAAGAGGTTTCTTTGGTAATTCTCCAAAATTTAAGATGCAAAAGGTTGATCCTGGAAATAGCAATAGGTTTCATTTGCTATCAGATGAAGAAGAAGAATATAGAGTCGTAAAGGAAAAAATTCCACCAATTGTAGTGGACTCGTGTCATAGCTTTCCAAAAGTTTGTTTTGAAATACTTGGTGAGAAGTACCTGTACAAGAGGATGTCAATTGGAACAAAGGTCATCAGCAGTTCATTGGCCCTCTACGAAGCTGCAATAAAAAAGCTGAGTGAACTGAATTACAGTTTTTACACGCACGAGGTTAAAGACGCTAAGTTCTTTAAGTTGGTATTGTTTGGTTTACCAAGAACGGACCCGAATTTATTAAAGACCGAATTCATCCAAATGCATAATATTACACCAGTAAGTCTAAAAGAAATTGTGACTAAAAAAAACTACAGTTGAGGACGCTATATACTTGGTGGAGTTCAACAAGCAAGAAGTCTCAAAAAGTGAGGTTATGAAAATAAAGTACTTCAGTAATATTACTGTCCATTGGAGAAGGCCCCTGAAAGGTACGAAAGGACCCACTCAATGTTCAAAGTGCTCTATGTATGGACATGGAGCTAAAAATTGTAATAGAGGCAGTGTCTGTGCAATTTGTGCTGGCAATCACGACCAGGCAGAGTGCGCTTTGGCTAAAAGCTCCCAAGGAACAAGTATTGTATATAAATGTCACAACTGCATCAAGAAAAACCTCAAAAATGTGAATCACAGGTCTGATGACCCTAATTGCCCTTGCCGTAGAGATTATTTGGAAATGCGTCTCCGGATAACCTCCAGGACCCGACCTAATTTCAATAGACCCAGAAATAATTATGTGTATGACGAGGCCGAGTTCCCTCAGATTTCAAATCGGCAGCAACAAACGGTTACAGGTGAGCCCACCACCCAAAGAAGAACTTTGTACTCCGATGTTTCAAAAAACAGATCCCGGGCCATCACCGATGAGGAAGATATATCTAACGAGAGATTGTTGGATATATTCTTCAGTGCTGTGGATGCCTTAGAGAAATGTCGAAATAAATTTGACAAATTAAGAGTGCTTGGCATGATGCTCAAGCAGGCAATATAAAATTATGGGTAGCGAAAATGTATTCGTTATGCACTGGAATGCTCAAGGCATAACAACTGAGTCAGCAGCTTCACAGCTCGAACAAGTGCTTCACGACAAAAAAGTCGACATACTGCTCCTAAACGAAACGTTTCTAAAACCGTACCATAAGCTCAAATTTGGAGGCTACAAAATATACAGAGAGGACCGTCAAACACATGGAGGAGGAGTGCTTATAGCGGTAAAAAGTAGTATAGGTCATAAATTATTACCTAAGATTAAAACAAAGACCATTGAAAATATCTCTGTGGAAGTTATAATAAGCGGACGCCCCATAAGTTTCATTTCCGCTTATAATCCTGTTTATACTTCAAATTTTAAAACGGACTTAGATCTTCTTACTAACTCATTTAGTGACTATTTTATTTTCGGTGATCTCAATGCACAACACGTGAGTTGGAACTGTAATACAAACAACACAGCTGGTAGAGAACTTTACCGACACCAACTTAGTTCAAGTTACTACATATTCCATCCAGACTCTCACACTAGATTCGGACAAAACATAATTCCTGTTCTACCCTCCACTGTAGATATTTTGTTAACGAACTCTAACATTTCTTTTTCTCGCATAGAGTCCCACCCGAACGTTTTACAGTCAGACCATGTTCCAATTTCTTGTTGTATTTATGGTTCGCCTCAAAACCAGTTAGTTACAGTCCCTTTGTATAATCGCGCAGATTGGCCGACAATACAAAATTGGGTTGAGAATGAAATTAGGTGTCACAACATAGGACAAATTGAAGTGAACAACAATAACTTTGATATTTCATTAAATAGATTAATCGGCATCGTTAAGGAGGCTTTCAACAAGATTCCAGTTGGCCAAAAAAATCCCTGGCAGAGAGAGATTTCAGATACTTCCTAAATGCTTATTTCGCAGAGAAACAGATATAACCGTAAACTTCGAAGATGTAGAGATCCAAACTACAGAGCCCATTTGAATGGCATTTTAAAACAGTTGAATCGATTAATTGATTTTCACTTAAGTAGGGATAGAAACGTTGCGTGGTCCAATTTTATTTCGAAATTGCCTTCCGGGAGCAAAAAGTTTTGGAAACTTACTAAAGCTTTGAAAGGTAAGAACTCTACAATTTCGGATCTAAATACAAATGATGAAGTTTTGAGAACTGGTGAAGAAAAAGCAAACGCCATTGCACGTGTTTTTAGTAATAATCATACTATTACGACCAACAACACTTCACCTTTAGATAGTGTAGTTTCAATTTATGCAAATCAACTCAACAATGTAGTTCTTACTGATAGTGACGACATCGAATTTACAGACTCCGAAGAAGTAAAATCAACAGTCTTCTCTTTAAAAAATAATAAAGCCCCTGGTTTAGATGGTATTAATAGTATTATTCTAAAACATATGCCGGAATACTTTTTTGAAACATTAAGCAATCTTTTTAATTACTGCTTAAGAAATGGGTACTTTCCTTTGGCATTTAAAAAGGCTAAAGTAATACCGATTCTTAAAAATGGAAAAGATCCGAAATTGCCCTCGAGTTATAGGCCAATAAGTATATTGAGTTTATTGGATAAAGTTTTTGAAAAAATTATCCATAAACGAATCGTTGAATTCTCTGAATTGAAAGACCTCATCAATCACCGACAGTTTGGTTTCCGAAGAGAACACTCCACTGTTCATCAATTAAAAAGAGTGGTGAACATTATTGAAAATAATAAAAGAAATCGTAGGAGCACAGGTATTATAGTTTTAGATATCGAAAAAGCTTTCGACACAATATGGCACAATGGCCTATTGTTTAAACTTAACTCCTATGACTTTCCGTTATATTTACAAAAAATGATTTAGACAATCGTACGTTTGTAGTGTACGTGGATAATAAGTCTTCCAATGAAAAAGGTATACAGGCAGGATTACCACAGGGCTCTGTCTTATCACCTACGCTTTATTCATTGTATTCGTCAGACATCACCCTTAGTAGAAATCAAGAAGCCGCATTTTACGCAGACGATAGTGCTTTTATTTGCAGTGGTAAAGTTTCAAATGCTTTAGTTAAGAAAATGCAAGTGAGCTTAAATTTAAGTCAGAAATATTTTAGTAAATGGAAAATCAAAGTTAACGATAATAAAACGCAAGCTATAATTTTTCCGTTCAATAAATCTCCAAAACGCATCCCTACTCAAACTATGTTCTGTCGCGGTAATGTTATACCTGTAAAATCCGAAATAAAGTACTTGGGTGTTGTCCTAGATAAGAAATTAATATTCAAACAACATGTTAGCCACATCTGTGAAAAAGCCATAAAGTGCGGCCGCGCATTATTTCCTATACTTAACAGGAGATCTAAGCTTAATATGAAAAACAAAATTTTGTTATATAAAATGTGTATTCGACCAATTATGACCTACGGCTGTCAAGTTTGGTTTCATAAAACGGTCAAAACTCATACCAAAAAGCTTCAGATTATACAAAATAAGAACTTGAAAATAATCCATGGTCTTCGCCGTAGGTATCCGACAAATTTACTGCACAGTAACTTTGGACATAAAATGATAAACTCGTTTGCAAGGGAACTGACACTGTCATTTAATGAAAAATGCAGATTGTCTAATTTTGAAACAATAAGAAATTTACCAGGTAATCACTAAGATTCGTTCGATAAGAATGAATTAACTTAGTGATCATCTATACAAATTTCTTTATAATTTCCATAGAGATCGTAAAGGTTTTTTGTGAGCAATTTTCCTTAATAATGTTCCTATTTATTTTTTAATAGTTTCGTAAATTTAATTATTAGATTCCTATTGTTGTAATACTTTTAGTAAAATCTCATACCTTTGTACCTGTATATTTTAGAAACTGTAAATAAACACTATTTTTATTAAAAAAAAAAAAAAAAAAGAAGAGACAGATGACAGTACCTGTTACTGATCATATCAAAGGGTTCAAAATATAAAGTAATATACATATATTAAATATCATTAACTATAGGGACACCCTATAGTTTCCAACTTAATGCTATCGCGGACATAGTAATATACGTTCTGTGTAAATTTCAATCAAATGTCTATAATGGTTCCAAAGATAGGGCCATATAGGTCAAATTACATCAACTATTGCGACACCTTTAATTAATATTTTAAATATATGTATGTATATACTTGTTATTAGATCAAACATAGTGGTAGACATTATGTCCAACTTTTAAGCGGTTGTCTACAATGGTTACAAAGATACTGACAAGTTACATCAATTATGGGAACACCCTTTAATTTTCAAGTTCAAATTTTATAATTGTTGTTATAGTGGACTTGGCAATATAGGTTCTTTGTAATTTCATATTTTTGTCTATAACTGTTTAAAAGTTTGGCCATATACATCAACTGATGGGACACCTTTATTTATTTATTTGTTGTAGCGAACTAAGCAATTCAGTTTGTTTGTAAATTTTAACCGTCTGTCTATAATGGTTGAAAAATTTGCCCATATACATCAATTATTGAAACACCGTTTAATTTCTAATTTTAAATATTTTACTTGATATTATAACGAACATTCTGTCCTATTTATAAGTGTTTGTCTGTAACGGTACAAAAGATAGGGTTATATACACAAGTATGTCAAATAACTAAACCTATCGGGAAACCCTTTATTGTCAAGTTTAGTTTTGTATTAATTTTTGTTATTAGGATCTATTATGAACCTTTACGGTTCTTTCTGATTTCTATAGACTGTTTTCTGATTTCTAATATATTTTTCAGTGTTCTGCGTCGTTTAACACGAAGCTTTATAATAATTATTATTATTATAATTAGAAGAATTTGTAAAGATTTTAATAGTTTATATCAATTTATTGATTATTCATTATCGTTAAATGTTGTGAAACGAGATATATGTAATTGTTTATGTTTATGAAATTATGTTATAGGCTGTAAGGATTTCATCTATAGACTAATAAATAATAAATAAAAAACGTGTAAGTTGAAAAATTATGCACTTTTTAAAGAGGACATTTTCGAAGTCGGTTCAGAAATGACTGAGTTCTGCTGGCACAAACCACCTATCAAACTATTTTTAATTCCTAATTAAAAATAATTTAAATAAGGGGTGATCCATTTCGAGGTTCCATACTTTTTTAAAGAAAACACACAGAGAATTTAAATTGAATGAATGTTGAAGAATGTTTATTATCATTTGAAAGAACATTCTTTGGCATTTATTTTTTGATGATTATGTCCAAGGCCTGAATCGAAGCGGGTTGGTCCGCACAAACAGATTTTACATATCCCCACAGGAAATAGTCTAACGGGGTGATATAACACGATCTTGGTGGCCAATCGACCGGCCCAAAATGTGAAATTATGTGCGCACCGAAATGTTCTCTCAATAAATCCATTGATTGATGCGATGTGTGGATAGTGGCGCCGTCTTACTGAAACCAAATGTCGCCGAGATCACGAGCTCCACAATTTCAGGCATCAAATAGTCGGATATTATGACATGATCATGGTCGTCATTGACGGTTACGTTCGCACCGGCATCATTTTTAAAGAAATATGGACCGATGACTCCATCAGCCCACAAACCACACCAAACCGTTGTTTTTTCTGGATGAAGTGGCAGCTCTTGAATCTCTTCAGGTTGCTGTTCGTCCCAAATGCGGAAATTTTGTTTGTTTACATACCCATTGAACCAGAAATGGGCCTCATCGCTAAACAAAATTTGCCTCGAAAACGTCAGATCTTCTTGGAACTTTTCAAGAGCCCATAGAGCGAAGCGATTCAGGCGTATGTCTTACCATTATGAAATGCCAAACAATACTAAACAAAAATAACATGACAGCATGACACGACTAACACGTGATCTGTTAAAAAAGGCTATTGAAAAAAGTACCTCGAAATGGATCACCCTTTATTTGCTATAAAGAAAAAGCATTTTGATATTAATACATACATATGTACAGTATGCAAAATAAATATTTATTCAATATTTTGTCTAAATTCACTATTTTTAAAATAAAAATCCAGGGATTGAACATGATTGTTATTTTTTTATTTCAGATAAAAAGGTTACGAAAAAATTCATTTTATTTAATATTTTTTAAACATTATAATTGCATATATATTATTTTGGTTATCGTAAATATTTTTTTTGGTTATAAGTAACCAATATATCAACAAAAAAAAGTTTTTTTATTTTAAATAACCATTTTGTCAACAAAATTTTTTTTTTTGTTAGAAATAAAAATTATAAAAATAATTTCTTTGTTTTGGTCAAGGTATATTTATCTTACTAGGTAGTGTCATCCGCCCAGCTGATTTAGTAGTTCGACATGTCAAAAGTTGAATGTATTCAGAAATTTTATAGTGTAGAAGTGAGAAAGCAATAAAACACTTACACGCCATCTCAATTTTCTTATATGTTTTTTGACATTTCGAACTACAAAGCAGCAACAACATGCCATGTTGTTCTTGTATTTGTTGTAGGGATGCCACTACCTAGTAAAATAAATATACCTTGGTTTTGGTTATCATTGACAATACAAAAATCAAAATAAAAATTTACTGATACTGAATTAGTCTCAAGAAAATCAGTAAATTCATATAAAAAATGTCTATAATAATGACAACAACTTATTCTTAAGTGTTGCGATTACCAACGAACGACATTTAATTTTATTTATATAGACATGAAAACCAAAAAGAAAAGAAAAACTTATGTAATGGTTATTTTTTACCAAAAAATCTTTTTAGGTGATATAATGGTTATCTGCAACCAACAAAATTTTTGGTTTATATAATGGTTATTTATAACCAAAAACTCTCACTAAAATTGGTTGCGATGACCTGAATAAAATATATCTTATAGAAATGGTTAATTATAACCATTTTATAAATGTATCAATATTAATGGTTAAAAATGGCTTTTTTGTGATTTATCTTATAATTGTTACGTCCCTGGAAAAATCATATTCGTACATATAAAAAAACTAAAATAATGTTGAAACTAACTTTAATATTTAGTTAGATAACCTTTACATTAAATGAGCTTGGGAATACCTATACAATTTAAACAAGTTATGTAAACTAATTTATTTTTAAAATGATTTAGGCCCATTATTATAACTTGCCTTTAGCTAAAGTTAGGATTTTGTTGGAGCGATAAATAGTTTTTTGTTATTAAAACTAAGCTAAAAACCACTTTAAACTATCGCGTACTATAAGGACAAGTTATAGAAATGAGCATTATCCTCATTATTATAACGAAAAACTACTTATCGCTCCAACAAAATTCTAACTTTAGCTAAAGGCAAGTTATATTAATGGGCCTTAGGATATTAAGGAATGTATGTATGCACGAGTATATTGGTTTATTTTAAATAGTCAAAATAATCTTTATAAAGAACCGTTAGCAACATTACAATTTTTGGGTTTGAAAAAAAAAAACAAACAAAAAACGAAAAATGTTTTTGTATCTCTGTTTATATTGCTCACACTGTATCAGGGTTCAGATTTTTTCATTTATGAACATTCAAAAATCAACATTCATGATATTTGTCATAAATGAGGAATTTAAAATTTTATATTTATTTTTCACGTTCATAAACGAAGAACAAAAGCTGTTCTGCCTATGTTCATACATGAATGCGTGTACATGTTTGTTTTTTGTAAATTACATACATGAAGAGTGATAAATTAGCTTCTTCATAAATGTTCATTTATGAACGTTAAATATTTATAAAATTTCTCCAAAATGAACATAAAAGAATTTTCTGTCTACGATCGCACATGCAGAAGAAAGAAATAAAGAAAATATTTTGTTACTGCATATGCCGGCAAAATCACGTGATTTGAACTCACGAACCGTTTTAAAATCACGTGTTTTATTTTACCCTGTTCTGTAAATCACAAAATTTTTTTTAAGTGATATAAAAATTGGAAAACCACAAGAAAATTGCTAATTTGTATTGTTTTTTTTATTATTTTACATAATACGTAAAATAAATACAATCTGAAGGGTCGAGGGTAACATTGTGGATTCCAGAAGGTTGTAAATGAAGGCAGTGTAAGGACGTTTTAAGACATTATTTACGGAGCCACTGCAATTTTATATTTGGCAAGTGGATATGTATGTATGTACTCTCTAAGCACTCAATCTAAAAAACACGAAAAAATGGTTTTAACATAAGATATTACTACGTCTTTAAAATGTGCAATTTTCTTATAGTTGTCTAATAAATTACTTAATTTTACTACAAAAAAGATACTTCAAACTTTATTACAGCAATTTGTTATAAAATAAACAACAAAAAACTCGCAAAAATAAGCAAGTGATTTGAAATCACAGACACTTTCCTAACTGATTTAAAATCACGTGATTACAAAATATTTTGTGTGTAGAACACCTTTTAAGTGATTTCAAATCACTTTGAAAAGAAGAGATTTTCAGTAGAGGTCTGATAGAAACCACTGTTAGGTGACGATCAACCAAAAAAGTTCCTAAAGCCTGGTACTCTGTTTAGGTTTTCATGCGGAATTCTGTCAAACTACATACATAAAAAATTTGTATGAAAAAGTCACGAAAAAATGTTGCAGAAGTATTACTCTGTTTTTGCTGTGGGAAAACATTGAAATGTTTCTGGCAACATTTTATCAAACTGTGCAAATGAACAATATTTTATTTGGAATTTTAGGTGAAATTGTTTGTAGAAAATTTAGAAAACAATGTGGTATATTTAAAAGCAATAAAATCTTAAAATTCTTCCAAATCGCAAGATAGACACCACATTTTAAATGTAAAATTTTCCTTGTGAAATAATAAATTTTGCTCAACATTTTTCACAAATTCGAACAGAGTACTAGGCATAGATAGATAGATAGTCAACTGAAACGTCAAAAACCTAAGTCTCTTGTCAAAAAACCTAAGTCTAAGAATGTATTGGTAGGCAAAATTGTATAAGTGTTGGTTTTTAAAAAAAATTCCCCACAGCACCTAAACTGCACATAGTTGTATAAAATATTTTGTAAAAACAGAATATTTTTTTACATGCAGTTTTAGATGTTAAAATTAAATAATTCGTTTGCTTTTTAATAAAAATATGAATTTTGTTTTTTTTTTTTGCTAATATATTTATGTGCGAAAAACTTCACATTGAATGCTAATTTTAAATATTTATTATATTGATTTGAAAATTTTCATCCCCTAAAAGACAAAAAAAATACAATACTGTGTAGAAATAAATTTCACCAAAGAAATGTCAAAATTAAATTTATTTTGTATTTAAAAATATAAAATGCAATGAATTGTTAAATAATTTTTTGTGCAAAAATTCAAAATTGTTTAAATATTTGTAAAGTGAAATTGAATAACGCGTAATAGTGCCTAAACGTGAATAAAAATTTTACTCCCCTAAGTGTGTTGAATCCACACCATACCCGTATGTGTGAAGACATTTGTAGCCACGTTTTTGACATTTGGAGAGTTGACCATCTATGTGTTATCTATGGTACTAGGCTTTAAAAAAGTTTTCACTTTCAAAAATTTGTATGAATAAGTCATGAAAAAATGTTGCAGAAGTAGTTCTTCTTTTTACTGTGGATAAACATTGAAATTTTTCTGACAAAATTTTGTCAAAGCTGTAAAATAAAGTGCCGAATTACATTTTGCAACTTTTGTCGCTGCAATATTTCTCGTTTCTTCTTTAATATTGCATTTGTGTTTACATCATGCATTTTTTATTGCAGCAATTTTTATGGATGTATACATTTGTTTACATTTTAAACTTCAAAATTAAAACTACGAATTGGAGAACAAATCGAATTTCAACAGTACATGAATATGTGTACCCTTTTTAGTTCCTCTCTCCCCTCTCGCCTACTAATGGAGAATTGCAGCGACAAAAGTTGCATAACGTAACTCGGGACTAAATGGGCATTATTTCATGTGGTATTTTTCAAACCGCAGCTTCTGCTTACATTTTAAATGTCAAATTTTCCTTGTGAAATAATAAAAGTTGATGAACATTTTTCACAAATTCGAACAGCGTACTAGGCTTAAATAAAAATTAACCGTTTTTCAAACATACATACGTGTGATTTTCTGTTCTGTAAATCACAAAATTAGTATTTTTTGGTATTATTTTAACTTTGTTAAACCACTAGATAATAGCTAGTTCCATTGTTTTTTCTAATCACGTTGTTATAAACAAAATTAAATGTACATAAATAAATTATGTGATTTACATACAAAGCATGGTAAACTAACTAAACATTAATTGAATATATTTTTTATTTCAGCTTGAACTATTTGAAACCATATTCTGTCCACATTGTTACGCACTGGCTAGAAACGATGATGCGGCTAAACTGCAGGAACTGTTTGCAACTGATGACTATATAACATGCATTTATTGTAGATTTTTGATGAAAAAAGATGAATTTTAAATAATCAATAAAGATTTCAGAAAATAAAGTACAATTCAATTAGAAGCTGCAAAAGTGTAAATATAACTTGTCCTTTAAAATACTTCCTAATACTCAGATACATATATTTCTGGATTGTGTTCAAACAAATAAATGTCTTGTTCCAATTGGCGTAAGTCTTTTTCGATTTTGCTCTTATGGAGTATTTTTGCAGCAGTGTCCGTATATAAAGATAAACCTTGATAAATTCTGAACAGTTCAGCAAAGTTTGTTTTAAGACCCTAAAAAACAAAAAATAATTTTAGAAAATTGTCAATTTAGTGATTGTGATTTGTCACCTTTAATATTTCCTGCTGTTCATCACTAGTTAATTTTTTCACTCCCGCATAACGGTCTGGAAGCACGCATGCATTCTTAGCCTCTATTAATGCATTTTTACATTGAGCGTAACTTTTTTTTAGAAAGTTTTTTCGCGCATCTAAATAACCTGGTGGTTTGGCAAAATTTTTGGAGCAAATATATTGAGGAATCAAACCCGAATTTATTAAGTTATGGCAATCACCATTAGGAGTATCTACATAACGTGGCGTTGGCTTTTTGGACTTCAAGTTTTTCGTCTTATCCACATTAATGGCCACAAAGTTAGCTCTATGTTTATGACCTTTAAAATATCTAGTATGGGGGCACAACAAGTCTTCCTTTTCCTTTTTCACAACATCCTTTTTGACATCTTTTACCGATGTCAGAGATGGTGGTCGGACAAATTGTGGAACCGGTGGTATTTCTTTTCTAGGTGGACATTTATGCTCATTAAGCCTCTGCCATTTTATGCCATTATTTTTCTTAAGAAAATTGCATGGCAAATCAACTGGAGTTTGAGCATAACCCATTGTTTGATGATTACTTTTTACTGCACTTGTTACCAGCTTTTTTCTATCTGCTAATTCCACAACATGTCTGGCTTGTTTTTCATTTTTTACCATTTTCCGATATTTCGAAATATATTTAAGTTTCTCCCTTGTTGTGAAGTCATCCTTTATCTTGTCCGCGTCGAATATATTTTCATCATGGTATGTTATATAGACCAAAGACATTTTTGATTTTTAAATTAATATTTTATTATTAAAAAATATTCGAAATATGTACATGAAAAACAATAACTTTCTGAATATGAAAAAGTGTTTGAAAGCAAAATTATTATTTAATCAAATATTGGGGTTGCCATGGTTTCCTTCCTATAGGCCTACATACAGTGTTGAGCCAAAAAAACAACAAATTGAGACAAAAACCTGTTTAATTAATAAAGCAAAATCCAATTCTTAAATATAAAACCAACCTAAAAAATACCGTATTTATGTATATAAAAAATTAAATGAGATTTTTCTTTCCGCGACTCTGAGAAGTTCATGTAGAGCTCTAAAAGCATGTTGGTATTTACACAAGGGCCTATTCGCAGGGTATAGTTTTCCAAAAATGTGAGGCTCTAGTCCCTTTTACCCGGCTTAGGAAGAAAAATCACATTAGTTTCCTAATCCGTCTCAAGCAAGGTGTTTATACCCCACTGTAAAAGCGCAGGAAAATTCCATCCATTTCAGCCGCTGTAAATGGTTCAAAAGATAGTTTTGCACTTTTAACACCATTTAGAGTTATTATCCTTTCAGCCTCAGATCGTCTTCTCTTACTAGCCCCCCTACTTCAGTGATTAGAACTGAAGCTTCCAGGAAAACTAACCTCAATAAGCGACTGCTATGTCTCATCTACTGTCTCAGTCATTTGACCATCGTTTTTGCGAATAAGTCCAATCTTCGAGCCAGGGTCTTTAGATACTATCTTCTGTATTTGGTATACTTCAGATGTATCCCTTATATTAGAGCAGAATTCCCCCCACGTACTTCGTTTCCGGAGACGTATCGTTCGTTCTCTTCAGCAGTTTTTTGCTTTTCCCTGTAATCGCCACATGAGTTTGAATATCTCCCTCATGTAGCGATTAAAGGCTTTTCTTGGGTCCTTTTTCATGGATTCGAGTTTTCCGTTCCACCAGGGTGTCAGATCTTTCTCATCCACTACTGTCAAGGGACAAGCATGTTCGAAAGCTAGCTAAACCGTGAAATTTAAAAGCTCCACAGTTCGCTCGATTTTTCCAGTGTTACGAGGCGTTCGGAATCGAGCACTTCCCATATGTTCCGAAAGATACTTCTCATAACTGATATGATCAGTATTCTTATATGTCCGCAAACCTTTTTTCCTTGTCTGTCATACAAAATCTCGAACTGGATAGCTCTGTGGTCAGACATGATTAATCTGTCCGCCAACTACCAGTCCTTAACCATGTCTAGCGTATTGACAGAACACAGAGTGATAGTGATCACCTCTGCCCTTCACCCACCTTCCGCAAAGGTGGGTTCTACCCCCGTTTAGTACCAGCAAATCACATCTTTCTACAAATTCCAGCAATTGTTGTCCTCTGTAGTTATCAGCTGTGCTTCCCACACCATATTGTGCGAGTTAGAATCAAAGCCCATGACTAACGGCATATCTCTCTTCCTGCAAATGCTGACCAGATTTTCCACCCACCTCCTGAGGACCTGACGTCTTTTATAGGGAAGATATGCGGACGCAATAAAAAATGAATGCACAATGCAAAGTTCCTTTAACAAAGCTATATCTCGACAAAACAACACATCAACATCGCTGAAGCTGCTTTGCTGTGATGAAGATTAAGCTGGCATATTGTTAGTCTTTCCCCTCGCTATCTCCTCTTCTGCTTTTTTTAGTCATGAGCTGCATAGACTCCGACTTGTCATTGAATGTTTGAGGAGCCTGCTTCTACAAGACCAGATGCGCTCAATGTATCTACATAAACCTCCATAGCAGGAGTATCTTATAATAACGAAAACTACTTATCTCTCCGATACAATCATAACTTTAGCTATTGGCAATTTATAATAATATACAGTACAACGCATTTTCATATTACGCGATTTCAGTCTCTCTTACAACGCAGGTATTCCCCCATATAACGCGGAGATTTTCACATTATATTTCTGTACTATAAAATCTAGAATGATTAGTAATTTGCACATTGTGTTAATTGTGTTGGTATAAAATTAAATTATTTTATTAAATTTGTCTTCCCAGTTTTTATATAGTAAAAAAACTAGTTATACGTCAATACTCGTATAACGCGCTTTCCTTTAACGCGGAACCAATCCACCGTGTTATAAGGGGGATGACTGTACTATCAGGCCTGTCACAGAAATTTTTCGGAATGGTTTTGATTACGAATTTTCAATTCGATCGAATTTGTTTTGCCTTCTTCAGATTTTGATTGATTTGTTCCATTTCGATAAATTCTAGGTTTGTGAGTTTTAAGTTAAATGTGGCAATATTGCTCACACATTAAAGAAGAAAAATAAAAAATAGAACAGACAAATTTTTATATTAAATTAAAAAAATAAGTTTCAAACACAAAAATGCCTGAAGTTTTCAATCGTTGCGGTTTTGACTGCACAAACACGACAACACACCGCCGAAATATTGAGAAATCTTATCCAAACACAGTGTAAGTGTTCTTATTTTTGCCATAATCAGACATACTGCATATAAATGTAATTATATATGCGTTTTAAGGTTTATAAGTTACTACAGACTAAGCAAAGAAGCGTTTGTAATGGTTTTAAACAAACTGAGTCCTCATCTTAAAAATTCTTCAATTCCACCAATTATACAAGTAACGACCACTTGTATAATTGGTCGTTACTGTGGCGGTTTTTGGCCACAGGCTCGTTTCAAGGTGTTATAGGTAAGTATTGTGTACTTTTGTCACAAGAACATAAATGATTAAATATATTACTTTCAGCTAAGGACAATGATATTAATTTGGGGAGGAGTACGGTTTCAACGTTGATATGGAGGGTAATAAATGCAGCGGAGAATGTTATATGCCCACACTGGATAAAGCTGCAGATGGCAGAAGAAATAGAAAATTCATTCAATCAAAGGTTCATTTTTTTCAGAAATTTAAATAAGCCATCTGAAAATGAATCTCTTTGGCATATGAGCAGATGACGAAACACTATTCTTAACAACTATTCAAATGGCAATAAAAATCTTGGCTATTGGGTGATTCTGGCTATAGTTTAGAACCATATTTCTTTACCATATTGCTTCAATTATTTCAAAATAAAATAAAAAATTTAGTTAAAAGCTTAACAAATTATTTTCTTTATTGAAACAAGAAAGTTTTAAATTTGTTTTTGTACCATCACATACAAAATATACGAATTCGATCATTAAATTAAAAGTAGTTTCATTTCGAGAAAATTTGTCGATTTTGATTTTCTGAAGAAGCTTTTTCGGAATTGAAAAAACTTTCGATCGAAATGAATTTCTTTGACAGGCCTGTATATACGACTCCATGCAAAACACTTTGACATATTGTTTTGGGATATAAGGATGGTTTTTTTGTATTTCTGTACTTTTGGGCATTATTGCCTCTAAGTGGGTTTTTGTTTACTCTCAATTTATTTATTTTACAAATTAAATTTTGTATTCAAAACAAAGAAACAAGGAAAACAAAACATTTTAAATTAAAAATTGCTTGATTATATAGAAAATTCAAATTTGAATCTGCAAACTTTGTTTTTTGTTAAGAAAAATTTACTGTATGGAAATTCACTATAAATAAACGAAAATACACTAACATCGAAACGAAAACGCTGTATTTTTTTAATGAATTCATAATCGGGGCTTCATTTTATAGAAGTTCACTATAGAGAAGTTTCACTGTATAAAAAACTTTTTTTACTTTTCCTGTGACAATGTAAAACATAAGTGTGATTATTTATAAAAGGCTTCTAAAACCAATTTACTTACAAAACTTATTTCATTAACCTTTTATAAAACACAAATATTAGTTATGAATATGGCTCTTAATATGAGGTTTCTTTTAATCAATAAATATAATATTTATTGTTTTCATCATTTTAAACTGCATAAGAAGTATGAAATGTTTTTAATCTTTATTTATTTATTTAATTTCTTAATTTAGCACATTATATACATTTTGTTTTCATCTAAAGCTTATAAAAAATGTGATTAAATAAAATAAAATAAATGCTTTAAAGCACACTCTTACTATTTATGATAAATATGATCTAAATACAATGGAATCTCTTTCAACTAATAAACGATAATTAAAATATTTTAGTAAATATTTTTACGTGTATGTGGCCTGCTTTTAAATAAGGGCCAAGATGCAATTAAATATGTTTGTATGATTGATGATTTTGGTTTAAATGTAAGTAAATAAATACAAAATAACTTATTTTATTTGTTGGTATTAACACCTTCATTTTCTTTCTTTCTCTCTTCACGAATACGTTTAAAGGCCTCCGTTTTAACAAAGTCTACTGAGTTGTATACTACTGAACTTTGTACTGGAGCCCTGGCTGAAGGATCTGCGGCTAAACCCAGACGTCCAACACCAGGATTATTTAAATTACCCACACTCATGCTTTGGCGATTAATGGCCGGAGCATTTGCAACATCCAAGTCAAAATATTGTAGTTTATGTTCATTTTTAGGAGGTATTTGCAATTGAGTGGATACTGGATTCGTAAGCGTAGTTACAGGCAATTGTTGCATTGCAGCATTAGCTGAAGCAGTTCGTTGATGTTGTATGGTAAATGCTGTAGGGGGAGCATTAATAGTAGTTGGTGTATTACACAGTGAAGTATTTGAAGCATTGAAAGCATAATTTTGCCTGGGTTGGCGTGGTAATGTTCGAGTTTCCATTATATAGGATGACGAAGATGATGGTGACTCAGCATCATTTTGTAGCACCATTGAAAGAGGAGCACCTGTAGTTCGTCGTGAATTATTGCCCAAAGTATTAGAATGACCAATCTATAAAAAGATTTAAAATTAATATAAGAAGTGCTAACTGTAAAGCATTTGTTCATTAAAAATGGCGAAAAACAGTTATTCCTAAATTTAAAATTACAATTAAAATAAAAAACATATAATTCACCTTATAGGCATTCGGTTTATTTTTTCGATCTATAGACGGTGGTTTTAGTTGAATACTTTCATTACCAACCAGTCCAGCTGGTGTTTGCAACTGGGCAGACTGCAGCCGGTTTGCCAAATTATCAACTTGTTGCATTGCCAATTGTGGTGGTTTGGCTGGTAATTCTTCTGGAGGCTTATCAGCTTCGACACTTAACTTCGGTTTTAGTTTTCTATTAACCGGTGGCACATTAGTTTGTTCAATGAAATCATAACGAAAGACATTGCCCTCAACTTTACTAGGAGCTGCATTTGTGTAGCAGTGTGGCCTGGGTAAAGTGCGTGTTGTCGACGATTGCAGACTCTGTGGATGGGCCACAGAAATTACTGATGAAGGTGATCCTGGCACAGTGTCTAAGCCAGCCATCAAGTTGGGTGTCGAAGCTGCAATGGGGTTGGCGTCAGGACTTAATACTTTTTCCATTAAATGAGCCATATTATAATAGGGCAATTGATGTGAACGTGGTATGTCATAGCTTTCTTCAACTACAGATCTAGCATCTTTCGGACCAATTATAGCAGGGGATGTATTTTCGGTATCCGAAAATTGTGGCATATCCCGTGTTAATCTTAATGGTAATGTTTATTGAATGTAAGTAAAATGATGTTTTAAACTTTCAGATGTACTTACTTTTCATTGTCTTTAAATTCCAGTATTAAGTTATTTTTGTTTTTCAATACCTTTGCCAGCTTTTCCAAACAATCATTGGAATTTTGTGTTGTCATGATTTGCTGTTCTTTTTTAACATCGTCAGGTAGTTTTGAAAAGCGTTGCGAATATGTCAAGACAAATGATTCATTTTCCACCGAACTATCAGAAGGTCTGGTGTTGCGATCTGTCGATTGAAATAATTAAATATTAATTTCGCTATTTGTGTTTGTAGCAAACACTACATTTCGTCAGAAAATTTTAATTTAATTTTGTCCGAAATTAGCCAAGTTTTGTTTTCGACGGTTTCGAAAATCATCAATAATAATTTATCGTTCCATATTTAACCACTGGAAATTAAGTTCGTGATTTAAAATAGATTCAACGTGAACTGAAGCGTGATCGTAATTATGGTTGAGTTCCAAAACGTCGTTTGCAATGCAACTGAACAAAGTCATGCATTCCTAAACGCTACCTTGTAAACGTTGACAATGCCATACATCCCAAAATGTATAAAAAAGTTATCGGTGCGATAAAAAAGGCAAATTGAGCATCACACGTTTTATTGATGCTTTGTTGACATTTATAAAGAAAAGTGCAATTATAACAATGGAAAATGAAAAGGTAATAAATAATTTTGTTAATGTTTTAATATTATTATTCAAACAAAATTTATTTTTTAGTAAAAAAATCGACTTTCTTGTGGAAGCAAAGAAGTCTTTTTAAATGTAAAAATATGCAAAGTGTGTTCAATACAATGTAAACAACACACTTGTTTGGTTTGTATTGAGGCAGTAGTAAAACCGCATCACTGCAATGTATGTATATAGACGTTTATTTCTTATCATTTTTGTATCTCTTCCTTCGAGTATTTTATGCAGTCTTTTTTTCGCAACAGTAAACACTGTTAGTATTGTGATGCGGTTTTTTGTGATTTTACTTTCATTTACTACATGAATACGATTTTGTAGTTAACTGCCAATCACTAGTGGCAGACGTTTATTTCTTATCATTTTTGTATCTCTTCCTTCGAGTATTTTATGCAGTCTTTTTTTCGCAACAGTAAACACTGTTAGTATTGTGATGCGGTTTTTTGTGATTTTACTTTCATTTACTACATGAATACGATTTTGTAGTTAACTGCCAATCACTAGTGGAGTAACAAAAAACTTCACAAGTTTATCAGATATTTATGGGCATCATAAATAATAAAACAACACTAATAAAATTTTACGTTTTTCACTGATGCAGAAGTATAATATTAGGCGAGAGTATTTCGGGAGTACCTACTTTGTATACAAAGGCAATGGTGGGTTATATGTGCCTACATATATGTCTTAACAACTTGGCAATATATTCGGGTATGTTCTGTAAGCCGAAACCGAGTGAAATTGAAATCGAATGAGTTTGTAAAGAAAAATATAACTTAGTTGCGCCTATTATTTTAAAACATTAGCATTCAAGGAAGTTATGTGAATGGTCTTTAATCAAATATATAAAAAATAATATCAAAATGTTGTAAGATTTAAAAGTTATGACAATTTAAAATTTCATTCGGATTCAATTTCACTCGGTTTCGGATTACAGAACATACCCGATTATCGGGATGTATAATCACTACCTTTAAAAACTAATTTTTTAAGATCAAGCCATAATCATAAATATCGAAATAAAAATTAAACTTAATAATTTTCGACAAAAATACGTACCCATATTTTCCCTTAGGGGCATAGGATGAGTCCATTCATCGTCATCTGTGAATACACTTTCAGAATCGGAATCGGACTTTTGACTTCGATTTTTGGATACGTTGATGGGTTGTTGCTAAACAAATAAAATAAAAAACCTTAAGTTTTCAAATCGTACGAAAATTAAATTTATTATTATTTACCGTTCCACAGTTTGTTATTTTAGGTGAATACGACTGATCATTAGTTAAATTTAAGCCAATATTGTTATGACTTCTGGGTGTATCATAAAACTTTGGATCCAAATTATTTAAAGGCGTCGATGGATTATCGCTATCCAGCTTTAAAAAGAGAAATGTTTACAATATTTAAATTTTTCTTAACAAACAAATTTTAATCCAATTTTACCATAAATTTTGGACTACCCGAATAGCATTCACTAATGGGTATGTAAGGCCCTGATGCTGTACTTAAGGCCGGTGAAGGTTGTACGTTGTGCTGTTGAGATTCTGGTAGCGGTGTATTATTTAAAACTAAATTTTCCGGTATTTTACGTACAACACCATTCGAACTGACAGATAAACGCAAAGAATCCTGAAATACAGAAGTATTCAAGTACAAAGCCGAAGAGCCAGTTTGTGCTGCTGATGAGTTTGATGCAACATTAATCAAATGTTGTTTTTCAAAATTTGCATCACACAATAGTGTTTCGCGATTTGTATACTCAGTATTTACATAAGCACTATCATTACTTGGCTGATATGATGATGTCGTTGAGGTGGACGAAACATTTATTACATTTGCACTGGAAGTTGCTGCTGTCAAAGGTTGCTGTTCGACAACATTCGAAGGCCTTCTAAGAATATCATTGCTAAAACTCTGACGAGTGTTACTTGTATTGGTGCCAGTTGAAGAATTAATGCTGGTTGTTGTTGTATCATTTGACGAGTTGGTGTGTGTGGTAGCAGTAATATTTTGTGCACGATTTTCATCTGATTAAAAAAACGAAAAGTTTATTATCAGTTTTATACATAAAAATTAACATTTTTACCTTGTGATTGTTTAGTATCATGCAAATGACACACCTGACATATACAATTTACCCAATCACGCATATCTGTTTCCGTATCCGCAGCTAAATAGTATGTACGTTTTGGTGTTTTAATATCAAACATAAATTGAAACTTTTGTTTGCGATTTTCCAAGCGCAAACCACAATCCACCTGTTCGCATTGATCCAAATCGATGACACCCTTCAATTTGCGACACTTACGGTCGGCATAGTATTCAAGGCAAAACTGTTCGGGTATCTCACCTTGTTTCAAAGTAAACCAACGTCGACGCCAACGCTAACAGGAATAAAAAAATAATAAGTAACATTTTACTACACCACAATACAACACACTAACATTTGATATGTGTACATTTATATTACAAATATTATATTTATATTTATAATAATAAAATAAAACAAAAAAAAGATGAACGTACGAGGTACATTCAAAAATTTTAAATAATTTTTTCAAAACCTAAAAAAAATATTTCATCGTTAATTCGATAAAAAGAACAGAATTAAAATATCTTGAGAAGTCTTATGAAAATAGTTGGTCTGTTCGCGTCACAATTTTACATGGTCATAACAGAGGAATATTTGAGTTAGCTAAGGACTTGATTTAGAACTATTTATACCATTAAAAAAATCTTAAAAATGGTACTTTTTAATTTTGGACAATTATATCAACATTTAGAAAAGAAAAAATAATGCGAAATTAAAAAAATATATTAAAGAACGGTAAACTTTTTTCTTTTTCAATATTTTAGTTTTGTGTTTTTTTTTTAATTTTAGAGGAACTACAAACGAAAACAACTTATATATTACCATCAGTACCCGCGTTGTTGTATATATAGGATACTTTTTTGTATGTATAGTATACTTTTTATATACATATAGATACTTTTTTCCCGTAAAAAATTGTACAGAGGTACCAAAGTACCTCCTCTCAATATTTTAGTTTTTGACAACAAAAATAGACAGAAACAAAAATTTCTAAAATTGGTATTTTGTATTCAATATCGATTATTATCTGCACCAGCAACAAAAGATTTTAAAAAAAATATTTGAAGTACAGGCACGGACCTGTTACAGTTTCATTATATGTAGTGATAACGATTTTTACGCATAAAGTATTTTTTATTTGTCTATAGTAGATCAAAAGAACGCTTTTATAAAAGTAAACTGGAGAATTTTTAAAGTATACTTTATTGACGATTATGAATACGGACACCATATTTTATAAGAATACACTACTCTTCTATGCCAATTTTTTCAGACCCTTAGTGTAATATGGCCGATTCAATTATTATTTTGCCTGTTTTAAGCCCCAAGAGTTACCAAGCCAAACAAAATATGATGCAGAAAAACGTTAGTAGAACCAGATGGTCGATGCACAGAGGGGTATTTTTCCAATCTAGCCGGACATTAAGTCACAAATTAGTTTTGAGAAATGTAACTTTATGCGATTTTGAGAGTTTTGCAATATATTTTTTGTGGCTAAATGAATAAAGTTTTTGTATTGATATTTTTCTTTGAAAGGCTACTTATATTAATTTTTAGAAAAATGTTATTTTACATTTTTATGATAAACAATTTCTTTCGAAATTGTCAAAAAAAAGTGAAAAGATTTTTAAGAGTAAGGGCCATCGCGATCCTAAAAAATATATATCACTATAAAATTTACGATCTCTTTTTTTATACTGTATAAAAAAATGTTGAGCGTTTTTGTGCCGTTTTTTTTTCCAAATTTCACATTTTTTCTGTTTTTGGTAGATACTAGTAAGAAACCTTTTCAACCGGTCATAAAATGTTTTTGGTTTCTAAGTTGTTTTAAGTAAATTAATTGTTATTAGTTTAAATAAAATTTATTGTAATTAATAATGTTAAGTATTTATTATCTATGCATATAATAAAACTGTGATTTTCTGCCTGTCTGGATGAATTATGATAAAATTTTATAGAGAGGTACCTTAGTATATTTTCTCCTGTAAAAATATTTCATTACCAAGAAAGAGGGATAACAAGTAGTGAAAGTAGGCAATTTTACCGATTCAATAGTACTGCAAACTTGGCAGCTACTTTTATTTTTATTTGCTTACAGTTTTTTAATATTGATTAAAAGACTCTAAGCCAATTTTCTCCCAAAATAAAAGAGATAACCCACAAATGTAAGCACTTTTTTTATAGATATTTTCAAGGTCTATTCAAATTTAATAATACTTAACATTTGAGTTAAAACTAAACTTTTTATGACATTTCCAAAAAATTATATACTCGAGGTATCCAAATTTGGGGTTCGCAGCTCCACTCAGACACACCTCTGCTTTGACTATGAAATTTAATTAAGATAACTTCAGTGGTTCATGACATACCGAATTATGTCCAAAATAAATTGTTTTCCAACCACTGTGCCGCATCGGAACGTGTACACCAACATTACACCTGTCTAAGCAAATTCAAATACCGTTACAAATTTAAATTGTTAATTTGTGAACCCTTGAAGATACAATTAATAAAAATATCAACAAAAACTTTGGGAACATATCTCGTCTATGAATGTACTGATATCAAAAACACAAATTATCTATGTTTTACAGTAGATAAAATATATACATACATACATATATATATGTACATACACTATGCCACTTAAGTCTACGGACGACACAAACACCTGCTTTTTCTTTCAATAACTGACTATACGTTTCAATTTGAGTTATCTCTTTATTAGTAAAAGTAACAAGAAACTTAGTTCAACTTCAATTTAACAGAAAAAATAAAATAAATCAAGAATCTTTAAAGAAAACTAAAAAAAATCAATTATTCAAATTCACAAAAGTCTGCGTACGAGCAGATAACACGATGCTATGTTTATATTTTAATAGCTAGTTGGTCCTCCTTTTAGCTTCAAGACCTCTTTTAACCTATTAGGCATTGAGTTAGACAGCTTTCTTGTTAATTCTGTAGGAACTTTCTCCCACACTTCTATCAAAATTGACTTAAGCTGTTGAATGGATGATGGATTTGCCTTTTGCGCTTGTTTCTTCAAATATGCCCACAAATGCTCAATAACGTTGAGGTCAGGGGATTGGGGAGAATGTTCCAATTTTGACTTGACGTTATACAATAACCATTCCCTTACAATTAGAGAAGAATGCTTGGGGTCATTGTCGTGCATAAATGTGTAGCCAGTATTCAAATGCATCTTTTCGATACTTGGAAGAAATTCGTCCTTTAAAATACTCAAATACATGCGCGCATTCATTGTGCCGTCTATGAACTTTAAGTTTCCCACACCATTTGCCGACATGCACCCCCATACCATGACTGAACCCCCGCCGTGCTTGACAGTAGCTCTTAAATTTTTATTGGCCAAAGCAGTATTAGGTCTTCTCCATACTTTGCAGATGCCATCACTTCCAAAAACATTGAATTTGCACTCATCCGTAAAAATAACGCGTTCCCAAAAGTTTGCATCCGTTAAATGTATTTCGTGGTACTTGAGTGCATAGTCCAACCTTTTTTTCCTGTTAACCTCACTGAGGTTTTTTTCTAGCAACGTACGAGTTCAGATCGTTTCTTTTCAAGCAACGGAACATTAGTTCCGTTATATTTTGAAACTTCCTGCGATAGTTTAACTGCGCTTAGCTTGGGGTTTTCGCTAATTTTTCTAACTAACACCCGTTCAGTTCGCTCATCTATCTTCTTTGGACGACCATATCTGGGCGCACTTGCATAACTTCCAGTAGCATTATAATTTCTTACGATAGTATCCACGGTGGACTTTGCCAAATTCAATATTTTTCCAACTTCTGACAGAGATTTCCCTTCGCGGTTTAGTCTAACAGCAATTTTTCGGACGTCTTTGTTTATTTCTGCCATTTTAACCAATTGCACATGAATTTGTAGGAAAAACCAATTGTCGTTATTTTTTTAAAGGTTCCTTTGTTATAATTGCAAAAAAAATATTTTTGTATGTTTTATAACGGAAAAAGTAACAAAATCAAAGCCGTCCGCAGACTTTTGCGGCGTTTCCAAGCAGCCATTTTTAGATATTCTGCTAAATTATGATCTAAAACAGAGTTGTGTAAACTTTATTTGTTTCGATACTTTGTTTTATAAAATTTCTAGTCTGGATGTAAAATTTTATGGAAATCCAACAGTATTTATTAGCAATATACTCATATTTCTCGTCGTCCGTAGACTTAAGTGGTATAGTGTATATAAAAAAATAAAATAAAATATAGATGTATAAGATGTAAAATAAAATAATATAAATGTAGATGTTTGTTTTCAAATACTTATGAAGTTTCAATGGCGGGAGAACATTTTACGTGCTAAAATCGATTAAGGTCAGCGTTGCCACAAAGAAAAATGTTTTTCTACCAAAGTTATCCCTAAAATCTACCAAAACTTTCCAAAATATAAAAAAACTACACAATTTTTTTACAATAAATTCATTGTATCCTTTTTTTTTGTCAACTTACAAATTCGTTTGCTTTAATTTTATAATGTCATTTACTATGATTTCTTTCATTTGTAAGTAAATACAGGGTTGTTAAACTTATACCACAATTGCACATCTACAAATTGTATTTTCAATTTTTTTTGGAAAGTAATTTTAACATTAAAAAGAACAAATAATGTTTTCTACAAAAAAAAAACGCAGAAGAACAGGAACAAACCAACCAAAGTACCAAATGGTTTATGAATAAGAAAAAACTACTAATTTTGATCCGATCAGACCAAAGTGGCATCCCTGATTGAGGTTTTCCTTTTCTTTAGTGCAAAGACTATTTATGTGAATAAAATTGATACAAATAACATTTGTTAAAGACACTTTAAGATATGCTTTTCAACTAGTTGCTATTTCAAAATATCAAATGCAATTTCTTACCGAATAGTGGAACTGAATTTCGTAAAAACTATCGTTGAATTAAGTTAATAAATTTAAAATTATTTTTTGTTATTCGATAGCCTCTGTGGGACAGTGTAAAAAGTATTACTTCATTGAAAGCAGTAATTAAACAAACAAAAATAAATTTGTATTTCATAAGACTTCGTTTCAAATGAAATAAAAAATTAGATATAATTAAAAAAGGGATAGATTGAAAAAGTTCTGCAAAAATCAAGCAATTTTTATTTTCATTCTATTCTTTTATTTTTATTTTATTCATTCTATTTTTTTTTAATTAAAGCTACGAGGGTATGTCAATTGTTTAATTTACAATCAATTGTTTGGGGGCTAAAGGCTGTTTTACCTTTTTTCGAATTAGGAAAATAGAATAGTGTAAAAGCAAGAGAAATACGACCATGCGGATGGCAACCTTTATTTTTGAAAACAAAACATTTGACAAATTAAGATTTTTCATTAGACCGCTACTGTATATTAATGTAAACAGTGTTACCGAGTGTGAAGATTTATAATCTATACATATAATAAAGTAGTTACTCATTTGCGCAACATTAGGCGCCAATTGAATAAAACTTGTATTTAATTTGTATTTTTACTTTGTGGAAATACATTGGTATTAAAATAAACACCTTTTACAGAGCTTTACAAAAATTTTAAGAATTATTTATAAATTTTACAATTTTATACAGGGATGGGTACCTTTATATAAAGTAAATACATAAAACATAACTGAAGCACTGTAAAAGTAAGAATCTTACAATTGGTGGTGTGGAATACTTTCAAAGCAAAATCAAGCAAAATTTTTTCAGGACGCCTACGAAGTGGCGGGCATAACTAGTTTGTATATAAATTTGTATTTTAATAAATATAATTCTAAAGCTCGTTTCACACCATAATACTGGGTATTAACTAAAACTTAAATGTTATGAGAAAGTGTTATAGTATGAAAGCAGTATGTTATGAAAATGTAAAATAATACGGAAAGAAATTTGACATCCCATAAAGCTACAAAAGTATTTTTATAAATTTTTGTAAACGATATTTTTTATTTTATCAGGGTTGTTTTTTAAACAAAGAACCAAACTGAGTTAGATCCGACACTTCTGCCGCCTACATGAAATTGCTCAGCCACGCTGTGATTGTGTGAAAACGAAATGTTTTGTTACATGAGATTTTTTTGACAATAAGAACAATTTTCATTTAATTTCTTTCTGAAAAAATGCAATGAACATCTTAATACTAAGTATTATAGTGTGCAACGGAATTATAATTAACTAAAATAATTTTATTTAAAAATATTTTTTTGTAAAAACAAAAAAAAACTAATCTTGCATATTAAAACGTCGGTTATGTTTTTAGTTATGGTAACACCGTTTCATTTCTTTGTACTTTGTTTATACGTAGAAGAAAGTGGAAATACAAGTTTTCTTATGAGCGTTGTTACAACCAATACGTCTCCGTCAACGCAAAGTTAAACAACTTTTAACTTTTGACGTACGTTGAACAGATTGATAGCTATCAATTGGTTTTTCTTTGTTTTGATTAAATTTTTGTGTTGAGTGGGAGCAAAAATAAAGCAAAATACAACAAAATAAAGTAAATTGGAAAATAAAGCTTTTTTCCTGATTTGATATCCGCCAACAAAGTACTCATTGTGTCAACCTCTTCCGTCGGTACTTTAATCACAGTTGTACTTTAATCATAGTATGTGCCCCGGCCTTTATAATGTAAAAGTAAAAAAGATTTTTATGTGGTACGGAGCGTATTTCATTCTACTTTTGCTTCTACAAAATCAAACCAAAAGTATTACAGTTTAAACATACCTTAAGTCGCCGGACATTACAAAAGTTAAGCAAATATAAACACAATTTGTTATCAAGTTATTTCAATTAAAAAGTAAATATTGCGCGGTGAAACGAAAATCTTCATAGCCGATTTTTTGATGCTGTTAAGCCATATTGAATTACCCTCGTTCTTTTAAGGTAGATACATTCCCTACAAGAGCAGTGACAGTCATTTGACCGATCATTTTATAGCGAATGCAAAAAATGCTGTAAATATTGTGTACGTCTAAATTATTCATATCTCTTGAGTTTATTAACATTACTCTTGCATATGTGCAAAAGTGAAACAACATACATAAATATTTAATTTGAATTTTTCAATACCAATTTAAAGCTGGATGCACCGATTTTGACCGGACAAAATTTTTGTGAGAACAGATATTTTTTCTGAGAGTTATCTAGAGCACATACACCCATTTCGAAAAATCTGCCCGGACAAACAAAGGTGCCATATGAGTACATAAAAAAAAAGTCATATTCATTTTACAACGTGGCAACAAAGCAGCAAGTGGTTAAAAATAAAATCTTGGTGTGAAATTGCATATTTTTATTATTTTAACATTTTGCTTATTAAAATATGTATTATTAAGGAAAATTGCTTCTATTGCTGTTAAAATAAAAAAAAATACAAAAAAGAATAGCAGTAAAAGAAATATTAAAGCAAAGAACTGCAATGGGCTACTATCACGCATTGGTTCCTGAGATTCGCTTAATTTTGAATGAAGGCTTTTCATCGCATGGATCCCACTAGGTTTGCTTACGTTCGATTCTAATTGTGTTAGGTATTGTCGTCCAAATGCTTTACTTTACACAATTATTTTTATATGAGCTATTGCTCATGTTGCATTCTCTTCTGGGCTTTTTCATTTCCATTATAAGTTTAAGGACTACTACTTCATTTAACTTCATAAAATAATTTTTTATTGAAAAATATTTCTCTGTTGATAATCAACACAAACAAAACAAATGCCAAAATTTCATATGCAAAGACTACATAGTGACAACTCAATGCAGCTTTTTCTAAAAAAAAATTTTAAGTGGCAACTCATTTCAATTTTATCCGGAAAAAAAATTAAAATTAAACCAAATAAAGCTGAGATTTGTCTGGGCAAAATCACTTCACTCACTATCTGAGAGAAATGTGAAACTACATATAAAAAAATGTTGTTCGAACAAAATTTTGTCCAGACAAAATGGGTGAATCCAGCTTAAGAGCATAGAATGCTCTTTCCACGATTCCCTGGGTTGCAGGAACAAGCTGTTAACTTTTTTTTGCCAATTTCTGGATATGAATAATGTTTTTTTTCTTCCCAGAGAAATAAAGGCCCAATTTCCAAGAAAACTTTTTTTTTAACCCAATAGTAAAGCGATGTATGAGATGTGTCGGAAAAAACATCCGGTGTAGATCGTTAATCAAACAATAACAAATTAAAATCCTACATTATTTTAATGACGAATTATTTAATTGAAATGCAAGGTGATTGTGCTGGTTATCAATTTACATAAAATGAGTATCATTTTTTGTCGAAAAGCATAAAACTCCTAAAAAAATTTTATTTTTTTCATGGCAAAATAAAATTCCTTTTTTAAAACTTTCAATTGAGTTTTTATTTACATATACGTTTAAAAATAACTGTTTAAGATGGATTTTTTTATTTAATTCTCAAAATATCTGTTATAAAATATTTTTTTTTTTTTAAACGATAACTGTTATTTACGGTCCCTGGTTAGTCTCGATCATCAATTTCTTGTAGGGTTCTCTACCAACTTGCATTCATTAAAATATGGTATTGACGATAATTTAATAACAATTACGAGAAAATTACCTTAAATTAATTAAATATTCAACTATCACTTCATCAAACAGATTCTCAATGTAAAATGAAATAAAAAAATACAATTGCTTTTTTTAGCTCAAAAAATCGCTCAATATCAATATTTTGATTTGTCTTAAAATTGCCTGATTTAATTGCACTTGTAAAAATAAAAAATACACTGAGTACAGAATTTAATAAACTTTAACCCATATTAAATACATATGTACATTGTGCAAAAAAAAAAAATCACGCTGTTTCTTGGCATGCAATAAATGTTGATAAGCAAGCCTTCATTCAAATAACTATGAATGAAAGCATGCAAAATAAAAAATGCTGCAATGACTAATAAAATTTTTCCAAGAATGTAAATAAACTTTACGTTGTTAAAAAAATGTCGTTTTCATAATTTTTTCTTGTTTTGTTTTTTTATGTTCAAAAGCAATTTGTATAGATTTTATGTAGTTGTAGTAGTCGTTTAAACGTATTTATATTTCGGTTATAAACGAAGGCAAAAACGATTAAATGAGTGAGTTGTTGGTTGTTTTAAATGCAATTTTATACTAAACTGAAAATGGAAAATGTGAAAACACGCTAGTGGGGATCGATCGGTTATTTTGTGGTCAGCTTAAAATGATAGATATGTATGTATGTATAAACAAAACAATTTATAAAATAAAAAAACATTAGAAGTTAATGCAAAATAATGTACTAACCTACTAGATGACTAATAAGACACCATCATGACATGACCAGTCAGCCAGCCAACCAGCCGGCTACCGAACCAACTTGATGTTCTTTAAATAATTATTTACCATTATAATGGTAGCACGAGTTAAAAGTATTTATAATTTCATGCAACAAAAAACAAAAACAACAACAAAAAAACAACTGTGGTGTAGAATCTACAAAACCACATTTATATTGGTATACTCGGGGAAGTAATGCTCCCTTATGCTTCCGAAGAAATGCCATTGGTGTGGGGGGTCTTCCAGCAAGATAATGACCCGAAGCACACAAGCAAGCTTGTGACAAAGTGCTTTCGAGACAATAAAGTCAATAATATGGAATGGCCCGCTCAGAGCCCAGACCAATTAAGAATTTATGGACAGACATACAAAATAGTGTCTCAAATGCACTAACAACGAAGCGCTTTGGACAGCTGTCCAGCACATCTGTAAAAAAAAAAATCCAAAGGAAAGATGCCAAAATCTTGTAAACTCGATGCCAAAACGTTGTGCAGTCGTTATTACAAATAAAGAACATGCAACAAGGTATTAATTAGAATATATAAATCATGCTTAACGTAATAAATCCATCATTTATAATTCTTTTTAATTTGTTCCTAATTTAGTGTTTAATATTAGTACAAATCGAAGTGAAGTGCTATTTTTTGACTGATTGTTTTTCAAGTTTTTTAAAATAAAGTATAAATTTCAAAATAAAATAATTAGCAAAAGTTAAATTTATTATTTTATTTTGTTATACACTTTCCGACGCGTCTTATGACAAATTTTGAAATATATTAATTTAACCTATAGGAAAATATGTATCGGAGAACTATTTTCTTAGGCTTGGTACTATTTTTCTGACCGCAGCTGTATTTGAGACCCGACCCACCCACTAAAAATTAAAGGGTGTTTCGATTTTACTTCTTTATTGTGTTGACCAGGTCAACCTTTTACGGTTCCAGAGATAGGGGCGCTGACAGACAGTCATTGTACCGAAAAAATAGGGTAAAGTTTTTACCCCTTTTGGTCCCGAACCCTAAAAATAACAAATATTTGGATGCAAAAACTAAAATATGATGCCAGGACAACAATTCTACATACAGGCAAGAACTGTGGCAAAATTAGACGACAGCGAAAATATGGCTACTTCCAAAGAATAAAACCTTTAAAATTATAAATTGTTCAAATTATTTTTTAAAAGGTGAATTGCACCATTTTTACAAATTTAAACCACATCTATACATAGAATAAAATATTAATATTTTGTGAGTAGGTTTCTTAGTATCCTGATTCCAACATATTTCCAAGAGAAAGTGGAAAAAACCAAAGAGAGTACGCCGATTTTTTTTACCGATTTAAAGGTACTGCATACTTTAAGGCATCTTTTATTTTTCAAAGCGGTATATTTTAAACACCGTTGCGCAATAGATGGCGCTGTTTTAAAATAATCACAAAATGAATTGAAAGCAGGATATTTTAAACTTTAAAAATAACCATAAAATATGAATCACTTACTGACAAATAGCCAATTCAAAAATTTGTATTTGGCAATTTTATATTGGGTATTTTTACTCTGTGGAATTACATTGTTACAAAACTATTTTAAACACCTTTTACAGAGCTTTACAATAATTTTTAGAATTTTAGGATTTTATTTAGTATTTAGAATTTTATCTAGGAATGGGTAACTTTATATAAAGTAAATACATACGAGTCTTAAAATATACTGTGGATTACTTTCAAAGCAAAATCGAACAAAACATTGTCAGGACCCACACAACGTGTATGGTCACAGCTAGTTTAGACGATATTAAGAAATTTATTAAGGAGCTTTTTAAGACCTTTTTCGGTTTCGTAATTTTGTGAGAAAATAATAACTCGAATTTCCATATAAAGTTCTTTAGGTGTTGTTTTTCTATTGCAGACGAACTAATCGTCTAGAAAATTTATATAGAACTCAGAAACCTGATTGCTGTTCATACAAGTTTACTACACGAATTGTTCGTGAGATGATCTCGGGTTAAACAATACACTTTTAAGTCTCCAAAATTAGTTCATTATAATATAGTTTTAAACTCGAAGAATGTTTAAGATTCTTATTATATTTATTGTTTTTATAGCAATAAAAGATAAAATGAGATTGGCATGACACTTTTTTTTTGTTAAATAAAAAATAATGCTGCCAGAATAGAAGTTAAAATAAAAAAATACTATAATTAATCTCGATAACTGTAAGTTTTCCAGCATTTTGGTGAAACCCATTATTTTTTAAGAACTACAAATAATAGTTACAGCGAATGTTACACTAATAACATTGCTCTGTTGACTGCATAATTATCTCTGTTAAAAAATGGTTTTTGTCTCTGCTAATTAAATTTGATTTATCTTCACACACATTTATACTTTTCATTAAATCACCGCAGTTCTCGCTCTTTTTAACCGACTTCAAAAAAAGAAGGAGGTTATCTATTCGTCTGAATGTTGCTTTTTTTATGTTTGTGCCCGCAGAACTCACTCATTTCTGAACCGATTTTAAAAATGAGAAAGGAAATGCTTACAGATTGGTCCCATTTTAAAAGAAGTTCAGAATTTTGAAAATTAAACGGTGTCCCCATACAACATAATTGTTTTTTACGTGTATTATGAACCGTAAAGAGCACCCTTTTAAAATTTAAAAAAACTGCATATCACTATAGCTGCCAATAACAGAAATTAATAAAAAAATAAACTTAAAAATTAAAGGGTGTCCCCATATGTGACGTTAATTTAAATATATGAACCATTTGAACCATTGTAGACAATTATAATTTCATAATTGTAGACAATCATAATTGGACATTCTGTCCAATATTTATAATCAGAATTAAATATTTATAATTAGAAGTTAAAGGGTGTCCCAATAGTCGATGTAATTTGATGTATATTGCAAAACATTTGAACCGTAACAAAGAGATGGTTGAAATTTACAAAGAACTCGCATATCTAAGTCCCCATAATTGATAAAATTTTACCTATCTAGCCCTATCTTTTGAACCGTTATAGACAAACACTTGAAAATTAGACAGAATCTCCACTACTATGTCCCGTATAATGACATTTATAAATATTTAAAATCTTAAAAGGTGCCTCAATAGTTGATGTAAATTGATGCATATGGCCAAACTTTTGAACCGTTTTAGACAGACATTTGAAATTTACAAAGAATCTGTCCTTTAATATAAGTGTTTAATTTAAAATTTTACATTACTAGGGTGTCCCCTAGGTGATATTGTTTAACCAATATGGCCATATCTTTGGAACCGTTACTTTTTATTTCTGTGTCAGTAATAATAAGTGTAAAAAAAGAAAGGGTGTCTTCATATCTGAGGTACTATGTCGTATATGGCTTTATCTGCTGAACCGTTATGGATAGACATTTGAATGTACAGAACGTATATTACTATGTCCGTTAGAGCAATAAGTATAAAAGAATTTGATTTGAGTACTATTTCTTACAGATTACTTCCTTTTAAATTTTAAGTTAAGAATTGATGCACATATATTTGTTTTGTAGTCGGTTTTTTTTGCAAGAATTATTTAAAATGTGAGTTGTTTTGACCGTTATAGAGAAAAAAAGAATTGTTACAAACACTTTTACTCACAACATTCCAATAACTACGTAAAAAAACTGAAAGGACAGATAGTTTTCACAAAGTAAACTTAAAGAAACAAGTTTTTGTTTCAATTTACTTCGTTTTTTTCAATTCCACCGTTTCATGTCGAAAGTTGTTTCAGATTTATTATAAAAATTGAATTTAAAAATTATTTTTTAAGTTTTATTTTTTGCTTAGAAAATAATAGTTATTTTTTGAGTTTATTTTTTGCTTAGAAATTAA
The DNA here is from genome assembly GCA_949628195.1 of Phasia obesa. Taxonomy (NCBI): domain Eukaryota; kingdom Metazoa; phylum Arthropoda; class Insecta; order Diptera; family Tachinidae; genus Phasia; species Phasia obesa. The sequence goes on from OX451217.1 coordinate 55,625,786, forward strand.
TGATATTTTATCCTGACTTTCTGATCGATTTAGGGGCTTTGGCACAGGCAGTTCAGCACTAGGTTGAATGGGTCTGTTGGTCGAAGACAACTTTGGATATGGAATAGTGTGTTTGGACTTGGTTATAATGCCTTTTTTGTGAGTCAAACAAAATAACTTACATGATCTTTCGGTTCGGTCCAAATCATTGGTATAACACATGACATACATATGTCTGAGTTCTTGTTTAGTCCAACCTAATAGCTGGATTTTTCTTGATGCCTAACAGTCTAAATAGCACTGTTCAATTATTGATGTGAAATTTCGACACTGAGATGTAAAAGTTAATTCTCCACACATAACAAAAACTGTCAGGATTGTTAGAATACTCTCGTGGCATGTTTACGATGTAACAAACGAATAAAATATGTAAGTTAGTCGAAGAGTCATACAGTAGCCTAAATGAAGTTATTAAAAAAACTCTTATATGAGGACAGAAATTAATATCTAGCTGTCACATAAAACAAAATTATTAGCTGTGCCCGCCACTTCGTCAACGTCCTTGCAATATTTTTCCTTACCCTTACTTATTTAGTATGTACTTCAGTTATGGTTCATATATATTTACTTTACATAAAAGGTCCTATCCAGCGTTGCCACAAAGAAAAATATTTTCCTACCAAAGTTATCCCTAAAAATTAACATAACCTAAAAAACTACCAAATTTTTTTTTTATAATAAATTAATTGTTTCCTTTATATTATCAACTGATTTTATGTCATTAATGATTCACTATCATACTCAGTCGTACGGTCTGTCAAAAATGGCTTGTGTGCTAAAAATGTACGATAGTGTAGCTTAGAAATATATGTGTGTGATACGACTTTCTGAAAGGTCTGTACATTTTAATAATCTTTTGAAAAAATTCATAAAATATTTTTTTATTTTCTTTTAATTTTTGCGATTTTTAAGTAGGAGAAGACATAATTCTGTCAGATTTTTTTGTGATTGAATCGTACGATCATGTAGCATAGCGATTCCTGGCCTTTACTACGTTTTCATTCATTTGTAAGTAAATAAAGAGCACATTTACAAATACGATTTCCAATTGTATTTGTAAATCCTATAGAAATTTTTAAGCCCTTTTATTGGAAAATAATTTTAACATTTAAAATGGATAAACAATTTTTTCTACCAAAAACATAGAAAAACTGGAATAAACCAACCAAACTACCAAATCGTTCATAAAATAAAACAAAACTAAAGCATAAAACCATAACTAAAGCACTAACCGATACGCATAGTTTAAGCATATAAACAGTAGCAAGCGTAAAAAATTCAACGTTGTATCAAATGATGTTTGAACGCATGTGTTTTAAAATAAAGACAACTTAAGCATTAAACACATAGACGACAGCAGGATACCGAATACAACCTGTAAAAATTAAATACACAGGTTCATATGAAGACGATTATTTTGACGACATCATAGCTACATGGCTACACGACCACCGTTGTGGCTGTAGCTAACTTAAGCTAATTTCTATTTGTCTTTGCGACAATTCTATTTTATTCAACAAAAGAAAATGTCACAAATAAAAATACAATCAAAAGGTTTTGAGCAAATAAATTTATTTGTTTTGATATGATAAAAGTATTTTTTAAAAAAATTTTTTCTACAACATTTTCATAGTTTTGATGTATGTAGCTCTCGTCTTTAATGCAATTCAGTAGCTGACTACACGGCGACGATTGTAGCCAACGTCATTTGTAGTCTTGTAGCTGTGTAGCCGCTGTTGTCTATGTGTTTAATACTTAATTCATTTCTTCCTTGCCTGTTCATTCCTTTAATTGGGTGCATAAAAATTATATATAATTCGTTTTAGTTTATATTACAAGAATATTTTATTGTAACAGTAAATAATTTTAGCGAGACAAGATTCTCATTTATAAAGCTCTGGAAGGAGGTTAATATATACATGAAGTTGGACTAATATAATAACTCCACGGTATATCATATAATTCTTGCAAAAAACCGACTACAAAACAAATATATGTGCATCAATTCTAAACTAAAAATTTAAAAGGAAGTAATCTGTAAGAAATAGTACTCAAATCAAATACTTCTATACTTTTTGCTCTAACGGACAAGTAATATACGTTCTGTACATTCAAATGTCTATCCATAACGCCAAATTACGTCAGATATGAGGACACCCTTTATTTTTTTACAGTTATTATTACTGACACAGTAATAAAAAGTAAAGGTTCCAAAGATATGGCCATATAGCTTAAACAATATCACCTAGGGGACACCCTTTAATGTACAATTTTAAATTAAACACTTATTTTAAAGGACAGTTTCTTTGTTAATTTCAATTGTCTGTCTAAAACGGTTCAAAAGTTTGGCCATATGCATCAATTTACATCAACTATTGAGACACCCTTTAAAATTTTAAATATTTATAAATGTTATTATACGGGACATAGTAGTGGAGATTTTGTCTAATTTTCAAGTGTTTGTCTATAACGGTTCAAAAGATAGGGCTAGATAGGTTAAATTATATCAATCATGGGGACACCCTATCTGTACCGGTTTAAAAGTTTGGCAATATATATCAAATTACATCAACTATTGGGACACCCTTTAACCCCTAATTATAAATAATTAATTTTTGATTATAAATATTGGACATTCTGTCCAATTTTCAAGGGATTGTCAAAAATGGTTCAAATGGCATATATATTTAAATTGACTCCCTTTAATTTTTAAGTTTATTTTTTTATTAATTTCTGTTATTGGCAGCTATAGTGATATGCAGTTTCTTAAAATTTTAAAAGGGTGCCCTTTACGGTTCATAATTCACGTAAAAAACACGTATGTTGTATGGGGACACCCTTTAATTTTCAAAATTCGTAACTTCTTTTAAAATGGGACCAATCTGCAAGCATTTCCTTTCTAATAAAGAAAACATTTTTAAAATCGGTTCAGAAATGACTGAGTTCTGCGGGCACAAACATAAAAAAAGCAACATTCAGACGAATTGATAACCTCCTTCTTTTTTTGAAGTCGGTTAAAAATTAGGCAAATCATAGTCACAACACACGGCAGTAGATTTTGCTGGTTTTGCATATGAGCATATTGGTGACTGTATTGGAGTTCACGCGTCGTGGATTTAATCAAGCAAATTTGATTTGATTTATTAGTATTGATATTGAAGACAAATTAACATTCTAGTTAGAAGCTTGTTGTCCATAAGAAAAAACGATCTGTAAAGTTTATGTTATGCATATGTATGTTGAACTACAAAAAAGTTAAAACATAGTATCACTTGATGCCGATCAGAAACCAATTAAAAATTAAAACAATTTTTATTTCGGAGCGGTAACGCTCTGTCACTTAAAATGCCGCTTTGTAGTTTAGAAATGCCGCTTATTTTCAAAGGTATTTCGCCTATTTCAATAGTATTTTGAATGTTTTAATTTTTTTGCTCTTCACCTTTCTCGCGCTTGCTGCTTTGTCTTTCATTTAGTGGCCTCGGCCATAGATCTTTAATTAAATCGTTTTCAATAGTACCGGATCTCTATATTAAATAATTACCTCAAGTTATATTAGAGTAGCAGAATATTTACTAAGTTCATTTATAACCAAGTCCAACGCTATAAGGTTTTATTTGTGTTATCTCAAACTTGGACGGCAAAAGGGTCACGGAATAACAACATTTATAACCCCTTAATATTTTTTGTAATGAAATTATATAAGATTTTAACACCAAAAAAATCAATAATGAAGTACATTTAGTAAATTTAATCAAAACCAGTACAACCAGTCTACAAATGGATCTTATTAAAAAAATTATGTATATCAGTTTTTAATTCAAAGAATTCTTTTAAAATTCTGACTCAAACCACTTTTTAATTCACATTTATATTTGTAGTTTGTATTCATATAGCGTCAGTTAATTCTTTTTTGAATAAATAAATTTTTGTATTAAATACGTACATACATACTAATCGTACTTTGTTTCCGTAAAAAAACAAATAAAAATTATTTTGGATTATGTTCAATCAAACAAACTAATGTACTGCAATAAAATCCAGACGCCTATTTTAGATATTTATTAATGATTGTAATAACGAACAATCTAATATTCAAACAAATGTCGAAAAATATTTCCAGATTTAAAAATGAAGAAGAAAATACATAGTAATTTTTCAGAATAAATTACAGTAATAATCATAATCTATTCCATCTTGAAAAAAACCATAGCGATATCTTATAAATTTTGTTCTATTTTATTGGGTATTTAGATACTGTTATTTCTGTGTGTACATAAACTGATATGCAGCATAGTTAAAGGCGGTTCTAAAGTGCACAATTTACCGATTTAAAGGTACTGCAAACTTTACAGCATTTTTGAAAGCAAGATATTTTAAACACTATTTACAAAACTCTACACTAATATTAGAACTTTATATACATTATAGAATTGTAACCAGGGATGGGTACCTCTAAATAAAAAAAAAAATATATTAACCATAACTTAAGCACTATAAAAGTCCTAAAATTTGGTGTGGATTAATTTCAAAGCAAAATCGAACAAAATATTGTCAGGACGCCCATGACGTCATGGTCACAGCTAGCATTATATATTATATCTATATAAATAAAATCAAATGTCGTTCGTTGGTAATCGGATCACTTAAGAACGGCTGCACCGATTTGGAAATTTTTTTTTATCTTCATCATTACGAAAAAATTTACTACGCCTAGCTAGAAGAACTGTAGCCAGAGAACTATAATAGGTAATCTTTGAAATTTTGCACCAGTAACTCCCTTATTAATATACATAGTTTCGCGAAACACAGGTTGAATTGGTACCACTCTTCATAGTCTAACAAAACACAGACTGGATTGGGACGATGGGCGTGGTAGGGTAAAGTCTTGAAACTTTGCACAAGTAATCGTAATACAGACTGGATTAGGATAGTGGGCGTGGTACCTCACATACAAAGTAAAAAATAATTATTATACAATAGGTAGAGTCTTAAAACTTTGCATAAGTAACCCTCAGACTAATGTGCCTAGTATAGCAAAATATATACTGAATTGAGACATGAGGGATGGTAACACCCAAAAATGTGAAAAATTTTTATTGCGCACCTAGATAACTACAATAGGTAGAGTTTTGTACTTTGTACAAGTAATCCTAATACTAATGTGTTTAATCTAGCAAAATAATGACTATATTAGGGGAGTATAAGTGCTACCTCCCATACAAAGTAAAATATTATTATCATGTTAATACGTATAATCTAGCAAAAAACAGATTGGATGTGATCAGTGGGCGTCGTACCTTGCATATAAACAGTTTTATCGTGAGAATAGCGTGCATTTTCGAGTTAAAGATTAGCCATACTTTTCTTCCAAGTATTTATTGTATTTTTTGTGTATGGTTGTAGCAAATCGCACCGAGGATATAAATATAAAGAAATAAAAATAATAACTAAACGGTTCGTTTAAGAGGCATGAGAAAAAAGAAACAAATTGAAAGTCTTGTAATCAATGTTCATAACAAATAATTGTCAGATTTTAAAGATTTAAAACAATTCTTTTAAGGCTAACAATTCAGAAAAGTTTATTGTAACAAGGAACCAACAAGTGTATTAATAGAATAGTAATAATAGTATTGGTTTTATATTAAAGATTTAAGAAATTTAACTTTAAACTTTATATAAAAAGAAAAGCATTACTGGGCCGTATACCCTAATTAATTAAAAACCATTCACAAAGAAAGATTTCATAGAAAAAAATCGTCGATTTCTTAGCGCTGCTGCGTTTCATTCCGTCGAACTGCCACCATGTTTATAAAAACCTAAACCCAACATATAAGCCTTAAGCTTGAGAAAGTTTTTAGAATTTATTGAAAAATGATATCGTAACAATTGTAGAAAAATCAAAACGAAACCCTTATGAAAATATTATATGTACATGATTAATATAAGCTTATCTTTGTAATTGTACAATAAGCGTACAGAAACGATATTTTATTAGTTTTGGTATTGATTAGCTTATTCGTCCCAATATTTTTATAAGCTTTTTTATATAATTGTACTTATATTGTAGACTTATAGTGCCCCCCGGGGGCACTAATATTCATTGCGGTTCATTCTCAAAGACGCCAGGGTTCCTTGAACCTTAATCTGGAAGAACCCCACCCTAATCTACGGTGGAACAGCATACGACAGGGATGCGTGGTCAGGAGGGTGCTTGGCCGTTAGTATGCGTACTCTGGATACCAATCGACCTCCAGTTTCAATGTAGACTTACCCACGCATAAGGATCTCTGTGCGGGTGGACAACGTTTTCTCCAATAATGGGCTAGAGAAAAATTCAGAAGGGATGGACAGAAACGCCTCGCAAGGGGTGAACAGGTTAGTCTCTAAAGGTTCTCCTATGGCGTTTCGACAGTCTGAAGTCACTAAAGTCAAGATTAAGGGCTGGTTGTAGCACATGACTCAATGTAAGTAGGTTGCCGTAAATTACATTTCGGTTGCCTGTAAACATAGAGGATCTCATAATCCCTCCTTACTATATATGTATGTATGTACGTCTTTCCAGAATAGTCAATACAAAATTTAGCACACAACACTACTTCGAAGGAACACTGCCTAGGAGAGTTTGCATATCTTGCACATAGATACTCACTATTAACCATAACTTTTAAGATTGCCCCATTCGTACCACAAATAAGACGCTTAAAGAGATCCTTTACTGCAATAAAAAGAACTCTTAGATCCGTCAATTAAATTTAAACTATTAATTTATGGTGTGGTGGCCTAATAGCCTAAAACATTGATTTCTCTAAGTTATACATTTATTTTTAAGTTTTTCAGAAAAAAAAAAAAAATATGTCAAGAAAGAAAACGAATTGTTTAGAAACATTTGTGTATAATAATAGTTTTTTAAAATAAACTAGTTTATTAAAAATTGTTGTGAATTTATATTTTAGAAATATTATTATAATCGAAATTAAGAAAAGATTTAAAAAGACTGTTATTTATAAGCTTATTCTCAAATTGTATTGTAGTTTGATTGCTATATGTTATGTTGGGAAGTATTTATTATTATTTCTCACATGTACACAAAAAAATAGAAAACATTTATATACGGCATCAGAAGGAGCATTTAATTTTAATGACAAGGAACTTTTTTTATGTACCTATTTTTAGGTAGATGGATTATTATAGCCGCATTTCTAAGAACAAACTAAAAATTAGTAGTGAGTTGTAGTTTTAAGTTTTACACGAAATTCGTCGGAGATTGTCTCACAGCGTCAATAACTACGGCTTTGAGGTCCACAATTACTGCAACAAAGATTTTGATTTTCCAAACTTTTCTAGAGGATTCCAGTCTGGGAAACATGCTGGTCATTTGATTTAAGGTACATATGTATGCATGCATGCATGTATGTATGTATGTACTAAACGTGAGCATAAAACGTCTTGTTAGACTAACTTCATAATGTTCAATAATGAATTGGTCTCTTTTTTCTTGCACTTGATTTCATGTGCATACAAATATTGTTGTGCTCTTAAATAAAACCATACAATAGCATTTGCTCTTCTTAAAACCAATGCAATATTTGTTGTTGTTTGAAATTAAATTTTAGTAGTGAATAGTTTGTTTCAATAGTGTCTCTTGATATGAAATACTGTTATAGCAGACAACATGTATGTAAATGTATGATGTTAAAAGCAAGGGTTTGTACTTTGTATTTTAGTTATTTTATATTAATTTGCGCGTTGAGTGGTTGAAAATAGAAAACTGTAGAAGATTGAATTTTTTTAACTTTTATTGATGAATAAAAAACTCTAATTTAATTTTTTCTCTCAAAAATCAGATATTTTACTCTCAAGAAAATTTAAGTAAAATGAACTAGTGAACAATATGAAATGCTCAGCATATTTATTGCACTTGATAAAACTGTCCGGTCAAATCAGGAGCACTGATTTTTGCACTGGTTGCTCTCTTGTTCTCTGTATTTATTGTTTAGTAATATTCGACTACACATACAATCAATATTTGCGTTTCAAAAACATGCAATACTGTACACTTTTTAACATCTTGCGCTCGCGTTTAGTATGTACCCAGTCGAACTTTGCATTAACTTATAACTCATTTTTTTGTAAAAACTTTTACTAAACAATGTCCTCGGCATAAGTTTTAGATAATAAAAAGCTAGCTCAGTATAAGGCAACTTTAAGTGCGTTCTGTGATGGGGCACTTTTAGTTAGCTCTTCAGTGACTGCTCAATAATCGACTTTTAAAAGTGTGTTTACACTTAGAGAAATATCTAAAAATTGAATTAAAACGCAATTTTTAAATATTTTTATTAAATTCAATTAAAGCTAAGAAACATTACAATAGAGTAAAAATATTAGTATAACTAACACTACAACAGTAGTAAAACTATATCTACTGATCTTCCGCATCATGCGGATATTAGTAAACCATGGTTAATTCGATTTCATACAGCTTGTCTTTCATGGTCGTATATTCCGGAACCAAAAATCAGGTGCTCCGTTGTCAATAATGAATATTTAATTTAATTAATTTAGTCGAACTTAACATATAAATGAATTGTTAAAGTTAGTAAATAGTTGAAGAATAATTTTATACAAAATAGGTAATTAATTTAATGGGAAAAATTTAATTAGACACTAGCAAAATAGAATGCATTTTCTGGACAGCTACGCCCGTCATCAACATTCTTCGTATCTATCTACTTTGGGTAGTGTTTATATTTAAACATCATATATTTAAACAACCAAACTCAGATAAAAGAATACGAGAAAAACTGTATTTAATCATCAATCGTCAGTTGGTGAGAACGAAGTCTACCACCCATCCCCAAAGCAGGAAATTCCTCGCACACCATACCGAAGGATTTCAGATCTATTATCATTTATTTCATCTTAAAAGCACTAAAACGGATTATCGATCTCCACCTGAGAACAAAGATTAAACCGAATCGATTCAGGAGTACGCATTGGTGGCTTTTCTAGACATAGAAGGAGCTTTCAACAATGAGAAACCGGAGAATGTAAGTCAGACAATTATTTGCTTCGTTTGAAATCTCTTGACCTATAGAGTCATTATCTCTAACATGAGACGGGCTACAATCTATAGGATTACTAAGCGAGAGAGACCGCAAGGAGGGGTGCTATCACCACTTCTTTGGAACCAAGATGTTCAGAACTGTGGCATAAGCGAATGATGTTGCTGTGGTCGAATCGTAGTGCTTTGCGCACTACGCCGTCGAAGGTCCTTTTACCATGTTAGACTTGCTCCCAGCTGATCTAATCGCCAAACAACTGGCCATAAACTCGGCAATACGACTCAGTGCAATATGGTCATACAGACCGACTAGTTTCGGCCATATGACTATTTTGGGATGTGCCTCAAGTATCCCTGGGAATATCGACAACTGGTCATCCTTACCCATGTCAGGCAGAAAATTCGGAGTATCAATTTCTGACACGTCATCCAAGATGGCTAATGTACGCCATCATGAAGACGTGCTTGAAGTTTATACAGACGGATCTAAAACATACAATGGAGTGGGGGGAGGTGTCGTTAAACAAAGATGAAGTTTAAGCTGCTATATCAATGAATGCATCACTGTCCAAGCCGAAATTTTAGTCATAAAAAGAAAATTTTAAAATATAAGAAAAAAATTTGCTTTTTTCATGATTAATATCAAATAAAATTTTATGAAATCCCCTTTAAAATTAGCTATTTCTGAATTTCCTAGGATTTAGAGAATTGAAATTAGAATATATTTAATCCTCGAGCGCATTCGAACTCACGTAAAGCATTTTCAAATCACATAAATCTGTAAATCACAATTTTTTTTTGTGATTTTAAAATTGTAAAGCCATAAGAAAAATTTTGATTTTTATTGTTTTTGTTATTAAATTTTTTATACCTACACAGGTATTTGGATTCAGGGAGTAACGAATATAAATAAAAAGTTTTAAATAAAATCGTTAGTGGTAAAGTTGAAAACAATTTTTTTAGTAGATCTGACATGGAATTACCCATATATGAAAAATTTTACGAAATGTCGGGATAGTAAAAAATGTTTTATTTACATTCTGCAACATTAGGCTTAATTAGCTTACACTAACAAATTAAATCATATATTATTCACAAATTTATATTTTTAAAAACGTAATTGAATAACTAAATGCATGTATGAATGAATATTTCTAATTTTAAAATTTAGTGTTGTTATTCAAACAAAAAATTATCCATAATTTGCAAGTGTAATTTATTATTCTCCAGACGGGCAGAAATAAGTATGTATGTGAAAAATGACTTTTAAATTATCTATTATGACTCAATTTGTGGTGTTCATTTCAAATTATCTTGCTAGATTTTAATATTATTTACATATTTGATTTTTCCTGATAAACATTTTTGTAGAACATAAAAATAAAAGAAATTTATTAAAAAATAACTATACTTACCGCACGCCATATACGCTTCGTGGGCGGTGATTTGATCAACCAGCCCTCATAGTAAATTTCTTTGTTCATATCAATTTTGGTATGTTTCCACAGTTTTAAATCAATTTTGTGCGGTTTATGTTTTTTATAGTTAATAATAGTTAAAAGTTAATACTTTTGAAAATTATAAAAATATAATAAATTTCGCCCTAATTCGTTATTCTCCACCCAAAATTAACTTTTTCTCACGTCCGATTATTTTTTTTATTCGTAGTTTTCGTGTCACAGGAATTTGAAAGCTTCACAAACTTTTTATTTATTCTAACAGAAATATTAAAAAAAAGTTACACAAAACTGAGAAATTTTTTTTAGTTATTTCTTAATAATTTAAAACATAATTAAGCAATAAACACAATAAGAACCATATTTTAACAACAAAATGCAAAAACACAAAATCTCAAACACGAACGAAAAGCAAATGAAAGAACAATAAACATTCTAACTGTGTTGCCATATTATTTCAAACACGCCATAGTTGGTACTGGTGGGCTATATGATTGGTCAGGTGTGGTGCTGTAATGATCAGTCCTGAATAGGTAGAGATAATTGTCAGGTTTCATGGACTATATGGCCTAGACTGGACAGTGTAAGGGCCAACATATTTTTAGGTTTGGGCTTAAATCTATTTTTGTGGCAACTCTTAGTTTCGGAGTTACGGCCCCCAAAATTAAAATAAAGTATATCTTGACTATTTCATGGCGGAATGAGGTAATGATAATTAAAAGTACTATCCAAGTAAAGTGAAATTAAGAAAAGAAATGAACAAATTTTAAGTGAGTAAAAAAAAATATTTTTTTATTTTTATTCTGCGCTCGGCTATGCAGGTAATCTTTAGTAATCGAAGCCAGTGATGGTCATACCACAGAGAAGAAATCCTTGCGCAAAGCTGACGACCAGTTATGCAGAAAATCTTTAGTTGGCGAAACCGGTGTTGGTTATTTCATAGAGGAGAAAATCCTTACGCCCGTCCAAATCGTTAGTTTTTGTCCTCAACTTAACCAACCCTGGCTTTGGTTAAGTTGAGGACGAAAATGATGATGAAGAATTAATTGATTCCGAATAATTGGTTATGAATCAGGTGCTGGCAAATATGGTGCAGATTACTTAACATTGTCCATGATCGCCAAAGGCATTTTTGTCTAGGTGACTGATTCCATAATAGATTAGGCCTTACCGCAATATGTGAATTTAAGAGTAAGGTGGACTTGTGACACATAATAAAGTTTATTTAGAAAGTTAAATTTGGGAGTTATTTCAGGAGAAATCAAATCAAACTCACATTGGACTACTAGGTCTCCGAATTGAAATGTATAGATTATCTAGCACTACTATTCATAACGTAAACAATTTAAAAATTAGGACCTCAACAAAATTTTATATAATCACTTAATCATGGCAGAATAAACAAGGTAGACTCGCGGCGAAAAAGGGGTACAACTCTGTAATAAAAATACGTACATTTTGTTGTTGTATAAATCATTTTTGGCTGTCAAAATAAAAAATGTTAGTACATTTTGACACTGTAAGATGGTGACAACAAATAGTCAGCTGAGCTCTCGAGTTTACCTGTTATGAATTCGCCTTGCACTTAATTAATGGTTCTCTTACCCCCCTACTGAAAACTTGTTTTGTCCCAATATTTAGTACTTTATTTTACAACCGCATCTACATGTTTTTTATCTGTCAACCGGCATCCTTCTATTCTTCAATTTCGCTTATAATCTTTTTTATGTTAACTACTTGATGTGCAAATTCAGTGAAAAATTATAAAAGAAAATTAAATATTTAAAATTTCTAAAGAAATATAAACTGAAAGAATAAACAGTTTTTAGAATCTGAAGAAAAGATTAATAATATAGAAATAAAGTTTTAACTTAAAAAATCAAAGTTGTGTATAACATAAAAAAACATGGCGACACAAGTAACAAACAAATCTGGAACTGGCTGGCCACGCCGTAGCAGTCAAGGACAATTGGATAATGGAACACAAAAATTTAATCCTAACCAATCGTTGACGATAAATAGAACAATAAATTTGTAAGAAATATTTGCTAAATTTTTTAGAATAGTTTTACTAATAATGATGCATTAGAAATTTTTGCATATGGCAGTGCCATTGTGAACAACAGCGGTAGCTGCCAGGCTAATTATTTTTATTCGATAACAGTATTAATTATTGTAGTACAGTATAAACAATTGAAATTGACGATAAATAAATTAAAATTTTAAATTTACTTTAATTAAATTATTATCAATGATTCAATTATAAATATTTTTCGCAAAAGACTTGAGAGCGCCGGTTTAATCAAAGGATTCCTGAAACTTATTTAATAAATTATTAATGTTTCAATTGTAAATATTTTTAGCTAGACTTTAGATCGCCGGTTTAATTGAAATATTTCTGAAACTTACTTTTATCACAATTTTGGCTTAAATCTAGTTTACGGTCACATCATAAAAATAAAAAAGTAGCATATCTTGTGCAAAATTTATTTTCAGCAAGTTTGTTTTGGAGTTTCGGACCACCAAAGTTTCTGAATAAAGTATGGTATATCTCGAGTATTTTATGACGGAATGTGGCAATATAGCAAACAAAATACGTGTTGTTTTTAATTTTGTCGTTTCGCTTCCACCAGATAAGTGGATTCACCTTGGCTATGTTTATATTAATGTCAAGGCAAATTCATGCCAGGTAAACTTCATAGCGAATTCGACATAATCGGGTATGTTCTATAATCCGAAACCGAGTGAAATTGAAATCGAATAAATTTTTAAAGAAAAATATAACTTAGTTGCGCCTATTATTTTAAAACATTAGCAATCAAGGAAGTTATGTGAATGGTCTTTAATTAAATCTATAAAAAATAATATCAAAATGTTGTAAGATTTAAAAGTTATGACAATTTAAAATTTCATTCGGATTCAATTTCACTCGGTTTCGGATTACAGAACATACCCGAATATGGTTTTTCTCAAGGCATATTAATCAGGAGGAGAAATATTAAGGCGAACATTTTAGATTTTTTTATATGGATTTTTAAAGGTTAAACTTACAATTTTTCCCTTTAAAGCCTGGTACTCTGTTCAGTTTTTCATGCGGAATACTGTCAAACTATATACATAAAAAATTTTTATGAAAATTGAATGAAAACAAATGAAATGTTTCTGGCAACATTTTATCAAAAATGTGAAATAAAGCAAATAAGCATTATTTCATGTAGAATTTTTTTGTAAAACTGTTTGTGGAAATTTTTTTAAAACAATGTAATATAAAAAGCAATAAAATCGTAAAATTATTCCAAATCGCGAGATAGACGTCACATTTTAAATGTCAAATTTTCGTTGTGAAATAATATATGTTGCTCAACATTTTGCACAAATTCAAACAGAGTACTAGGCATAAGCCTAGTACAGAGGCTTCGTTCGAATTTTTGAAAAATGTTGAGCAACATTTATTATTTCACAAGGAAAATTTGAAATTTAAAAAATGGTGTCTATCTGGCGATTTGAAAGAATTTTACGATTTTATTGTTTTTATTTATTTATTTATTTAGTTAAAATTCTATAATAATACAAGCCTTCATTTGGCCAAAATTAAATATTACAATTCAAGTTATTATTTTATATGAAAATAACCCTAAGTATACCACATTGTTTTAGAAATGTTAACAAAAGCCAAGCGATCAGCTGTTGTTTGAAAAATTCCACATGAAATAATGCCGCTTTGCTTTATTTCACAGCTTTGATAAAATGTTGCCAGAAACATTTCAATGTTTTACCGCAGTAAAAACAGAGTACTACTTCTGCAACATTTTTTCATGACTTTTTCATATAAATTTTTTTATGTATGTAATTTGACAGCATTCCGCATGAAAAAATGAACAGAGTACCAGGCTTTAAGCCTGAATACAAGGCACATTAATCAGGTATCCTCACTGCGGGGGAGAAATATGAACATTTATTAATTTGTTTCCCGATTTGTTTTAATTTTTTGTTTATGAGAGAGGGTTCCTGTGGTTGTATTAGTTGTACTATTGTTGTTGGAATCTGCCTTGATACTACAGAATATATATTGTGAAAGTATCTAGAATTAAAAAAAGTTGTGATAAACTACTTATTGGGTGTATATAACTCATCCACATACACTAATCCACACTTGATTGGCTAAAGCAATTGTATTATATACAAGCGGGGGTGCAGGAATGTAGTTGCGAATGAACTTGTCAGATCTGGAACACATGTGGATTGCAGAAATCCTATAGATTTCCTGCACATCTCTGCGGCTTCACAAATTAATCATTAGGTCCAAAGTGATGGATACACATACCGATGATTGGTTATTCTAACTTAACCGAAACCTGGTAGAAAGTGGTTGGTTCCTTTATTTGTTATATACTTCTTTACAATTGTTAATTTCCACATTGCAGATGATATTTACACATTTCAAACAATTTAATAAGTTTAACTGTCAAAACTACACTTACAGTGAATGCATTTCTTCATCCATAATTTTTTTCAAAAACACAGATTTTCAATAAACCGAAAACCAAATTTTTGAAATCAACGGTTTATTCAACTGAACTATTTGCTTGTTTACGTTTTTTTTTTGTTGCTCATTTTACATTTATTTATTTAATCGAGCCTATAATACCATATATGTATGATTATTATATTAGATTAACGTAAATACTTTGTATTTCAACATTTCCGCTTTTAGATATCCCCTAACTAATTACACTTTTGGAACTAAAGAACCTTTATTTGAAAAAGACCCATCAGTACCATCACGCTTTCAGCGCATGCGTGAAGAATTTGATCGCATAGGTATGAGACGTTCTGTCGAAGGAGTTCTTTTAGTGCACGAACACGGTTTGCCGCATGTTTTACTACTACAACTTGGTACAACATTCTTTAAATTGCCAGGAGGGGAACTTAATGCTGGCGAAGATGAAGTTGAGGGACTCAAACGTCTACTAACAGAAGTAAGTATTGATAGTGTTTGACATTCAGAAGAAGAAGAAAATAAACATTTATGTTTGCATACCATTGCAAACTTATAAAAGAAAATTGTAAAACATAAGAATCTTTTAACACCATTATTGTTATAATTAGTATAAAGAACCAATACTATTTTTTGAAGAGTTTAAAAAATGATGAAGTTAAATGTTTGTTGATTTTACTAAACGAAAGGAAGACATTTGTATTAGTGGTGTTGTTGATGTTGTTTTGTAAAAATTACCCCCGCTACTGTGACCAGATTTAATTAAAATGAAAATTGTATTGATATAATTGTTGTTTTATAAAAATCACATTGTTATTGTTATATTCGAATTGTAATTTATTTAGACTTTAGGACGTCAAGACGGTGTTAAGCAAGAGTGGATCGTTGAAGATACTATTGGCAACTGGTGGCGACCGAACTTTGAACCTCCTCAATATCCTTACATACCGCCGCACATAACAAAACCTAAGGAACACAAACGTTTGTTTTTAGTACAACTACATGAAAAGGGTAAAGTTTTTTCAATTGTATTTTAATTTATTCCTTAATATTATTGTTTGTTAATGTTTATAATATAAATTGAGGAAAATAAATCGTTGAATAATTGTTTCTCTCAGTTTTCAGTGGCTATCACTGTAATTGTAAAATTGATTTCCAACAACTTTTCTTACATTTATAGTTTTCTTAATTAATCAAAAAATTGTAAATTTCACATTTAATCAAACAAAAATAACTCGTTTAAGTGGCCTAAATTCTCTTTTCCAAACATACACTTGAGTTTTTTTTAATTTTTTATTTTTATTAACGTTAAATTTAGGGCTATTTTATTATTAATAAAACAAGCAAATCTCAAATGTCACACACTTGTTTGCTATTTCATAAATTAAAACATTTAAACTTTAGAAATATTCGTAAAGATCTTTATAAATACACGTAAAGATAAAATTAATAAACCTGTGTATGTTTCCTTACTTTTGACTTTGAAGTTTTTATGTACATATGTTTGTGTTTTCATTTGGCCAATCAAATTCTTTTTGTTTTATTTATTTTCTTAAGAAAATGTTTGATCTCTGTAAATATGCCTTGAAAATGTCCCCCAAAAGGCATATGTTTCTTTAGTAACATTTCTTTTAATTGTTGTAATAATTCTGTTCAAGAATTTGCTTTGGCTATTTTAATATAAAATTTGATTTGTGAAAATTATATTTACAAATTGTATTTGTACTTTTTTTCTAATGTAATGTGGCTTAAAATTGTTAGTCACATAGGGTTATCATAGGAATATTTAGTTGAATGAAATATATACCTACTTTACGTACATAATTTATTATTAACTAATCGAAAAATATGTAAATTTTATAATTGTATTTTCCAAATGGCGTTTTATATATGACGACAAACAAACACGCAATTATTTACAAAACTATTTATGTAAATGAAGCAAAGTTTAAATTAGCCCAGGCACATCTAACAAGGTTATATTAATATATAGTTGTAGCTAGTGCAATCACCTGTTTCATCTGATTGCAGGGGCGAACACAGCATTTTCACTGTCGTTTCATGTGCCATTTTTATATTTTTTTATATGGAGTTTGACTTTTGGATTTAAAACAATGTTGAGTTTTTTCACCACTGCAATCACATGTTATCGTTAAATGTGAACGAGCATAAAACCCACAGAAATAAAAAATGCAAAGTATTCGGAGCTGTTAAACTGGTTTGTCGACAAATTCGAAAATCGTTTGTTAAAAGCCTGGTTGGTAAACTCCGGATAAACATTAAAAACCCGATTTTGCTAATATTATAGCGTTATCACTAAAATTATATTGTACCAAGCAAAGTTGTTTTTTATCTTGAACTCAGTACTTTTCATTATTTTTCGGATATAGGTTATTTCGTAGAAGCCAAAAAAGTTAATACTTTTGCTAGAAAAAATGTACATATTTTTAACAATAAATCATATTTAAGCTGTGGGAAAAATGATTAATAAAAAGTATACATATGTATGTTTTACCTGTGCTTAAAAGTGGAAATTAACAATTATGTTTATTATAATAAAAAAATATAACAATAAAAATGCGATTAATCTTAATTTTGTAGAATATAATTTTTTATCGTAATAAACATATTAAAACATTTAAAATTCAAAGTCGGCTAAAAACCCCATTTGCATTATTTAAACGTATGAACATAATTGCTATTCTTTTATCTTGCCTTGCCAACTTATATGTATATAAAACGTCATTTCTTTATACAAAATATTCTTAAATTAAAAAAAAAATGTAAAAGCATATTTTCTTTTATAAAATTAAAAACCTCAAACAAAGACAAAGTTTTGTAAGTTTATAATTTTTGCATATTTGTAGGATAATAAACAAAACATAATAATAAATAAATAAAAAATATATTTGTTAAAATTAACGACTTTATATTAATTTTTATTTTTTGTTAAAATACAACATTAATATTGTAGTGTAACATAATTAACATTAAGATGCAAAACTTACCTTAAATATTTCAAATGACTAAAGAAAACGCAACTCATACATCATATTTATTCAGTAATTTTATTTGTTTTTTTAATTAAATATTTAGCTTTATTTGCTGTACCGAAAAACTACAAGCTAGTAGCGGCGCCTTTGTTTGAACTCTATGATAATTCCCAGGGATATGGACCAATAATTTCTTCGCTTCCACAAGCGTTATGCAGGTAAGATTAATTATTTTACCCCGTACTTATACACATATAAGAGTCCGCGAGACAAAAACAAGTATGGGAGGAAATGAAAGAAGGAAAAATCAAATCGTTGATATTTTTGAAAAAAAAAAAAAAATATTTTAAATTTAACTACCTAAAAACTGTAATTTAGTTAGGAAAAGTTTTAAAATTTCTAGCATTTCTTTCTTGGATAATTTTTATTCTTTTAAAAAACCGGATTAGATTAGCTAAACCCCAACAAATAAATCTTATTTTTGTAACAGAATATTATTAATTTTATTATTTATATTCCCTTCAATTTTTATAATTTGAATAAGGCAATACATTTAAAAAAGCGAAAAAAAAAGGAAACTGGACCTTCACAATAATCTTTGGTTGGTAATGGTTTTGCTGTAAATAACTTTCGTTGCTTGCTCATTATAAAAGCACAGCTTGGTAATAGACGTTTGCTTCAATGATGTGTCCATACTTTCCACTACATGTGTATACATCTATCATTTGTCAGACCTCTAATATAAAAGTGTGTTGCAGTTTGTAATTTCTACAATATTTATTTCTGATCCCATAAGGTATATTCTGGATACTTATATATAGGAAACGCCTGTGCTACGTTTAGTTTGAAATATCGTTTCCAAACGCAACAGGTAACTTATCTGTCAGGTATAATTTCGAGAACTTTCCTATTTCAAATTAACAAAGATAGCGCAGATATGGCAGAAAAATTTCGAGAGCCTCTATTTTCTGACGATTTAAAGATTCAAGTTTCGCCATAAAAACGACAATTTCACCATTATATCACAAAAAAAAAAACAATTACAACAAAAAAATCTCTATTCAATTAGAAAATGTTATTAATAAAATTTTTGGGAATTCAAATATTAATTATTTAATATTATGCTAATTACCCATAACGTTTTATAATAAAAATGCAATTTATTTGTTGGCGGAAAGAGCTAGTCCCTATACGTATTTCACTGGTTGCTCAGCCCAGATCATCAGGAAACCTTTTTCCTAATTTTAGAGAAGCCAAAAATACTATATAAGTAATAAAAATCTATAAAACACATTAATATTAATGTTCAATTTTTTGTGTAATTTTTTCGTACCCAAAGGGTACCGAAAGGAAAGGAACCAAAGATAGTAGACACTTGAAATTTTGTTGTTGGTGTATTACTATCAGAGATCCAGTCGGGTGGAAGTCGACTAAGAGCCGCCGCCGTCTTTATTTAAGATGTTTGAGCCGCCGCCGATGTCAGCGGCTTCTTTCGGCTAAAATTTGTCAGTTGACTTGATCAACTTATGTGATATATTTTTAACTAAACTTAACGAATCGATAATATAATCGTGAAGAGCTATTCGGTTTTTTAGTTCATCAGGTTCTGGTGAAGAAAAATTTTTAATTAATTCATCCTTCCATATTCTAGAGACATTTTATATTATGGTGGAATCTTTTTGAACAGGACAAAATAATTAAAAATGCTTCAAATAGTATACGTGAAGGAAACATTTCCGAATATCGGAACTTTTTTTAATATTTCTACATAGGTGACAGAAAAAAGAAGTTAAAGAACAAAAAGGTTATCAATCGATAAGCGCCTTGGAGAAAAATTTCTAATAAATTTTAAAGAAAACTTTTTTTCATCCTCATTAGTTTCTTCACTTTCTTGTTCTGCGCTAAAAGCGATATATGAGATTGAAATGTATCGCAAGAATCCGGCGAAGATGATAAAATAAAATAAGTTTTATTTTCTGTCAAAAAAAAAAAACTCAAAATGTTTTATTTTATTTGTTTGTTTGTTTGTTTGTTTGTTTGTTTCAATTTTAAGTTACTCCTAATGTTTCATTTTATTATAGCAAACTTAATTTTACTTTTTAAAACTTTCATTCGAGTTAGCTTTTTACGGTGAAAAATAAATGTTTTAGATGGATTTTTTCTATTTATTTATTAAAATAATTTTTTGATATCGATAACTGTTATTTACTTTCTCTGAAAATCCATATTATACATAGATGAAAATGAAAACAATAAATTTCTAAGAAATTGACGGCTTCAGGCGTCTTTAAGTCGCCCTGACTTCTTTTTGCCCAGCCGCCGCCGCCGAAAGTTTCACGACGAATTGGATCACTAATAAGAAATACTAAAAATTATAGGCTGTACCGATAATGATGTGGTTTTCACGTATATGACCTTATTTCTTTTGATAGTGCCACGATATTAGGTATATAACATCACATTTGAACCGTAATAGCAGACACTTTAAATTTACAGACAGTATGTTTTACAATGTCTATTGTAACAACAGGTAACTAAAATAAATTTAATGAAAATGAAAGGGTTTTCCCTTGTAAACGTTATTGGCAAGACGCTTTAAAAAATCTGTGTACTTACATCTATGTATAAAAAATTTAAAGGTAAAGGGTGTCCCCATATCTCACGTATATGTGTTTATATTTTAAACCGTTTTTAGTCATCACTTAAAACTTGAAAAACCAAGTAATAAAAAACATAAACTTAAATTAAAGGGTGCCGTATAAAAGACGTGGAAAAATTAAATATTTTACATTGAAAGTAATACTTGAACTGGATACGGAACCTTGCGTGTGTGAGTCTAACTCACACTTGTCTGATTTATTTACTTTATATTGTAACTGTACAAGTGAAGTTTAAAAGTATGTGAGTAAATCCCGAAGAAAGTATTGTGAAATTGGGAAACATAAAAGCGTATTATCTAACTTGGCCATGGTGTAGGTTATATAAAATTGCGATCGGCCAAATCTAGTAGTCTTATTATTATTGATATTCTTCTCATTATTATTGTTGTACTTATTGTAATTATTATGATTACTATAATTATTTATTAAACTCAAATTTTCTTTCGTTTAAGGTTCAATTTTATCTATATGTGAGTAGAGTGGAAACCATCATCTTTATTACCAAATCCGGTAGAACGCTATGATGATAAAACCCTCAACCAGCAGCAAGACCTTAAAGATGATTATTATGAATACATGGAACAAGATTTTCACCAGCATGAAACATTGTCATCATATAACTACCATTCTTATTGAATATTTCAAATTCAATTATTATTTTTAAAATATCAATAATTACAAAAATAACAAAAACTCCAATCAAGGCAAACGAAAAAAAGCAAACTTCGTAATGTTTAGATTTTTATTAAAAAACCACTCAATTAACTATTCCCAGCAAAGTTATGAAAGATGTGTAATTATAATTATACATATATAAAATAGTAATTATACTTACTTGTGTTTATTTGAAGTAAATAAAATTATATAAAATAGTGACTTAACAAATATTCATTTATTAGTCAAAAAAATAAAAAAAAATTGTTTTTATTTTCGAATATGAGATTTGTATTATTAATTGATTTGATAAGTATTAATATAAATAATACAATTGTTTTTTACTTAAACTTAATATAATGTGCTGAATTTTATTTTAAACATTTATTTAAATATTTATTATTTAAGATTTGATTTCATTTATTTCTTTTTTGCTTTTATTTTAATTAGAGCATATAATCTGCAAATGGTTTTTTATATGACAGAACACTGTAAATGGAAGAAATATGTTAATTATTTTTTTATTTTTGCGAGTGTGTTGTGTGTATGTGTGAGAGAGATAGAGTATTTTGTTTTGTAATTTAACTATTTTAACATTTGTTGCTTCTATTAAGCATTGAGAATTTATAGTTTATTTGCAAGAAAAATTATATTTAATAACTTAGTTAAAAAAGTTATATTTTACTATTTTTGTTCGCAAAAAAAAAATGATTGTGCTTTTATTACATAAAGCTAAATTGACTATGAATAGATTCTAAACATTTCAGAAGTATGTTTTTGCATTTAAAACGAGTGTTTGACTAAGTTGTAACGATATGCGTTTTGCTTCATAAATAAATAAAGGAACAAATTTAACCGATAAATAAAACAGACAACTAAATCAAGTATTTAAGTGCTAAACATTTTGCAAAGTAGATAACAAATTGCAAAACATATGCAGAAATTAGATAACAAAATGTAAAACTAAAAGGAACTTCCAGGTGTTTGGTTGCAATGCATTTATATACAGTAGTTGTTTTTTTAGTTTGAAATCTTTTTCAAGATTTTTTTTCATCATGGAAAACTAATAAGTGCATCCTTTTTAAAATATGTCAGATAAAATTTAAAACACCATTTCTTAATATTTTGCTGGGAAACCATTTTGTTTGATTACGCCTTCTAACCTTCGTGAACCATTTTCTACAAAGGCTCGACATATAGAGGGAGAAACTGACTTTGAAGTACTTTGAACAGCATCGCACAATTTACCGAGTTAATTCCTTTTTTTTTGGAGAGTAAACCCGCTGTGCCTCATTCTTAAGTTTTTATAATTTGCTACGATCCTGACTGAGGGCATGGTTACTTATTTGCCGACTGAAAGATTCACACGTGCCAGCGAAAAGAATCACAAATTATTGTAGAACCATTCTCTATGTCTAATGTTTTTTTAGGATATAACGTGTCTCTGATGATCGTATAAAAGGAGTTTTCTTGCATTATTGGTTATTTTTCTCTTTCATACATGTCTTTCTTGTTCTCATAATTTTCGAAACGGTCTCACAAGTTTTATATGTATTTCTTTTGATAATCACCCCTATTCTGCATTTCGATTCGAATCGAAATTTTCTCCGTTTGTCAAATTTGGTATTCTACATTCCGTTCATTTTCGTTTCAATGTTCGAACTTAGTCACGTTTTTTTAAGTTGATAATTTGTTAACGGAAAGTTTTTCGATTTTTGTTTGTTCCGTTTAAAAGAGCGTGTAATTAAAAAAGATGTTAATATGTAATACAGTAAATAGTTTTTTAACTATTAATTGCTTTTGTTCTGAAATTTGTGAGTTTTATTTAATTTGTTGGTGAAAAAAACAGCACATGAGCTTTATGAAAAGTTGGAGAATTGAATGGCAAAAAAAGATTTATAATTTAACTGGTAGATCCATAAATTAAAACTTTATTTGTGCTTCAATATAAAAATTTTTAATAACACCGCCAGCGCTACAGGATTATTCACACTGGAGTAGTTGGAGCACAAATACCTTTTAGTTACTTTGGTTCCAAAAGATATATGTATGTATGTTCTCCCGGAATTTTCCTCTTATTGACGCTGATTGCGTCTTAAGAATTAATATTTGATGACGATATGTAATTCTTTTCTAGTGGATTGAAATTTTAAGCCTTCTTTTCTGTTTTCTTGGGCAAAACTACACCTTGGGGTATTGGTATTCCAGACAATAATTTGTTTAACTCTTCGTCATTACAAAAAGCAATTGTAAATGGCAAGAAATGATTCTTGCCATTTACACAAGCAGCATTATTGTCACGAGCAGCATTATCAGCCAACTCAAGAATTTCAGCGGCTAAATATTCTTTAACGGCAGCTAGATATACGGGAGCACCGGGGGCACCAACACGTTCAGCATAATTGCCTTTATGTAACAAAGATTTTAAACGTTTTGTACACTTAATTTAACTTTTTTTTCAATGACAAACAGAATTAATTAATTTTTTTATAATAATTTTTTATTAATATTTTTTTGTTGATTTTATTTTGTGTTCCTATTTCATTCGTTTCATAGAAAAACATTTACATTAAACATACTCTTCTTCTTTTTCTTTCGATTCAGTTTTTGTTTGGAATACTTTTTTTCGATTCGTGCGTAACTGAATGCGGAAACGTAATCGAAATGCAGAATAGGGGTGAAATAGGGAAAATTTTCTGAACGTTTTTTTTTTAATTATTGATGTTTCTCCTAACATCCGAAATATTTTTGTTATGATATTAACCTACCTATGTATCTACGATAATCTCCAAAAACGTCCTACCAAATTCAATGAATGACACTGTTGTTTTGCAAGGAGAATTTTCGTAAGTTTTTTATATGGGTTGTAGTTTTTTACAGCTTGCTTAATACTATGAGCCAAATTCGTAAAAAATGTTTGATTTATAAAATGTTTATACGAATATTTAAACCTTTTATAAATCAAAAACGAATATTCATACAAAATTTGTATATTAAACCTTTCATTAACATACGATATATTTTAGGAATTTGACCCTATATATGTATATAGCGCTGTTGTCGACATCTCATTTTTTATTACTATATTTTTTAACCGATGACTGACGCTTTTGTCGAAATCTATCAAAAAAATTACTTTTGTATATAATAAATTTTCATCCTCCCACCTTAATAGTTTTAATTACATTAAAGATATTTTTATATTTATCACGTCTCGGTCTATCATATAGACCGACACGTGGAAGGTGATATAAGGTAGAACAACGTCTGGTTCGGAATTTACACGTTTGTGAGTGAGTAGGCTTTCGTATCGAATAAAATTCCTTCAAGTATCGAATGAGTAGGTTTCTTCAGTTTAGAGTTCACGTATCGAATTTATTTTATAATGTAAATGCTTTTTTGCTATGTAATATATTATTGCTTACACGTTATCGTATGCCATGATCCCGAATTTAAGTATAACTAGTTAGACATCGAATGCCGTAACCCCAAAAAGGAAAATGATGAATAACTACGCTCGATCACGAATAGTTATGTTTTGCCCAGGCGCACACATATTCAATCTTTATGTGTGCAATCTAACAAATTGAACAGTAAGGCCGATTTCATAAACGCAGTTTGCAAAGCAACACTTCAAACAGATGCGCTAGCAAGGCATGTCAACACTGCTCTGCCAAATTATGCAACATATTTTTTAAACGTTTATGAATGCAAAATTGTTTTGTCGTAATATGAAGTGGATCTTCAAAATATTAGGGCATTTATTACTAAATTATGAAAAATAATTAATACATTTCATTTTTAGAAAATACATTTCAATCGCTCATCTCGCAACGCATCACAAATAAAAACAGTGCACAAATTTGGCAACTAATGCGCATTGAAAATGACTGCAGTAATGAAGTCACGACATTCTGAAAAATAATGCTAAGGCGTCTATGAACTATATTGATTGCAGTGTTACTTTGCAAACTGCGTTTATGAAGTCAGCCTAAATGTTTCGGTATTTGCGTGTAATCTACTATTTGATACGTTATAAGGAATACATTTAATTATAAAATTTTTTAAAGAACTGAATGGAATGGGCTAATTAGATGACCGCTATTGTATGTGAATACTTATGTATGTATGTATGTATGAATGTATGTATGTATGTATGTATGTATGTATGTATGTATGTATGTATGTATGTATGTATGTATGTATATATGTATGTATATATGTATGTATATATGTATGTATATATGTATGTATGTATGTATGCATAAGTTTATGTGCAGGATTAACAAAAGACTAAACTTTTGCAAAAACTTAAATATTAATTTTATTAATTTCATTTTTTGTTTTCAATAATTGTTTTATTATTAACGTCACTTTCAATATAAGTATGTATGTATTTGTTATTTATTGCCTTTTAAATACATAAATAACTACTAATATAGCACATGTTTTCGGAAAACTTGAAAATTTTACTAAAAATTCAAGTAAAATTATATTCGATTTGTGTAACTAGAAATGAATTAAAGCAGCAGTTTTAATAAATGGGCTGGCCAAATATTTTTCTTTAATATTAAAAAAAAAATTGAAAATTAAGAAGAAATAATTTTAACATTATTTTTTCAAATGCCTTGGTTTTTTGAAACGACGTAAGAGAGTCTTCATATCTATTCGTAAATTGAATACAACTTCCTTAAATGGGCTGTCGCTTTAAAATTATTTTGAAGCTAGTCGAACGCAAGAGGGTGTTGACAGTTAGGTTATGTTGCACATGTCGCCGGTTTTGTGATCAGAAACCGACTGACAGTTTAGTATTTAATTCTTTTGACTCATTGTAACAGCGACACAATATTTCGACATAGTGTTTTGCTATTTTATCGTTTGTACCAGTGATGAAAAATGTGAACAATTGGGCCATTTGTGGCACTTTTGAATATGTGATGGCCCTGCGGTACTTTCTAATCTATTTTAGTCCCTTTACCTCAAAATTCAACCAACTACTTTAAACCGTTCGAACGGTTTGATATGTACTAAACGCATATAGTACAAATTTTTTAAAGGCCATGATTCACTATCACACTCATGGCCGGGGCACATAGAATCCGTCATACGTTATACTTCAAAGCTCTTAATTGAAATCAAAGTAACAACGAAAGAGGTTGACACAATGAGTACTTTGTTGACGCATATTAAATCAGAAAAGAAACTTCGATAAAAGCTTTTTTCTCCATTTTACTCTATTAAATTAAATTATTTTGTTGCATTTTGTTTTATTTTTGCTTCCACTCAACACAAAAATTTAATTTTGAGAGAGAGCTTTCAATTTTGATAGAGTTGAGCTTTCAACGTACGTCAAAAGTTAAAAGTTGCTCAACTTTCGTACTTTGCGTTGACGGAGACGTACTGATTGTGACAACACTCATTAGAAAAGCTGTATTCAACTTTCTTGTGCGCTGAAAAAGTTCACGTATAACGTATGACGGATTCTATGTGCCCCGTCCTTCAGTCGTACGTTCCGTCACAAATAGTAGTGTGCTAAAAACGTATCCGAACGGTTTGTATGTGTAATAACCTAGCAGTAAAAGGATTTTTTTATTTTAACCAGGGATAGTAACGGTTATAAGTTTTATTAAAAAAAAAATACTTTTAAATAATCATTATTAAATTTTTTTATTTTTGCGCCATAAAAAATAGTTATTCACCATATGCTGTCATTTTTGTTACCTGTATTTTAATTGAGCTTTTATGTTGCATGTCTCGGTAGAGCACCAGAAACCATTAGACATTAACATGTCTTAACAAAAGTCAAACTTCATATAAAAAAACATTATTTTTTATACTGGTTTTTTTTTATATGAAGTTTGACTTTTGTTAAGACATGTTGATAGCAAATGAAGACGAGGTTTAAAAACTCAAATGGATAATTATACTATTTTAAGTGTATTTTTAAGTTTTATTTTCCCATAGGGATTAAGCCGTTAAACGAAGGTCAGATCTGGCGACCTGTTATCATTTCATTTCAACACAAGATAAACTCTTGCAAATATGTATCGAAAGCTTGAGTTTAGTTCAAGAAAATTTTATCGTAATATTTTGTTAATGGTAATTTAAATAGATTTTTTAATGAGAAAAATCCACAACGAATATATGTATATGTATAATGTAAAGTGAATTTTGTTAGAAATAAAAAATAGCTCTGCTTTTACGAAAATTTTATTTGAAGATGTAAAATCGGTGACATTCATGATGTCGCTAGAATTCGTTCCTTCCCACAATTACACTGAAAACAATAACAAATTCAAAAAAATTTTTTTTGTGGGACAGGCACAAAGTTAAAAAAATGATATCGTTTAAACGACAACATCCGGGGCAGATGCGTATTGGTGCTCGATTTACAGCAGTTTCAATTGATCTGATCTGCCAAATGAACGATTTTTTTAATGTCCCAAATTTATAAGTCTAGCGCCATCTCTAAGAATAAAGATCACTCGGCTCGATAGTTGGTCAAAGAAGCCGTAGCAATAATTCCACGTTCTTCAGTTGTGCTTACTATTAAAATTTGTCTACAACATACAAAGATCTCAAAGAACAATGACATTTATCGCGCGTTGCAAAATTAAGGCACATTCCAATTATGATATTATTTTTGCGCCACCCTATATAATAAACAAAACTTGCATAAACCCATAGTGCTCAAAATAACCCCCATCTACATTAATCATTAACATGTCTTACCAAAAGTCAAACTTCATATAAAAAACTAGTATTACAAATGTTTTTTTTTATATGAAGTTTGACCTTTGTTAAGACATGTTGATGGCTAATGCAGTCGGGGTCTAACTTCCAGTTAACACATCGAGGTTATAACTTTATGTTTCAGATGTTTAATTACTTTTCAGAAAAATGCTTACTACTATTTTTTCGATTAAAAAATTTGATATTAAAATGTTATTTTACTCATGTTTCTTTTGTCGAATTGATGTCCAAAAGATGTTAAAAATTTTCGCATCGAATCGAAATTGTGATGAATATGTGAGTATATATGTTCGTAATATGTATACGTGAACTTAAATTAATGTTATGTGTCTTAAACGCTAAATTTATATAATAAATCCAAATTTATTTTTTTTTAATATTCACAATAGTCTACCACAATTTATTGTGATAAAACTTTAAATCGTAATAACCCTGATCGGTTAAACCCTCCCCAGCCGAAGAAGCGGTAGACATTGTGTCGTCATTGGCATTTGGCGATAACGGCTGTTTGCCTATTGGTCGATTGATTTTAACCACACCAAAATCTTCTCTGGATTCTTGATCAAATTCCATTTTAGGAGACGGCGTTACTGCCATGCCCACACCATATGAACGATTTTTCATTCCAGTGTGCTGTTTGCTTAAGTGGAAAGTGGGTGCCTTACGATTTTCCATTTCAAATACTGATGCCTCTTTTGACGGACGGGAAGGTGTGTTTGCTAATGAATCTTGTTGGGACTGAGATTGTTCGTGTTCGTTGGCGTCGTGATTGTTTAAATTTATTTCAAGTTCATGTGAGGCATCCGCTGAATTAATTTTCTGTTCAGTATCTTCTTTTGTATCTTCATCATGTTGCTGCTGCTGTTCTTCTTCTGTTAGTTCATGATCATTTATATTCAAAGTTTGAAAATTATCGTCGATTTCAACTGTTGGCGATGGTTTACTAGAATTTTCGAAAATTTAAATTTCAATATTTATTTATGCAAATTTGTGGAAAATTTTTTGAAAGAAAAAGTTTAAGCTTAAAGCATTAAAAACCTAGACCAAGGCATATTTAATAAGGTGCAAGCGTAAGGGAGAGGAAATATCAGCATAAAAAATGTTTGAATTTTTTTATATGGGTTTTGACAGTAATATTAATTTATTCTCTCTTAAAATACCTGATTAATGCCAAACTCCATATAAAAATATTGAAAAAATTTCTCTTTAATATTAGCTCCGCCTTGTGCAGTTAAATATGCCTTGACCTAGACGACAGCGGTTACACCACTATTCGAATACAAATGACGTTGGCTACAATCGTCACCGTGTAGTCAGCTACTGAAATATATTAAAGTCGACTGCTACAAACATCAAAACTATGGAAATGTTGTAGAAATACATAGGTACATACATATGTATTTTCCTTAAAAAATTACTTTTTAAAAAAATACTTTTATCATATTCCTATAAGCAACTCAACAAACTAACTTGTAATGCACTTTAAGCTAATTACCAAGGCATATTAAACAAGGTGATAGCGTAAGGGAGAGGAAATTTGAGCAAAAAATGTTTTGAATTTTTTTTATATGGACTTTGACAGTAAAATAGATATTATTCTCTCTTAAAAAACCTGATTAATGTCAAACTCCATATAAAAAAAATTTCTCTTTAATATTAGCTCCGCCTTGTGCAGTCACCTGGTTAAATATGCCTTGCTAATTACTTTGCAACCAGTAGTAGTTGATACTTGGATTATTTTTATTAAAAATAACTGACTTTTTACACATTGTGATGTCCAATTGTCTTACTGACTAATCAGAAGTTGGCTTAAAGATAGTCAATTGTTGTTAGCTATAAACTGAATATATATCAGTTGGTATAAAGAAACTTTGTAAAAAAACAATACAATTTTACTCTGATTATAATAATATCCTCCTTCAATATAATTTGTTTTTGATTCACGCTTTTTCTTCTTCATTAGGCTGATGTCAGAGTGTCTTATGTGTTCGCTCAAAACAAGTTAACGTTTCTATTTTAATTTTGACAGTTTGTAGCCGGTAGCCTGATGTCTATATATTTAATGCGCAACAGGCTACCGATTACAACAACCTGTCTACAAGTTTATATGAAGACAATTGTTTTGACGACAACATATGTAGCTACACCACCACCGTTGCTAATTGCTATTTTTGTTTCCGACAATTTTATTTTATTCAAAAGTAAAAATTACAAATTAATTTAAGATCAAAAGGTTTTGAGCAAATATATTTATTTGTTTTGATATGATAAAAGTATTTTTTGAAAATGTTATTTTATATTTATATAAATAAATTGCATATGTATGTATGTATGTATGTATGTATGTATGTATGTATGTATGTATGTATGTATGTATGTATGTATTTCTACAACAAGGTCAGAGCCAACTACATATATAGATGTCGTCTTTAATATAATTAAGTAGCTGACTACACGGCGACGATTTTAGCCAACGACATTTGTAGTTGTGTAGCCGCTATGTGATTAAATCAATCAATTTTTTTTAATAATTATGTTAATTAGTATATAATTTATGGCCAGTTTTTATAATATGATGCTAATTAAATAATTTAATTCATCTTTTTCCTCAACATTTTGTCAGTTTATTTCCAACATTTTTGGGGATACATTTTATACATAATGGATTTTGTATTGGATTTTATACCTAATGGATATTAGGGCACTCTTAAATGCATAATTTAAATAATTATAATTAACGCAGACCAACTTAAAAGCTGATATCACATACATATTACAGAAAAGGACCATAATAACCCTGGTCTATAAATAACATAATTTTGGTCATACGCAGTATAGATTAAATCGATGTCGGGATTTCAATGGACTTACGTTTTGGAGGACTCCTAAGCCCATTTGGGTGGGTGTGTATGCCACTGTTTGACATATCAAAATGAAATTCAGTACATGCCTTTGGTATATGGAGATGAAGAGCTTAATAGGGCATAATCGGGACGAGGTAATGGGTAGTTTACTTGATACCGCAAACCGAAAATAATTATTTTTTTTATTCGAATATACTTTTAAATACTTTTAACTTTTATTATTTATTTAATATATCGATAAAAATATCTGTTTCCATGAGGTATGGTAAAGTTGAGTGTAAAGCACTCCAGATTATTTTACTATCAGAGAAAAACTGTTCTGAAAATATGTTTTTATCGAAGTACTTTTAAAAATGTTTTAAATCACGTGATTTTAAATCGGTTAGCAAAGTGACTGTGATTAAATCAATTGCTTTTTTTGCAAGTTCTTTGCTGTTAATTTTATAATAGTATTAAATAAATATTTAATCAAAAACTCAATAAAAAACGATTTTTCTTATGTTTCAAAATCTGATAAAAAAGTACGCAATTATGTGAAGACGGTTTATGATATCAAATCACGCAATTTTTAGAATAGGTCTGCATAATTTATTATTTTCTGTACATTACATTACATATATTCCACGCGGTTATT
Organism: Phasia obesa; assembly: GCA_949628195.1. Lineage (NCBI taxonomy): Eukaryota > Metazoa > Arthropoda > Insecta > Diptera > Tachinidae > Phasia > Phasia obesa. The sequence goes on from OX451217.1 coordinate 55,657,399, forward strand.
GATTGTCCGAAATGAAATAACGGCAAAATTATTGCTTTTAGAAATGAAGAATAAGGTGGACTAAGACCCGAATACGGACAAAAAATTGGAATACAGAACAGCTACAAAATCCGGATTATTTTACTTCCGAATAAAAATTTTCGGATTCGGAACAAGGGTTTTAATCTAATTTTTGTCTTTAAACAATTTAGAAAATAAATTTATTAACAATAAATTGCAATGAATAAATTATTTATTTAGGCTTAAGTTCTTAATTATAAAGAGATAAAGAAAAATTAAACACCAGCAGAGCAGAATGCTCTGATATAATAGCAAGACAGATATATACCATTTTCAAATATAAGAAAATATATAAAGAGAATAAAAATAAAGAAAAATGTTTGCTTGGTTGTATAATATAAAAAGAAATAGTGTTTTAAAGTGTAAAACAATTTCAAAAAGCTCTATCACCTATGAAATATAATGTAAAATTAAAATTTCTCATATTCTATTTCTTTGATAAGTTTGTTTAAATAGAAATTAATAACAATTGAAACTAACAGGTAGATAGATACGAAGAGTACTGATGACGGACGTAGCTGTCTAGAAAATGCATTCTGCTCTGCTGGTGTCTAATTTTTCTTTATCTCTTTATAATTAAGAACTTAAGCCCAAATAAATAATAATTTATTCATTTAAAATGTAGTTCAAGTAAAATTCATATAATAAATTCATATAAATAAAATTCACATAAAAATTTTTCAAAAACATACAAACTCATTTACACTGATTTTTGTTTATTTACTCTGAGCTTAACGTTGCCACACAAATAAAAAAATAATAATGATTTTGTTTTAAGTTTAATATTTTTCTTTTGATTCGGTTGGAAAATAAAAACGGTGCTGAATATGTTATTAAAATTAAATAAAATAGGTAGATTAAAAACTAAAAGCTTAAAAATAAAATTAAAAAAAAAACAAAACATTTATGATTGTGCTGCCATTTAAAAATCTTTTAGCATGTTACAAATTATTTGAATACTTAATAAATTTAACAGTTACAAACAAATGTATTCTACAATATTAAAGTTAAAAAATTAAAAAAAGTTAATTTGTTTATATTAAAAATAATGTGTACATAAATTTGTTTAAGGAAAAATAAAACAGCTACCGGGAAGGTTTATGCGAAATGTCCAGAAGTTATGATATTCTAAAAAATAAAAACATAAAAAAGAAAATCATAAAACAAATGATTAAAAAATATAAACATATAAAGAGAAATTATTTGCTAAATAAATACCCCCGAAAATCTCTAACCATATCTTGAAATGTACGTACATCAGATTCTTTAATAACATCTTAAAATGGTTTTACACGGCGTGTATTTGTCATATGACCTGTCAGTTGGATAATCCATATGTAATTTCATGTGTTTGTCAAAATAACCCTTTTACATACGTTTTTAATTTTTGCTTTCAAACGTACATGTGTAATTACATGTGACATAACCTAAAATATATAATTTTGCCGCCACACAGTTTTTTATTTGCAACCACAGCTGATGGAAAGATGCAAACCTAGTGATTTTACCACATTTTGTGCACTTTTATTACCAAAAAAAGCATAATATAACAAAATATCAAGTTGGCATTACAGGATGTCAGATGCTTTGTCACATCAAAATAGAACACGTTATAAATGAAAAATGTCATATGTATTGTACACATGGAAAATACACATGTTATGTTTGAAAGGGTTCACACGACGTGTATAGAATTTACACATAGAAAAGTGACAAGTCATATGACAAATACACGTCGTGTAAAACCACTTTTAGGCTAGAATCTAGCTAGCTGTTCATTACCAGTATACTTATTTTTTATACAGTGATGGTCTAAACTTTTGCAATTAAAATATTAATTTCACACATTATATGTAACAATATGGCATATTTTAATTGATTCTTCGGTGTTCTGAAGATAACAATTGCAGTTTTGCTATATAACGCCGAGATAGAACAGCACTTACTGGCCGTTAAAATGGGTGTGGATGTTGTGTGGGTATTTTCTATTTATTAATTAATTATTATACGGATTCACGTCGCAAGTCAATTTTGAAAGCGTTATTATAAAAAAGGGACATTTATGATTTAAAAGCACTTTTTAAAGTAAGCTACATCGCTCAGTGGAACCTATCGCATGACCAACTTTTAAACTGCTCAGATATAATTAAAAGTTTGAACATCCGTAGAGGAGAATTTAGTCTGCGAAAATGGCAAGCCTAATCACAAAAGGTGCACAGTGTTTAAATTTAACATTTCGGGTAAGAAAAGTTTTAAAATTCACATAGAGAAAGTCTCCCGGCCCGGATAGGATTGCAGCAATGGTGTTGAAATAGTGCTTTCAGATGTTAGCGCGGTTGCTAATGTAACTCCAATCCCCAAAAGGAATAAGATTAATAACCCTGATAATTACCGTCCAATTGCATTTTGTTCTGCACTTTCTAAACTGATGGAAAGTATGATTCATTTTCATCTTGTGAAGTACCTGGAACTGTTAGACAGTTTACTTAGCGACAGCCCTAGGGGGCTCTCTATAGGTGACTTGCTAGATTTCCATTTGGAAAAATAGTTTTACTTAATGCATAATTTCGGTGAAAGTAGATATTTCCAAGGCATTTGATAGAATGATGAATTCATATTAAAACTTATTACTTCTGGTGTCGGTAATAACTTCTCTGAATTTATCAGACCTGTTCTAAAAAGCATGTGATTTCAAATTACGAACCTTTTTGAAATCATTAGTTTGATTTTATACTGCTCTGTAAATCACATATTTTATTTTTTATGTGATTTTAAAATTGCAAAACCATAAAATATTATTGGTTTTTATTGGTTTGTTGATTATATTTTATTTAATACTTCAAAAAAAAAAAAAAATAATAATTAACCTGAAGAGCCTAGGATAACATTGTTAACTCCAGAGGGTTTAAAACGAAAGCAGTGTCAGAAATGGTCGTTTTAAGACGTTATTTGCAGAGCAATTTCAATGTCAACTTTCTAAACACTTATTCTACTGACAGCTAAAAAGGAGCGGAAAATTACTTTAAATATGAAATACTACTCCAGAAAAGGAAAACCGAGCTGTGGTTGGTTTTCTCATCTTCCAATTGGCGTTACCCCCGGGGGTTCCAATTGTCACTGCCGTAATGGCAAATGCTTTGACGCGGTTCACTCGGGGAAAATAGGGGCACCAGACGCTAGGGTTCCTAGAGCCTAAATCTAGAATAAAAGGTCTGTTGTTTAAATGCACGGGTCCTCTTCGAGGCCCGAAAAGTGCCCAAAGGACTGGTACCACGGGAATCGGTGGCCCCAGAGAGAGCCTATCCTCTCTGTGACCGGTTATTGGTGAGGTCCCCTTCGGGGGTACACGTGGTCGTTGTGGTTTAAGATCGATTTATGTAGATGTGGTGCACGGTCGATCAAGTGTGCTGTTGCACTCTCAACAGACGGAGTTTGGATAGTCTCCAAACCCCTAAGCAAGAGGTTATAATGTGGATCTAGGCTTGCCTTGGAAAGGCTTGCCATATTATATAAATTGCTACTCATTGTGACTGTATCACACACAAAAAGCGATTAACGGCATTCGTAAAGTGTTGTTATACTACACAATGGGGGCGCTAGTCTACGTCTTTATTTCACTCGGTGTTTGGAGCACCGTGGGATAAAGCCACCATGGCAGGAGCCCACGTTAATCTTGAACACATCTTCCAATTGGCTTGACATACTTAATGAATTAGTGAATCTTCTAACGACGCCTGTATGGTGGTTCTCCACCTTACTAAAACTTTCTTTGCCTTTCTTTTCTATTTTAATTCCCAATCTTCTCTTTAAGTTTTTCTATCTCTTCTCTTGACCTTTCTTTCTACCGAACAGCACAAAGAGATTAACCAATTGGACCCAAAAATAAACCTTACCGAGAAAAGTTACAAGGAGCGATAAGCTGTTTATATCCGGGTGGTCAATTAAGGCTTAAAGTCAAGTTAAAAGTGTCTAAAAAGGTCCAAAAAGGATGTGGACCACGAGCAGACACATATTAAATAGAGATGCTGTGGAGACCTTAGCCGTAAGCAAATGTTAGCAATTACCATAGACTCTGTGATAAGGAAGAATGTCGACATGTATTAGTCGCCAGTCTGAAATCACTACAGTAGTGACAGCGTGCGACTCAATAAAAGTAAGGTATTCGTAAATTTCCAGACGGATACCAGAAAACGGAGAGGGTCGAAAAGGGACCCATGAAGTTAGTGATATGCTTCGATATCCCCCTACAAAATAATAATAAATAAAGGATGTCTAGTCTATTTATAGTTTATATTGCGATTTTTGTCATTGTGCGTCTTGAAAATTATAAATTTAAATGTTAAATAAACAGGTTCAAAAGTGTTGTCTAAATACTAAATTACATTATTAAAAAAAATGCTAAAAATCTAAAATACTTTTACTAGGGGCTTATGCAGTAACGAAGAAAGCCAACAGGATTTTAAAAAAATTAAATTATGTTTTCGTTGTTATGTATCCTTTTTGCAGTTGTTAACAGCTGAGAAGAAATGCTATTTTCGCCGTTATATTTTTATATTTTTCGGCACAGCTGAAAAGTTTTATATAAGTTTGTCATTCCGTATCTATTTTTATTCTGGATCCTCTGGGAAGTGAATTTAGCAATTCCCGCCTGTCCGTCCATGTTCTTATTGAAATCAGTTTTATTTATTTTTTGATTTGCTTTATGGAAAACCGAAAAATCAGAAAAACTACAAAAAAGTCGTAACTACCAAATAATCGAAATTTTGAAAAACCATACTTTCATCAAAATTTCACCAAAAAATCGTAATTTGAGATAAAAAATTTCATCACAAGCGAAGTTTTAGTATAGAAACTTAAAACTATCAATAATTCAAAAGATCGCCCAAGATCGAACTTTCCTCAAAAAATTCTCATTCTACCCAAAAATCATAAAACAGAATAAAAGAATTTTTATTCTGACCCGATCTCGACAACTGACTGCTCAGTTTGGTAGAACCAGCTTCAAACGGCGGAGCAGGACGTACAAAGGTAAGCTATTTTCTAAGAAAACGATGATTGTCTCTCGGTGTTTAAGCCGCTTATAATGTACGTTTAACATTGTACGGTGGTATGAAACATTTCGTGTGTTCGTCAAACTTTCACCTGATCGATTCATTGAATAACAATTTGGATTTTGTGTTCTAACAACATACGTTACTGCACGAAGCTCTCCTTAATATAATTACATACATATGTACATAAATATTTTGTTTACCTATTTAAATAACTTACCTTCCCGGTTCAGCACCACTTTGATTTGATGAAGTTCCACTGTGAATTATCTGAAAATAAGATGAGAAATAAAATTAAAAACTACCATCACTAACTGTCGAACCTAAACAAGGGCGTAACGACGTCTAGCGCCTAGCTTTAACGTTGAGCTCTTATTTAAACCTAAATAAGAGCGCAACGTTTTGTAATAAACAGCAATGTTAACATATTTTGTTTAGTAAAATCTAATAAATTTAATCGCAAAAGAGAGTTAACATCGCTAGATAAAGCAGAAAATATCTAAAATAGCACTACTCTTACACAAAAAAAAAATATAACATTTTGTGTCCACCCAACTTCACTACCTAACGCTCTGTCAAAATTGTATTTTCCAATTGCAAAACGTTGACGGCGCGCTATTTAGGTTTTCTTCATACATTTTGTTTGTACATGAGAATTTTTGACAGTTATTTTACGCCTTACGCCCTTGTTTAGGTGTAGCAGTTAATTTAATTAAACAAGGCATACATATTTACTCCTATATTCGATAACACATAATATAAAAGTTATAGTTTGGGTTTGGACTTTTTTAAAAACTAGAGTTAGCCCTGTGGTCGAAATTCGACCAAATTTATTTCTGTAATCGTTTTAGGTATATATTTTACATAAGTGCACATTCATGTATTCTGCACTGCTTCTATTGACAATCTATCAAAAAAAAAAAAATCAAGCGAATACGTTGAGTTTAAGTCAGTTAAAATGGCTCTTAACTTTTTTCACTTGCCTATTTATATATAGATTATTGTTATTTCGTTAAGTAGAAAAAAATATCGATGAATATCCCTTTTTATTTTTTTTTAAATTGTGGACTTAGATAGCGAGAAATAATTTAATTAAAAGGCGTACCATATGCCATGAAAATTTCTTCGACTTTCTAATATAGTGAAAGATTATTAATAGAAGAGGGACAAATTAAAAAAATTAATTTAAAAAATATCTCAATTTTGACGGAATCGTTTAAAATGTTTTTTTGTCTTGAATTGCTGGAGACGAAAAAAATACAAGTACATATTCGATCGATACTTTTCTTTCGATACCAAGTACTTTTAGCATCGATACTATACCATCGAGCATCAAGAAAGTATCGGTTAACGAATACTCGCATCCGTCGAAACTACTCGCATCATATTAACGTCAAATGCAACTGTGTTTTCTGTCACGCTTGATATTTGTACAGCGACCATATGGTTTCTGCAGTAAACTCCTGGATAAGCCCGGTACTCTGTTCAGTTTTTCATGCGGAACGCTGTCAAATTACATACATAAAAAATTTCTATGAAAAAGTCATGAAAAAATGTTGCAGAAGTAGTACTCTGTTTTTACTGTGGTAAAACATTGAAATGTTTCTGGCAACATTTTATCAAAGCTGTGAAATAAAGCAAAGGGGCATTATTTCATGTGGAGTTTTTCAAACAACAGCTGATCCCTTGGCCTTTGTTAACATTTCTAAAACAATGTGGTATACTTAAAAACAATAAAATCGTAAAATTCCTTCAAATCGCCAGATAGACACCACATTTTAAATGTCAAATTTTCCTTGTGAAATATTGAAATAAATGTTGCTCAACATTTTTAACAAAATCGAACAGAGTACTAGACATTTGTCAAATTTTGAGAAATTGTAAAACGAGTCAAAAGTGTTATTCAGTCTGACGAACTCAGAATTTATATTTGTACAGAGACCATATGGTTTCCGAACTCAGAATAACTGATATGCGAGTGTCAAAAGGAATTTACTATATTACATGCTGAAATAATTATATACATACATACATACATATGTATGTATATGTCGAAAATAGCTTTCAGACTTTTGCTTAAATCTACCACATAGTTCTGATATAGTAAGCGTCCACGAAGTCGAAATTTTTAACACAAGAGACATACTATTTAAGCCATTCGAGTTTGTCACGAGGGCAAAATATGTCACTTCAATAAAGGTTATATAAATTGTCGTCATCGGTAGAATGTGCCACAATTATAAACCAAACTATTGAGTGAATCAGCAAGATATTTCGAATGATACTGAAAAGCCTCCACTAAAGCGTTCCGTATGTATGTGGAGTAGCTATAAAAATCAAATTTTATTACGAGGGACTCTGTATTTTCAACCAATGGATATGAAGTAAAAGCCCCAAGGAAAATTTAGACTTTTGGCTACACTATAAACACATAGCAATTATCCATAACTAGGCGACGCCTAATTCAAAAGCAGATTAAGTTATAACATATGTATGTATGTGTAAACCTCTTTTCGTTGACTATAATATACATATTTGAAACCATGTAGTTATTTACTGTAGCTTCCTTTGGCATTAATCCTGCCCCGAAGAAACGACCAATATCGACTAGGCAACCTTACTTTACGACCGATACCGTATCGAGTAAAAATATCTATATTTAGTGGTATGTATCGTTTCATTCTTATTATTGCAAGTAAAATCAATTGCCGCATCACAAAGAAATATATACAAGCCACTAAAGCTGAATTTTCAAATTTAATTTTAAATAGATACAATTTTTTTTTAATAAAAGAAAAAATATATGTATGTGACGATTTTTAATTAAGTATAGGGTTTGTTTAAAAAAAAACAGATCATAATATAAAAAACTAATAAAACATAAATAATAGCCTTACACTGTCATGTTTCCAATTACACATTAACGGTTTTCACTTTTGGCATTTACAATTTTACTTGTGCAAATATAAAATACAAATGACTCAATAAAATTAAACATTTATATTTGCATTGTCAATTTGAAGAGAATTTTAGAAATGTATATTGTTAAATAAAAAAACTAATAGGGCATTTCCACCACGTCGAAATTTAGTAGATTTCGTTTGAAATCTTTTTCAAAATCTAGGTCGTTTAAACTTCATTTTTTTGACACTAGCAAGATTTCATTAACTTACCTCTTATTTTCAATTGCCCCTCATTTTTTTATTTAATTTGAATTATCTTTTAAATTATTATATCCAATGAATATAATTTTTCTTTCAATTTTTAATTTATTATTACGGCCAATTTCACAATGTATGATTATAAATTAACATGAACATTAACCCCAGGTTAAGCTAAATTGTATTTCACAAAGTATGATTAACTTTTAATTGACACCAAAGGGTGTGTTAAATATAACCGAAGAAAATGTGTCTGTTAGTATTTTAATTGTCAGATATTATTCAATAAAAATATTTGTAATTTATTTTTGAAATTATTATTACTCTTGATAAATACGACGTAAATAAATGGAAATCAATTTACCAAACACTGATATCTTGCGTTATGAAAATATGTATGTTCTACGCGTTTAATCATACTAGGGTAACTGTGAAACAGGCTGTTTTACATAAGTATCCTAATCCCTAGACAACGATGTGGTCGAACAAAAGTTTGGTATTTTACATACATATGTACACATCTCCTGATGCAAACAAAATAGTATATTTTTTAATTTACCCATAGACTAATTGTCATATCTAAAACATGTTTTGCTATTGAACGTTCAACCATAGACCCAAGCAAGGAATCCAAAAAAAACAATGCTAATGCAAAAATCACATGAGAAGGTTAACGGCGTACAGCTGTTCCATTATACGGAATATATGTACTTATGTATGTTCAGTTATAATTATGTATGTGTGCGAGAAAAGTTCGTCAGGGTCTTCTTGAGTGATTGATTGTCCGAAACCGATACCGAAAGTACTGATGATGAGCACCAAAAACTTATATTTCAATTAAAAAATTATTATATTTGTAATATTGTTTTATATGTACAGTGGATCAATAAAGTTTAGGCACAACATGATTTTTAAAAGTGTTTCGCCAGTAACTTTGCATCTGCATATCTTGATAAAATTATTTTCATGCTGTTTTCAAGATTGATAGGTTTATTGACAATTTAACACCCCATTCTAAGCGAAGTGCCGCTTTAAGTGATTCTTAGGATGTAATGTGATGTTTCCGTATTTTTTTCTCTAGTAAGTGCCAAATATGCTCTATAGGATTCGTGTCTATCGATTGCGGAGGGGTTTTTAACTGTTTGCAGTGGTATATAAGCCATTCCTGCACAAGATATCAAGAATGTTTTGGGTCATTATCTTGTTGGAATAAGAATTTCCCATTCAAGCCCAGCTTCGCAACACTTGGAAATAAGTTTTCTATTAAAATATTTAAATAAGAGTGCTTGTCCATTTTGTCGTCTATAAAGACAAAATTTCCCACTCCAGATGCCGCCATATATCCCCAAACCATAACATTGCCACCACCGTGCTTCACAGTCTTAATAATATTATTTTCATGAAGCTCTTTGTTTGCTTTTCGCCAAATTTTTATGGACCATCTGAACCAAAAATGTTAAACTTCGATTCATCACTAAATATCACACTGTTCCAGAAGGCTTCAGGCTGATTAATGTGGAGTTTTGCGAACTCTAACCGCTTTTTATTGTTTATGTCTGAAAGACAAGGTTTGCGACGGGGAACTCTTCCATGATATCCAGCTCTGTGCAGCGTATTTCTTATTGTTTGTGAATTAAGGTCTTCACCAAAACTTTTCTTCATTTCCCGAAACAATTCTACAGCTGAAATCTTTGGATTTTGAGCCACTGCAGCAACAATCATACGCTCCTGACGAGATGTAAATTTTTTTGGACGTCCACTTCTCCTCTCACGTTCTAATTTGTTGGTTTTTTCATAATGTTTTATGATGTTTCTTACACAGGTATAAGGCCTCTGTACAATCACACCAATTTCGCTATAGGATTTTCCATGTGCATGAAGATTTATTATAATTTTACGGACATCTACGGAAATTTCTGAACGATTGCTCATTTTGCTGTTTTCGTCACGAATTAAATACCAAGAATATTCTTTACATTTAAAACTCTCGCCTACTGAGGATTTAACATGTGCATAAACATGAGTTGAAATAAAAAAGTGAAAATTTACCGTTATACAAGGGATTAAAGGGCATTAATGCAGTGCGTGCCTAAACTTTTTTTACATAGACATAGCTTGTTTTTTAGTTTTTAAAGCGTTGTATATTAGAAACAATAAGATATAAATTATTCTTTGTTCTAAATGGTCAATATAACTCTCAATCTTTAAAACGATATCAAAATTATTTTATTAAGTGAACCAGATGCAAAGTTATTAACAGAACACTCTTGAAAATCATGATGTGCCTAAACTTTATTGATCCACTGTATGTAAAATAAACTGATGTACAAAAAAAGAGAAATATTTACATATATTGTATGTTATTCAATCTTCAATTTCATTATTTTTCGTAAACAATTGAACACAACATTGCCATACTTTCTATTATATTCTTTTGTTAAGTTACTGTATGATGGTGAAACCTAAATCGGTAACCGTCGGTTATAAAGTGCCTGTTAACCAAACAGACAGTTAGATAATTTTAAATTTTAAATAAAATAATCATACATTGTGAAAATTAATTATTTTTTAATTAAAATGTCATTTTTGTTTTGTACAGAGTAGTATTTTTTAGTGCAATTTGGGCAAAACCATACTTGCATCATTGAGTACTACTATACTTTGAATAGATTTCATCAAAATCTAGTGACGAAGTAGACTTTGATTTGTATGAGAAATCTAGTAAAAATAACTAGATTTTGCTCGAACTCTCATAAGTACTAAATTTTGCTCAAGTATAAATGCACTATAAACGTTAAGAAATCATCAAAATTCAAATATTGTGTGGCGTAGACAGAGATCTAACTAGGTTCAAAACAAATAAATGTAATTAAATTATTTCGTGATTTTTGTAGAAAACTATGATTTCTTTGGCGAAACTCGGATCTTTTAATTAAACAAATAATTAAATTGTATATACAGTGAATGTCACTTAAAATCGTACAGCAAATATTTTTTAGAAATTATTTTAAAAAATTTGGTAACTTTTTTGAAGGTTTCTTAAAGTTCTGTTTTTGCATTAATTTTGTTAGTGTTTTCCTAAAAATATGACAAAATTATAGATTTCTCTTATAAATTATACAAAACAGGGTATCACTCTTAGCACCTAAGTTAGCAACGCATCACTTAAAATCGTACATTTATAGCTTCCGATCGTTTTTTTTAATTTAAAATCAAAAGTGATTGTTAAAGTAGGACTTTTTATAAAAACTGTTGTAATAGTACCTTTTTTTAAAGTTGATTATTTAATGCAATTTCAGTAAAATAGCTATTAAAATGAGACAACCAAGTAAAGTGAAAGAGAGTTGGTGGTTTTGCATTATAAAAACGGTTATCCAAAATATCGTAGGTTGTAAATCGAAGTCGAAATATCATCATAAGTCAAAATTTAATATATTTTCTTCGGATGAAAAGTTAACGGTATGAAGAAATCCGAACAAGGAAATGGACGTTTGAAATTTAAGACCTACAGTGAAGCATGGTGGCGGCTCGTATGTCAGCTATTGGTGTTGTCAGCTTAGTATTTATAGAAGGTAATAAGTAATTTAATTTAAACGTGTCAAACATTTCAAAAATGTTTGAAGTGCCGGAATTATTGAAGTATGTTTTTATGTAAACAGCAAAAAAAGTGTTGCCACAAGTATAAACGAAAAAAATTATTTTGGAAATTATTTTAAAAAAGTGTGTAATTTACATAAATAACGTAAAATAAAAACGTAATTTGGTTTAATAATGAAACTTATGAGGAATAAATCTTGTTGTAGATTATGATTTCCTAAATCTTTTATAGGTACGCTTTTATATTGAGAAAAAAAAATTATATTACAATCTTATTTAAGCTGCATGCTAATTGACCTTATGAAAAATGGCCACAAAACAAACATTAAAAATCGCCAAATGAATAATTACCGTAAAGAAATGGAAATTTAGCAAAAAAAAAAAAAAATATAAAAAATCAATACTGGCAGTAAGTGCATTGATATTTTTGTTAATTCTAATAAATCTTTAATGTTAACAATTCTGTAGTTTTAGGTAGACAACGTAACTACTAAGCTAGTTTTTAGGACATAAACCGTCGTACTTACACTCTTATTGATGAATTTCTTGATAATCACTCCTATTACATTTTGCGTTGTCGACATAATACGACGACCCCTCACTAAATTAAATTGGTATTCCCTTTGTCGACATCAACATTTATCGATGACTTTTTAATTTTATTTCGTATTTTGTAAGAATATGTGACGTTGAATTTTTCTTGTACCGACGGCGATTTCGTCGGCTTGGTTTTTAAAAACGACTGAAGTGCCAACAAAATTTAAAATAGAAAAGATTTAAATAACAAGTTTGACCCAATACAGAAAATTAGTTGAAGAAATGGAAAATCTCGACGTGATAGAAAAAAACTTAAATGAGATTCTTATTAAGCATTTGAAATCTTTCCAAAACATTAAATTTTTTTAAAAGAATATTTCTCTACAGAACAGTGTTATCGATAAGCAGTCGACGTCGTCATAAGAGCATTAGGAAATACAAAATTATAATCAAATTGAAGTTGATATCAATATAAATGACCGGTCAAAAGTGACGACGAAATCGCCGTCGCCAAGTATAATAAAGGTGAATATAAAACCGCTCAAATATGGTATAACCATATGTCATTAAAAAGTTTTGGATAATTGTCTATTTGAAAAATTTTAAAAAATTACGAAAAGCACTCAATATTTTGGGGTTTCTTTTTATATAAAATATTACCCAACTCTGCATGCGGATTTATTGGGTTATTTTTCATTTTTGATTTTAAGCAATTTTTCAGAGAGCTATTTTGCATACAGCCCCCTCATTCATAATAAAATTAACCAAACTTTTTCATTTTAAGTTCCTATGATACTGAAATTGTCAATTTTTCTTGAAACTCTTGACAGATTAGCTTCCCATCTAAGTTAAAAAATATATTTCCTCTAATGAACATACCAGGGGTGCCTTTGGTAAGTTGTACATAACAAGAAAACGAGAACTTCTACACTTTTGTCAGATATAGGGAAATTAAAAAATCTTATTTGTGAATTTTTGAAAAAGTTTATTACTACCGTATGGAAAACAATTTTCGTTTCTTTATTTAGAAACATAAACTTAAGGCTTGTTTCTTTTTTTAATTTTTAAAATTTCAAATAAAGGAAAAAACGCAAAATGGGATTTAACAAAGTAAAGTAAATTCCCGCAAACGTCAGAACGTTAATATGGTGATAAAAAGAGAGAATGGAATTACCTTCTATTATTATATCATGTATGCATATGTAAATCTAAAACAAAAATGAATGTTTTGGGTTTTAGTTTAAATTTCATTGGTGGATCTAAGAATACTTTTTTATTGCTAGTTCTTGTTATTGCAGTAAAGGATATCTTTAAGCATCTTATTTGTGGTATTTCTAAGGCAATTTAAAAAAAATTGGTTAATAGTGAGTAATACTAACTATTAATCACCGAGTATCTATGAGCAAGCTATGCATTCTCTCCTAGGCAGTGTTCTTCATAGTAGTGTTGTGTATTAAATTTTGTATTGACTATTCTGGAAAGATGTATATAGTAAGAAAGGATTGTTAGATCTGAGAAAACTGGTTTATGTGCTCCATTGCTCTTCATATTTCTCTAGATGAACATTTTTGTGGAAACTAGCCACAAATTACATATACATATATACATTATTTGCGAAGATAATTCTACAATTATGTAAAGAAGCTTATAAAAATATTATAAAATATTGTTTTTGTAAGCTTATTGTACAATTACAAAGATAAGCTTATATTAATCATGTACATATGTATAATATTTTCATAAGGGTTCCGTTTTGATTTTTCTATAATTGTTACAATAGCATTTTTCAATATATTTTAAAAACTTTTTCAAGCTTAATATTTCAAGTCAAAATATTTCTTTTGATTCGAAATAAAAATATGAATTTTGTATTTTTGCTTATATATTTCAGTACGAAATGTCAGCAAAATTTAATTTATTTTGTGTTTAACAATTTAAAATACATTAAATTGTGAATAAATTTTTAGTGAATATATTTAAAACTATTTACATATTTAAAAACTAGCAGTGTCCGCCACGTCGTGGGCGTCCTGATAATATTTTGCTCGATTTTACTTTGAAAGTATTCCACACCAATGAAAGACTCTTACTTTTATAGTGCTTCAGTTATGGTTTATGTATTTACTTTATATAAAGATACCTATCCCTGGATAAAATTCCAAAATTTATAAAAAATTCTAAAATTTTAAAAATTATTGTAAGCCTCTGTAAGAGGTGTTTAAAATATTTTAATAACAATGTAATTCCACAAAGAAAAATATAAATTAAATACAAATTTTATTTAACTGGCTCCATCTGTTGCGCATTATTTTTTAAAATATCCCACTTTCAAAAAAAAAGGTGAGTTGAAAAAAACCGTGTTGAAAATTTCCTAGTTTTAAACCGAACATTTCACTACCTTTAAACCGGAAATTGAGTTTTTCACTGCATTTTCTCCAATTTCTCTTGGAAATAAGATATTTTTGTATATTTTGTAAGTATCCTATATTGGGACCAGGATACTAAGGTACCTCCTCACAAAATTTTGTTAAAATCCATCTAGTAGTTTTTACGACATACAGACAGACGGAAATGAGTTACTATTTTTTTATATGTATAGGTAATTATAGTTTTAACTTATTTTATGAGTATTTTAAAAATAATAGTAATCTTGTTCTTCAAATATTCGCTAAAAAACCGGTGTTATTTTCGAACTTAGATTTCATAAAAAAATTTCATTTTAAATTTATTGATGTCTAGCATACTTGGGATTTTTTCATTAGCATTGAATTTTCATTGGCACTATTTCAAATAGTTACAATGAAAAAAAAATTTAACTACCATTTAATGCTATTGTTTTATTTTTAATTACATTTGTTTTTACCAATGGTAATGAAATTGTATAATTACTAATTATAATTGATGAAAAAATCATCGTTTTTATTAAACACAAATTTATGATCGCAGCAGCTTTCAATAACTATGAATAAAATATCAATTTCATGCCTGGTTATGCTTTTGTTAAATCTCTAACTTTTTATTTCATTTAGTGGGGCACTACTACTGCATTCACTGTAGTTTTTAAAATCTGTATTACACATCCTCTAACCGGTTAAAAATTTGTCATAAAAATTTAATTCTTTGAAATTTCTTATATTTTTTCTAATTTTTGTTTGTTTTTATATGAAAAAAAAAAATGCACATAATACGAGAGCAGAGAATGGAGGTTGGGACTTCTTTAAAAACATCACTACAAAATGTTGATTGCAAATGAGGCCAATAATGATAATGCTTTTTTTAATTTAATCATTGAATAACGAAACTTTTTCACTAAAAACCATTACCATTAACTAGACTTGGGTAGTTCACGAACGAACCAGTTCAATTGAACTATTCCATCAATAGAACTAAATGAACTAGTTCAAATTTGTATGTCTACCTAGTTCAATTTTTAAGTTGTGCTTTGTGTTTTAACTATTAAAGGTGTGTTTACATTGAGTGTACAAGTCATATGTACTGTCAAAATTGCTATCCATATGGAATTTCATGCGTATGTCAAAATTAGTGTTTTACACATGGTTTATAATTTTTGTGTTCAAACATACACATGTTACGTACATATGACATAACCTCCTGTTATTAACAACAAAAATCAAATATTAAAAACAGCTGGTCTTCAAAATTTGGTTTAGATGGTTTTTTTTTAAATTATTAGTCTATATAATAAAACTAAAAATATTAGCTTTATTGGGACTTGCTGTAATAAGTTATTAGCCAATTTTGCATATTTTTGCCGCCATTTCATTTTATTAGAAACCCGCTAGTGATGTCAACTATGCAAATAACTACCATTTTGTGTTATCATTTGGGAGCTTCTGCAACAGTACAGAAATCAATTTGTAAGAAAGAAATTATATAAAAACAAAAAATAATTATAATAAATAATACAATAAGTATTAATTAATATCATTTTAACTATATCAGCAAGAATTAAATGAATAATTTTGTTGATGCTAATGTCAATTTATTTTCGCTCTTTTTTATTAGGAATAAAATATTTTTTATCCTAATTCTTATGACAATAGAAAAGAAATAAATTTCTTTAAAAAGCCGTTGCTTTTGAAAATGAAAGAAAGAACTTCCTTTTATTTTATTTAATGATTTGCATTTAAATGGCGTTAAAAAAATCACAAGCCGTAAAAGACTTATTATTTTGTGGTCTTATTGCATGTAAGTTTAATAAGGTTTTTGTATGCGCCAATGTAGTTGTCTCATTTTCAAAGGCAATGTTTGATGAAAACGTTGATATTCTTTTACTGGAATGTAATTATAATACCAACAAATTTAATAGTTTATTTGCTTACATATATACATATTTTATTTCAATATCATTTCATTCTTCTTTGGTACAGCAAAAAAAAAACCAAAAAAAAAACTAAAATTAAATAATTAAATTTTAAAGTAAAAAGTGGAAAAAGAAAGAAAGAAATTACAATACTTATATTTCCTAGGTTACATAGAGTATATTTTTCCCCATAGTTGCAGTATGATTGCTAAATTCTGATAATGAACTATCAAAATCGAAAAATGATGATTGCTTCTTAATATGTACATATATTGCAATATAAAAAATAGAACCATTCAACATGGATTAAAAACATAAAATTTTGTTAATTTGTAATAAGATTTAGGTTTTATTCATTTTATTTTTTTCGCAAAATGGAGTTCTCGCATTTTCAAAAGCAACGGCTCAATTAAGTTTTTTGCAGCAGTTTCGATACCCACAATACCTCAATAGCATTTTTTTGTCCTACAGTCCAAAGTTGTTAATTAGGTAATATTACAGTTTACACAGTTACCGTCTTAAAAAAGATTTAAAAAATAATGCACTATAGTAAGGTAAAATTTTAATTTAATTCAGCCTTTCATCACTATACATTTATGAAATTGTGTTCTCAACTTTTATTAAAATTGAGTCATTCGTATAAAAATGTCCCTTATACCCTCCTGGCCCTAGTTTTGAAAACAGACATATCCCAATGGACCCACAAAAAATAAAGATCTGTCTATGTTTTAAATATCATTAAATTTGATTTGGCCGTGATTGACAAATAATCAAACTTTGAAATATATAATATATGTATATTAGATTACATAACTTTATTATTAATATCATCTATGAGGTATCGTTATAAATCTGCGAACATAAAATTACTAATAAAAGTTAGAATAAAGATATTGGTTAATTTTAAACTCCTTAAATTCATGATAAAAATGTATGAGCGGAATTTTTGAAAATAAAAGTGAACATCACTGAAAACAGCTGTTGTCATATAGTTTTACACATCAAATAGAGCGTGCTTTAAATAAAAAACTAACACATGTTATTGCACATAGGTAGATAACATATGTTATGTTTCAAGAGGTTTACACTATATGTATAGTTTTACATTGGAAAATTTGACATTCCATATGACTTTTACACTCAATCTAAACACACCTTAAACAAATGAACTAAAATGTACGTATGTGCGTGTATTGATGTTTTTTTTTTGTCAACAATGTAAAACTGCTATACAATTTATTAACCATTTCAATAACGTATGAATTTATTATTTTGAAAATTATTTGCTATATGATCTTTTATTAAAAGAAATTTTCTAAAAATTACAAGAGAACCACTGGTGGCTTTGTGATTAATAAAAATAGTTCAGAACACAATTCTTAGTTCAAAAGGTAAAAGAGCAATTGAACTAAAAGATTGAACTAGTTCATTTTTTAACTTTGAACAAAAATGAGCGATCACTAAAATGAACTATAATGCAGAAGTTTATCATTAATGGAAACAATGGTAATTAAAAAAATTTATTAGCATTATTTAGAATTCAATGCTAATGAAATTGTCAATTAATTACTCAATCTAATTAATTAGTCCCATGTATGATGTCTACTCTTTTCCTATAAATGTATACATGTAATGCTTCTGGTAACTTTGGTTTATAAATAAATAAAGCAAACAGATGAGCAATTTTCGACGACATTTTTGAAATGAACTTTTTAATTGCATGTGTAAACAACCATGTATTTAACTTGCAAGATTTTCGTATATTTCTCTGCCATTTTCGTAGATCGTTAATTACTATCAGGCCTGTTATGAAAATCACGTGATTTCAAATCAGGAACCGTTTTTAAATCACACATGTGTTTTTATCCTTTTGCGTAAAGCACATATGTATTTATTAAGACATAAGAAAATTGTTGTTTTTAATTTTTTATTAAATTTTACTTAATACTTAAAATAAAAGCAACTTGAAGAGCCTTGTTACCCTAGGCATTGTTGACTCCAGAGGGTTTAAAATGAAAGAAATGTAAAAAATGGGCGTTTTAAGACGGTATTTGCGGAGCGATTTCAATTTCTATCCTTGTCGACGGCAGATGTACTTTCTAAACACTTAACGAAAATGGGCACATTAAGGAAGTGCTCCTATTCGATATTCTCTCTACATTAAAATAAACACTTAATCTGCTGACAGTTAAAAAGGAGCGGAAAAAAAATTAAAAATATGAAATATTATTGCAAAACAAGAGTAAAGATGTGCAAGTTTGTTATATTTTTAAGAAGTGTTTATTTAAGAAGTTTGCTAAAAAATTAAAAATAAAAAACTTATAAAAATAAGCAAGTGATTGGAAATCACAGTCACTTATCAAACCGACTTAAAATCACGTCACTTTTATCAAAAGTAATTTTCAGAACAGGTGAGAAAGCACTTTAAATTTACTATTCTCATTTTGAAAATGGCAGTCCTTATTTCGAAAATAAGTACATATGTATGTATTATAATTATTATTATTCCCATTTTGAATTTAAAACGGTAGAGTTTTTACTAAAACTAAAAAATAGATATTACATTTCAGCTTGCACTTTTGCTTTTCAACACATTTTATTTTTTCATTTTTCTAAAAAAAAAGTAAAAACTACAACATCATACAAACATACGAGTATAAGTACATTCATTCATTTATACAAATAAAAAGAGTACAATGGAATTTCCTGTTGAGCTAGAAAATACATTTTTGTGGCTCTTTGTTTAAACTTTGACTAAAAAATAAAGAAAAGAACAAACAAACTGAAGAAGAACAATCCACTTGGTTGACTGCTGACATTTTTTTTCGAGAATGGTTGAACTAGAAAACAGCAACGTACAGTTCAAATAACGAATCGTTATGTGACACGCTTACTTACACCAATAAAAAATCCTTAAAAATTTCAAAACAATAGTGAAAGTATTTAGTTGAACTGTTTAAATTAAATATTCAATTTACGTACGAGTACATATGTATGTATGTGTATGTGTATGTGTAAAGTGATTTTGGCTTTTAGCCAAACCCAATTTCTATAGGACACTTTTTCAATTGTTTTAGTTATTTGTTTGCGAAATAAAAATATTATTGCTAGAAAACTTAAAGATTCAAATATTTTATTATCAAGTAAATATAATTTAAATCCTCGAAAGATTAGTCATTCATCATAGTGAATTCTAATTTGGCATTACTATTTACTATGAGTTTTGTTTGAAATTGTCGCCTATAAAATTGGTTTTAAAATATTTACATACATATATATTCGCCAACTTTATTATCGTTTCTGAACCACGCAACTAAGTGCCGAGTTACATTTTGCAACTTTTGTCGCTGCAATTCCTCATTCGTAGGCTAGAAGGGAGAGAGGAATTAAAGAGTTTACATATGCCTGTACTCTTGAAATTCCTTTTCTCATTCGTACGTTTAATTTTGAAGTTTAAAATGTAAACAAATTTATACATCCATACAAAATGCTGCAACAAAAATTGCACGTTATGAACACAAATGCAGTATTAAAGAAGAAACGAGAAAGATTGCAGCGACAAAAGTTGCTTAATGTTATTTAGGCCTAATATAGAGCCATTGCTTAGACACAGTGCGCAGTGATAAAAAACTTTTTAAGCTTTGCCTCTGTGATATTTGATTAAAATATATTTGGTTCCGAATTATATCCAAAATAAAAACAGTTTTTAAAACACTGTGCAGCGGTACAAAATTATAGAGAGTTTTTATTTTATAGAGAAAGTTTTTATTTTTATTCATATACAACCATGTTTCAGAAAAGTTGTAGAATAAAAGTAAAATACGATTTAAAAAATTAAACTTTTTTTATGGATGCTTTAATCTCTAATTTCCATCCTAAAAACCCGCTCTTAAAGTTCTAACAAATGTCCACTACTAGGGACTTTCTAAACAATGGTGAAAAAATACGATTTTTTTCCCATCGTAAGTTCAGTCTTAGCATAGAAAAAAAACTTTTTAAGTCGAATTGGTTGCTTCAGATATAAAACATTTGTTAAGGTCTAAACAACAGCGCCACCTATCGGGACCAATAAATCAATTCTGGTACTAAGCGGTTACCATCCGTTACTTTTTTAGATTTTTTATTCTAATTACTAAAAATTCCCTAGATAGCTGGCCCAAAAGCATAAAATATGGGTGTGCACCGATTTTTGTACTTTTTTTATCAGAGCTTCGCTAAACTATATTTAAGACGCAAAGGATCCTAAACAAAAGCTTCACATTTTAAGAAAAAATAATTTTAAACAAATTTAGGATTTTTAATGAAAATTATTACTTGTTTTCTATTTTTTTTAATTGTAGCTTTTCATTTTGTCGTGATGAAAAATTCTAACGACAGTTCTTGACTTATTTTAAAGCCAAGAACGATACACATGCTATAGAAAATTTTAGTGGATTTACATTTTTAGTCACATTTTGTGGTTATCGACTGTTAATAAGGATTTTTTGCAATGCCAAGATTTTTTACGACTACGCCTTACAGGCTCAATTTTTATGGAATTGCCTTAAACCCCTTGAACTTTAAGTAAGTTATCATTACCAACTTTCTATCAACTTGTGTCCTTTTGTTTTGATTTGGGATACTTCGCTAAATTAGATTTAAGCCGCATACTCTTCAAAAGATACTTAAATTGTTTTTAATTTTGTACTTTACCAAAACGATGTCAGGATTACAACGGATCTTATTCGAATAACAAATTCGATAAGAGTCGAGTAAGCTAATTAAGCCATTCGACATGTATTGAATCGTTATTTATATCAAATTGTAATAGATTAATAATAAGTCAACAAGTGAACAAGAAAACACGGTTTAAAATTATTTCCTTTCGAATGAAATTACGATACTTTTTATTTGATATCGAGTGCCATGATACCAAAATGAAAAATTACGAGAGATTTTACTCGATCACGAATGCGACAATTCAGCCCCATATTTTTAACCGCATTTAAATACGCACTGCGGAGAATCGAAATTGTAGTAAACTTCTAAGAGTTAAATAGATAATTTCAGAACTTTAACAATTTTCTTCAGTTTTAGCAAACGGTAAGTCTTTGCAAAAATACATTAATAAATATGCATATATTCATCATTTATTTAATTAATATATCAAAATATATAATTTTAAAAAGAAATTTTAAAAATATCGAAAGCATAATTCACAAATACACACATATAAATTTTATTACAAATCACTACATTAAAAAATACAATAAGCTTCTCATGCTGCACCGGATGACGTTAGCGGTACAGTACCAGCAGGTGGTTGCTGACCAATTGGTGGTTGTAGCGGCATATCATTGGCTACATCTGCACCACGTACTAAATAAATTGTTGTCTGGCAATTGGGACAAGTTGTACACATGTCAGGCTCAGGAGCTGCAGCATTGTTATTATACATGGACGATGGTGGTTGGCCAGAATTTTGATTAGGTATTCCAGATTGTGAAGTGTTTGGATTATGTGGCATTTTATGCTGTTGTTGTTGCAATTGCTGTTGCAGCTGCTGTTGTTGTTGCATCTGTTGTTGTTGTAGATGAAGATCTTGTTGCATTGATGCAGGAGGCTTTGTTTAAAACAATTTTTACAAAAACGTTTATGGCAAATAAATGTGATATTAAACTTACATGATTTGTGGCGTTCGATGCTTGTTGGTTTTGTTGCTGCGCCATTCCTCCTGCTGGATTTTGAGCCAGCGATTGCATTTGTGATGGTGTCGTAGGGCGCTGTTGATGCTGTTGTGGTGTTACGTTCGTTGGAGGAATCTGATAGTTTTGTTGTTGTGGAGATTGTAAATTCTGTTGTTGAGCCGCTAAATTTGTTGGTGGTTGCTGGTAGTTCTGTTGTTGAGCTTTAAGCTGAGCTTGAGGGATTTGATTTTGCGTAAATCCTTCAGAGGGAGGCTTATGTATAGGTTAGATTATTTTGTATGTAGAAAAAATAAGGACGTAATAAAAAATTCATATATTTAAAAAAATTGAAATCCAGCCTAAACTCCAAATGAAAGATTTTTTTGGGCGAAGCTGGCAATTGAAATCACCCCATAGAAAAAAAAGTCCCCCGAAAAATATATGAAATATATTTATAACGAAATATAACGAAATATATTTTAAAAAAATTAAGAAAGTTAAAGGCATTTCTAATGAGATTATATGGGAATTATATACTCGTATAATAAAATAAAATAGAAGTTCCAAAACCAACTTTAAATTTAAACTTGCCATTTGTGCAGTATAGTGTTTGCAACGCAAGAACTGACTGGTTCAGGGTTTGTAAAATCGAAAGCTCTATTTACATAAACGATATCTAAAAAAATGATGGCTTGGCAGCCACTTTTTCAAGCCAAAACAGCCTAAGCGATGAACCTAAGGATTTGTTACCCTCCAAAATTGCTTCATTTGGGGTTGGAAAACCCCACATGTGATTACCGAAAATCAAATGAATCTATAATGCGTCATTGTTTGGTTCGAATTTGGCGTTCAAGGCATCATTGAACCGTGCTTCGAAAATCAGGCTGGTGAAGCAGTCAGAGCTTGGCACCTCCCATACAAAGAAAATATTGAATTTTAATTACCAAACGAATAGTGCTGGGTACCGACTATAGATATTTGATCCAGTTTTTTAATACTCTATGATTAGAAGAAATTACTCGATACTTTTAAGATTGTAATTTTAGAAACAAATTGAATAGAACCAAAATATGGATTACCCAATTAATATGTATTAAGTAGTATCGAGTAATTAGTAAGTAGTAGGAATTGCCAGCACTACCATCGAACTGCAAGGAATAGAATCCTAATGCTTTGTGTATGTATGAAAGATCCGGTTGTAACACCCTACTCAGGCCATTACAAAAAGGGTTAAACTAGAGTTTATTTAAAAAAATCAAAATTTGTTGACTTACAATTGAGGGCTGTCCAGCGGCAGGTACGTTTATCATTTGATTTTGACCCTGTATCAACAAAAAATAAAAGAAATAAATTGTTAAAAAGAAAATATCGCAGATACAATTCCTAAGCAAAAGTTAAATAAAAACTAGCTTAACCCACAACAGTCAATTTGCAGATTTATAATAATTTGGGTTAATAGCGCTATCAAATCAAATTAAAATTAAAGAAATATTTTAATTCCCAAAAGTTCATAATTTTTTATTTTTTTGTTGAGTTTACAGTCAGAAATATATTCCAAACGCAAGGCGAATCTATATAAAGTTGCATCGCCGCGACAACAAATACCTTTACTAGTAGTATTTTGTAATTTTTTTTTTAATTTTAAACATTTTTTTTTAATATTTAAAATTTTAGGGGTTTTCACGATAGTTTTAGTGCAAATTTGCATATTGTACATTTGCAGTGCATATTGAAGTAGATCGAGAGCATAATTTTTAAATATATTCATTTATGTGCAAAGCATTTTATTTTCTTTAAAAAATCTTATAAAATTTATAAGAAAAATATAAGAAAAAATATAAAAAATAAAAAGTGTAAAAATATCGTGTTCGCTTAAAAAATAAAACAGTTAAAAAATGCTTTTTTTTTCCTCATAAAATTAATAAAATTACTTCTATTTACTTGAAATATTAATATAAAAATAACTTATTTTTGGTTTTCTAAAAAGAAAAAAAAAGTAACAACTAATATAGATTTTACCTAAGCCTAATACCAATAAAGATAATTTTTATGTTATATTCAGGTATGTGATGGAAATAAATATTGAAAACGAAAAACGTTGTGATCAAAGTATATCTATATCCAGGCGAATCCATAACAGGTGATTGCAGTGGCGAAAAAGCTCATCATATGCATGAAATCGAAAAGTCAAACTCCATATAAAAAAATTATAAACAAATTTTTTCTATATGAAATCTGACAACTGCAAAGGGGGCGAAAAGCATGAATTCGCCCGTGCAATCACCTAGTATTCATTCGCCTTGATCTATATCAAGTACATTCGTCAGCTCAGCTGATATTTTTCCTTTCGTTTTGTTTTGTTTCTAGATGTCAACATTTATTTACATTTTTTATAGCGCCATTGAATTTTTCAAAAAGTAAATTCAAAGAAAATTTAAAAAAAAATTTCAAATATATATTTTTTCTTTTTCTTTTGTTTCATCAGGGATGGTAAACGAAATTTTGAAATTTTCCTTTTCTGATTTAAGTTGCAACAAACAAACTTCTTATGAATTCCTGTTTTAATTCAAATTAATCTAAACATAAACAGATCATTGTATTGGAATTTTTTTATTTTTACTTAGCAGAATTGATATTAAGTTTTTTTTATTACAAAAAAGTGCTATTGTACCCACTTTGCCATCCTTGAGTTGCTTTTGACAACTAGCAATATTTTTACACAAACAAAATCCCAGTTGTTGTTCTAATGTTGAACTTGTTGTAGACTTGCATGTACTTGATATAAATATACTTTGGTTGTGATAAACTTTTATTTACAATTTGTATTTGTATTAAATTTTAATTTTAATACTTTTTGAATTTTTTTTTACTTATTTTTTGATTAATGTTTAGAATTTCATCTTCTGGTATGAATTTTAAATCCAAATATGAGATTGGTTAAAACACGATTCTCAAAATCAATCAAAATTCATCGCACCATTTTAAAACAATATTTTTCAAGTCAATCGTTTTCCATCACAAACCCGATTGTTTTTTATTTTATTGTTGAACATAAAAGGTGCAATATGATTGTTTTTTATTTTATCGTTGAACATAAAAGGTGCAATAAAAAATCAATTCCAATTATCATTATATTTTAACTTATTTTTGTTAAAAAAATAAATCTTCAGGTTGTGACTGGCGAAAAAGAAGTTCGTACTGTTGCCTTCCCTACCGTGACGAATTAATTTCCCAATTGGTGGCAAAAGCGAATTAATTAATTTATGCCGATGATAGAATTAAAAAATAACTACTAATTTTATATTTGACACTTCGACGTAAATAAATTAATTCGCAGATGCCACCACAGTTTGGCTAATTGATTCATTCACCTTCAAGCTTCAAAATCAATTGTCAGTTTCAGTTGGTTTAAAAAATGGTTACTAAAACCATGATTATTACTCTCGAATTTTTTACCAACTGGATTAAAGCCAGATTTCGTGAAGTTCATAGATTTATTAAATAAAGGAGAAAAGAAGCTTCTATGCAATATCTGACTTACGTTTGAAATACACTAAAATATTTTTTCATAACTTTAAAATATTACCGTATTTGAAGGAAAAAATGGTTTCCTAAACACATTTTGTTTCAGATACTCCTCATCAACATCTTGCAGACCCTAAAAATAATAAAAAATCAATATAAAACAAAAAGTAAATATTAAACAATATACTAATTACCGATCTACGTTCCACAGTTAGTAGTTTACTAGGTTTGCTTAAAGCATCGAAGGGATGTTTGAGACCCTTTACGGCAAAATAAAAAGAACAAAAATATAATTACTTGTTAAGCTTTTTAGCATTCTGGAGTACTTACATCTAGTTTAGCTTGCTCAGCTGCTTGACTGGGTGTCAAACTAACTTCACTAGCATTTTTCTTGTTGGGAAAGAAACTTTAATTTTTCAAAAGAATGATTCACAAGCAAAATCGCAAAGCAATAATTAACAGTTTCTCTAATTTCGAATTAAAATCAGAGAAAAAGACGTTTTTTTAACTTAAACACTTATACTCACCAAGACTTGTGTTTTCGAAGATCCTGTGCTAAAGCGTTGTCCATGTTGTTGGTATTGTTTGCTATTATTTATCTGACTACGTTTGGTTTCCATTGAAATATAATTTTTACGGATAATTATTTATCTGTTGTTTTTTAAAAAATATATGTATTTAGGATGACTATTTTTATTTTGAAATTGAAAACAAAATTTTTATTTGTATTTTAAGTTGAAAACTTGAAAGCTAAAGCAAAACGAATATTTTCTAAAATGTTTATTAGATCTGGATTACCAAGGTAGACTTATCTTACTAGGTAGTGGCGTATCTACAACAAATACAACAATACAAGAACAACATGGCACTTTGTTGTTGCCAAGGCATATTTATCAGGTAGCCTCACTACGGTGGGGAAATATTAAGGCCAAAATTTTTAATTTTTTATATATGGAGTTTGACAGTATAACTGCCACTTAAGGGGAAAAATTGTAAGTTTAACTGTCAAAATCCATATAAAAAAAATAAAATCTTTTTCTTAATATTTCCCCTCCGTAGTGAGGCTAACTGATTAATGTTCCTTGGTTGTTGCTTTGTAGTTCGAAATGTCAAAATACATAGAAGAAAATTAAGAAGGCGTGTATGTGTTTTATTGCTATCTCACTAAAGTTTGGCTTTATAGAATGAAGAAAAGAAAATATAAGTATTTACCACGTGGCCGCAATGTTGAATTCACTTGTGGCTTAAAACGCCAAACCCCATATACCTGTACATACACATTCGGAAAGTTATTTTGTTTTTTCAGACAGAGGAGAACAGAGGATTTAATTATGCTTTACAGTGGCGCCGCATAATCGTTATATATTTTGATCCAGCTGATCAAGATCAGTGCAATCCAATTTCAATTCCCGCCAGCGTGACTTAGATAGAATCTAAGGCTTACCCTAGGTAAGCCTGTCTATCATGATAGCACTCCTCATATATTTTTATTTTTTATTTCAACTCCGATCCTTCCTCTTTATGTATGTATGTTTAACCTTACCTAACCTAGATAGAGTGAGTCTAGCACAATTTTCGAGCCCTCTCATGTATTCACAAAGTCTGTTCCATTTTATTGTTTTTAAGTTTAATTTTTTTGTTTTTTGTCACAATTTTATGGAATAAACAGAAATGAGACGAACGACGAACTTCGCACAGTATGACGAATTCGTCGACAAACCATACCAGAATGAAGACGAACAAAATGTCAAAAAGTGCCAATACTTTACCAAATCTCTTTGTATGCTAGAAACAAAGAAGAAATCAAATTTTTAAATAAAAACTAATTTTATTGGCCAATTTCGTAGTCGTTCGTTGGCATGAGAAATGGAAATAAATCTATCGCAGAGATCCTTAAGCATGACGAATTTCGTCGGCGCACTAATTGTGTTCATTTCCATATACACAAATGTATTTTCTATTTTTTGATGAATATTCGGAACGAAATATTCGGAACGAAATATTCATCAATTGTCTTAGTTGTGTTTTTAGCATTAAGTGTAAATTTGCTGAGAACGACACCCAGACTGATAGACTAGCGCGCTATCAATCAGTCTATCGAGGCACTCAAATGTAGCCTGCTATCTTCTATATGAATAATGATTAATGCATTGTAAGAGTTATTGACAATCACGAAAATTTTCATTTGAATTCTCTCTTAAAAATTCCAATGAAAATCTCCAGACTTATACAGTGACACGTCCTAAACCAAGCGATTAGTAAAGTTAACTTACTTTTTTTAATTGAATTTTGTTCTAATTAATATGCCAGTTAATCGAAGTTTGGGTAATCAAATACAAATAATTTCTTGAAGAAAAAACAAACAAAGAGTTAGAAACAACACAGCCATTATTTTATAACAGTCACCTCAATGGAAAAAATTAAATACTTTTAAAATTATTGTGAGTGTCATATTTGTTTTGTAAAACACCTCAGTTTGCTAATATTATTGAGTTCAGTAGGAAAAAATAAATCATAAATACATTTTTTCAGATTAAAGTTGATTGTTGATCAACTGGGTTTCAAGGTATAGTTATTTTAGGAGGTAGTGGCGTCCCTAAAACAAATACAACAATACAAGCACAACATGCCATTTTGTTGTTGCTTTGTAGTTCGAAATGTCAAAAAACATAGAAGAAAATTAAGAAGGCGTGTATGTGTTTTATTGGCTTCTCACTACACTATAAAATTTCTGAGCACACACAATTTTTGGCATGTCGAACTACTAAATCAGCTGGGCTGGGTGTCGTACCTAGTAAGATAAATATACCTTGCTGGGTTTGTTAGTAAAAAACAGCTGGTTTATATTCATTCATATATTCATTTTTGTACACTGTCATTCACATTTTAGGTTAAGAAGAGCAAGCTTGTACATTTTACTACAACTTCATCTAGTTTCTAGTTAGTAAATAAGGTTTTAATATATAGTTATTTTTATGTACAACTCAGTGTCACATACGTAACAAGAATCATAAAGTTTAAATCGCATCTTTTGTAAAATGTTGACATGAATAACATTTGGTAAAAATTAGGTCATATGTATCATCCAACTCTAGACAGTTACGTATGTGACATATTATAACGTATGTGGCTCCTCTAGTTTATGATGTGATATTTGACAACATGAAAACAAATTAAATATACCAATTGTGAATATAGCTTAGGTCCATCCTTGCAGTCTTTGTGTTTTGATTGTTTGGTCAGAGATAATGGCTCCAACTTCTTCAAATAAAGGATTGCAAAGTGGAGAGAAAATTTAAATTTGTTATATACTCTGCATCGTCTATTAAAAACGGCAGTTTACTAAGATTAGTGAAAATTAAAATGCAAATCCTGGTGTTAAAGAAGAGTAATTTTACTGCTCTCTTATTTTTATTTAATCTCTTCTATTATTAATTGTTTTTGAAACCAATTTTGTAATAGTTAAAAAACGGTAAAAACACATTTGTAATCTTACAAAATACTTAGGAGTGAATTTAAAACCTCACAATTTTCTTTAAAAACTCCAAAATAAATAAAACTATAATAATTTTTGAAATTTAGCTATTCGGTTGTCAAACTGAGGTGTAATAAGTTTTTTTTACTGTAATACAGTGTGTTACTTTTCACGTTTTTTTTTTTACTTGTCACATACGTAACAACAAAAAATTTTTTTAAATACATTTTTGCAACATTTTCAAGTGATTGTCTTAAGGTCTGCAGTCAATTTTTATTTTAATTTTTGAATAATAAAATTAACAGAATTTTCAAATAAGTGCAGAGCATTTTAGAGTCAAGGTAATTTCACGTCACATGCTCAACAATATTTGTTACCACTGTAAAACTATTAAACCTAGGTCAGCCAAACTTTATTATCTTTAAAAAAAGATCAGTATTAGACAGTTAGATATTCATTCATAACATTAAATTTTGTTCATATTGTTATGCAATGTTGTGTAAGTGTAACATACGTAACAATACAGTCAGCTTTAAAGTATTGGGTTATTCATAACGTAAATTGAATCAAATTTGCACAAATCAAATAAATAATATTTAGACCGAAGGAAAGTTTGTTTAGTTAATTGATTAATCACGTTACCCTAGTTTGGAGTAAGTTCATATCTTAAGATTAGAATATTAATTTTACAGGTTATTAATTTATTTATTTTTTTTACAGTTACATTAGAAAAAAACATTTATTTACGTTAGTTAATTAATATCAATACATAGAGGCGAAAGTAAGACAAGAACAATATGCAATAATATTTAAGTTAAAGTGAACACAACAAACAAAATACTCGCATAGAATCTAATGCATTTTTTCTCTAATATATTTTTATAAGTGTTTTTTTGCACATTGCTTTCGACTCTATGTATAAATATTTTATGGTTTTGATTCTGAAATTAATTTTTTTTAAGTTGTACAAAAATTTTATAATTTAAAACTTCATTGCAAAAAAAATTATATACAAATAAATAAAATATGAGAGTTAATAGTTAAATACCTCAGCCATACTGCAGGTTGGTCTTCTAGCACCGTAACGACCCACCGGTGAAATTTGTGTTATCTGTGCAGCTAAATTAGGACCGTCTAATTGACGTTGGAAACGTTTTTTGTTATTCTCATCACCCAAATATGTAGCACCAAAAAGTTGTGTGTTAGGACTTTTTGTTGTTGTAAATATTTAGTTAGTTCATTATTGTTGTTGTAGTTTTATTAATTTTCGTAATGATGAAGATAGACAAGTTGATTTGATAGGTAGTGGTTATGGGTTACATATTATATACGAGTATATGAAATATAAATAAAAGAAAAAAGAAATGACATAAATATGTAATTATTTATTGGTTAATAAATTAATGACAGTCTTAAAATACTGCATCAAATATATGTATGTATGAATGTATGTACATATGTACCCAGCAAACCAAATGTACCGATTTCGTAAAGAATTCGTAACGACTGTTCGAAAAAATCTTCCGATTTCGGAACCGAAATATTACCGAAATCGTAACGATTTTTATATGAAAGGGTTGACACGACTTCGTAAAGATATGTAGTTACGAAATCGTAACGACATGTAGGTACAAAATCGCAACATGTTTTCTGTCAGTACCTCTGTATAAGCTTCGTTCTCTTAAAGTTAAGTGAATATAATGATTATTTAACGAGTTGGTATTTAAGACAATACTTTACCGTAATCAATTCAATTTTAATTCTCCATCTTGCTTGTGTTTATTAAATTTTTTTATTTTATTTATTTAATACAATTTTGGCTTTTATTTACTTACGTATGAATTAAAGTTTTATATTTTTTTGTTCAAACGAGCAACCGAAATGTCTTAACGAATTCGTTACGACAAGTCTAATTTCAGACATACTACCGAAATGTCTTTACGAATTACGACACGTCTGACTTCAGAAAAAAAAACGAAACATTTGGTTAGATGGGTATGTATGTATGTATGTATGTATGTATGTATGTATGTATGTATGTATGTATGTATGTATGTATGTATGTATGAATGTATGTATATATGTATGTATGTATGTATGTATGTATGTATGTATGTATGTATGTATGTTTGTATGTATGTATGTATGTATGTATGTATGTATGTATGTATGTATGTATGTATGTATGTTTGTATGTATGTACGTATGTATGTATGTATGTATGTTTTTTAATCGAAACATTAAATGGTAAGATTAATAATTGCTCCACTGTACAACAATTTCAAACTTTTTCTAAAATTACGGGGTTCTGACGCTTGATGCTGGTAAAGGAGACTAAAAAAATATACGTTTGTCGGCGTTTTGAAAAATCACCTAGGAATTTTATTTTAGAGGCGGTTATAGTTTCTCAGCTCTGGCCTGTTGTTACAGAACATCGGTATATAAAACTATGTTTTCTTTACATCTGAGGCATAATGGCATTTTATCCACGGGGACAAAATAGTCTACCCTTAATGGGCAATGTTGAATTTGATTGGTTTTTGGTGTTTGTGTTAAGTTTTGGTGTGTTCTGACAAGTATAATAAAATTCTTGGCTAACATTTTTGTAGAACATTTTATACCCTCCCTTCCCCTGGCTAAAGCCAGAAAATGCCGTTATGTGGGAGAGATAGAGGGTTAGTATGTTCTACAAAAATATCATACCCTACACCTCAAATGTAAAAAATACAGTTTATGTAACTGTATATCAAGATTATAATATGTATATCAAGATAATGATATGTATATCAAGATTATAATATGTATGTATATCAAGATTAATATATACATATGTATATCAAGATTAACCCTGAATGGGCATCTTGAATTAAATTGGTTTTTGGTGTTTGTGTTAAGTTTTGGTGTGTTCTGTCATATACTCATATAGTAAAATTTTATAGCCAACATTTTTGTAAAACATTTTATAGCATCCTTCCTCTTTTTCGGGGTAATTTTTACGATTTGTTAGAATATAGCCACAAAATGCCGTTATGCGGGAGGGATAGAGGGTTAGTTTGTTCTACAAAAATATTTGCCATAATATTTTCTACGAAGTTGCTAAAAAAAATACCCTACACCTCAGATGTAAAAAAAACATAGTTTTATATACCGATATGCTGCAAAAACAGGCCAGAGGTAAGAAACTTTAACCGCCTCTAAAATAAAATTTCAACGTGATATATCAAAGTGCCGACACAAGTATATTTTTTTTTGGTCTCCCCTAACAGAATCATTATTCGGAACCCCGTAATTTTTTTCCTGTTAAACTGTATTGTTAAAATGAAAATAGCTTTTTGAAAGTGTTATAGTAAGAACTCTGATAGATTTTAGATTAGATTAGATTTTTAAATATAAATACTGAAAATTATATACGGTTATAGGGTTTTCCTACTGATGTTTTAAAGTAACTTTATTCAAATAACCCCGCTGCTTAAATTTAATTAACTGCCAACTTAATCGTTTTAACAAAAACGTATGTATTTTAGATTTGATATTCGATATCCTAAAGGCATCTATATTCTTTCATCTATATCTATATATATATAATAAAATAGTAACTCACTTGCGCCTATCTGTTTGTCTGCTTTTCATTTGTGTTCGCATCACGTAAAAACTACTGGATGGATTTTAACAAAATTTTGTGAGGAGGTACCATAGCATTATAATTCCCATATAGTATACTTTTTTCCCCAAAAATATCTCATTTTCAAGAGAAAGTGGAGAAAAAGCAGTGAAAAACGCTTTAACGGTTTAAAGGTACTGAAATTTTCGGTTTAAAACTGGGATATTTTCAACACGGCTATATTTTCAACACACCTTTTTATTTCTGAAAGTGGAATATTTTAAAAACTATTGTGGAACATTAGGCGCCAATTGAATAAAATTTGTATTTGATTTGTATTTTTACTTTGTGGTATTACATTGTTATTAAAATATTTTAAACACTTTTTACAGAGCTTTAAAATAATTTTTAGAATTTTTTAAAAATTTTACAATTTTGTGCAGGGATATGTACCTTTATATAAATTAAACCATAACTGAAGTACTATAAAAGTAAGAGGCTTACAATTGGTATGGAATACTTTTAAAGCAAAATCGAGCAAAATATTGTCAGGACGCCCACGACGTGGCGGGCACAGCTAGTTAATAATACATTTGATCACATCATCAAGCTTGCAACTTGCGATATCGACTTACTCATCATTGAAATCGTTCGCTCAACCAAGGAAACCATTCACATTGCAATAATGTATTCCACAGTTTCTAGATCTTTGTCATCTTCGCACATTCTGCAAAATTCGGGAGTGCAATTTCTCCTCGTTCTTTTTCTAACCGAACAAGGAACCATTATTTCTGAACCGAGCCTAAAAGTATATTGGTCATTGTGTGGGTATGATAATTTCTACCTAAAATAAACCTACTGATTTCCCTGTAATAGTGATTGATCTGTGGTTCCTGGTCCGTAAAAACTGCACACTTCCCATTCAGTACATCAGAATTCGCCCACAAGTTCCTTTCCGGGAGTCATATTAACTTTAGACTTTGAAGCCCTATATCATTCAGTATCCTTGTGTTGTCTATGGATCCTAACCTCACTAATCCATATTCCCTAAGCCTTGCCTGTATATTCCTTTTCCAAAATATTTTCTTACCATGTTTTTTTTTTTGCTTAGCAAAAACATTTATTTAGTTTTTTTCTCCCTACGCGTCTTTCAAAAAAAAAAATATTTTTAATCATTAAAAAAATAATAAAATGTTTGTTATTAAAGTAATCAATTTAGTCAATTTAAGAAACATTTGTTAAATTTTGTTTTTTTTTTCTTAAAACTAATATTGAATTTGCATGTTAAAATCTTGATATGGTAAGGTTGCTTATGTAAATGCGTATTTTTTATTTTTATTCACTCCCACTTTCACCAAATGTCATGTAATATTTCCGCTTTTATTTGTACAATGTACTCATAAGACATACACAAATAAATGAACACATATAAAATTATAAGTAGTACACGGCAGTTAAGTTTTTGTACTTGTTATTATATTGTAAGGACTTTATTAAAGAAGTAGACTAAACATGGAAGCTTTTAATAAAAAGCTAAGGTGAAAATATTCCTTTTACACACAGCTATTGTTTATTGAAAAATTATAGATACACTAGATGACTCGCATAAACATTTTACTGCCACCTATCGGCCTCGATAATAATTTATTTTTTAAGTAACAGCCACAATACACATGCATACATAAAGAAAAAATCCTTCGGACCAGAAGTATACAAGCTGCAACCAACCATGTAAATAAATAAGAAAATTTATAATAAAAATTAAATTTCGACAACAGAGCCTATCGGTTCTGGAAGTATGCCATCTCTCAAGCTAGGACCCATCGTATACACTTACAAAATTTCTTTTGAAAACCACCAATTGGTAATGAGCAAGTTACAACGATACTTGTAGCTTTAAAACACGCCATGGAGGTGAACAACCAAAAACACATCTTCACCCTTTAGTTAGATGGCGGCTGCAAACCGCCAAATAAGGAAATACAACTAAAATAATACTTATACTAATTTTATAAATATACAGTTACGAGTAGGTAAATAAGTTCAGCTGCTCATAATTTAAAATTTTATTTGAAGAACTAGCTGTACCAGCCAATCTAGCCGGACATCACTTTTTTTTTTTTTTGATTATATTGGCTCTGAAAATTTACTGAGTGCCCCTAGATCAATGAAGCTTGGCAGAAAAATCTTAAAAAGCTTATGGTCATAGGCTGTTAAAGATAAAAGATATAAAATAAGAAAAATCGGACCAAGGAGAAAAAAAGTTGTCCTTAGAAGAATTAATCCTACCTCTGAAAAATTCAATTTGTTTAAGTTTTCCCATACTTTTGTTTAGCAAATGCAGCGAATGTCACCGAATTTTCAAAAAACCTAAACTTAAGCACTGAAGATTCTAAATGCCCCTCCCCCATTTGTGGACGGTGACATCATATTTGCAAAAATAAAAAAATGTAATTATTAAAAGAAATGGATTATATACGCCTTAACACCATAGAAATAAAATTTTTAAGTTTTTATGGGTAGGGAGAGGTATCCCTCCAATCACACCCCCCCGAAACGGCCATGTGAATTTTTTTAAATTTTTTTTTTTGCTAATTTTATTACTAAAATTACTCAGAAACATAGACTTTATACAAAAACCCAAAATTTGTATAAAATTCTAAAATTATTGTAGAGTTCTGTAAATAGTGTTTTAAATTACCCGCTGACAAAAATAAAGTTGTTGCCAAGTTTTCAGTACCATTGAATCGGTAAAATTGCGTACTTTCACTACTTGTTCTCCCTCTTTCTTGGTAATGATGTATCTTTACGGGGAAAATATCCTATATTTGAGTCACGATACTAAGGTACCCCGTCATAAAATTTTATTATAATTCATGCAGTAAGTTTTACGTGATGCGAACACAAACATTAAAGCAGAAAATCACAGTTTTATTATATGTATAGATAATAAATAATTTACATTAGTAACAATAAATTTATTTAAAACAACTTACAAACCAAAAACATTTTATGACCGACAAAAAGGTTTCTTACTCGTATCTACCTATGCAAGATGAGCAAAAACAGAAAAAAGATGAAATTTGGAAAAAATCGCAAAAAAATGCCGCAACAACGCGCAACGTTTTTTCTACAGTATAAAATTAGAGATTTTAAATGTGATAGCTTTAGGATCGCGATGGCAAACATTCTCAAAAAATTTTACAATTTTTTTTACAAAAAAATAATTTTTTCAATTTCGAAAAAAAATTGTATATAAAACTTTAAAATAAAATTTTTCTAAAAATTAATATAAGTAGCTGTTAATATAGCCTTTCAAATAAAAAAAATCAATAGAAAATCTTTATTCATTTAGCCACAAAAAAAATATATTTCAAACCTCTCAAAATCGTATAAAGTCAATAAAAACATATACGATTCAGTCAACTTTCCTGATTTTAACAGTGTCCCAAAATAACAAATCTCAAGCAAAAGCCTTAATATTCACTATACGATGCAGAATTTTGTTGTCGAGCTGCGTACTTAAATTGTTTACTTTTCTAGAAATTAGTTTTTGGCCTAATGTCCGGCTAGATTGGCTAGATTGGCAAAATACCCCTCTGTACGTCGCACAGAGGGGTATTTTGCCAATCTAGCTGGACATTAGGCAAAAAATTTATTTTGAGAAATGTAAAAATTTAAGTATGCAACTCGACAGACAACAAAATTCTGCATCGTATAGTGAATTTTCAAGGCTTTTGCTTGAGATTTGTCGTTTTGGGACACTGTTAAAGTCTGGAAAGTTGAGTACATCGTATACGTTTTTATTGACTTTAAACGATTTTGAGAGGTTTGCAATATATTTTTTGGTGGCTAAACGAATAAAGATTTTGTATTGATTTTTTTTTTTCTGTGAAATGGTTTATTAGTAGCTACTTATGTTAATTTTTATAATTTTCTTTTTTAAATTTTATAGATAAAAAATTTCATTCAAAATTAAAAAAAAGTTTTTTTGTTGTAAAATTTTTTGTAAAAAAAAAAGTGAAAAGCTTTTTAAGAGTGATCTCCATCGCGGCCCTAAAAATGTTATATATCACTATAAAATTTGCGATCTCTACTTTTATACTGTAAAAAACCAGCTTGCGCATAGGTGCACCATTTTTTTTGGCGATTTTTTAAAAATTACACCTTTTTATGTTGCTTTTTATCTTACATAGGTAAATACGAGTAAGAAACCTTTTTATATTGTTAAAACATTTTGGTTTTCAATAACTGAAGGTAGATGTTTTTTATTTAAATCATTGATTCTAACACTGTTATTACCTGAAAAAAAAAAATAGCAAAAAGGTAAAAAAGTAATTTTACCCACCCCCATAGCTTACATATATAATAGATACCTGTGCAGCTACGTTGTAAATGACGTTATTCCTGGAACAAAAATGTACCTGTATTAAATAAAAAAAAATTTGACCTGCAATTAACAATTTGTTTACTATAAATTGTGGTTATTGTACAAAATTGTAATCATAACCCTTTTGAAGCTTCGAGAGTAAAATGGAAAAAGTATATACAAGATTGGAGTTATTCCAAATAGTACAGGAATCTAATGCTAATACCGTTGAAGAGAAATTGCAATTTTTATTTAGAAAATTGTGCGATGTTTCAAAATGTCAAGGAGATGGTGATATATCAGCAGTAAAGGACTGTTTAAAGAGTTTCAAAAAAAAAAATTTAAATTATATCGGCATTCCGCACATAGAAGAATTGAGAGAAACTTTACGTTTCTCTATATGAGTGGCATCCTATGACACCTACAATGCACAAGATTTTAATACATGGTGCAACTGTTATGAATGAGGCATTGTTGCCTATTGGGCTATTATCAGAAGAAGCAGCTGAGGCACGAAAAAAGCATTTCCGGCTTTACAGGCAGAATTTCGCTAGAAAGTTTTCAAGGGTTCAGTGTAACTTATATATTATTAATAGGCTTTTGCTAAGTTCTGACCCACTAATTACTAGTATAAGACCCACTCCTTTTACGAAAGAAGCAATTTCTTTCATGCTTCCACCAGCACTTAACGCTGAAGAGGATTCGGAAGAGACTTTTGAAGAATCAGACGAAGAAGAACCGTGGCACTCATCATCATCTTAGTGCAAAGGAGAAGTCGTTTTAAATAAATTAATTGTTATAATTTTAAATAAAATTTATCGTTACAATCATAAATAAGTCATTACTATAAATAAATAAAATATTTTCAGATATCAAATACTATAAAGTAACAAGTTACAAAAATATTTTTTTAATAATATTCTTGGGAGGCAAGGATTGGTTAGGCATTGGAAAGCTTAAAAATGATTATTTTTAGAAAATTGGCAAAAAAAAATTTTTTTTTCACAGGGACGTTTTGGGGGTGGGATTGGAGGAAGACCTCCCCCTGCCCATAAAAATAAATTTTTATGGTTTTAAGAAGTATAAAATCTATTTCTTTGAATAATTGCATTATTTTTTCAAATAATATTTTATTTAACCGCCCACAAAAGGGGCGGGGCTAAAAATGGCATCTAAGAATCTCTTAAGTCCAACTTTAAGTTTTTGAACATTCTTTGACCTCCAAAGTTGTAATTGCTAAACAAAATACCGGGAAAATTAAAAAAAAACTTGCATTTTTCAGAGGTAGGATTAGTTCTTCCAAGGGGAACTTTTTTCTCCTTGGTCCGATTTTTACTATTTTCTAGCTTTGACAGCCAATGACCATAACAGATTTTTTGCAAAGTTTCATTGACCTAGGTGCACTCAGTAAATTTTTAGAGCCAATATAAGCTAAAAACAAAAGTAATGTCCGGCTAGATTAGCAAAATACCCCTATGTGCGTCGTAGGCGTCCTGACAATAAGCCTTATTGTAATAGATTAAAGAAAACAATTCTGATTGATAATATTATGTGTGACATCGACATCCGTAATAAGGCTGAACATTTTGCTTTGAAAGTAATCCACAATAAATTTTAAGACTCTTAGGTCCATTATTACAACTTGGCTTTAGCTAAAGTTAAGATTTTGTTGGAGCGATAAATAGTTTTTCGTTATAAAAAGTAAGTTAAAAACCACTTTTGACAAGGACAAGTTATTCCAATGAGCATGATCCTCATTATTATAACGAAAAACTACTTATCGCTCCAATAAAATCCTTACTTTATCTAAAGGCAAGTTATAATAATGGGCCTTACTTTTATAGTGCTTCAGTTATGGTTTATATATTTACTTTATAAAGGTACCCATCCCTGGGTAATAGCTCAGGAATAAAGGCTTTTTATAAAATTCCAAAATTTATATATATGTAATTCTAAAATTATTGTAGAGTTCTGTAAATAGTGTTAAAAATATCATGCCACCGAAAATAAAAGGTGCTGTCAAGTTTGCAGTATCCTTAAATCGGCAAAATTGCGTACTTTCATTACTTTTTCTGTTGAAAATGAGATATTTTTGCACAAAATTAAAACATAAGAGAAGTCAACCACGAAAAACTTTAAAAAGAGACGATTTTCGAATTAAAGGTTGGTCTACGCGAAATCCATTTACATATGTCTGCAGTACAGCTGAAAAATAAATTAGATGGACAAACATCTTTATCTCCATATCCTTAAGAATGGTATGCCGAACGACAAATGCCTCTAAAATGTAATATCAACAAGATAATGACCCTAAATAAGTCAAAAATTTTCTATGGCCTATGAAGACTTTTCTGTGACACTGTATGTGCAACCGTTTCTATCATGTCAAAACTATAAACATACATAATACATACATATATAAATATTTAGGTTTGTATGCACATTTGAATTAGTTGGATAAATTGGGGCATAAATAAAAATGTGTGAAAAGTTTAAGGGTTTTTGTTTGCTTTATTGCCATGAATTATCCTTAAGAATGAATATACACGTACATAGTACTACATGCATATCATGTACATATACATACATACATACATAGGTACATTCATATACTTGTACCGTCAACACTTGACATGAAACGCGGTTTTTAAAAACAATATTCTTGAAACACGTCAAACTTTGTTATTTTGCCCTTATTTTTAATTTTCTCTACGTTTTATAAACAAAACAAAATGCTAAAACTTCCTTAATATCAAATAAGTAGAAAATAGTATAATGACGCATAGGACCTAAACTTGTACACATAAACCATGACTTCTAACTACATATTACATTTTTTTGTTTCGGTTTAGTGTTTACACGTAATGTTGTATGTAGTAGGAATTACGTCTTATTAATTTCACTCACCTATTTGTGATATGCATGCCACCGTTTGTATGTTGTTGTTGTTGTTGCTGCAGCTGTTGTTTATCGCCATCATCAAAGTAACCCTCATAGAGTACAAAATTATTAGCCTGCGGTATGGTACGTACTAAGCCATAATGTTTCTTTAAGAAACCCAAAAGTTTTTCAGATGGTCTGTCCACTGAGCATTTAATAGGTGTCCAACTTTCATCAGCCAACATGGTTTCGAAGAGATCTTTGCCCAAACCGGCTCTTTGTCGCGATTCGTGTATATAAAAGTCTAAAATGGATGGGGCATTTTCTATTTTACGTGTTTGTCCCGTTTCATCGAATAAATATAAATCTTTGGTGCCCACCTTAAGAAGACCTATGACACAGCCACTAAATTTGGAAATAAAAAAGAGATGCAATAAATTAGTAATTATTATTGAAAATCTCTAACGAGATTTTTATTTTGAGATTGGTAATGGGCCCAGGATTGCTATAAAGGTTCTTTAGACAGGAATAAGAGGTGTATCCTGTTGTAAATTAAATTTAACATAAGTGAAAAATTATTTGAAATATCGAACCCAAGTTTTCAAATTGATAAGCTGTGTGCTAAAAATTATGCATCTTGGTCAATACAGATGCGAAGTTTGGTGATAACCCAAGGTTATTGGAACCTAATTGAGACTTCTCTCGATGAAACTTTTTCCGCTCAAAGGAAAACTTCTTGGAATAGTAAAGACAAGAAGGTGTTGGCAACAATAAATTTATTAGTGAAAACAACAAACCTGGTTTATCTCAAGAATTGCAAAACGTCAAGAGATGCTTCATGCAAATTGGAGAACATTCACAGAGCAAATTTGTACTTTTTAAGTTTGACCCTGATGAAAAATTTAGTGTTCAAATTAATCAAATTTGTACAATACTTTCTATATTTTTTGTGTAGTTTGGAATCTTTTGTCAACGCAATTGAAAGTCGGGATTCATTGCAAATTTGGAACAATTTAAAAATAAAATATTCGAAGAAGAGCAAAGAAGCTAAATTTGGCACGAAAGTAAGGAACAAATATTTTCAATCAAGAAGGAGAGTAAGAATTTTAACATTAATGCAAATAACCAAAATAAATTTAAAAATGTAAAGTGATTCGGAAGCGGTAAGATGGAAAATTTTCGTTCTCAGTGCCCATTCAAGAATAAAAATAGTGGAAATCCAGAAAGTGCTAAAGTTATACTCAATTCTTGTATTAAAGACGGTAATGTAGATGAATGGTTATGGAATAGTGGGGCATCTTCATATGTATGGGGAATTAGTTGAAAGACCTCCAGACAAAAATGTTATTGAAAGTAAATGGATTTTTACAAAGAAATGTTTCCACATGGTACTGTAGAAAAGTATAAAGCTCGTTTAGTAGCTTAAGGATATTTCAAACAATTTATAATGTATGTAGTCGCGGCATATTTTAACGGAGACTTAAAGGAAGAAGTTTATTTGTTGGAAAAGTTGAAAGAGCATATCGTATTTTATCCAGTCATTCTCAACTTTTTTTAAGCTGTAAACAAAGTAAGCTTTGAGACGATCTTTAGGAAAGACATCCTGAGGAAACAGAAACGAATCTAGAGAAAACGATGAACACGGCAATTCATCCAACCTTAACCTATGTACTGTTGTCATCGCAACTGCACAAGCGTATATTTAAGCTTTATCTTGAAGGAAGATCACTTTTGTTCAGTGAAATAGGGTATTTTTTTCTAGACTTATTAGCCTAACGTTGCCATCATATTTTTACTGCCTGGTAAAATTCACTCCATTACATTTTATGTATAAGAAATCGGAAAAAAATATCAGATTGGAATGGAAAAAATCTATATAAGCTACAAAATCAGTCATTCTATTTCATTTATTCTCGAATGTAAGCAAACGCGGCAGGTAGCTTTTTTACGCCAAATTGTGCAAAACCGAAATCGCTGAACCAAGGGATATGCACTTTAACTTGTCATTCATTGTCTTCAAAATAACCGCATCTTTATATTGAAAATGTACCACTGATCTCTTAATTATTTTATAGTTTTTTTTTTTTTTTAAATATTTTGCCTTTTAAAAAGTGTTTCATAACAACGCGCTCGTTGGTGGCGACCGTTAACATACTCCTAACTAGATTTAATTTATGTCAAGAAGCTTGTTTAATTAAATCGAGCGAACTCTGCAGTTTTAATATAGACCCATACAGTTCGATTTCTTCGGTTCTCCACTTTGCTCTACATACTAAAAAGTGTAATATTCAGTTTCTTTCTATTTTTTTAAAAATAGTAGAAAAGTAGTTGAAAATGCTGGATAATAAATTGCCGTCTCTTGAAACTGGATATTTTTCAGAAACCTATTTCGTTTTCAATTTTTAGTAATTTAGACTTGAATATTAATTCAATTTACTTACTTCTTTCCGGAATTCACGTCAGCCATCAGATAAATTGTTTGATTTTCCGACATTCTTAAACGTTGGGCCGTCGTTACCGGCTTGCTAAGTTTCTGGGCACTGGCCGACAACTGGCCCAAACGATCAATAATCTCAGACATTTTTGATGTAGCATCTCTGCAATGTATAAAGAAATGATCATCTAAACTTTACGAGAAACACCACAAATATCACATCTGAAAAAATATATAATTTAACACTCACAAACATTGGCGTCGATCTCCACGGAATGTGTGCGGTAATAAATTGGATGTAACTTTAACAATCGGTTGCGTAAAGAGCGGTCTAAGATCAAAACGAAATTCCACCATGACGTCTTAAGAATGTTTTGCAAAATATAAACTGGAATAAAATGTAAAAAAATCATATAAATTTCTAATGACATACAAAAATTAATTAATTGAATTTGGTATATAATAATTCCTATATGGAAAACGTAATGCGCTTTAAGCAACTACTTCAAAAAAAAGCGATAGTTGATAGCAAGGTATATTTATCTTACTAGGTAGTGTCGTCCGCCCAGCTGATTTAGTAGTTCGACATGTCAAAAGTTGAATGTGCTCAGGAATTTTATAGTGTAGAAGTGAGAAAGCAATAAAACACATACACGCCTTCTCAATTTTCTTATATGTTTTTTGACATTTCGAACTACAAAGCAACAACAAAATGCCATGTTGTTCTTGTATTGTTGTATTTGTTGTAGGGATGCCACTACCTAGTGAAATAAATATACCTTGGTTGATAGTTTTTTTAATAGAGCTAACTTATTTTTAGGGTTACCCTATTGTTTTCGCTACAATGTCTGTCCGCCTATTAGCGCCTTCTAACTCAGGAACCGTAATAGATATAGGTATGGCCGCTATAGCAACAAATACTAAAAATTATAAGGTGTTCCGAAAGTGACGTGTTATTTGCGCTTATATCTTTTTTTCTTGAGCTGTAGGAGGCAACCTCTTAAAATTGGCACACAGTAATTAAAACTATGTTTTCTATATAAACAAGTATAAAAATTAAACCTAAAATGTAAAGGGTGTTCCGACAGTGACGTGATTTGCATTAATATGGCCTAATTTTTGAACCATAATTGATAGACTCTTGGAATTTTCACAGCAGGTGTACTAATTTACAATA
The DNA here is from genome assembly GCA_949628195.1 of Phasia obesa. Taxonomy (NCBI): domain Eukaryota; kingdom Metazoa; phylum Arthropoda; class Insecta; order Diptera; family Tachinidae; genus Phasia; species Phasia obesa. Next base: position 55,701,256 of record OX451217.1, read on the forward strand.
GTAAAAATAGTAAACATTAAAGGGTATTCCGACAGTGTCGTAATTTGCACGTAATTGGTTTTATTTTTTGAAACATAATATGTAGACTCTAGAAATTTGTAAAAAAGATGTGTTGCCACGGACGCTATGACAATTACTAAAAATTAAAGGGTGTTTCGACAGTGACATATACCGTATATTGTAGTATTTTTTGAATCGTAAAAGGTAGCCTCTTTATATTTTTATAGAAAGGGAATGGCCATAGTTGCTATAACAACAAGTACTAATATTTAAAGAGTGTTTCGATAATCATGAATTTTACGCGAATATGACTTGAATTTTTTAAACGTGAATTTTTACAGAGGACACAAATTTACACTTGTGTCCTCTATAGCAAAAAATATAAAAAGTAAAGGGACAAATATTTACGTATGTATCCAAATTTTTGAACTGGAACGGGTAGACACTCTAAATCTAGGCAGATTATGTATAACAAGAACAAATAATAAAACCAAAAATTAAAGGGTGTTTCGATAATGACACGATTTTGCATTTATAACATTTTGCATTTTGCACATTGCATTTTTTTTTATATATTCTGGCAATACTCAATAATTTTCTGTCAACTAAAAATTATAAATCAGAAAGATGAGTGTTGGATTTTCATACGTAGGTTTACGTACCACCGTAGAATATTGAAAATATAAAATTTTATTCTTCATTTTGTATTTTTATTATTTGCTTTCAATCACATCTTCTATGGGGACGGCCATTAATTTTTAACTATATTTTTTTAACCGCTGTTACGGAGGACATAGATTAAATACTATATGATAATTTCAAGTGTCTGCCTAATACGGTTTAAAATTTAAGGTCATATTAGGTAAAACTATGGACTCTATGGGAACACCCTTTACTTTTATTTTTTATATTAGTTTTACATACTCTGTCAATTTCAAATACCTGCCTATAACGTTTCAAAAGTTAATGCTATATTCTTCAAAATCACGGTCTCTATGAGAGCACCCTTTAAATTTTACTCTGTGAAAATTTCAAGTGTCTGCGTATTACGTTTCCAAAAATAAGAAAATATACATAGATTAAAATCTTATCAATATCGGGATACCCTTTAATTTATAGTATTTATTATATATTATAGCGGACATAGCTTCTGTAATAACTTGGGTTACCAGTCTCCGAGTACCTAAAACTCGAAAATATGAACTTTCGAGGTGTGACCAGTGGCCAACAACTGGTACCACGGGAATCGGTAGCCCCCAGATTGTTGGGTAAGCCCGAGTACCTTTGGGGAGTAATGTGGTGGCTATGGTTTTGATCTAAATCTAATTCGGTGTGCTGTTGTACTCTCAACAGGTGTATCAATACGTGCCCGGAGTTTAGATGGTCTTCAGCTCCTATACAAGGGGTATGAACTTGATCCTGCCAGCCATGTTTTAACATGGCTTTCTAGTAATGGTAAGACCACTATCAGGTTAAGGCAACACACCAGCACTGACGAAAATCTGTATCATATCTGTAGCGAAAACAATAGGGTGGTTCACTTTAAGTTTTTTGTGTACAATGTTGTGTCAACCCAGAAATAAACCGAAAATATTGGCAGAGTGGAAAAAGTCTCCACATATTTTTGCAACACGCCTGTAACACATACTCGTATACAAAAAATTTCAAAAATTCCTTTTACTTTTCTTTTACGTTTCATACTACCAAACGAAAAAGTAAATTTATCAAATCAGAATTTCAGATTGTTTTTATACATATTCAAACTTGCGCAAGAAAACTTGCCCTATAAAAAAACAGTCTTATTTCTAAAGGTAACCTGAAGCCCAGGTAGAACTGCATATATATAGTGTATGACTAGCTGAACCCGCCACTTCGTCAGCGTCCTTGCAATATTTTGTTTGATTTTGCTTTGAAAGCAATCCACACCAAAGAGCCTTATTTTACTTTATATTCTTACTAAAGCAACTGCGTACTGTCACTTTGCGGAAAAAAATTTTCCTGTATTGGAATCAGGATACTAAGGTACACCTACTTAGAAAATCTTTTTCTTAAATCTATCTGTTTTTACGTGATGCGAACACAGACAGAGAGACAGACAGTCAGACTGGAAATGAGTTCCTATTTTATTATATGTATAGATGTATAGATAAAGTACTTATATAATACACTTATGCCAGTACTTTACGTTGTATGAGACAACATAACAGTATTGGTTTGCATTTATTACAAACATGTAATGAGATATGAGCGAAAGAAACAAATTGTCTAGCATAGCAAATTACGTTTAAACTTTTCGACTTGAAATAAGGAAAATTCCGATATTTATTTAAACGCCGTCAAAACACAACAGTGCTCAGGAAATACTTCATGCAAACAATTGCAAATTTTAGTATTATAGAATTATAGAATAAACAGTTTATAACAATTTAACATCGCTGCAAGCGATTCTACCTACATAGTTTTCATCAAACAGAATCGTATTTACAAAAAAAATATTTATGTGGTAAGCAAAATAAAAGGGAGGATTAAATGCTGATTTGAATATAATTTTACAAAATCATATTCTAACTCCCATGAGCAGCGCGGCGCGTAATTCGTCAGCAATTCCGTTAGCTGTAAGCACACCTTTTGTGGGGTAAAATTATGATTGACATTAAATTCTGAAATATTCATACAATTAAATTTAAATGAGAATTTGTTGTAGAAGTTGATTGAGTGGAGGTTTAGTTGATAGTTTCTATTGTAATTTATTGCTTTTATATTTTTGAGGTTGACTCAGGGGGTGGCACTTGAACAGCAGTTTTGACTTAGAACAGTGTGTATGCTACTACTATTAGAATTTTTATATTTTACTATTTTATGTATTTATGAATGCAAATTATGAAATTAAAAGAGCATTGAACTTGCTTTAATAAGACTTTTAAATAAAATGACATAGAATGGAACGAAAACCATACATACATACAAACAATTCCCCATTATTATGAAATTAAAAATATAATTGGACATAATCCTACATATAAAAAGTATGCTGCAATATAAATTATTTTAAAAATATTTAATTGTTATATAAACCAAGCGGAAGCATAGAAGAGTTCAAACAAATACATATTAATTTATTAAACAAAGAAAAATCTAAAAATGCAGTTAGTCCTCGCTTAATAGTCGAATTACGTTTCTAAAAATTACCGTGTTAAGCGAAATTATGTTAAACGAAACTAGTACAAGAAAGAAGCTTATTTCATATTTATTTACATACATATATACCATAATTTGATCTGATTGTTCCAATAAACTAAAACAAGGAACTCAACAAACAAGTAAACACAAAAAAATTGAACAAGTGCTATTTAGACTCACACACATAGGGCCGGTCCCCTACCACCGTACAATATTTAACATTACATGAAAAGTACCATAAATAAGTTGCTAAAATTGTAAAAATTCTCCTATTAGTTTATAGGTAGTTACCAACACTTTTTTTCGTACCCACATAGGAAAATGCAAAAAAGCGCAATGTATAATAGAAAAAAAAACTAATAAAAGACCATTTTATGGTCACACATCACTTTACGTTTTGGTTGATATATAATCCTAAAGGTATGCAATTCATTTGTTAAAAAAAAAACAAAATAACTACACAGGGCGACAAAAAACATCTTTTTTTTGCTTTGTGGATTTAAAATTAAATGCTGTTGTTGTTTTACCAAAATTCTACATTAGACGTAAATTTAACAACATTAACACATCATCTGTTGCTCAACCATTATAAAATTTTCTTCTATGCTATAAGCATTGAAACAATATTGATAAAAAACCGAAAATTGTGGTCAAACAGAACATGAACATAAACACTTATTCGCCACGTAAAACAATATAAACAAATTAATACCAAAGACGCGGTGTAGAAAGCAAATGTGTAATCGCTGTAATTTTTTTTTACAGAAATGCCATCAGCATGATTTACGACTCGTTTCATTTACAGCATAAGTGCTGAAAACTTGGCAGCCTCCGTTTTATTTTTTACGGGAAACTTAAGCAATATTTACATAACACTGTAATTTTTAATTAAACCTATGTTGAAACATTCAGAATAATTACCCTGATACGGATACGGAGTAAATATGTATATGAACCATATTTGCAACGCTTAAATTGTAGTGTGAATTACTTTAAAACAAAAGGCATTTTCGAACAAAATAATGGGAGGACGCAGGCGGCGTTGCACACTGTTTTGTTATATATACAAAAATACAACAAATAACTGTATCTTATATTGTAACAAAAGTTGTACTGTTTGACAGATAACAATATTTTTAAGGTTTAGCTCCTATTGGCGGCAACTAAACTTAGTTCTGATTATTTCTTTAAAACAGCTGCAAACATTTAAATTTTGGAAGGAGAGGATTGAAATTTGGCTTTCCTGAGAGCCTTTTTAGGTATATTTTATTGATTTATGCGCCAATTTAATTTTAATTTTTTTAAAAATTAAATTTTTTGAATAGGAAAAAACTACAACAATCGCAAAACATAAGTACAATTTAACTGTTGTCCACAAAAACCATAATTGTAAGTACTTAAATAAAAATTCCGAAATTGTCTCTTTTTGTGCTATAAGATGGCGCTGAAGTCATAAATTAAGTAGCTTTTTATTGTTTAACAAATATAATCGCTAAAAACAAAATTTTTGCAACTTGTAACGAAAATAGTATTTGTGTAATAGCTTAGTATATTTTATATAAAACCGATATAAGTTTGAATATATAAAGTTGGTTTATATTTTTTTATTTGTTATAATGATCGCATTTATTTTAGTTAAAGCCTAAAAATTGCAAAAATTTTATTAAATATTACAAAAAAAGAAAAAATATGGTCTTGTAAGTTTTTCCCGTCTATGTACTCTTATATTGTCTTACTGATCGACCCAAAAAAAATTTATAATATTCGAACCGGGACACAAAGGGCCCAACCCTGGAGCCAAGTAAGCTGCCTGCCTTAAACTAACCTAACCGGAACTTGCAAAAAATATTAATTAAAAAATGCATATTTTTGTTTTTTTTTTGCGATTATATTCAATACTATTTTATAATTATATAATTTTCTGTATATAAATACTTAAATAATAAAGTAAGGAGCAATATCGTAAACGTGGTTTGATAATGAAGTCTTCGCACAGCCTGTGACGGCGGTCTTCACCGTAAGGCATGACAATAGAATAAAACAATGATTGAACATTGAAAATTTTTTTTTTTTTTTTGGTTTCTATATTGAATATGTAATAGTATTTTGAAGTGTACAAGTGTGTGTGGTATAGTAAAGCTAACGTACATAAAATTTTAATCCAAAAAAGCGATGTTATGAAATATAAAAATAATAGGTACATACCTATGTATGACTAAGGCGCATTATTATAACTTCCCAATAAGGTAATTCCATGTCAAATCAACCAAAAAAAAAATTGTTTTCAAATTTACCACTTCCGATTTTTTTGGAAACTTTTGTTATTTGTATTCTTTGACTTTCTGAAACCAAATATAATTTCAAAATAATTCTATCTCTTACAGTTTTTTAGCTATACAGTTATAAAAATAGGAAAAAATCGCTTTTTGGCATATGCGCTCGAGGATTAAAGATATTCTAATTCCAGTTCTAAAACCCCTATGAAGTTTTAAAGGGAATTTCATACGCTTTAATTTTTAAAAAATTTTTTTCTTAAATTTAAGAAAAAGGTTTATAAAAATCTTTGAGATAATGTCTTTTAATTTCTTTAAAATTTATATATATATATTTTAGTGTGGCTAAGTGAGTACACCATAAAAATTTCAGAGTGAGACCACGATGGTTTTAGAAATTATGTTATAAAAAACCACATATTTTTTAGTTTTAAGGAATATTTCATACGTTTATTACCCAGTTTATAAAAAATTTATATTTTTTCAGTTTGTAATGAGTCAAAATGAAGTTTTTTTAACATAACTTCTGATCCCACTCTGAAATTTTACTAAGCCATATTAAAGAACATATATAAATTTAACAAAAATTAAAATACACTATCTTCAAAATTTTTATAAAACTTTTTCAAAATTTGTGATTGATATCAAATTAAAGCGTATGAAATCCCCTTTAAAATGAGCTATTAATCAATTTCCTAGGGCTTTTAGAACTGGAATTAAAACAAATTTAATTCTTGAGAGCATATGCAAAAAAGCGATATTTTCCCACTTTTATAACAGTATAGCTAAAAAACTATAAGAGATAAAATTTTTTTTAAATTATATTTGGATTCAGAGAGTCAGGGAATATAAATAAAAAAATTTTCAATAAAATCTGAAGTAGTCATTTTGAGTGCCTTTTTGATAATAAAATTTTCAATAAAATCTGAAGTAGTCATTTTGAGTGCCTTTTTGATTTGACGTGGAATTACCCAATAGTTAAAGTTAGGATTTTGTTGGTGCGATAGCTAATTTTTTATTATTATAATTAGGCTAAAATAACTTTTAACTATCACATACATTAAAGGCAAGTTATAATAACGAGCCTTAACATAGCGAAACTCTACCTATCTCTCCAACAAAATCCTAACTTTAACTATTGGTTATAATAATGGGCCTTAGAATACTTTTCTGAAATACTTATAATAAAAAAAAAAAATAACATTTTAGGCTGGTTGTCGGAAGATTCTCTTAAAAGCAAATCACAAAAAATGTACGGTTGTCGCATACGAGAAAAATAAAAAATAGAAATAGTCAATGTCTCACTTGTTAATATCCTCAGATCCACTTATATTTCCCAGAAGGAATATTAAGATTAAAAATATAATAGATTTTTAAAATATTGTTAAATATATACAAAAAGAGAATGTCGTTAATGATGTGAGCATTTATATTTAAAACTTAAATGTAAAAAAAAATTATTGAAAATTTTATAAATTGTTTTTAAACTAATTGCTTGGGAACATGCGTGAGTCAATAATAATAGATATTAACAAATATACCAATTTTTATAAAATCGGATAATTTTTATAGGAATTATTGCATTTTTTCTATAAAGGACAATTGACAGGACCAAGAATCCTTTTCTTAAGTGAAATTGTGATTGGTATAATAAATCTAAGTATCCACATTTTTATGTTAAATAATATAGCATATATAAATACATTTACTTTTTTGAACATTGGGCGGTAGGCGTGTCATTGTTCCGATATTTTTCAAAACGTAAATTCCTTTCACTGTTGGTTTTTATTGTTTGAACTTTGATACTTTTTGTTAAATTGCTTTGACTTAATTCTTATTTAGTCAAATAAATTTTTCATGAGCAATGAGCTCATTTAGCTCATCTAAAATTTGGGATAAAGTTTTCTGATGAGCTAAATTAAGCGCTTAGCGAAATGACCATCGAAACTAACTTTTAATCAATTTGGGTGAATTTATAATTTGGGAATAGCACGCTATTAATTAAAAATATTTTTTTTTTTAATTTAGGTAAATATAACTGCCATAAGACATTTTAGAATTCTGTGTCAACTCCTTCTATTTTTTTCCCATCCGTTATACATATAGGCACAAAGCAATGTGCGTCGCAGGTAGTGCTAGTACTTAATATAATAATTAATGTAGTGCTTCAAATTTTCTAAACCTTAACTAGAAAAAGCGGCAAAGCTAAAGAGCGGTGAGCGGCGAGTTTAACCGGTAAATGGTTCATTGTTGAGTGGTATTTCCGAGCGGTTAGTTGGTAAAATACCATTTTCAATAGAGATTTGATTAAGGCTTTTAAATAAGAATCGTATTTATATATAGATAAAGTTAATGTTATTACAAAAAAGAAGATTCCGTGATCGTCGTATAAATGGAGAAAGGGTACATAATGACGAATTTAACAATTTATACATATAAAAATCTACGCAATTTCCCAGACAGATTTGGCAATACTACGGTCGAGTTTGTACATATGAAATTAAGAGGTCCACATCTACTTTTGCTATCTTTTAATTTTTTAGATCGTTACGACAAAACATTATTAGAAGTGTTTTATAATTAAAATTAATTTAATAAGTTTATACAAATATTTAGAAGAGAACAATAAATTACATTATTTTTGTTAAAACATAAAAAAAAATGAAAACGACTGCACATCTATTAACATACATGTTAGGATTATGGAAAGTTTAATGCCAAAGACCAGATGGTAAAAAATGGCTTATTTATAAAATATTTCTGCTTTTTCTAGGTCAAGAAAAAATAAATACATCAATGACAGTTTAATAACAAATAAACATCAAACTATTTTGACCGAAGACACATCAATTAACGGCATTTGGATACAAAAAAAATTGTTGATTGTCTTCAGTTGAAGGTCTTTCCATAAGAAGGATAAAAATAACAATTTTACTTTACATACAACGTATAATTAAATAGGTATAGCAATCAATTCATGAACAAGATAAGAACAGTTTAAAAAGTTCTCACAAGTTTTTTTTTTAACCATGAAGCAGCTGTGAAATTGGTTAAATTTACTTACCTACACCCATATTTATAAAAACATTTGTAGTTAATAAAACGTTTATTTAGCAAATTTTTTATGAAAATTAGTTTTATAAACTTTTTACCAGTATTTGACTTTAACAAGCTGCATAAACACTGCAAGATATAATTACAGTTACATCAGGAACGTTTAGTTTAAGTCTTTAGGCCCATATAAAACTTCATATAAAAAAGAAGTAGCAGTGATAAATTTTGCCGTTTTTCTTAGCCATGGTGGTTTATATATGTATTTACATATATATTAATTTCATTTGCACAATAAAAGGACTTATAATAAATGTAAGATTAGAAAGGGTAGCACTTAATATTCTAGATAACTGAACTAACCTATTGGTCCATTGTGATTTTATTCTGATTTCGCCAAAAGAACCCAATTCCGGGTGATATCGTAGAAAACCTTGCCTAATCAACGTAGCCATTGCCTTTGCAATCGCAGATAAGGGCAGATAATGCGCTTTACAGTTTTTAACTCTTCCTTATCCTCACATACCCTGCACAAATCCAGAGGGCCATTATTATTGCTCTTTCCAATATAAGACCAGTAATTAGGGTTGCCAGATATCAAGAGTCAAATAACTAACCAATGGAAAAAATTCACCTGGATTTTGAAAAAATAACCGGAAAATTTAAAAACGCTCTTATAGTTCAAAAAAGCAAAAAAAAATGTTTTCAGATATTTTTATAGATATCTATATACATACATATAATAAAACAGCAACTCATTTCCTGTCTGTCTGTCTTTTTCTTTGTGTTCGCATCACGTAAAAACTTATGGATTTTAACAAAATTATGTGCATCCCGATTCCAATATAGGATACTTTTTTTTCCACAAGAGAAAGTGAAGAAAAAGCAGTGAAAGTACGCCGAATTTTTTTTACCAATTTAAAGGTACTGCATACTTTAAGACATTCCTGTCTCATTTCCTGTCTGTCTTTAACAGAGCTTTGCAATAATATTTACAATTTTATATAAATTTTAGAATTTGATTCAGGAATGGGTACCTTTATATAAAATAAATACGTAAGAGTCTTAAATATGGATTACTTTAAAAGCAAAATCGAACAAAATATTGTCAGTAAGCACACAACATGTGTGGGGATTGGGATTAGTAGCTAAAGCTTAAAAAACTTCAACAGCTTAATTTTATAAAAATTGTTCTTTTCTTGAACAAATTAACAGACCAAATCTCTAACGATCACGAAAAGCAATTTTTTGTCTCTTCTAAATATTTGGGAATTATGAGTTGTGACGTGGCACACCAAATTGAAAATTTTTTCAAAAGCCTAAGAACATGACTTCCTTAGTTGACGAAATCTAAGTCCAAGTTTCTTTTTTGATTTTACTGGTATATTACTGGGATATTCCTCAACACGCAATTTGATGCTGTCTTTTTATTACGCATTTTCTTCGGTATGACCTTATGGCTACAGCTTTGCCTCTCAACATGGCGCTTACTACTTCTTTGACATAAAAAAATGATTCTAATGGTCGTGCGAATATCTCTAAAAACTTTTTAGGACCCAGTCCCAGGATGTTCGACATCCAACTTGGTAGTGGGCTTGATTACGAAGTCTAACCGAAGACTTAATTCTGGTACCACGAATTTCAATAGTCTCTGAAACCTTGGTTCCAGTATGACAGTGCTGCAGCCTTCAAGAAGCTCTTCGCTTCGTAACTGGTATAGTACGAAATCGTTGGCGAAGTAAAATATTAATAAAATGGCTATACAGTTTCAGAGGTTTAGATAGGTTCCGCTTCAAACTAACCGTATTGGTACCTATGACTTGTGCATTAAAATATTTTCTTTTGAATTCAAATACGTAACACTAGTGAACTTTTAAATCCAACCTATAATTATTGTATCCAGTATACTAACAAGTTACACCATTCACACAATCGTAAGTATCCATTTATAAGTTTTACCCTTGTAAAATTAGTGGATATAAAAGTATAAATGTTAGTAATAAAGCTCAAATTACTAACGGCAGTTTAGTTTCTTTTGTGTATTCGTATTCGTAGAGGAAATGGAAGAAAATAAAGTTCATAAAAAATTCAGCAAAGTTTTAATAACTGATTTCGACACGTCAAAACAGTAAATATTTTTTTATAAAATCAATAATATGGAATCATTGTTAAAATAAATACGTATTTCATTTACTCATAAAGGTGTATTAATTAAAAACTGACACGTGTGAATACTCTCAGTGTTCGTAAACAAATTTATTTGCCGTTTTGTACTGAGACGAACAAAGACAACATAATTTTTAGTAGTTAAATTTAGAAAGAATGTTCGATTTAAGAACCAGAAATGAGGTTCAGATCACGATAGGGAATTTATAAAAAAAAAAATGATATATATTTTAGATTTTAAACGCGTAGACCGACGTTCTTAATACTTTGCGTGGAAGAGGTTTAGTCTAGCCTTATTTTTAAAATTGGAATTTTGTTTCTCACAGGCGGTAAGAGCTACTTCGCTTCAGCCACTCAGGTTTGTTTCTACAACTTCAAATTTAGGTGCTACAAATAGGGTTTGGGATTTCCAGGTGTTTTTCACTTCCTGGGAAATGGGAAAAAAAATATTCGCATTCCCGAGAAAATAACTTTATTTATCGAAACAGTATTTAAAAATTCATAGTTTTATTAGTATTAACAGTTTATAAAACTTAAAAAAAACAGTTCAGGTGACAAAAATAGTAAGATATAACAAATGGATAAATTAATTATTTAGGCTTAAGTTATCATATAACTATAAGAAGATTAAAAAAAATTAGACACCAGCAGAGTGGAATTCATTTTCTAGACAGCTACGTCCTTCATCAGCACTCTTCGTATCTATCTAAAAGGTAGATAGAAATATAATATAAAAATTAAAATTTCTCATACCCTATTTCTTTGATAAATTTGTTTAAATAGAAAATTAATAACAATTGCAACTACCTTGTAGATAGATACGAAGAGTGCTGATGACGGACGTAGCTGTCTAGAAAATGCATGCAGCTGCTCGTAGAGGGTCTGAATAATAACATTTGCTATTAACAAATTTGTGCCCCTGTGGCTGAAGGCCGCAACGGCCACTAAATTTTCAAAAATCTAAACAAATCCTGAAACCTATAACTCTGCGCAATAGAAATCTAACAGATTTTTTTAATTGCGTTCTTCGATTTAAGAAACGATTGTATCGTTTCAACCATACTTATCATGCTTTTACATCATGAATTAAACGAAACTCTTTGCCATATTCTTGTTTCTTATATTTCTCGAGACAGGCTGTTTTTAGAGGACTTTTTCAAATAGTTTTACAATTTGTCTTGCACGATCTATAACATATTTTTAAGTTTCTAAAAATATTACAATTTTAAGAATGCTTGTTTTATAAAGCACAATAACGAACAAATATTTGTGTGATAGCCAAAGAAATGCTTATTTAAAAATAAGAACCACTGAATTTTCTTTAAAGTGCTCATGATTTTAAATTTCCCGTTTCTCGGGAAATTAGCAAAAATTTTCCCGGGAAATTGTTTATTGCTCTTCCCAAACCCTAGCTACAAAACTAATATCCCAACAAAAAAAATTGTAAGCATCGCACTATTTTCCTGCCATACAAAAGATCTTTATAGTGAGCACATACATATCGCACTTGATCAACAAGACGGTATTAACTCAAAATTTTTAAATTTTCAGTAGAGGTAAAAAACTGTTTGTGAATACATTTTAAGATAATTTAAAAATCCGAACATATAGTAAGCAAATTCCATTTATTAACATATTTACACTATTTTTCTTTAAAATTTTTTGCAATTATTGCCAAATAAAAATAATACCTTTTTGTTGATATAAAGGTACTCAAGACACTATCACGAAAATTGTCTCATATACGGTTTTCGAGTTGACAGAGTAATCAGAATACGTTGAAATTTTTACAGTAAATGGATATTGATGTTGTTAGCTGATTTCTTGCAAAAAGTTAAAATTTAAAAATTTTCAGTTAATACCCTCTTGTTGATAAACTGCGATATGTATACTCGTACGTTGTCTAATGGCGTTTTCTTTTCTGACAAAAATGTTGCATATATTTTACACTTATTAAATTTTTATGTTCTTTTCTACAACCCTGCGCTGAAATAATCTCCATACACGAATCAGTATTTTTTGCTGGGATGGTTTATATTTCTAATAAAGGTTATTTTTTCACTACTGTTTGCTATATATATACTGAAGCCCCCAATAGCAAAAAGTAGTGAAAAATAAACTTTAAACTTTAAAGGGTGTTCCAATAAGTGACGTAATTTGACTTATAATCCCCTTTAAATATAAAAAATCAAAGGGTGACCCACACAGGTAATGAAATTTGTAATCTGACAATCGAGATTTAACTATAAAATCTTAATTTAACAAAAATGTTTACCAAAAAATTTAAATTTAATCAAAAAATCGAAATTTCAGCAAAAATTCAGAATTTCACTAAAAATTTCAGTAAAAAATGAAAAAAAAGATAGCAAAAATTAAATTAAAAAGAAGTACATGTTGATAACAAAAGGATAGTTAATGAAATATACTAATAAATTCTTGCTAGTGTCAAAAAATTAACTGTAAACGATCTAGATTTTGAAAAAGATTCTACTAGATTTCGATGTAGTGTAAACGACCCATTAGAGATAAAAATTAGTAGTTTTTTGTTGTTTTTAAGTTTCTCTTTTAAATGACACCATATTTTTATGATTTCATACCTAAAGATGTGAAAAGGCACAGCTCTGATATCTATCCGTTAGTAACATGGCTGTATCTCTTGAAACATTATAGATAGAAACATATTTTCACACGAGTTAAAAAGTAATGCGAGTCACCCTACAAGAAACAAGTACTTTGAATCAATTTTAATAAATCCTAAAATAAATCCTATGCTCTAATAATTTTCTCCCAATGATCAAAATTTACAATTAGAATTGCCATAAATTCTTTAAAAAAAAAATCATCAAAAAACTTAAATCTTTTTAAAATCGTCTATAATTCCATCAGCGTAAAACTCACTATTTTGTTTTACATTTTAGAAAAATTTTAAACATAGTTCCTTATCTAAAAGGTCGAATGGACTACATCTGTTTTCAAAACTCGAGCTAAGAGGGAAATTCACGGCAATTTATACCGATTTAAATTAAATTTAAAACTTAGTTAGATCCTTATTTGCTTTAAAAATTTGAACCCACAGTGAAGAGACGGGGGAATTATTAGGAATATACGTTACGGCTGTGCCGATTTTTATGAAATTTGAACTTGAATTAGGATAAATACGTCTGCTTTTTAAAATTTATTTCTAGAGAGAAGAAAGCAGGTTAAAGTACAATTTGTATTTAAATTTCGGAATTTAAATGTACGGAACATTTAAATTTCGAAACAGTCTAACCGAATTCAATGAATTTTTTTCCTTGTCTACCCTTGTTTAAGGACTTAATATATTGGAGCCAATAGGTGTAATTGTCTAATCTAAACAATTTTTTTGTAAATAATACAGTTAATTATGAGACATTTTTAGTGCTTTTAATGTAGAGTTAAATATTTTATAGTGGTACGGAAGTATGTATTTGTGCGCGAATCCGAATTCCATTTCGCCGATTTATTTTAAAATCTTACAAGTTTCTTTGTTATAAAGCGTTTAAGTGTAAAATAAGCTACATAAAACGATCCCTGAGCCTGTCTAGTATGTATTTATGCATGCATTTATCAGTTATTTAGTATGTTTGTATAATATACCACATACAACTTAAAGCCGTTGATACCCATTGTAACTTGTACCCAAAATTAATTAAAGGAGTCTTCTTATAAAAAAAGATTTTGACTGAAATTTCTTAGACTTCGTACAATATGTGCAATTAAGTTTTATTTAATACACACACGATGTGTGCGACCTGATATTTTGTTCGATTTTGCATTGAAAGTAAATCCACACCATATTTTGAGACTCCTACGTATTTACTTTATATAAAGGTACCCATCCCTGGATAAAATTCTAAAATTTATATAAAATTCTAAAAATTATTGTAAAGCTCTGTAAAAGGTTTTTAAAATATTTTAAGAACAATGTAATTTCACAAAGTAAAACTACAAATTTTATTCAATTGGCGCCTAATGTTGCGAAATAGTTTTTAAAATATTCCAGCTTTAAACCGAAAATTTCAGTACCTTTAAACCGGGAATTGCGTTTTTTCATTGCTTTTTCTCCACTTTCTCTTGGAAACGGGGAAAAAAGTATCCTATATTGGAATCAGTATGCTAAGGTACCTCCTTACAAAATTTTGTGTAAATCCATCCAGTAGTGTTTACTTAATGCGAACACAAATGAAAAGCAGGCAGACGGAAATGAGTTACGATTTTATTATATGTATGTATAGTTATAGATGAACATCGCTAACTGTTTGTTTTGTTTTAATTGTAAGTTGTAAGATTTACAATTACCATATTTTATTGATTGGTATTATGTTTCTCAACAAATTACCAATACTTTTTGAATTTTTTTTTTTCTTTTGAAAAATTAAAGACTTAATATTTTTTAATTAACAAAGAAATAACAACAGCAGTTTTTATGATTTCTTAACAACGAAAAATTTCCATATTTAATTCGCAATAATCTGCCATAACAACGTACAGTGGGGTTAGGGAAAAAAACTAAAATAATTTGATTGAAATCAGCATTGTACTACCACTAAATCATATTGCAAAAATAAAATTATAGTACTATTTTTAGCACTGTACTAGCTTAGTGATAAACTGCAAATCTTCACTAACAATCAAAAGAATTTAGTGGTAGTGCAAATGTTCGCACAGTGCGAAAATTCTTCAATTAGTGCAAAAATTTTACTTTTAATCAATAAAAAGCTGCATTTATTCACACTCTCACTAAACTTTTAAAAATTTTTAAATAAATTTGTTTTTTTACTTTACCATACGTAGTATAAGGTAAAGTATAGTAATCATGAAAATATTCGAGGTCGGGATTTTGACGGATTTATACATTTTGAGGTCTCCTGAATCCATTTTGACTATTTTCGCGATGATGTCTGTGGGTGGGTGGGTGTGTATGCCACTATTTTTGTGGAGTTTGTACAGATCATACCGTTTGACATATCAAAATTAAATTTAGTATGTGCATATGGTATATGAAGATGAAGAGCTGTATAGTTTTTGGGCATAATCGGGAGGGAGCAAGGGATAGTTTCCTGACCCCCAAATTTTGTGAACGCTCTACAGGTCATACCGTATGACATATTAAAACGAAATTTAGTATGTACCTTTGGTTTATGGAGATAAAGAGTTGTATAAATTTTGGGCATAATCGGGAAGGGTCAAGGGGTAGTTTACCTAACACCCCAAACCGAAAATAATTAATTTTTCGATTCGAATATACTTTGAACTTTTATTCTTTATGTAACATATGCATAAAAATATCTGTTTCCATTTGGTATAGTAAAGTTGAGTGTAGGCCACTCCTATTTTATTTTATTTAATATTTATATTAAAATTTTCTCTTGTTTTACAAAAAAAACGTAATAGTTATTATTACAATTTTCAGATGTAACGAAATTAATTTTTTATTCAGTATTTAAACAAGGTATAATGGTATTATAATGGTAACAAATTAATTATTAATACTAAATAACAATTACATAAAAATTTTCTTTCGAACAGTACTGCAGAAGTTGGATTCCTAGATTTATGTACAATTGACAAAGTAAATAAAAAGATCGTTTAAATAACTAATCTTCTAACACCTTTCATATTAGATCCTTTAACAGTAGAACAAAATGATAGCATACGAATAGAATTAATGGATCGATTATGGATGGCAACCCAACTTCAGTTGTGTTGTCAGTTGCCAAAATTGTATTACGTATGGCAACTGGCAACTAAAAGTTGTTAATATCAGTTGCCAAATTGGCAATTGTGGTTGCTGTTGATTTTTTTTTTGTTTTTTCACAGATTACGCAAAAAATTATTTAATAGTTTATTTTTATTTTTTTATTTTTTTTATTTTATATTTAAAACAAAATTTATGTATGTAATATACATATCTATTTATTTCTTTATACTGTAGATTTCAAAACATTAAAATAAGACATATGCAACACTTCAGTGGCGGTGCTTTTTGCCCTATAAATATCTTTCTATTGAATTATGGTTGTCTTAACAAATATCCAGTAATTAGGCAATGTTTTTTAAATTCAGCACGTATTTGGAATTGTAGACTCTTCTAAATCAAAAAAAAATTAAGTGATCGCAGTTTTGCTCAAAGCAAATGATTTGTATAATTTTACTATTTTTATATATCCATTTTGTTTATTGAACTATAAAAGTTTTGTTAAACTAAAAATTTACTTTATTTAATTTACTTTTTATATAATTCATTTTTGAATTAGTGCGCAAAAATAAGAAATCAAATTGAACCTTAAATTAAGTGCAAAATTGCTACGTTGCAATCAACTAGGCGAAGAAAAAAAGTTGCAATATATTGCAGACTAGCTGTCCTTATAACTAATATTTTGTTCGATTTTGCTTTAAAAGCAATCCACACAAAAGACCCATCAGTCAAATTAAGGCTGATTTAAGCACCGCCACCTTGCCGCGGTGTCTTATAATCCATATATAATGACATTCATAGTCTTTCAAATAAATAAAAAAATGTGCACGATGATATATCACACTTCAAAACTTAAGCTCGATTACTAGAGGGTTTTTTTATATTTGTTCAAACCACACACTGTGCAACGTCAACATCGTAAACTGATAAGATAATTTATATTTTATACTTTTGCTGACGTTTAACAATATTTTTAAACCCCCCATGAATTGAAAATATTATTGTTTTTATGATATTTTTTTCCGTTCAATGAAAACAATTTCTCCTGCCTCTTTGCCTTTCGTACATATATGTATGTACATACATACATATGTACATATTTTGTAGCTTTGCTTGAACACTGCAACTGATTATGTCATTTAAAAACCCGCGAATGTTTTTTGATTGTTTGTTTCTGTTTTGTCACAAATCCGAATAAATCCCCATCCCCTTTGCTAATTTGCTTCGAGTTTATGATGCAAATAAATAATATTTAATAATCATTTTTGTTTAATATTTTTAACATACACACATACATATGTATGTATATATATGTATGTTCCCGTCGCTCCTATAAGGAACATAGGGCCTCACACACATCCATACATACATGCAATCTATATATACTTGCCATGACTTGCAACAAAAAAAGAAAAATGTAAAAAAATTTTCAATATTTCTGAAATTTCTTTGACAGACATCTATTATTCTCGCACATGGTTTATTACAATTTACACATCGCTGTATTCATTTAAATCACAAATAATTGATATATATATTTTTTTGTAAATAAACAACTCAGAAGACAATATTCGGATGTCCGAATTTTACATTCCCATCACCAACTAGGGTTATCTTTACACTTTCTGATTTATAACCTGAGTAGAACTAATGAAAGGCTCCTAGCGCATAGGTATGTATATTCATATCTTCATTATTTGATATCGAAATTACAAGGGCAATTTAATAATATCATGATTTTTGGATAGAAAATATTTTTTTCGGCAAAAAAAAGTTTTATTTCTCAACATTGTCTTCTTTAAGCTATCGAGTTTCATAACAAGATATATCAAAGCTCTCAACCTAACCGTTTTTTTTTTTTGTTTGCTCTTAGTATGACCTAAATCTCATACAACCAGCTATTTCTTTAAATTTGGAAACAACAAGTAGTCGCAGGGGGTTACATCAATTCAATTCATGGATTGGTTTGATGGAACGCCATTGTTTTCTACGCTAGATAAGGTCATTTTTGCTTCAAATCTATACATATCTATATATATAATAAAATAGTAACTCATTTTCTGTCTGTCTTTCTTTTTTTGTGTTCGCATCACGTAAAAACTACTGTAAGGAGGTACCTTGGTATCCTGATTCCAATATAGGATATCTTATTTCCAAGAAAAAGTGGAAGCAGTGAAAGTACGCCAATTTTTTTGCCGATTTAAATGTACTGCATACTTTAAGGCATCTTTTATTTTGGAAGGCAGTATATTTTAAGCAATGTTGCGCAACAGATGGCACTGTAATAATGGGTAACACATTTCCTGTCTGTATTTTACAGAGCTTTTTACTTTACCATACGTAGTATAAGTAAGGTAAAGTATAGTAATCATGAAAAAAATCGAGGTCGGGATTTTGACGGATTTCTACGTTTAGAGGTCTCCTGAATCCATTTTGGGTGTGTATGCCACTATTTTTGTGGAGTTTGTACAGGTCATACCTTTTGACATATCAAAATGAAATTTAGTATGTACCTTTGGTATGTGGAGATGAAGAGCTGTATAGTTTTTGGGCATAATCGGTAGGGGGCAAGGGGTAGATTCCTTACCCCCAAATTTTGTGAACGCTCTACAGGTCATCGTATGACATATTAAAACGAAATTTAGTATGTGACTTTGGTTTATGGAGATGAAGAGCTGTATAAATTTTGGTCATAATCGGGAAGGGGCAAGGGGTAGTTTACCTAACACCCCAAATCGAAAATATTTTTTTTTTTTTTGATTTGAATATACTTTGAACTTTTATTCATTATGTAATACATATATCCATAAAAATATCTGCTTCCATTTAGTATGGTAAAGTTGAGTGTATGCCACTCCAGTTTTATTTTTAGAATTTTATCCAGGGCTGTGTACCTTTATATAAAGTGAACACGTAAGAGTTTTAAAATTTGGTGTGGAGTACTTTTAAAGCAAAAACGAACAATTGGATATTCCCAATAAGATATTATAAGTAATTGTAATTGAAATTGGGGACAAATTGATTGGAAATCAATTAGTTACAATTACATATAATTGCGTAATTGCCATGTCTAATTAATTACATACTTTCCCCCAAGCCTGAGAAATGCCTAGTAATATGTTTAATCATTGGAAATATCTATCATAAATTTATATTTAATTGTCTTAGGCCCATTATTATAACTTAAAAGTAAGCTAAAAACCACTTTTAATTATCACTTACTATAAGGACAAGTTATAGCAATGAGAATTATCCGCATTATTATAACGAAAAACTACTTATCGCTCCAATAAAATCCTAACTTTAGCTAAAGGCAAGTTATAATAATGGGCCTAAGACAATTAAATATAAATTTATGATAGATATTTGATGAACCTTAGACTTAGAAATGGCGATATAGATATGGATTAAATTGTTATTAATAAATCAATTACTGATAAGATAAATGTTTCTCTCAATAAAATTTCTAAATATAACAAAGCAGTTGTGTTTATCAACGTTTTTAATCACTTAATTATTTTACCGCAGCATCGATAAAAATCAATAAAGAACAAAGAACATTTAAATCTAAAACAATAAAACGTGAAAAACATAATTAATAATTTAAAAATTTTGCAAGTCATTGCATTCGATCGTAACCAATTCACTCCCCGAATTTTATATATTCCTAGATCTTACAATTTGATTTTATTTCTTAGATCTATTAATTAAAATAATAAGAAACAATCAACTTCAGCCATGCAGCGTAACTAAATATGTATTAAATAATGGAATATTTATGGAACTGAATGAATATTTAATAATTTTGTTTATGAAACAACATTTCTTGCAGTGTATGATCAGTGGTCATTATACATACGAACTTATAATATTCGAATTACATAATCACAACGCGTAGGAATGCTTGCAAAAAGGACTATGGTTTTAAATCAAAATTAAGTTTAATTTTTCGATAAATCCTAAAAATGGGCTAAAAAACCAACTTCAAATAAATTTGGAGCAAAGATATAACACTAGGACAAAGAGGGGAAAATTTGGAATTTGTATACGTATAATCGGATTTCAATGAAATGTTAAACATAGATAGATCCAATTCTTATTTAGAAGGTAAAATAGGATATGTGTGATTTCAAAACTAGGACCGTAAGGGGGGAAGACTAAAGCACTTTAAATGAAATTAGAAACCTTGATTTATTCCTACATAAAATGTCCATTAGGCTGTGATTGTTTTTAAAAATAGAAACCAGAGGGGAAAAACGCAAAGAACTTTTATGCGGCTGAACCGATTTAATCAAATTTGAAACATAGATATAAGGTCTAATAGACTACGCTTATTTTCACAATTAGGATTTAAAGGGGAGAAAATGGGGAAAGAGGGATATAGACAATTTATAAATAAAAACAGGTATTACGGTATTTGTATGTGGTAATCTCCTAAATAGATTTTAATAAATTTTTATCTTTATGTACCTTGTTGGATGTGTAAGGTTGTGCTGTAAAGGAAATCTAAGCAGGTGTTTTAACCATAGATAACACATAGATGACCAACTCTCCAAATATCAAAAAACGTGGCTACAAATTTCTTCACACATAGGGGTACGGTGTGAATTCAACACACTTAGGGGAGTAAAATGTTTATTCACATTTAGGCACTATTACGCGATATTCCATTGCACTTTCCAAATATTTAAACAATTTTGAATTTTTGCACAAAAAATTATTTAACAATTTATTGTATTTTACATTTTTTAATACAAAATAAATTTAATTTTGTTGACATGTGTTTGGTGAAATTTATTTCTACACAGTATTGTATTTTTTTGTCTTTTAGGAGATGAAAATTTTCAATTCAGAATAAAAAATAATAAGTTAGTATTCAATCCAACGATTTTTGCACATAAATATATTAGCAAAAAATACAAAATTCTTATTCTTAATTAAAAACAAAAGAATTATTTAATTTTATCATTTAAAATTTAATGTAAAAGAATATTCTGATTTTACAAAATATTTGATACAACTATGTGCGGTTTCGATGCTGTGGGGATTTTTTTAAACCAACACTTATACAAGTTTGCCTACCAATACATTCTCAGACTTAGGTTTTTTGACAAGAGACTTAGGTTTTTGACGTTTCAGTTGACTATCTATGTGTAATCTATGGTTTTAACCTTCGATACTACTCATTTCATTTCAAAAATCGTATTCTAAATACTAAAAATTACCTGAAGAGGTAGCAAACTTGCATACAAGGATATTTCTAACGAATTGTACCTATAAGGTAAAAAACGGACTCTATTAAATCGTTCTAGGTAGATACTTGAAAATTTGAATGATAGATTTAATGAAACCTTTCATATAATTTTGTTCTTGTATTGCCAAAAATTTATTTGCCCTTTTTGCAGATGAGAAATTTACCTTCTAAAAGGATAAACAAAAACAACCATAAAATACATAGCGATTTTATAGAGAAAATACTTTTCATAAAACAGAAATGATTTTAGCATTCGTAAGTATTTAAAAAAATCTACTGGCAACACTAACTGAATAGCTCAACTTAAAATAACTGCCTTAAACTCGATCACTAATCTATTATATAAAATTAAACCCTGATATTGTATAAACCAGACAAAGAGCACTAGAGAAAGTAATATAAATTTATTGCTTTGGCACAGCGCCGTTTCAATTATGTTGGAAAAAAAATGATAACAAATTAAGCCAAAAAAAAACTATTTTTCTCAGACGATAGAATAACAATGAGAAACAAGGCATATTTAACCAGATGACTGCACAAGGCGGAGCTAATATTAAAGATACATTTTTTGAATTTTTTTTATATGGAGTTTGACATTAATCAGGTATTTTAAGAGCGAATAAAATAGATATTACTGTCAAAATCCATATAAAAAAATTAAAAAAATTTTTTACTGAAATTTCCTCTCCCTTACGCTATCACCTTGTTAAAAATACCTTAATGAGAAAGAATTGCTTATACAAAAGAGTAATGCAAATTAGAACTTTAAAATTTAATGACGCAGCGCAGTACGCATGAACCCATTTTAAATTGTGTGCTCAGGGGATCAGGGGGGTTACTATGTAACTCGATTCGAAAGTATGAACAGCTCGAAAGTTGTATTCGATCCGAATTTAAACTCTTACCATGTAACAGTTTCGGATCGAGCGAGAAGTGCTGCCACTAATTGAAATAATTTTGGCACTACTTTCGAATGTTTTATTCAACATTGGCAGCATTTATTACCCAAAATGTCAAAACAATGAAAATAAAAATAAAAAAAGTAAACAAGAAATATTTTTGCGTTATAAAAATGGATACGGTTGCCCTTTGGATGGAAAATGAAGACGAGCGAATGGAACGTAGAATCCTACGCGATGGTGTAGATTTTATGCAGTTGACGGATGTAATGTAAGTAACAATTTATTAAATATGTTGTATATAACCATATATTTTTGTTTGTAGGTTTGTGCGAAATTTCCGTCTTAGCAAGGAAGCTTTTAAATATGTGTTGAAGAGCATTAGTGCGCATCTGCCAACAACACAGAGATCGACAGCTGTAATACCAGCAATCAAATTAGGTGCTACACTTAAGTTCCTTGGACAAGGTGGGTACCAACACCAAATCGGTCAAGACCGGTTTGCTGGCTTGGCACAACAAACTGTGTCAAACTGTATAAAAGAAGTGTGTAATCCTATAGAGAAGGTGTTGTGTCCCAAGCACATAAATTTCGTCATGAGCGATGACGAAAAACGAGCTGCCAAAAATTTCTTTTATGCAACGTCTGGAATTCCAGGGATAATAGGAGCTGTTGATGGTACTCACATACAAATAGTTCGGCCATCTAAAAACGAGCACTTGTTTTTCAACCGGAAACTCAAACACAGCATAAATGCAATGGTCGTAAGTATTTCCAACATGATATCATCCCCTAAATAAAATAATGCCATTAATACTTACACCGTGTGTAGAATATGTGGTATTATAAACTGTTTTGTTGAGGGGAGGAGATCTATCAATCATCCCACCTTTTACGAGCACATTCTTTGATATTTTAGATATGTGATCATACAATGCGCATAAGAGCAGTGAATGGATGTTATGGAGGGGCAGCACACGACTCTCAACAATGGAACTTGTCGGATGAGCGTCAATTTCTGAAGGACGCATATATTAATGGTGACAAGTCATCTTGGATAATAGGTAATTTAATTATTTCATTCATCATTTTAATTTATTTTATCCGTAGGAGACTCTGGGTACCCATTGGAGCCATGGATACTTACACCGTACAGGAGCGCGAATGAGCATTCTGCGGAGAGCAGATTTAACAAGCGGTTTTGTAAGGCAAGATCAATAATTGAACGTGTGTTTGGTGTTTTAAAGGGGAGATTTCGTTGTTTGCTCGCAGCACGAGAATTACATTATGTACCGGAAAAGGTCGCACAAATATTGAATGTATGCTGTGCATTACACAATATTTGTTTAGAGCATAATGTCGAACTACCTTCAGAAATAGTGAATAATGAAGAAGAAATGGAATTGGCCTCAACAACTGCTTTAGATTCTGAAGATAGAAATCAGTTCTCAACCTTAGCGCAAGCTTTAAGAAATCAAATAAAAAACAATTTATAAAATATTAATTCATTTATTTCCACTGAAGTTTTTACTAATTCATTTATAGTGGTTTTAGGAAAGAAAAAAAGCTTAAATAGTAATATAAATAGTAATAAATAGTAATATCACATACATACTAGACAACAGGGTAGATATAACTTATAAATTTCGATTTCTTTCAATTTCTAGCATCTCTCTCTTTAAATTAAGCTTTGCAAGTTTAAGTTTTTGATTTTCTACGCTCAACTTCATTTCATGTTCGAATTTTCTTTTTGCAAGCTTATAATTTTTTTCTTCTATATCCACTTGTCTTCTTTTATATCTAACTAAAGATTTTAAATTACTGTTGACCTCTTCCAAGAGTGATGTGGAGCGCTTGTGGTACTCCATTTGACCATTCACTTGCTTTTCCAGCAATGTCTGCTTTTTTGGCAAAGCGCGATTGAATGGTGATCGTCGTGTGATGGGCGTGCGGGCAGCTGACGAGCAACGCGTTGGGGAAGGATCAGACACCAATTCATCCGACTCCCTCAGATCATTAGTTACGCATGTGAGGATATGTGCAACATCTTGCTCGACGTCGTTATTGCTTGTGGCCGTACCAGTGTCGTCACCGGTTGGGGGGATACTGTTATTTACACCAAATTTCCGGACCCCACTCATACCATCAACCGCCTCCCTCATTTCAAGTAAATCAATTACACCTTCTTCGAGTGCGGTAAATGAACACATTTTTGCCGGACCACCTCCTGTGCCCGAAAAATTAATGCGGTTCTTCCGCAATTTGGCCTTAAGATGGGTCTTGTGATCTGCCCAAACCTAAACAAAAAAAATTTTATTTCCATTTATGGGTAAACTATATATTACCTACTTTTTTCCAACCGACCACTTCCCGCATTGGTGGACCGGCTGCATTCAGATCTTTTGCCAATCGTGTCCATAAATTGTTGGTGGCTTGTTTGGCATCCGGAGCTTTTATATAGCCCTTAGCCAACTGCGGATGCTCTGTCATAAAGTTGAGCATAATTTCAAATTGTATTTGCTTCGTATTAATATTTTTCGTAGCATTTTCCCTATTGAAAAAGATTTGTATTAATTTTTATCTATTAATATACATAAATTTAACAAATACTTACATTTTCAGCGTTTGGTGTCGATGTTTTGTTTTATTTAAATTTTTTAATATTTCATCCGTTAGCTCAAAATCAAACGAGTACTAATGCCAACTTTCGAGCGACTTTGACATCTAAATTCGAATTACATAGTGATGCACATCCGAAAGTAGAGTACGAGTATCCGATAATCGGATACGGCAACTCGAAAGTAGCAAATGTATTTACGAATTCGAGTTAGTTGGTACGAAAAATCCGTATCCGTAATATTTAACTATCGAATCGAGTTACATAGTAACCCCCCAGAGATGCTGACAGAAAACAACGTTTGTCTGACATGGGTATTTAAACACCCGACAGTCATTCGTGTGATGTGCTTGCAATATCTAATACTTTTGATTACACGATACTACTCAATACTTATCAATTGAGTACTCCATAGTATTCAACAATAATTTGTTTACATAGAAACTAACTGCTAAAAGTGGTTTTACACGACGTGTGTTTGTCATATGACTTGTCACTTTTCCAGGTTGTATGCAATGAATGTAGATCCAAAATTAGTTTAAAATTTTTATTCCGCCACTGCCACTTTTCCAAAAGATTAAAAACATGCTAAAATTATAGTAGTGCCAAATGCGGGAAATGAATAATGAACAATTGCTATTCTACTTTATTTCTCGAAGGTCTATGAACACCTCCAGATACACATGGATACATTAATATAGAACTTTACAGGAGAAGGAAAAAACTTAATAAAAATTGTAGTTTTGTAGTCGCGAATTATTTTTTAACGCAATTTTTCTATTAAATTCTCCTAGCGTTTTAATGCTGTAACTTTTTTTTTTATTTTAAATTTCTTATAATATTGTTTTAGTTAGGGATTTTTGTGAGCTAATATTTTGAAAGTTATTGCAAGTTAGGGCTTTGTATTATAACTATTAAAAACAATATTGATGAAGTATTTCATTTTAAACATCTTTTTTAACTGAATACAACACAAATCAGGATAAATGAAAGATACATAATGGAATAAAAATAAGAATTACAACGTGTGGGGTAAATTATCAAAAAAATTATGGCAATGGGAAGGAATAAACTTTCAATGGCAGTGGAGCAATATTTTTCTTGAACCTTTGTGTAAGAAGTTCATTATCTTCACTTATATCCGTTTTATAATACAACAACTCAGACGAATCATATCCCAAGGCATGCAACATATTTACGGTTGGATCGCCACTGATTCTTCCTACATTTAAAGATAACAAAATTTACTTATTTAAATATCTACATAATTACCTTATAAATTTAGTACCTGGTCGAATCGATGTCTATCACTTTTTGGCATGTTCGTAATCCAGAAAGTAATCGTAACTTAATTGTTTAGCTTGTATAGGAAATGGAACCTTTCGCGCCTCTCTAATGAACTGTACAAATTGTGAAGGCAAGTTACTTAGTTTTTTATGTATTTTTCGCTCCATAAGGGAATGAGTTGCATCACATTCCATTTGTGTATGGACGCTTATCAAATATTTATGTTCAATTGTTATATTATTTTTTTCGCAGAAGGCCAGTAATGCGTTGGATAATGTAACGTTTCTATTTTGATAAAAACATCCATCTGAATAAAGAATTACATGGTGAATGTCTGGTGAACCAGCAAGGATGTTTTCCAAATGCTTAAAGATGCACGTTGCAAAAACTGAAGTCACGAGATTTCCATCTGTTTCGTCCAATATATAATTGTGTGATTCATGTGTTACAGGTTCTCTGATTTATCTGGTTTGGTGTACTAGTATAAACTTTCCCTTAAATACGATTACTGTTGCTAATATTTTGCTGCCACTCAGATCTATTTGCTTTATTCTTCCGTTTCAAAGTACAATCATAAGAAATTTCGGCCATAATAACGATGTTTATCAAATTTTTCTAACTCGCGGAATTCAATTAAAAATTGTATTTTGCTCACAAAAAGAAGAACAAAATGAGCAGCGCAATGTAAAGAATATTTTTAAAAGTTAAATAAATCAACGCCTACAATGTTCAGTACATGTATGTCACATTATGCAAGCAAGTAGCTGTGACATGCATATACTTTGCTAAAAAAAAATTTTATTAATAATGAGTTGAGGCTTTTTTTATTAAAAAAAATTACTTTAACGACTTAGGGATTTTTAAACTGCTAATATTTTTGTTATTTTTAGTCGGACCGCTTCAATTTTTTTACTAGTAGTGTATTAGAAGATTATCTATCCAAATATGCATAAAAATTTAATTTGAGAAAAAACAAGTTAGGGCCTTTATATATTAAGGTAACGATATATAGGTTTGTGAATGAAAGCAATCTTTGACTGAAAAAAATATCGTTTTTGGTTTTACTGGTTTGCTCGAAGGTCTTTGATACTATCCAAATTGTTCGATTTTCTTCGTTTGCTTTCAAACTTATGTCTATTTAACCGATATAATCCAAACTGTTGTCAGCCATGAATGTACGAGTATTTCTACAGCTCCGGAAGTTAGCAGAGGTGTTCCATAGGGCTCAGTTATTGGCCCATTACTGTATTCACTGCGTGCCACTGACCTAGCTCAACAACTCCGCTTTTCTAATATACAAATGTATGCTGATGATGTTCAGTTGTTCTTTGGTAATTGTAAGGATTTTTGGGTATAAATTGTATAAATATTGATTGAGAGTGTGTTTATGCCTGGGTTAAGGTTAATGGCCTGAAACTCAATCTGAAAAAGTGAAGTAATTGGTGATAAGCAAAAAGAAAGTGAAAATAGAGGGTGAAATAAATAAATATATATTGGAAACCTCAGAATTGACAGTGAAGACATGGAAAACAGACCTTTAACTTGGTCAGATTACATTAATAAACCATGATCTTTGGGCAACATAATATTTTTAAAATTTACTTAATACCGCGTATAATAACATCGTCCGTTATGTCTTTGGTCTTCGAAAATTTGACAGTATATCTTTGTATGCACGCCATGTTCTTAATTTGTCTTTCAATAACTTTTTGATGTTCAGAAGTATAATCTTCCCACACATAATTACATATAATGTTCAGAGAACCATCGTTCCTCTTTGATAGTTTACGATCGCGAAGAGGATGATACATACATACATAAATCGGTTTCGTCATCGAAATCATGTCTCTGAATGGCAATTCTTAATACTTTGCATAAGTCCGTGGAATCAACAACCAAATAATTTACAAACAAAAAAAATAATTTTTGGAAATAAAATTTAGGAAATTACTAGCTAAATAATAACTTTTTTACAAATATAATTATTTATTTTAGGAACATAATCTAAATAGATTACATATTTTATTTTAATTATTTATTATTATATATTTATTTTTGTAATCTAACCTATATGATACTGTATTTATAAGATATTGTATCTTGTTGCGTTAGAAATTCAAATTTTAACAAATTAAAACAATTTAGTGTGATCTGATCAGTATTACCAACGCAAAAACTGTCTACTAGATCAGGTAGATCTGAATGGAAAAGTTGGTAATTTCCAAGAAATCCTACTTTGAAAAGTAGGTAGATCTAGCAACTTTATTTTTTAGCTACTTCAAGAACCTTAGAGTGGAATCTGATACTCTTGATTATTAGTTCGATTCAATTAAAAATGAATTAACAATATTTTAGCGTATTAATATGTTCCTAAAAGATTACAATTTCTTTATAATTAGAAAACTAGGTAGATTTCTCTTGTAAATTGGTAGGCTTGAACAAGATATCTAAATAGGATAGAACAAGGCAAATTTACAGCAGGTAAACTGCAATAAAAGTACGTAGGTACAATCTGTTTTTGTAGAAATCATTTTCGGCTGTCAAAAACATTAAAAAAACTAAATATTATTTTCCTCCAATTCCAATTTTCTATAAAAACACACACTTTAATATTTTGTTTTACAAAAACTCGTGTTTCAACTTTTTATTTTAAGTTACACATACGGCTCAGCTCAACTTAATTTACGCTGGAAGAAGGAAAAACACTGCAAAGCAAAAAATAGTCACCTGCACTGTCAAATAATAAATTTTCCGTGAGATAGATCTACCTTGAAGTAGGTAGAATATGTAGGTAACACTGGCTGTGGCTGCCATAAAAAGCAAATAAATTGTTGTTTATATTGAAAACAATTGTTGTGTTACTACGCGCGATCAGCAGACAGCAAATGAGCGTGTATTCTATTGATTTGTATGTACCAGGGTTGGAAAAGTTTATACAATTATACTTTTTGATAATGGGTGATTTTTTTGAGGTTAGGATTTTCATGCATTAGTATTTGACAGATCACGTGAGATTTCAGACATGGTGCCAAAGAGAAAGATGCTCAGTATGCTTTGACATTTCATCATGAATAGACTTACTAACGAGCAACGCTTGCAAATCATTGAATTTTATTACCAAAATCAGTGTTCGGTTCGAAATGTGTTTTATCGACAAATTTTGTTCAGCGATGAGGCTCATTTCTGGTTGAATGGCTACGTAAATAAGCAAAATTGCCGCATTTGGAGTGAAGAGCAACCAGAAGCCGTTCAAGAACTGCCCATGCATCCCGAAAAATGCACTGTTTGGTGTGGTTTGTACGCTGGTGGAATCATTGGACCGTATTTTTTCAAAGATGCTGTTGGACGCAACGTTACGGTGAATGGCGATCGCTATCGTTCGATGCTAACAAACTTTTTGTTGCCAAAAATGGAACAACTGAACTTGGTTGACATGTGGTTTCAACAAGATGGCGCTACATGCCACACAGCTCGCGATTCTATGGCCATTTTGAGGGAAAACTTCGGAGAACAATTCATCTCAAGAAATGGACCGGTAAGTTGGCCACCAAGATCATGCGATTTGACGCATTTAGACTATTTTTTGTGGGGCTACGTCAAGTCTAAAGTCTACAGAAATAAGCCAGCAACTATTCCAGCTTTGGAAGACAACATTTCCGAAGAAATTCGGGCTATTCCGGCCGAAATGCTCGAAAAAGTTGCCCAAAATTGGACTTTCCGAATGGACCACCTAAGACGCAGCCGCGGTCAACATTTAAATGAAATTATCTTCAAAAAGTAAATGTCATGGACCAATCTAACGTTTCAAATAAAGAACCGATGAGATTTTGCAAATTTTATGCGTTTTTTTTTAAAAAAAAGTTCTCAAGCTCTTAAAAAATCACTCGTTATATTTCGAACAAAAAATTACAATAGTAAGTAAACCAATGGCTTATATCAAATGAATTTATTATAACTTTCAATAAATAAAATAAAATAATAAAAGTTTGCTACTAAATTTAAAAGACGAAAATTAGGTATTCGGCATAACCTGATGACAATAAAATAACATGGTCATGATGATTTGCCTAAAGCAGTCATATCGGCTATAGGCTCTTTAGATTTAATACACAAATACTACATATTTATTTCCCTGTATATCTACAGAGCTTCTAAATTAAGGCGAAATGTACTCAGCAGTCGTGTATTGTAAGGGTTCTTTAGAATAATGACATTGTGATTTGGTTATCCTTATATTATGGCTTGTACAGGTGACTAACCAAAGTAGCTTCGAAAACTGAACTTAAGCAATTTTAATCTTGATCAAAATGATTTTGGGGATTGATCTTTATAAATTTCAACTTTTAAATTAAATATCATTACTTATGTAAAACAAATATCTAACAAAAAAATAAATAAATAAAACCTTTTCGTAAAAACGCATCCTTTTACATATATTTTATTTATTTTTTATTTCAAGAGAATTATCTTACAATTAAAACCTTTTACATATAATTTATTAAAAAAAAAACAGTTTTAATTTTAATTATAATATTTAATTATTGTTATTATAATAAATGATTTGTCATAGAAGTTTTAGGTTTTTTGAATTCGCCTTGCATATAGTACTTGTATTATTATACAATGGTTTAGACTATAATACCCAAGGCGAATTCCTAACAGGTAAACTCGAGAGCTTGACTAGTTTTTGTCTCCATCTTAAAGGCCAAAATATACTAACATTTTTAGTTTTGACAGCCTAAAATGATTTATACAAAAACAAAATGTACGTATTTTTGTTACAGAGTTGTACTTTTTTTGCCGTGAGTCTACCGTGTTATTGTGCCATGATAATACCTTTGGTTTGATTTTGTAGAAGCTTAATTATTAGGAATCTTGCTCAAAACAGACCACATGCCATCACTGAGTTTTATATTTTTGAACAAAAGGAAAAAACAGCATTTCATTTACATATATATTTAAAATAAAACAATAATAAAACATTTATGTACATTCTTTTTCGACATAAGGATGAATTTAAATTTTATTTATGTATTTGATTTTATACATATGTTCTAAACCGACAATTATCTGCTATCGTACCATGTTTGTTTCAAGCTGATATTAACTTTTTTTTAACACGTTTCTAAACAAATACTAGTGCATTTGTGAAACAAAAACAACTTTCACCATTTTGAATTACAAAAAAAAGCAAAAAAAATACCTGATCTTATTTTTCATGTTCAAATAGTACCAAAAAATACAATAGTATGCAATTTTCCATCCCTGCTTGGAGAACTTGTATATAAAAGTTTTTCTACTCAAAAATTACCAGTAAATAAAATCAGTTCCATGTTGCTAGTCTGGCGGGCAACATCATTGTTAAATGTGAATAAATCGTTAAATGTAAAAATTAAACAAAATTTTTGAAAGAGATTTCTTTCTTGCTTAACAAGTGATAACTTAGTGTGAATGATGAAATTGTTGCTTGATATTTATTAACAAAAGAAAACTAAACAGAAAACAAAGCTTTATCTAAATAATACGAGTTTATAATATAAACAAAACTTGCGTTATTCGTTAAACAAAGAAACAAATTTAAGAGATAGAAATGAATTCTACAATTGGATTAAGTCTTGGACGTTCAGCTGCAAATAATTGCGCGAAAACCAGCATGAATGGGGCGGCCACTTGTCATGCTGTAGCAGCTGCAACACTGAATAATACCAGTAATATGCACACACATCTTAACAAAGTCAAAAATCCCGATTTGGCTGCCAAGATTATCAAACAATCGCACATTGTGTGTTTTGATGTAGATTCCACAGTAATCCAAGAAGAGGGAATTGATGAACTGGCCGAATTCTGTGGCAAGGGATCAGAAGTGGCACGTGTAACGAAAGAGGCTATGGGCGGTTCTATGACTTTTCAAGATGCCCTTAAAATACGTCTTGACATTATCAGACCTACACAGCAGAAAATTAAGGATTTTATAAAAATATGTCCTAGCACTCTGACTCGCAACATCAAGTGTTTTGTTAAACAACTTAAAGATGAGGGTAAACAGGTGTATCTCATTTCTGGTGGTTTTGATTGTCTTATAGAACCTGTTGCCCACGAATTAGGCTTGCCGCTTTCACATTTGTACGCCAACAAATTGTTATTTACCTATAATGGCGAGTATGCTGCATTTGATAAAGATCAACCTACTTCCAAGTCGGGTGGCAAAGCAGAAGCCATTGCCCATATACGCCAACAATATGAAGCTGATACAATTATAACAATGATTGGTGATGGAGCCACCGATCTTGAAGCCGTTCCACCTGCCAATTACTTTATTGGTTTCGGTGGCAATGTAGTCCGTCCTGAAGTACAAAAGCGTGCTCAGTATTACGTAACAGATTTTGAACAATTGATTCATTGATTTGAGCAAAAAATTAGTAAAAGAAATGTACACTGCGATAATAAAGATAGATTATAAAAAATGTAAATAAGGATTTATAGGTTAAATGAATAATAAACTTTAAATGAACACAATTGTTTGCAATTTGGACTTTCTGTTTATTAAACATGTGCATAGTAAATTAAGTATATGTACATGTATGTATTTACATATCGCACACTAAAACATAAACAGTCACTACTCAAAATTTATCAAAATCGTTTTTTTTTTCATAGACATTTGAGCAGTGAATGATTAAATCCCTAACGACCAGAAAATTTCGTTCGTATCAATGTCATCCTTAACTAAAAACACACCGTTATGTCTGTTTTTATTGTTACTTACAACCATGTTTTTATTAACGGGTTTTTGCCTCTCTTGTGCATTTTTAGTTGTAACCGTTTATAATTTAGAATGCGATATGTCTGTGTATTATTGTTGTATTAAAAAAATCATATAAAGAAAACGTTACTTGTTAATCTATTTTAATAAAAAATATGGTTCCCAGATGTTCTTTGCATGCCATCCCCAATTTGAAAATTGTTATCCGAAATTCTCCAAAAAAATATTAAAAATATCCCCGAATTACCCCACTTTATACAACTTTATTTAAAGAACATATGTTTCCCTATTATTATTTTCAAATCAAGTTGATTGAGGTTTTACCTCACCATTTCTCGGGATGGATCAAAAGTTGTACAATTTATTATATTATTATAACAACCAACTTTGCTCGGTGTAAAAAATATCGTTTCAGCGACATTTTGATATGAACTGCTTTTATATGCTTCCACTATTTAAATTGCATTTTTCTTCATTGCAATTTATATGCACGAGTATGTCTCCTAAACATACTGCTGTTTATAGTATTTTTCATTATGGAAATAAATGATATAATGGATTGTAACATACTTGGCGAAAATTTTTTTAAATATAAGGTCTGATGGGAAACGTTTTAACATATTCCACAATGAACTTTTTACATATAAAATACACGTAATTGTAATTTAAATATCCGCGCTGCAAATGCAGATTTCACTACTATCTTAAAATCGTAACTAAGATCCACAATAGGGGTAAGTGCAATAAATCAACAAGATCTATTGCTTCAGGTTCATTTTCCTTCTAAAAATTTTAAATATCACATTTGCTACATTAGGAATCTAAAAAAAAAAACAATTAAATATAGAATTACAATAATAAGAAAAGCAAATAAAATCAGAATAAGTCTCCTAAAATCCTTGAAAACATAAATATTCTCAACGAAATCCCAACTCCCCGAACAAAATTTGTATCCACATAATTAAATAAAAATACCTGATTTGGGGATAAATCTCTGAATCTGGCAACATTAATAAAGATGTGAGAAACAACTATTACAAAAGAGAATGAATTCTTTAAATAAACTCTTATATTAAGAGTCTAGAACAGGGTTGGTAAAGTTGCAAAAATTGTACCATTTTAGGTACAATTTGAACTTGAAATTTTATATTTTTTATATACATATATATTTAATTCTCTAACTCCCACTGGAGCATAGGGCTTGACTCAGTACAATTTAAATATTTTTCAAGATTCATTTTGCGGACTACCTAAAATGTCAAAAAAACTATTTTTAATGCATTGCATTATTATTTGTGTCTCAATTTAGGAAATAGTGATTGTAATATGTAAGATTAGGTTAATTGTAGAGGTAGCCTGGAAGAGCTAGGTTATAGTTCGAATAGTTTTATGAAAAAGGCTATTAACACGTTGACGCTCCCTTGGAAATTACTGGGTGCTTCCAAAACACACTTTTTAGTTTAAGTTTGCAAGTAGGATCATTCAGTTTTTTGAATTTTAGCCGCGAGTTGCTATTTCCTGCATAATAGCTGAGACTAGGATAGTTCCCGTGCCCACGCAAAAAAATGTGCATTTTTACAATTTTTTTAGCACAAAAAACGCTGAAATGTTCAATTTAGTGTTAATCACCTGCTCAACAATAGTGTGTTGTAGCTCGATCTTTTGCACTATCCATCTGAAAAATCTCACATTGTTTTAATTACTCTTTCGTAAAAGAAAGGATAATGACACAAGTTTAAAAACATACATTTAATGAACAATTGTGATTATGCACTAATAATAAAGATTCCAACAAAATTATGTTTTTTTTTTTGTTCAATATGAATAAAAATTTTACTTGAGAAGTAAAAGGTATTTAGTACAATTTTAGTCCAAAAAGTACGATTTTAGAACAGGTTAGTACAAAAAATAATTTAATTTACCATTTCTGGTATGAATCAAAGCAATTAAATCCACTAGCGACAAACTAAAATATTTAAGGCCTAGTTAGCCGGCCATAACTTTTACGGAATGTAACATGACATTTGTTTTTTATTCCTCTTTTTAACTGAAACATTGAATAAAGAAAACAAGGCCGAAAAACAGATCATGGATCCCTTCAATATCTCTTTTTCACCTAACTATTCGGACTTACATACATATTTATATAAAAATAAGAATTACAACAGTTGCCATTTAAAATCCTCTTAAATATAAAACGGAAATTTTTAAATTAAATAAGTCATTGGTACTTTCATTTGTACCAAAAAAGAACAATTGCACAAACTTTACCATCACTGATAAAAACATTATAATTATTTTTGATACATACGATCATAACGCTTGATGTCGAAGAGTGTCTGTAGGTAGTTATTAGTGTTATTAGGTAGTGGCAGGCCAGCTGATTTTTTCTTTGCCAATTTAGTAGTTCGTCATGTCATGTTGCTTATGTTTTACAAATGCAGTACGATTTGTGTAGAAATTTTATAGTGAGAATGCAATAAAACAAGTACGTCTTTTCAATTTGCTTTTAGGCAAGGCATATTTAACCAGGTGACTGCACAAGGCGGAGCTAATATTAAAGAGAAATTTTTTAAAATTTTTTTTATACCTATGGAGTTTGACATTAATCATGTATTTTAATAGAGAATAAATTAGATATTACAGTCAAAATCCATATAACACAAATTCAACAAATTTTTTGCTGATAGGTATTTCCTCTCCCTTACTTTTTTTGTTGCTTTTGCCTCCTCCAGTTCTCGAATTCAGTTTTTACAAACCAACTAGCACGGATTCATGCACACCAATCAGCCAATGCCAGAGCGAGAAGTAAATTACTCGAAGGCAGAAGAATAAAAACGACCTGATTACGCAGAACTTTACGACCCAACAAAAACATTACACAGTTCCTTTTTCTTTTAGGGCAGTTTTAAACGCACGAGTTCAACTATACGTGAAGAGCAATCGGTGTATTTCCACAAACCGTTAAAACCCTTTTCACACTATTATACTGAGCATTAAGACTTGTCAAATACTTGAATCCAATGAGAAAGTGTGAAAGCAGTATGTTATCAAAATGTGAAATAATACGGATAGAAATTTGACATCCCATAATACCAAACCATTTTTAAAAAATTTTCTAAACGATAACATTTTTCACTTTATCAGGGTTGTGTTTTTTTAAAGCAAAGAACTAAGCTGATTGAGTCGCAGCCGATACTTCGTCGCCGCCGATGAAATGTTTTCTTTGTCCTGCACCTGCCTTAAATTGCCATCAGTCTTAACGCCTACCTATGTACTTTGTCATGCCATGCCTAGAAATTGTTGAATGTACGTATTATTTTTTTTTTTTGTTTTGTTTTTTTTTATTAACCGAAAACTTGAACGGCCAAACAAAATTAAGACCCGTCACCTCTGCCGTCCACATAAAATTGTTCAGCCTACGCCGTTCAATGTCTCGTCTCGGCTTGTTCCTTTGCTGATATTTTTAAAGTGTGATAGTGTGAAAACGAAATGTTATGTTACGTTAGATTTTTTGACAATCACACAATTCTCATTGGATTTCTATCTTACAAAATCTTAATACTCAGTATTATAGTATAAAAGGGGCTTAAGAGACATATCCTCTGTGATGTACGCTAAAAGTGGTTTTACACGACGTGTGTTTGTCATATGACTTGTCAGTTTAATAACCCATATGTAATTTCATGTGTTTGTCAAAATAGGCATTTTACATACGGTTTATAATTTTTGATTATAAACGTACATGTGTAATTACATCTGACATAACCTATAATATATAATTTTTCCGCCACACAGTTTTGTATTTCCAACCACAGCTGATGCAATTATAGTGCTTTTGCCACGCTTTTAGTGCTTTTGGTACCACGAAAAACCTAAAATAGCAAAATATTGGCATTACAGGATGACAGATGCTTTGTCACATCAAAATAGAAAATTAATAGAAAATCTAAATGAAAAATGTCATATGTATTGTACACATGGAAAATACACATGCTATGTTTGAAAGGGTTCACACGACGTGTTTAGAATTTACACATGGAAAAGTAACAATTCATATGACAAATCGTCGCGTTTATTCTTAAACCACGTAAGCGCCAAAAAGTCGTTTTTCAGAAAACGAAAAAAACTTAACTTAACTTTAATATGGGTTTGAAAACAATTTTTTTTGAAAAACATGGCTGTGCGACTTTCTGAAGGGTATAAAAATTTTTTTTTTTTTTTTGTAAATTTGTTACTTACAATTAATTGTAGCCAAATCTGTCGCTTACGTGGTTTTGACGCAACCAGTAAATTGCAAATTTCTGTGTGTAAATTAACATTTATTTTTGTATTTATCAAAAAAAACTTTTAATTTTACCAAAAATGCTCCAACTTTCCTGATTTTTTTATTCTTAAATACAAAAAACTTAGTGGTTGAGTCCTTAACATTTCCAACTAGAAAAATTTAAAAACCATTATATTTTGCATGTAAATGTCATTTGTATGGCGCTTACGAGGTTTTGAAAATGGATTTTTTTATTTTTCATACAAACTTGTTAAGATGAGAATGTAGTCTGGTGCCAAATTTGTGGAACAAGATTAACGTGAGTACCTGCCATACTCGGCCTAACCTCACGGTGGTCTTACTACCGAGAGAAACTTAGGCGTAGACTAGCGCCCCCATTGTGTAGTATAACAACACTTTACGATTGCCACCAATCGCTTTTTGTGTGTGATACAGTCACAATGAGTAGCAATTTATATAATATGGCAAGCCTTTCCAAGGCAAGCCTAGATCCATATTATAACCTCTTGCTTAGGAGTTTGGAGACTACCCAAACTCCGTCTGTTGAGAGTGCAACAGCACACTTGATCGACCTTGCACCACCTCTGCTTTAATCGATCTTAAACCACAACCACCACGTGTACCCCCGAAGGGGACCTCACCAATAACCGGACACAGAGAGGATAGGCTCTCTGTGGGGCTACCGATTCCCGTGGTACCAGTCCTTTGGGCACTGGTCAGGCCTCGAAGAGGACCCGTGTTATAAAACAGCAGACCTTTTCTTCCAGATTTAGGCTCTAGGAACCCTAGCGTCTGGTGCCCCTATTTTCCCCGAGTGGACCGCGTCAAAGCATTTGCCATTACTGCAGTGACAATTGGAACCCCCGGGGGTAGTCTGGTGCCAAATGTTATTTTCTACCATAAAAACCAAAAAAGTCAATTTCGAAAAAATGACGCTTACGTGGTTTAAGAAGAAACGCGACGAAATACACGCCGTGTAAAACCACTTTAAATAAAAATATCTGAAGTATGTCTCGGTAAAGCTGAAAGTCCATACCACGGGTTCTACGCGTACGCGCTTTCTATGCTTTTCATACTTTATACGTTCTATACTTTTCAAACTTCAAGTTACATGCAACGCTTTTTATGCGTGAAGTTTTTGTTTTGAGCAGCTGTAGTGTAAATGAAAAAATAACATTTTTGCTAAAATAGAGAGTGAAATAGGAATTTTAAAATAATTTGGTTTATGCACATAATATGTTGTGCAAAAATCATTAATTAGCTTC
This sequence comes from Phasia obesa, assembly GCA_949628195.1. Taxonomy (NCBI): domain Eukaryota; kingdom Metazoa; phylum Arthropoda; class Insecta; order Diptera; family Tachinidae; genus Phasia; species Phasia obesa. The sequence continues at coordinate 55,740,018 of OX451217.1, forward strand.
TGAATTACAGTTCTTTAATAAATTGATATAATTAAATACACATAACAGAGATGAGACTAACTACGTAAAAGTAATCGACAACTAAAATGAAAATTTTTTTGATGAAAGAATTGTTGTAAAAATTTATTTGAATGAATTTTGTTCTTTAGGATATTTGTTAACTTTATTACAAAATTCTTTTTTTTAAGAAAAAAAACCTTTTTAATACAAAAATACATAAAAAAGTAATCAATGACACAAACATATTTATCGATAGCATTGTAAATATAATATAATTTACCATCCTTAGCTATGAAAACAGCTGACATTTTTTCATGGCGCTTGCGAAGCGTAGAAAGTAAACCTACTTCATGCATTCTATGCGTCTTAATCATTACATGCGATGTGCTTGTAAATTGTCTCATACAATTACACTGATCTTACTTTTTTGACAGACGCGTGTAAAGCGTGTGCGCATAGAACGCGTGGTATGGACTTTCAGCTTAAAAGCCGGGGTACATAGAATCCGTCATACGTTATACGTCGTCTTTTTCAACGTTGAAATAGAGGTTTTGTAATCAGTACGTCTCCGTCAACGCAAAATACGAAAGTTGGCCTAGTTTTAACGTACGTTGAGAGCAGTTGAGAGCTATAAATTGGTTTCTACATATTTGTTTTTTTTCTCTCAAAATTAAATTTTTGTGTTGAGTGGCAGCAAAAAAAGGCAAAATACAACAAAATAAATACATAAATTAAATAAAGTAAAATGGTGAAAAAAGCTTTTCAAGCGTTTTTTTTTCTGATTTAATATCCGTCAACAAAGTTCTCATTGTGTCAACCTCTTCCGTTGTTACTTTGTTTTCAGTTGAGTACGGTAAAGTATAACGTATGACGGATTCTATATGCACCGGCCTTAAGTAAGTAACCATAAAAATCTGAAAGCGAGAAATTTTTATCTAGGGTACCCTAACAGGCCATAGTTTTAGTACTGGCACTTCCACTATAGTTAGAAAACGGAAATTTGGTATGCAATAGGTATGTAGTTATTGGCGTGTCAGTAACCAGAAGATCCTAGAAACGGGAAATTTTTGCTTGACCTTTAACTTAAAAGGAGTCAGATTCTTTCAAAAATAAATGTGAAAAAGTTCCAACCAAAAAAATTGGCCGTTACAAGTTCTAAAATCGAAATGAGAAATAAGTTGTTGCTCGATCTAATACCTATATATAGTTATATTGTACTTTTCACTATAATTGTATTGTAAATTTGCTTTGGAACCAAGAAATAGATAACCCTGTATGAATGAATTTAATTACTACAACATTGGTCGAAATGAAAATTTAACTATTTTATCTACCTAATTCTACATAATTCTTTTTAAAATAGTTGCTTTTAACAACCGCACATAATTCCCTAAATTCACAGATTTACCTTTTTCTTTCACTTTTTGATTGATTGAAAACCTATTAGTTTTAAACACAAAGCCATACATACTTACACACATGCAGTACTGTGCAAAACATAAGCACCAAAATAGGCTGAACAAGGAATACAAGTATTTATACTACTATTTATTTTGGAGGAAATTATAGTTTTTAATTTAGTAAGACACAAAAATTTTTCAAAAAAACAGTTAAAAAAAAACTTCCAATAGAAATAAAAGCATGGCCCATGTAGACAATCGATGTGATTTTTACATACAGTCTCAATCAATTGATAAGAGCCACCTTAAACTCTGTTTTCAGTAGGCCATATATTTTTAATTTTTTTTTTTTTTTGCAGCTAAAATTTCAGTGACGAGAAGAAATTTTACTTGCTCCAGACGGCTACAATTTTTATTTTTTGGATACGAGTAAAGAAGCGCTATTTTTAAATGACATTCACAGCAGAGAGAGGTCTGGCGTGCTACTCGTATAGCGTATTACGGCGCAATTGATTTACAATAAAAAGGACTGAAGAAACATACAGAGCTCTAAAGAAAAATACAGATTTCCTTAAAGAAAATAAAATTATTGGACCGAATCCATGGATTCAGGAACAAGATAATGCTCCTATACATATTGCCAGAGTTCTGAAAGGGTTTATTTTAAACCAAAATGTTCATTTTGTCCACCATATTCTCCCCACCTAAACATACTTGAAAATGTTTGAGGTTGGCTTTTCCGCAAGATTTATAAAGGGGAAGACAATTCGACAATAAGGAAGCATCTATTCAACCCATTAAATTTTTAAAGGCACTTTATGATTCAATAAAAATGTTAAATGTTACAATACAATTCCAAATTATATTCTAACAGAAAGTTATCGATTTTTGTAACGATGACCTTCACTCGTTCTAGTTAAACACTCAGAGTATTTGATGGGAATCAAACCCACAACCCCATACTGAAGGAGTGGCATACTGCCTACTAGCCTACCGGGTCACCCAATACTTGAAGTTATTTTAAATATGAAAAAGTCTTTGCCAAAACTGAACAAACCTCAAAATTTTGGATGGAATATGCTTTATTTCTCTTATAGTTTTATTACCTATTTCTCCCAAATGGAATTAAATAAGTTGTTTGATATTTACATACATATTTTTTGTAACAGCAATTTCAAAAGATAATTTTAATTTCAAGATTTCGCTTAGGTACAATGTTATACTGGTTGTGTACTTCGTATATGGCTACCTGCAACCGAGATCACACATCGAGAATTGCTGATTTGTCGATGTGTGGTCAAAAAATCAGCAATGCTATATGTGTCACTAATTATTCACTGATTACTGATGAATTAGTGAAACATATAGCAACGTATGTGAAAAAGCTATAAACGCATCCAAAGACGGTTGCTCGCAACATTCTTATTAATCGTAGTTCTTTTGGAGTAAGAAGGAGGAATCAAGCCTTAGCCGAAATATCCATATATTTGCAGCCGTGAAACATACAATTTTATTGTCTATTGCCTATTGTCTATTGTTGAACTTTACAAGTGTATTTAAATTTTCAAATACATACTTTGAATATACAATAAATAAATTATAAAAAAGGTACAATGTTATTATTGTTATGCACAGCACTGTATGTACTTGCATATTAATATGATAAAGAAATAAGATTGTTACACTTTCTAAATACAAAAAAATAAAATAAAATAATTAAGTTCTTATACTTTCAAAACTTAAAATGTTTTTATGTACTTGAACCATGAACCAGATACAAACAGAAGAAGACGAAGAAATAAAAATAAACAGTGGTATTACGAAAATTTATACATATTTATATCCATAGATATGTAACCATGTATATTAGTACAGCGTGTTTTTTTTTAAGAAGGAAAACTTTATTAGAGCGAAATACGTTTACTGTTAACGTAATGCGCATCTCGAAAGGCGCCGTCAATGCACACAGCACAAACGATTAACGGTGTGCAACATAGTGTTGATCGTAATCCAAATGTATGAATTCGTAATCGTGCTATGCAATTAAACTTGAGTCCATCCACTTTATGAAAAATATTGTGCAAGGAACTTAGTTTTCATGATTATTAGATTCAACTCGTACAGGAATTGAAGCCTTACACGATCATCGTTCGCACCATATACATATGTACATATGTATGTATTTCGAGAAAATTTTGTCAATTATCGCATCGACGATAATTTGTAATTAAGCCATTGTAGAAACACATTGTGGTTTCAGCAGAATATTGCCATATGTTACATAGCGCACAGTAGGACAGAATCAAAATTTTTTTGGAAATAATTCAGCCATCTGTAAAGGGCTAGGTCGATTGATCCACGACATGAGCATAGCAGAGAAGTATCTGAGCTTAAGTTTTGACGCTGAGCATCATATCTCACCACTTACTTCGCACTTCGATTTTCAAAAGTAAAAATATTAAATATTCGCAAAATTTTTATAAGTTAAACGATTTAAGTGAAATTTTCTGTGTAATTAGCAAAGGCCCCCAAGCAAAAAAAAAGGTTAAAATGAAAATGCATTGGTTTGCTAAATATTTAGCAAAGTGACACAAAACTACCTTGCTGAAAGCTGGTATGCTACTGATTTAAAATTTTTACATGAACCCCATTATAAGCGACAAAGGATGTATTCCGAAGCATCTGCTGACGACACAGCTTTTTTAAGCATACACGAAAACCCGAAGAAGCATTCCAATATTTACAAGACCACGGTTGCTCCCTAGTATATAAAAAACACAAACATCCAGAAATATCTAAACATGCCATCAGTTAAAGCAGAAATAGCGAAACATTCAGTAATGTATTTAAAGAAGCTTCGAACTCATCCGAATCTGTTGGCCCGCAACATTCTAAATGAACCTGGTTACATTCAGCTAAAAAGGAGGGACATTGCATCTCCGTTGCGAACATCAGAGGAATAACCCGCAATTGATGGCAGCAACCGTAAAACCTACAATTTGTATAGACTTAAATATAAATTAAATAGACTTAACAAGTAGATGTATTTACTTTTATTTTAGACAAATATATTATAATTCTTGCAAAAAAAAAACCGACTTCAAAACAGACAAACTTAAAATCATGTTTCTTGAAGACGGTAACTATTGCGACACCCTATAATTTCCGAATTCAAATTTTATACTAGTTATAGTGGTCGTAGCAATACAGGTTCATTGTAAATTTCAACCGTCTGTCTGTAACGGTTTAAAAGTTTTGTCATATACATCAAATTACATAAACTATTGCGACACCCTGTAATTTACAATTTTAAATATTTATACTTATTATAACAGATATAGTAATGGACATTCTGTCTAATTGTTAAGTGTTTATCAATAACTGTTTAAAAGATATGGTCATATATATCAAATGACGTCACCTATTGGGACACCCTTTAAATTCAAATTTTAATATAAATACTTTTTAAGGAGGACTATGTCATACAGATTCTTTTTAAATTTTAACTTTGTGTCCATATACATCAAATTACATCAACTATTGGGACACCCTTTAATTTCCAATTTTAAATATTTATACTTGTTGTTATACCAGACATAGTAGTGAACATTCTGTATATTTTTCAAGTGTTTGTCTATAACGGTTCCAAAGATGAGGACATAATGGTCAAATTACATCAATAATGGGCACACCCTTTAATTTATAGATCCAAATTTTATACTTGTTGTAATAGCGGACTAAGCAATATAGGTTCTTTGTAAATTTCAACTGTCTATCTATAACAGTTGAAAAGTTTGGCCATATATATATTACTTTTACATTAACTATTGGGACACCCTTTAATTTCCAAATTCATATTTTACACTTGTTATTTTAGCGGACTTAGCAATACAAGTTTTTTGTAAATTTCAACTGTCTGTCTACAACGGTTCAAAAGTTTGGCCATATATATATCAAAATAAACCAACTAATGGGACACCCTTTAATTTATAATTTTAAATATTTATACTTATTATAAGAGACATAGTAACGAACACTCTGTGCAACTTTCAAGAGTATGTCTATAACGGTTCAAAAGATAGGAGCATAAAGGTGAAATTAAGTCACCTATGGGGTCACCCTTTAATTTTTAATTTTATTTTTTAATTACTTTTTGTTATTGGGAGCTACAGTCATACGCACTTTTTTTTAATTTTAAATTGGTGACCTATAAAGTTCATAATACACGTAAAAAACATGTATGTTGTATGGGGACACCCTTTAATTTTTAAACTTTTGAACTTCTTTTAAAATGGGACCAATCTGTAGCCATAACCTTTGTAATAGTGCAAAAATTTTGAAAATCGGTTCAGAAATGACCGAGTTATGAAGGCACAAACATACAAAAAAAAAAAAAAAAAAAAAAAGCAACACACAGACGAATTGATAACCTCCTTCTTTTTTTGAAGTCGGTTAAAAATACAAAGAAGTTTGTAAAAGTAGGAATTCCAGGTTAGTCCATGTACGCGCCCGCCGCCATAAAATTATCTAATAAAGCCAATTGGATAAATATCAAAAACGATTTTCTCTTTTTTACTTTAATTTAATGTTCTTCGAATCTAAAAAAAACACCCTGTACACTTATAGGCACATTATACTTAACAACAGTTTAAAGAAATTAAAATTTACCTCGAAACCATCCCCATATTAAGATCAAAGTTAAACGACAACAACAACATTAAAAAATAAACGCCAACGTTTGTAAGAGCAAAAAATTTAACCAACCATGTTTGTAAATATTCAAGAGCTTCTTAGAGTGTGTTTGTGTGTACGGACGAGTGAGCGTGAATACTAAAAAAACAAAGTGTTGGCGTTTGGTTGTTTGCAGTGCATACAGTTTGTCAGAGAATTGTTGTGACAATAAAAAAACAAACCCTTTTTCTTTATTGGTAAAAAATACATATATTCAATTTAATTACTAAATTCTTGTAATTTAAATATATTTGATATCAATATGTATATGTATGTATATTATAAAAAAGAATGGCACAAAGTGAGTGCCGCTAAAACTCTGAAATTCGGGGTCCGCTTCTTAATTATTACTCTTTGCTAGTTTTTATGTATTAAGCCTGGTACTCTGTTCAGTTTTTCATGCGGACTACATACATAAAAAAATTGTATGAAAAAGTCATGAAAAAATGTTGCTGAAGTAAAAAAACATTTAAATGTTTCTGGCAACATTTTATCAAAGCTGTGAAATAAAGCAAATGGGCATTATTTCATGCGGAATTTTTAACCGACTTCAAAAAAGAATGAGGTTATCTATTCGTCTGAATGTTGCTTTTTTTATGTATGTAACCGCAGAACTTAGCCATTTCTGAACCGATTTTAAAATTTTTTGCTTTATTTGAAAGGTTATGCTTCAAGGTTGGTCCCATTTTAAAAACAGTTCATTATATTAAAAATTAAAGGGTGTCCCCATACAACATACATGTTTTTTACGTGTATTAAGAACCGTAAAGGGCAGCAAATTAAATTTTTTAAAAATTGCGTGCCGCTATAGCTCCCAACAGCAGAAATTAATAAAAAAATAAATTTAAAATTTAAAGGGTGTCCCCATAGGTGACATAATATGACCTATTTGGGTCTATCTTTTGAACCGTTATAGACTAAACCTTGAAAATTTGACAGAATGTCGACTACTATGACCGTTATAATAAAATGTATAAATACTCAAAATTTTAAATTTAAGAGTCCTCCAATAGTTCATTTAATTTAATGTATATGGCCATACTTTTGAATAGTTGTACACAGACCGCTGAAATTTACAAAGAACCTGTAGTGCTAAGTCAGCTATAACAAAAAGTATAAAATTTTGAATTTGGAACTAAAAGGGTGTCCCAATAGTTAATGTAATTCTATGTATGTGGCCAAACTTTTGAACTGTTAGAGACAGACAGCTGAAATTTACAAGGAACCTGTATTGCAAAGTCCACTATAGCAAGTATACAATTTGAAGTTAGAAATTAAAGGGTGTCCCCATAAATTACGTAATTTGATCTATATGACCCTATCTTTTGAACCGTTAAACACAAATACTTGAAAATTAGGCAGAATATCCACTACTTTCTCTGGTATGATAACAAATATAATAATTTGGAATTATAATGTAAAGGGTGTCCCAATAGTTCATGTAATTTGATATATATGGTTAAACTTTTTAACCGTTATAGACAGATAGTTGAAATTTACAAAGAATCTTTGTGACCAAGTCCTCTATAACAACAGGTCTTTAATTTAACATTGTAAATTAAAGGGTGTCCGAATAGGTGATGTTATTTGATCTGTGTGCCCCTATCTTTGAAACCGTTATAGACAGAGGCTTGAATGGTGTCCCCATACAAGACGGATGCTGGTGAAAATAACTTAACTTTTAAACAGTAATAGGGAGAGGCTTGACATTCAATAGTCTTTATTTTTTTCCCTCTAATTTTGGCGCATCTTTTATTTGGTTTAAATCTAATTCTTACAGATTACTTCTTACATTTTTAGTTTAGAATTGGTGCCCTTCTATCTGTTTTGAAGTCAATTTTTTTTTTTGCAAGAATTATTCAAACAACAGCTGATCACCTGGCTTTTGTTAACATTTTTAAAACAATGTGTTATACTTAAAAGCATTAAAAAGTGAAATTCTTCCAATCGAGACATAGACACCACATTTCAAATGTCAAATTTTCCTTGTGAAATAATAAATGTTGCTCAACATTTTTCACAAATTCGAACAGAGTACTAACTAGGCCAAGGTATATATATCTTACTAGGTAGTGTCGTCCGCCCAGCTGATTTAGTAGTTCGACATGTCAAAATTTGTATGTGTTCAGAAATTTTATGGTGTAGAAGTGAGAAAGCAATAAAGCACATACACGCCTTCTCAATTTTCTTATATGATTTTTGACATTTCGAACTACAAAGCAACAACAAAATGCCATGTTGTTCTTGTATTGTTGTATTTGTTGTAGGGATGCCACTACCTAGTAAAATAAATATACCTTGAAGTAGGCTTTATAAACTGTTTGACTTTATAAGAAATTTTGTCTTTGTATTTCTGATTTTTTTAAAACAAGCATGGAATTTCTTTTACATAAGAGATATTCAAGAATTTTTGTAAAAAAAAAATCAGAATTGAGAAAAATAAGTAACAATTTGGGAAGGAATAAAATATATTTTCATTTTTTGTAAAAACAATTTATCGACATACTGTATCCGAACATTTTTGAAACGTCTTGCTCAGAATATAGACGCAAAATACAAAAGTAAGAAAACGTTTGAAAGAACAAAAGCAGCTCATAAGGTTTACAACAAGCCATTGAGATTCTTAACAAGTGTTGAATGTCATTTGAAAACAAAATAAACATAGTGTACATACAAACATACAGTAGCTGACAACTAACTAGAAACATAAAATATACCGAAAACCTTTAAATCGGTAAAAAAAATCGGTGTACTTTCACTGCTTTTTCTCCACTTTCTCTATTAATAATAACATATTTTTGCGGAAAAAACATCCTATATTAGAATCAGGATACTTAGGCACCTCATCACAAATGTTAAAATCCATCCAGTAGTTTTAGTTGAGGGCCTTTGGTATAGATAGATAGTGAATTTTTGTGCAGAAATGCAGCTTTTGCGTTTTCTCATTATAAAACTTTAAATTGTGTATAGTATAAGTTAACACCCAACAACATATTTATATTAATTTATTGTTATAATAAATATTGTTATAAAAATGTTGTATTTATTAATTTAAATTATAATTAATTATTTGTTATGTTATATTAGTTGTTATGTTATGATCTTGATTGTAAAACTTTGCATTCAAATTATTTTTTGTTAACTTAGTAATATAAAATATTATTGTTATAAAAAATTAAATAATAAAATTCAGTCACATTTTCGACATCAAAAGGTACGTTTGTTTTACAAAATCGTATAAACGATTATAACACGTACTATCCTTAACTTATACATCAAACTAAGAAATAAAACTTAAAGATGTTTTAAAATAATTGTTGCGTTTTGCTGGAAATGCTTTTATAGTTTAAAAAAACTGTTATAGCATTTGAATTGCACAACAACAGGACGAAAAGAAAAATAGTATTAATCAACATTTTAAACAGTAGCCAGCTGAAATTATAGATATTTTTGTTAGCCACGGTTATTTATACGACATCCCAAAAGTTCGTAATAATATAATATGTACATAAAAAAGTACTTTTCTTAGCAAGTTAGGGAACGATTTCAGTTCAATCGATCAAGTTCATCCATGTGCAGACATAAGGAAATCCCTCTTGTTGACATGATCAGCTGTCAATCGACTTCTACTTTCATCTACAGTAACAGATTTACTGCTGAAGCAAATTTTTTTAAGACATCGAAAGAGGGTTATAAAAATACTCCTTCAAACTAAATGTAACAAAAAAAATAGTCGTTATGTGAAACAATCCAACGGTCCAAGTTCATGTATAAAACATTATTACAAATTTTATATATGTACCTACATGGAGTTAGATGGTTGTAATTGCTTCGAAAATGTCGTTATACCAAAGATGCAAATACTTTGTCCCAGTCAAGGCATATTAAACAAGGTGATAGCGTAAGGGAGAGGATATTTGAGCAAAAAATTTTTTGAATTTTTTTTATATGGAATTTGACAGTAAAATAGATATTATTCTCTCTGAAAAAACCTGATTAATGTCAAACTCCATATAAAAAAAAATTTAAAAAATTTCTCTTTAATATTAGCTCCGCCTTGTGCAGTCACCTGGTTAAATATGCCTTGGTCCCAGTTTAGGCGGGCGAACATTTGGAATTCTTATTTGTTTTTTTATTTGCGTTCAAACAAATAAACATATCGTCGGCAACATTTTATTATTGAAGCAAATTACACAAAACAAAAACAATTTCAACTAAATAAATGTTAACAAAACGTATAGCCGGGTACCGAACACAAAAACGATGCTCTCTTTCCCACCCGTAATATGCTACCATACTAACCCCCATATTTATAAAAAACTAGGGTATTTTACCCGGCGTTGCCTGGTCCACCTAAGAGCCCTTCTAAGTGCTTGCGAAATGATTAACCTTTTTGGTTTTGTCCTTGAACCTTGTAGGTTCACTCTCAACAGAGGAGAAACAATTATAGTTTCGCGACAAAGCATTTGCATACATCTCAATAACAGCACCACATATCGGGTTCAACCAATCGAGGAGGTGATTAAGGAAACGCAAAGAAAAAAGTAACACATACCTATGATACAATGCAGGTGTATAGCAAGCGAAAAATAGAATTGTCAGCGCACAAATAAAATGACGATCGAAGCAACAACTAAAACGATTCAGCTCAACATTCCAATTAGAAAGACCGAATGTCATTATATGCATAAGACATTACGATACATGGTTTGGTAACTTAACAAGTCACAACAAAAAACCATAATATGGAAAATTGAGAGCATTTTGCTGATATTTGTATGGGAATATATAGGAAAATGTAAATGCCATATCTCCGGAACCACTGGGCCGATTTCGTGCAAACTCCACACGAACCATCTAAAGACCATCCCCAACATACCCTGAAATTTTCGGTTGACCCGTTTTCGTAGTTAGTGGTGACATCAAAGTGTACACTTCTTTTTATATATGTACATATATAGATAAAAGATATTTGAAATATATTTTAGAACAATGTTTTCATACAAAAGTTGTTCTAAAATACATTTCAAATCAGTTTTATTTTTTATAAATATGGGGGGGGTAAATGTTTAATATACAAAAAGATCATTAATAAACCAAAGGCAATAAATTACTTGATGAATATAGATACATCTAGTGCATTTTGTAAAGAAAAAGAAATTGGCTAGTGGGAAGTCTGTTCATCTATTTGTCTGGGAGTATCAAAGACCCTGGATGTTTTTTAAGTGTATTGTAATATTTGTAATTTTTTTTTTTTAATAATAATCATTAATTACTAAGAGCGGGTTTTTAGGATTGAGTTTAAACTCAACTTTCTTTTTTAATAAGCTAATATTATACTCAATTTAATCCCTTATTAATTGAAGTTCATGTTTTTAAGTGGTAGTATTACCATACAAACCTTGCAGTATTACCATACTAAACAACAAAAAAATGGAAATTTTTTTAATAAATGTTATAATTTTTCAAAAGAAGACTGTCTCGAGAAGAAGAAGAAATTGCTAGTATTTAATATAATTCACAGAGAAAATTAATTAAAAAAATATATCTTGTCGATTTTTTTTATGTTTTATAAAAATATGTAATTTTACATTTTTGTATATTTTTTATATACTTATATTTTGACATACATATATGTATGTGTGTGTGTTGCGCTTAAACTAGCAAACAAAAGTAGCTTATTATCTTAAAACCGAAAAACAAAGATTAAGGACGACTTAATTTCTGATCTCCATCCTAAAAACCCGCTCTAAAAAGAGCGTTACTAATTAGTTGTTAGTAAGTGTATGTATGAATGAGCATACGTATGAATGTAAATGTAACATACATTTTGTTTGATCTTGAAAAGACTCCCACACAAAAATCTCAGTAAATTCGTGAAGCTTAAAATTCAATTTTAAATTGGGTAATATTAAAAAAAAACAGACGTACATTTTAAAAATATACAAGCATTTTAGAAATTGTTCTCAAGTAGTTCTAGAACTATTCTTTTTCACATAGAAAAAACAGTGTTTTTTGAAAAAATCAAGAAGAAAACTTAGGGTTTTTATTATTTTTTTCAAAGGTTTTCTTCTTAATTATAGGCTATCTTTTTTTATAAAAACAAAAAAAAAATAACACAAATTTTTTTAAAATAATAAACTGACTAAAAACAATTGATTGGTATATTGCTTTTTTGGCATCTCCTTTGTAATTTTTTGCTAATCAATCTATGATTCATTCTATCTACCTTTTCATTTTGTGGTGGCGGCTGCCTGACGACATTTTGCCTTCATATTATCCTCTATTTTTCCAGGGGGTAATAAGGTCAGGGGATTCTTCTGATGGTGAAAATTTTTTCGTCCTCTGCCAGAGATCAAACCTGGTATGCTTCGTTTTGAAGACACGCACTTAACCACTACACCAAATGTATATTTTATGTTTTGAAAACAGTTTCTATGTTGATTTATATATACGAAATAACAAAAAAGCTAATATAATCAAGAAGATATCCTTATTAAGAAAATTAAACAGATGATTTACACATGATCATCTAGGAACCTAATGAAATCAATCAGGAAAACCTTTTTGAAAAAATCAATTAGCCTAATGAAATTAATAAGAAATCCCTTTTTTATACAATTCAGAAGAAATCATATTAGCATCAAAAAGCTTTTCTTTATGGATTGTTTTTTGTTGTGTCAAAAATGAGTAAAAAAAAATGTGAATAACAAGTTTTCTTATTGATTTAATTGGATTACCTTCTTGATAAAATTAAAAAGATTTACCACATGAAAATAATAAGGAATCTCATCGCAAAAAAACTTCCCTTCTTTCTGCTTGGAAACCCCTTAGTCTAAAAACGCTTCATAGAGAAAATCTTTTTGATTCTATTAGGCATTTTTGACTCTGTGTAGGTTCGAATCTTAAAAAACATCCATGGAATTAATACCATAACTACTTCTAGCTTCCATTACGTGAAAAACAAAAATAAGTTTGGTTTCTTTATATGTAAAATTTAAAATTTTTAGTTTTGATGCCTTTGTATCTTTCCCGTACTCTAAACACAGGCGGTACCCTATAGCTGAATTCAAATAACACCTTAAGACCTTTTCACACTATTATACTGAGTATTAAGACTTGTCAAATACTTGAATCCAATGAGAAAGTGTGAAAGCAGTATGTTATCAAAATGTGAAATAATACGGAAAGAAATTTGACATCCCATAATACCAAACCATTTTTAGAAAATTTTCTAAACGATAACATTTTTCATTTTATTAGGGTTGTGTTTTTTTAAAGCAAAGATCCAAGCTGATTGAGCCGCAGCCGATAGTTCGCCGCCGCCGATGAATTGTTTTCTTTGTCCTGCACCTGCCTTAAATTACCATCAGTCTTAACGCCTACGTATGCACTTTGTTTCTGCCATGCCTAGAAATTGTTGAATGTACGTATTATTTTTTTTGTTTTGTTTCTTATTTTTTTATTAACCGAAAACTTGAACGGCCAAACAAACTTAAGACCCGTCACCTCTGCCGTCCACATAAAATTGCTCAGCCGACGCCGTTCAATGTCTCGTGTCGGTTTGTTTCTTTGCTGATATTTTTCATTTTATTTGAAGTGTGATAGTGTGAAAACGAAATGTTATGTTACGTTAGATTTTTTGACAATCACACAATTCTCATTGGATTTCTATCTTACAAAATCCAATGAAAATCTTAATACTCAGTATTATAGTGTGAAAGGGGTTTTATTGGTTTCAGGATCCTATTAAGGTTTAAGGTTTAGTTTTTAGGGTTCCGTAGCAAAAGGGAAAAAACGTAACCCTATTGTTTTCGCTATAATGTCTGCCCGTCTGTCTGTCAGCGCCTTTTAATAGGTAGACTCTTTAAATTTTCACAGAAGATGTATAACTGTTGCCGCTATAGCAATAAACACTAAAACGTATAGGGTGTTCCGATAGAGACGTGTTATTCACGTATATGTATTTATTTCTTGAACTGTAGGAAGAATTTACAAACCGTAATTAAAACTTAGTTCGCTAATAAACAAGTATAACAAATAAATCTAAAAATTAAAGGGTGTTCCGATAGTGACGAGATTTGCATGTATATGACCTAAGTTTTGAATCATAAAATGTAGAATTTTGAATTTTGCCGCTATAGCAACAAATTACGAAACAAACAGTAATTAATGTAAGAGGTAACCACTTAAAATTTGCATACAGTAATTAAAACTATTTTCACTTTATAAACAAGTATTCAAAATTTAACCTAAATATTAAAGGGTGTTCCGATAGTGACGTGATTTGCATGCATATGGCCTAATGGCTTCGAGTTAACTTAAAACTAATTTTAACATTAACTTAAAACTAAAAACAAAAAATAAATAAAAATAATATTTACAAAAATGTACGGATAAACCTGGCTATGTGTATGTATACTTTTTGAGAAAAAATTGTGCCTTAGAAACGTTGATAAATCAAAAAACCTATAAATAATTAATATTTGACCAACTAAAACGTGATTAATTTTCAAATATATCAGATAAAAATTTATTTTCATAAGAGATTCCTCTTGTTATAAATCTCTTCACAAACATAAAATCCTATATTCTAAACATAGGCAGTACCCTATAACTGAATTCAAATAGAACTATTCATATTGGTTTAAGGATCGTATTATAAAGTAGAAGTTTGCCATCTAAGCAAGGGTTTTTACTGTTTTTAGTTTTATTTATGCCCAGGTGAGGTATTTTTCATTAACTTTATTCTTCAAGGTCCCGTAAATACCACGAAGTTACTTGAGAACTTTCGTGAATACTTAGCAAGTATTAAATGGGCCTTAAAATATTACCTTGGAGAACCCCGACTTAAATTAGCTTCAACAATTTCCTTCCTAAGTATATAAAACTACGAGCAGCTAAATAACTTACTAACAGCTTATAGAAGTTTTTTTAACTTTTTATATTATATTGTTTTAAGCCTGCTATAGCTTGACAATAGTTCGAGAAGCAGCAATGATTTGCATTTAATTTTTTTCCGCATAAGTGTGTATGTAAGCGTATATTACACCCTATCTGTGTATTTATTCCTTTTTGAACCTGAATTGATGATTCGGAATATATATTTTCTCAAGATGTTTAACAATAGACTTATAGGTCTCAATGGTTGTACTGGGTGGTCCTTACTAAGGACTTACTTACTGCATGAGTAACGATGAGTGGATAATAATAAAAACCGAAGACCAACAAGCTAAAGGCGATGAGCTTGCCGAATTTCCATAAGCAAGTTTGAATAAGTATGAATAAATGTTGAACATAATAACAATAAACTTACGTGGTGCAAGCATAAGTTATACACAACTACTGAACAAAACACATGTGTGTTTCGAACATGAGACGAGCAAACACGGCACTCACTAGTAAAGAAAGTTCGTATTGCTCGGTCAGTTCACTGCGTTTAAGATACGAACAGAGGTTTTTCACTAATAGTATGGAATGAGTAGGCATGTGGTCAGTAAGCCATTAGATGAGCTTACTCTTGCATGTGTTTAGTCTTTACCTGACTTAGGTATTATGGTAATCAGGGAAATTTTTAATGCGTAAATTGGCAATAAAAAAATAAAAAGAGTTATTTTACTGCCTCACAAGGTAATACCAATAACTCGAAAGAATAATAACATATCTAATGAGGGTTTGCTCATTCACAATCTAAGGCAACTAAACTTTATAGGTAGATATATTCAGGGTAAAAACATTTTTTAAATGGTTTAAAATATATTGTCAACCTTTTTACGTAGTTCGCAAAGGATGCTTACGTAGAATTGATTTTTTAAGGTTTCTTATTATACGCCATATTGATATATTTAGTTTTGGTTTTGGGTCAAAATTGTTCATGCTATTCTTCAAGACTCTAGTAGCTCTCTTAGCCGTTAGTGAAAAAAATTGTGACACATCACACTAATTATTATTTATTTTGACACGTGAGGACAATAATACTTTAACTATTGACAATGAGTAGAAGTAAATTAAATTAAAGTTCAAAATAATAAAAAAAAAAAAATCAATAAATAATTTTACCTGTGTTATACTAAGGTAAACGAATTTGGTCTTGGTTATTATTAACTTTTAAAAACATTGACATTGAAAATTCTTTCGTGTCTTCCATCAAGATGCTTTTTTTCTATTGCTGTCATAAACGAACAATTTTTCCTAGAATGATTATCAACCTAAAATAGTAAAAAAACATGTTTTCTGTCTACGGATTAAGATTATTTTTCTAAGACTCAATATACATTCATACATACATACATACATATTTTTAGAACAAATTACAAAACAATACGATGATTTTTGAGAAAAGGCAGGCGGACAAATCGTTATAAACGCACACCTGAGCAAGTTAATAAAGAGTAATTCAAGTAAGAAATATTTTACATACATTCAGTAAGTATGCGTCACCAAGAAAATTAAATTCATATTTTCCCTACAAAATTAGTTAATACCAATGAAAGAACGTATTCGAATAATCCAAACGTACTATAAAAATGGACTCTCGAAAAAATGCATATGGTACTTTACGCGAATCTATTAGTGTACATGAACTATTTTATGAGCGCACAAATTCGAATTTTTCCAGAAGTTTAAAAACTGCCTCAGTATGTAACAGCATACACGGATTATTGACAGATCTTGTGGAAGTATGGCCGACGAACCAGGTTGGCCGATTCGTGGTCGATCACATCTACTGGAACTTGTATTCCACTACGCAGCGAATTTTGAAAGAGGATTTGGGATAATTCAATGTGGCATACATACATTACAACTTGACTGATTTTTGCCGTGTTGGAAATAAGTTATTGCTGGATGACAACAGAGACGGGTCAATTGCTTAGTTTTTCGTTTTAGAGATAATGAATCACTTTGTAAAATCAAAGATTTCCATTTTTTAAAGTATTTGATTTTTATAATCGTTCTTCCCAGTCTACTATCAACCTTTCGTGGACATCGACATGGTGCCTGTTGATGTGCTCCACGCAGAAAAGCAGCGAACAGCAAAGCAGCATTACTTTGACATAAAGGCGAAAATTCATACAAAATGAACGAATTCATAATAAATTTAGTTCTTAAACAGTCTCAAAATTAACATATGATTTTAATTTGTGAAAGTAATTGGTGCTCGCAACATTAAAAAATAATTAGACAGCTAAAAATAGTCAAAAGTACCGCATATTATGTTTAGGAAACACAAATGTTATTATCAAAAAACATATACATTCACACTCTTCGGTATAGAATTTGGACCATACTTTTTCGAAAGTTAATGGTGATCGATATTGCGATATGAAAACAAAGTTCTAAATTAGATATTGATGTGGACGACAAATGGTTTCAAATAGATAATTCTACATGCCATGCAACCCGTTAAACCAATTCACTTGCTGCATTGGACTTTTTACATTTTGATGGTTAGAATATATCCCCTAGTAATTTAACACTATTGGATTTCTTTTTTATCTATAACAACAAGTCAACAACTATCCGAATATGAAGGAAGAATTTTAACGATGTACCAATGAAATTCCATACTTTGGCCGAAGACAATCCTAAAGGCTGTGCTATAGATGCGAACACACCAAATACGAATCGAATGTGAAATCAGAAGACGAAAATGAAAATGGATTGGACTCACGCTATGCAAGCCTCAAGATGACATGTACGAACTGTAATTAAGTGGAACCCTCAAGGCAGACCCTCACATGGAAAAGACAGGTCGACAAAAAAATTAAGAACATCTCTATTGACAGAACTAACTGAAGATCGTATATATATATATATAAACCTTCAACCTTTATGAATATATATATATATATGGAACTGTGCAAAATTGCATGCTTAAATCTAGGTGGTTAAATACAATGTCGTCCACCTTAATCGACACTGAACCTGAAAATGTCACATAGAAACAAAGCAAAATTAACATAAGTGAAGTTAAAATCAGTACAAATTAACTGGATAATTGCTAGAAACTAAACCAGCTTCAAACTTAGAAAAAACACTAAAGGCACCAAAAATAAGATCCTACAATAGTAACAGTCGCTCTCTGGTATATTAAAAACTCAACAGTCAGATCTAAAAGTGTCATATGTAAGTTAAAGCAGGAATCGGGAAACGTGCAACAACGTATTTGAAGAAGCTTGAAAAGCATCCAAATATATTATAATTATATATTCTAATGGTATTTAAAATGGGATTTAAAAAGTAAAACATGTACAGGGGTGGAGCTCTCAATGTCTACTATCTGTATAATGCAGTTTTTTAATTTTTAGATTTGCTCAACTTGATTAAAAGTGTTGTGTGTAACATAATTTATTTAAATTGTTTAATTATTAGTTGTTATTGTTTGGCTGCAGGTCTTAGTAAATAAATAAAAAACTTTTGTGATTTTTATTTAAATATTTTTATTTTTCCCAATATTTCGATTAGCGTCGCTAATCATCTTCAGGGGTCTGGATAAATACATAAAACAATTATTATTAATATTAAACAAAAAACAAAAACATAATATAACGAAGATAATTACATGTAAAAAAATAATAAAATAATTAACACAAAAACTTCACAAAAACACTTGTGTCTATTCTTATTGGATTTCTTTTACTAAACTAATTTGTCGATCGTCTGTGTTTGCTTATTATTTGTCTATATATGTGTGCACAATTTTCTGTGTCTTGTCTGTAATTGAGACGAAGTTCTGGGTTAACATTAATTATGTGTAGCATCTCTAATGTGTATCTCCTTGAGTAATTTCTCTCTTCTTGTAATATTTTTACTCCTTCAAAATGTGGTTTGTGATTTGTTAGCGTACAGTGGGCTGCTAGTGCAGTTTTTTGTTCAAGTGGTTTGTCAATAGCTTTTTGGTCTGATTTGTGAGATGATATTCTAGTCTTAAGTTTTGTTTTTGTCGTCCCAACGTATACTTTGTTGCATATATTGGGCCCGTCACCACTGCACGGAATTTGGTACACAACATTTGACTTTTCTTCCTTTTTAATTTTTGATTTTGTTTTACTAAACAACTGGTTTACAGTGTTGTCCGTTCTAAATGCTAGTTCAAATTTTTCTTCGTCATAAATATCTGAGTTTTTCCATCTTTCAGAGAGTCCAGAAATGTATGATATACTTTTATATCTTTTTGGTTCTTTTTCCTCTTGTTGTTTGTTGTTTCTTGAACGTTTTATTAAATTTTGAATAGTCTTTATTGGGAAGTCATTCATTCTTAAAATATTCTTTATTTTTGCTATATTTTCATTATGGAAATCCGTGTCACTTATTTGAAATACTCGTCTTATGAAATTTGATGCTGTATTTATAATTATTCTTCTAGGGTGCTTAGAATAAAAATTGATTAATCGTCCAGAAGCAGTTGGTTTTTGATACCAGTCAACTTTTAAGTTGTTTCCTTTCCTTATGGTGATCGCGTCTAGATATGGCAATTGGTTGTCCTTTTCTTCCTCCATGGTGAATTGTATTTGTTCATTAAAGGAATTTAATTTCTTGAGGGTGTCATTGATTTTGTCTTTTTTCACTATTGCGAATAGATCATCTACGTATTTTATCATAATCCTTGGTTTTTCGTCCATTTTATCCAATGATAAATCCAAAAGCTGTTCCATAATTATATCAGCTATGACTGGTGAGGCTGGTGAACCCATCGGCATTCCTTTTCTTTGTTCATAAATTTTGTCGTCATACTTTAAATATCTGCTATCTTTGATACAAAACCTTAGAATGTCTATAAATAAATTTTTAGGTATATTTGTATGTGTCTCCAAAATATTCCATTTTTCTTCAATTGTCCTTAAAGCTAAATTAATCGGTATACTTGGGAATAGTGAAACTACGTCAAAAGAAATAAGTACTTCGTCATCGGCGATGTAAGTGTTGTTTATTTTTAAATTGAATTCTACTGCATCCTTAATATTATATTTTGAATTTTTCGTCATATGTTTTAAAATATCTATCATATATTTGGAAAGTCCGTAAGATGGTGAATTTATCGATGAACATATAGGCCTCAGAGGGGTTCCATTTTTGTGTATCTTAGGTAGTCCATATATCCTAGGAGCTGTCGCAGTTTTTATAGTTAATTTATTCTTTTCATATATGTCAATTAGTTCTAGTTTGTATAATTTATTTACAAATAAGTTATTTTTATTTTGTAAAGTCGATGTAGGATCTCTCTTCAAACGACGATATGTGCAAAAATCCTGTAAAATTATTTTCATTTTCTCCTCATATTCACTTTTGTCCATTGCTACGGTTTTATTTCCTTTATCGGCTTTTAAAATAAGTATGTCGTTATTTTTGTTCAAAAATTGTTTTGACTGGCCCACTGTGTCAAGTATTACTCTATCCCTTTGGTTAATTGTAGTTTTTTCTAAATGGTTGTCTAGTAATGATGTTAATTTAATTCTTGCGTTTTCTTGTTTCTCCTTATTTTCAATTGTTTGTACACAATCTTCTCCTTCAGCAATGCATTTAAAAAGCGGGAATGTTTTATTTGTTGTTGGTAAAGCATGTTTGGGACCTAGTGAGAGTAGCCACTGTATATTTGTTGGTATGTTTTTATTTGTTTTGTTTATAAACCACTCTTTGTTGTGCTTAATATTTAATTCTTGTTATATTTTCCTTTTATTTTGTTGTATAGAGCCATTGTGACTTTTCGGTGTGCCTTCCGTGTGGTGTTATGTATGTTTTTATAGTTGACCTTTTGATGGCTAATTATTAGTTGTTATTGTTTGGCTGCAGGTCTTAGTAAATAAATAAAAAACTTTTGTGATTTTTATTTAAATATTTTTATTTTTCCCAATATTTCGATTAGCGTCGCTAATCATCTTCAGGGGTCTGGATAAATACATAAAACAATTATTATTAATATTAAACAAAAAACAAAAACATAATATAACGAAGATAATTACATGTAAAAAAATAATAAAATAATTAACACAAAAACTTCACAAAAACACTTGTGTCTATTCTTATTGGATTTCTTTTACTAAACTAATTTGTCGATCGTCTGTGTTTGCTTATTATTTGTCTATATATGTGTGCACAATTTTCTGTGTCTTGTCTGTAATTGAGACGAAGTTCTGGGTTAACATTAATTATGTGTAGCATCTCTAATGTGTATCTCCTTGAGTAATTTCTCTCTTCTTGTAATATTTTTACTCCTTCAAAATGTGGTTTGTGATTTGTTAGCGTACAGTGGGCTGCTAGTGCAGTTTTTTGTTCAAGTGGTTTGTCAATAGCTTTTTGGTCTGATTTGTGAGATGATATTCTAGTCTTAAGTTTTGTTTTTGTCGTCCCAACGTATACTTTGTTGCATATATTGGGCCCGTCACCACTGCACGGAATTTGGTACACAACATTTGACTTTTCTTCCTTTTTAATTTTTGATTTTGTTTTACTAAACAACTGGTTTACAGTGTTGTCCGTTCTAAATGCTAGTTCAAATTTTTCTTCGTCATAAATATCTGAGTTTTTCCATCTTTCAGAGAGTCCAGAAATGTATGATATACTTTTATATCTTTTTGGTTCTTTTTCCTCTTGTTGTTTGTTGTTTCTTGAACGTTTTATTAAATTTTGAATAGTCTTTATTGGGAAGTCATTCATTCTTAAAATATTCTTTATTTTTGCTATATTTTCATTATGGAAATCCGTGTCACTTATTTGAAATACTCGTCTTATGAAATTTGATGCTGTATTTATAATTATTCTTCTAGGGTGCTTAGAATAAAAATTGATTAATCGTCCAGAAGCAGTTGGTTTTTGATACCAGTCAACTTTTAAGTTGTTTCCTTTCCTTATGGTGATCGCGTCTAGATATGGCAATTGGTTGTCCTTTTCTTCCTCCATGGTGAATTGTATTTGTTCATTAAAGGAATTTAATTTCTTGAGGGTGTCATTGATTTTGTCTTTTTTCACTATTGCGAATAGATCATCTACGTATTTTATCATAATCCTTGGTTTAATAACATAAAAGGAAATTGTAAGAGAAGGAGTTTCCAAAATTTTGTCATAAATTTTTAATTTTTTTTTTTTTTTAATATTGTTCGGCAACGAAAACTTGTTGTTTTCTCGTGACATGTTAACTATTAAATTGTTTTTTAGAGTTGCTAACACTACAACTGTAATAGCAAAGCCAAATCTTGAGTATGTTTTTAGACACCATATACACCGGAGTTAGTTCAATTTATCTAATAGCGGAAATGGACACATTATTGCTGCCTGTGTTCTTAAGATAATGACATCAGAAAAACCAATAATTTGTCAAAAACATGGATTCTTATAGTGAACTTCTCCGTTAACTGACCACAACATTACATTAATGTCTATGGCAGATGTAAGAAAATATGTTACAGGAAATCATCCGTCAAATGCAAGAAAATTTAAAAACACAACAGCACTGGAAACTGAATCCTATTAAATTTTTTTTCAACAACTTCATGAATTCCCCCGAAATTATTGAATAGATCGAAAAATGATATGTATTAGTAAAAATTTTTTTTTATTATCATCTCGGATGAATTGTTTACGAGATATACTTGTATATGTGTGTGGTGCGCCCTCCTCAATTTTTGACATAACGGTAGATTCCAAGAATCTGAGCCATTTCAAAAATGTAAATTATTGTCAAAAAAAAAAGATAAACTTGTTTCAGTTATGACTAATACGTCTAGTGCCACAGAATCAGTGTTGCCGAGTGTTATTGTTTACAAGCTGAGACTTGTTTTTTTTTTTTTGGAACAATACTATTTTTATGATTTCGTCTGTAGGCCGCAAAGTAAACGTTGATGATATTAAAATACAGCAAAATAAAAAAAGCAGATGAGATCACCAAAAAATGTCAAAGAAAGTTAAACAACAATTAAGCGTTTATATGTTTGTAAAATACATACTCGTATGTAAAAAATAATAATATTTTTCCTACCAAAAAAGGCCATGACTTTGACTTATATACAATTGAAGGCGAGTAGCAAATCTTCTACTAGCTTTTTGCAATTATTTATTGTTAAACAAAATACTAAAGATGAAAAGAGAGCTAAGTATTGAAAAACGTAGAAAACAGTGATTTACAATTAATTTGAATATCATTGTATTGTAAATAATGCATAAAACCTGTAATGGCAATGCCACTTATATCTATACATGTAATAAAACTGTAACTGGACAATTTCTGTACAGGAAATATATTTTTGAAAATTATTTATTCTATTAATCGATATGGAATACAAAACATTTTTTGTTGGACTTTTATCTGTTGTGAGGACGCAGACAGCATTGCGAGAATTTCTAATCGACTATAATCCTTTGAATCCTTTGTGAGAAATGTCTTACTTAGTTACAGAACAGTTTTATATATTTCATTGTAAAAGATATATGCGTTTGTATATGTATACAAACAATTTTTTCGTATTTGGAACGTCCTAATTTTATATAATAAAATCTTGTGAAATAATTTTTGCCCCCTTTGAGACGTCTGAGTCTGACTAGTTTGAAATTTTTGAATCGAATTAAGTAAAATTGTTTTATGTTCATCCCAAAAGTAAGCCTAATTTACTTAAATAAATATTACTTTTTGTAGTTTAAACTCGATGCATATTAGGGATGGTAAGCGAAGATTTCAAAATCTACCTACTGACTTCTTAAACTTCACTTTTCGGATTGAACATACACTGAACACATTTTAATAGTAAATCTTTATTATTAACCTATGCTTACTTCTAGGACACTTCTAAACACAAAAGAAACCATTTCTAAAGTCGCAGGAGTAGCGCTGGAGATACAACATTTGTTTAGATCTCATCAACAGCGCCATTCATCGGTTCTAATATATCTGTCTGTCACCAAGGCTACACAAAATCGTTTGGGCCGTTTTAGAGTTTACATGAGTTTTACACATAAATTGTCATCGGAATGCTTCCGAACGTTCTAGGTTACTTCTAAAAATTTCAAAACATTGTAGACTGTTCCGTTATGTTCTAAAATGTTGTAGAATACTTTGTAGTGTTTCTAAGAGCAAAATATCTAGCAATTATACACTGAAACAAAAATTTACCTAAATACAGTAAAATGAGGTGTAGAATGCAAGAAAATTTGGTTATTATAAGCTAACAACATTTTTAGTCAAATCTGTTGCTCACATAAAATTATTCCGTCAATAAAAGGTATTGGTTAGAAGAGTGGGCAAATCCACGCCCATACGAAATAAGAATTTTTTTTAAATTATATTCACTAATCGTTTCTGTTACTTATTCCAACACTAAAAGATTATCTTAAGAAAAGTTAACGGAGCCACGCCCACACAATATAAGTATGTTTTTAAGGAACTTATCTTAAATCAATTCTATTGAAACTTTACACACACATTGGGTTATTCAAACATTATGATTACAAAAGTGGCCGGATCAACTCCCATACAAATTTTTAATTTAGTTTTATTAGCAACTAATAAAAACTTGATTAAAAAAATTTGTTCGGTTATTCATCTTTTAATTTAAGAAATCAGAATTACAACTGTGGGCATAAAAAATCATGTACAATATAAAACAAAAAGTACAATTGTATCAACTTAGCCATCCCTGATACATATAATTAATAATTTTACGAATATTTTTAAAATAAAATAAAATGATTAAAGCGTGGGGTTTTTTCTTATTCATTTTTATAAACAACTTTACATTCAATAATAGCTAATAATGCAATATTCATCATAATTGGTATCTAGCACCCCACACTAATTTCAAAATTAAATTGATAAAAAATTAGTTGTAAACAAAACAAACTTTAATATTTTTAAGCTACATATTTAGGGTCATAGGTATTCATAAAAAATATTTTTATATATAAAAGGTTTATAAAACAATAATATTTTTATTCTTAAATTGTATACTTCAATCAAAAAAAAAATAATTCTTACCTTTTTAAGTGATGTTTAGTGTTAGAAGAAAATACAACGTCTCTTTACTCTTTCGGTATAACGAAGGTATTTAAAGGATGCAGTGTTTGTTACAA
The DNA here is from genome assembly GCA_949628195.1 of Phasia obesa. NCBI lineage: Eukaryota > Metazoa > Arthropoda > Insecta > Diptera > Tachinidae > Phasia > Phasia obesa. The sequence goes on from OX451217.1 coordinate 55,765,205, forward strand.
TATTAAATTACTGTTAACTTTAACAGTTATTCTGTAAAATGGACCAAAAACTATGTTAAGAATATTGCTAACAGGGTGGGGTGGGTGGCTGAAGTTTTTATGAAATATAAAGACACATAAGAGATGTAAAAAATCTGAAAATTTTATAATTTAGTTTTTGCACACAGAGGGTAGATGAACTTTTATCGATTTAAGAAAGAATCATATAATTTTTAGATGTATTTTAGTTGGTATAACAACATATAAACAAGCGACTAATGTACATAAATATAAATTTATTTTAAATTTTCCGTAAAATCTAAATATTTTAAAAATATTAATAATAAAGTAAAAAAGACAAAAATAATATTTTTTTTTTAAATTAAATAAAAATATGATTTACACCCGAAAGTATTAATTTATTATTTTTCTAGTTAGAAAATGTTACAGATAATAAAAACTGAAAATCCTTTGAAGCGTAAAATATTTTTTCTTTTATTTACATATTGTACCTATACCTATTTCACTATGCACAATCACTCACGGTGTTTAAAGATGTTTGTTTGATATTAAACTGTATTTTGTTAAATTTTTGTTTTATTGCTTTATTTTTCTTTCACAGCGGAGCTTTAACTGTGACAACACCCGGAACGTTTGGTTAGCACGTAACAACTGAATTATAATTTGAGCGTACTCGTGCGCATTTGCCATTAAAACATATAAAATGTATTTTAGTTTGGCCAATAAACACTACTACCACTACTGACGTTTTAACGTTTTTGTCGTAATAGTTTGTTTAATACAAATATATTACGAACAAATTAGGGGGTATGCTTCCACCGGCAAATATATTGTTAAGCTTTTTGGACTACACGGGTAATGGTATGTATGTATACTGAGTTTTACTTTCCATATGTGATAATCTCATTTGTATATAATCTCTAGCACAAATAGCTTAGTATCAACAACCAAATTGAAAATTTAAGTAACTCGGGAATTTGCGTAATATATGTATACCTTATTATAGATACCTTATTATATAAAGGCCCTAACTAAAGTTTTTCCTACTTTACAGAAGAAGGAAATACAAATTATAGTTTTGTAGTCGCGAATTATTTTTTAATGCAATTTTTTATTAAATTCTCCTAGCGTTTTAATTTTGTAACCATTTTTTTTTTTTATTTTACATTTTTTATTAGAAGATTATCTATCCAAATATGCAAACAAACTCTATTTAACAAAAAACAAGTTTGGGCCTTTCTATATTAAGGTAACGATATGTATGTATGTATTTATTTATATATTTTTCATACCTATAATGGAAATTTTATAAAGTTCGGGATTTGTTTCTCTTTATAGGACTTCGAATGTCAACTTTGCTTTCTTAAGGTCTTATCCTCTGCGGTATTTCGAGCTCTGGATTTGCTAACAAAAGATATATTGTAGAGATGTAACGAATACCAATTTTTAAGGTATCGCTAAAAAGCCCAATAACATATTAACAAAACCGATGCCATAGATTCAATTTTACCCTGTGTAATAATATTGAATACCAGAAACATAACATGTAGGCTAACCTAATTACAGTAGGTTTGAAAAAATACATACATACATACACACACACATACATACATACATACATACATACATACATACATACATACATACATACATACATACATACATACATACATACATACATACATACATATGTATGGATCAGTGTTGATATCTGACCATGTTTAAATTGAAATAATGATGAAATTGTATCAAATCAGATTTAATTGTACCAACATTTGGCAATAAGTGAAAAACAAATAAAATATGTGCCCATACAATAGCTCGACATTAAAATAGGACAAATCAAAACTTATATTCTAGGGTTACGTATTTCATAATCAAAAGGCCAGCAAAATTAGGAACTGAATACTCTACAATTTCCAAAAAGTGTTTGAAACTCCACTCGATCTTAATCCGACAGAAGAGGCCACGAGTCATTTGGAAGAAGAATTAAAGAGTTAGCTAATTACTAAAAAAGAAATTACGAAACAATGAAAAATATATCAGCTGAATACTTTCCGAAACTGATTGAGGCGATGAAAAACGTTTAAACGCTATAGTTCAGCAAAAAGACCCAGCAACTAAATTACCTAACACTTATGTAAACTTACTATAAAAAACCAGAAAATAAATCAAGAAATTTTGCAATTCAGTTAGTTCTAGACAGGTTTGGAGAACTATGAAATTGGAAATGTTTATTATTGAAGAAAAAAGTAAAATTAATGCCTAGTACTCTATATAACAATAAAATTTACAAAAAATTCCCCTTGAAATAATGTCCATTGGCTTTATTTCACAGCTTTGGTAAAATGTTGCCTGAAACATTTTAATGTTTTTCCACAGCAAACCCCCGTCTCCATTAGTCATTAACATGTCTTAACAAAATCCAAACTTTAAAAAAATAGTATTAAAAATAATGTTTTTTTATTAATATGAAGTTTGACTTTTGTTAATGACTAATGGTGACGAGGGGTAAACCCCCGTCTTCATTTGCTATCAACATGTCTTAACATGTTATAAAAAAATAAAAAAAAAACAGTATTAAAAATAATGTTTTTTTTTTTCTTCATATGAAGTTTGACTTTTGTTAAGGCATGTTAATGTCTAATAGTGACGGGGGGTAAAGACTATTACCGGTTGGAATTTGTGAAAAATGTTTAGCAACATTTATTATTTCACAAGGAAAATTTGACATTTAAAATGTGGTGTCTATCTTGCGATTTGGAAGAATTTTAGGTTTTTATTACTTTTAAATATACCACATTGTATTAAAAAATTTTACAAAAACTTCCACATGAAATAATGCTCATTTGCTTTATTTCACAGCTTTGAGAAAATGTTGCCAGAAACACTTCAATGTTTTTTCAGAGTAAAAAAAGAGTACTACTTCTGCAACATTTTATCATGATTTTTTATACACATTTTTTACGTACATACATATGTACATATGTAGTTTGACAGCATTCCGCATGAAAAAATTAACAGAGTAGTGGGCTTAAACCCAGAGTACTACTGCTGCAACATTTTTCATGACTTTTTCATAGAAATTTTTTATGTATGTACTTTCTCAGCATTCCGCATGAAAAAATAAATATAATTTTGGGCTTAAAGTACTACTTCTGCAACGTTTTTTCATGACTTTTACATGCAAATTTTTTATGTATGTAGTATGACAGCATTCCGCCTGAAAAAAATTACCAGAATACTGGGCTTTAATAAAAATATTGTACCAAATTTGGTACAATTGTAAAACAAATCCTAACACTGGTATATATCCATACCAAGGCGAATCAATACTAGGTGATTGCACGGGCGAATTCGGGTATTTTCGCCTCCTTTGCAATTGTCAAAATAAAAAAAATGTTTTAGTTTTTTTATATGGAGTTTGACATTTGGATTTCAAATATATGAACAGCTTTTTCATCACTGCAATCACCTGTTATGGATTCGTAATGTTAGGAACACCATTGTTGTAGCAAAACGATTTTTTCTGTAATTGTTAATGAAATTACGGATAACTCAATAAGAAAATGTATAGTTTTAGTTGCGTGTTTTTATTACGTAACGTAAGGTAAGTTCTATTAGAGATCACTACGGCAGATGTTTTTTTTTTGTTGTCTGGTATTTGGTTATTCAAATGACAAATATTATATCCATATATGTACATACGTACATATCGATACCTTAATATAGAAAGGCCCTAAATAATGTTTTTCCTTACTTTACAGGAGAAGGAAAAAACTTAATAAAAATTATAGTTTTGCAGTCGCGAATTATTTTTTAACGCAATTTTTTATTAAATTCTCCTAGCTTTTTAATGATGTAACAATTAATTTTATTTATACATACATATGTATGTATTTGAAGATCATCTATCCAAATATGCAAAAAAAAAATCGATTTAAAAAAAAAAGAGTTAGGACCTTTCTATATTAAGGTAACGATATGTATGTGTGTCCATATTAAATTTTTGCTAGCACGGACTTTATTTTGAAATTATTACTTGCTGGGGGCCACAATTCATTTAAAATAAAATTTTAGCCGATTGTATATTGATATTATTGATTGTGGCTTCAAATATTACAATAAATGGAATAAACAAATAAAAAATTGAGGATTTTTTCTTTTTCAGATTTGTTTTAGAATACATATTTGTTAGTGTGTTTAACATTTGAAGTGAATAGAGCATCAATCTTTTTTATGCTTTTATTCTATGTAAGAAAAACCAAATAAAAGTTAGTGTTTTTTTTAATTTACAATGTAAATTTTACATTAATAAAGTATGTATTCAAATATTGTATTTACATATCTATCTGAATGTATATGTATGTAAATACATAATTTTCCTTTAACTCAGCCATATTTTATATATTATCCCGCCAATTTTCTTTCTTATATATTAAGTTCATAGCTTACCTTTTTTATTGACTATAATAACTTTTTGTAGTTTTTAATAAACCTAAATTGTAAAATAGTCCACTTAATTTGTAATTTTGATTAAAATTTCAACAACTGTGTGGGAATTTTTGTGTACAACTATTTGTTCTTTTTGTTTTTCTTCTATTTTTGACTTCTTAATCAGCTGTCTATTTTTTTTTTTTCTTATAAGAAGATGGTAGCAAAAGTAATATAAAAACAGAGGCGTTTCGTAAAGTGTCAGGGTTGCATTACTAAATACCGGAAACACTAGCGCTGTATGTACAGGGAGTCCACAACTGATCATTAATTTATATCTTGATGAATGTAAAATTTATCACATGATAAAAATTCAACTCGTGTAGAATTCGTTTGTTAATATTATATAAGCATTATGATATAGTCTTCACAGCTCATCCACAGATAAAAAATCAAAAAAGGATATTTTAAATATATTTCATTAATTTTTTTTAATAAAAAACCAATAAATGGGGCAAGCAAAAAAGAACATTTTAGATTTATTTTAATAATTTTGAACATAAGTATATGTATGTTAAAGTAAACTTAATATATTATCTTCTCGACGAAAAATTAAAAGTGATTCAACGTATTATAAATACATGTATAGCGTATTGAATCCTGGATTTTAATTGCAACACGTATTTGCCATCAATTAATTTGAACATTACGCAACATAACACCGGCAGATAAACGGTTTTAATTAGTCCATGTTCTTGTAGGTGTCGAATGCATGTTCTAATTGATATATAATTTTCTGTATTAGTACTCAAACTAGAATAAAAAAAAGTAATTTTTACTTTATAAAAAAGCTTTTAAAAGAAATGCTTTAACAACGATGTAGACATGGAAAAAAGTTAATATGGTCTGTCTACACCTAAGTCCTAATTTAAAGCCCAGTACTCTGTTCGAATTTGTGAAAAATGTTGAAAAATTTGTGAACAATGTGTTGCAATTTGTGAAAAATGTTTTCGTGTCTAAACTTATCCTAATAACATTTTTAAAATAACAGATGGATTAAGGCCATGATCCACTATCATACTCAGTCGTACGATCTGTCAAAAATAGCATGTGTGCTAAAAAGTACGATAGTGTGGATTAGAAATGTATGCGTGTGACAGACTTTTTGAAAGGTCTGTACGATTTCATAATCTTTTGAAAAAATCCATAAAATAGTATTTCTCTATGCGATCAGAGTTGCAAAATCATGTTTTGTATGATAGTGTGGCATCTACAACGCCATTTTGAAACAATTTGAGTAGGATAGAATTCTGTCATATTTTTTTATGATTTTTATGATTTTATGATTGTGTAGGATAGTGAATTCTGGCCTTTACTAACTCTTATTGTAATCTTAATTATTAAACGCCCAATATTAGCAGCATGCGTTTGTTATATAGCTAAGTCGTGTGACATCCGGAAAATAGACAAAGTCTATGTGCACATTTTTATACCCATCACCACAGGTGGAATGGGTATATATATATTTGTCATTCCGTGTGTAATTTCTGCAATATACATTTCCGTACCCATAAAGTATATATATTCTGGTTTCTTATACATAGAAAAGTTGATTAAGCGATGTCCACATGTCCGTCTATCCGTCTGTCCGTGTTCGTGTAATAATGTCATTTGCCAAGGCACCAGAAGAGATACAAACAATTTAAGCACACTAATCTGTCAGGCATAGTTTCGATAATTTTCTGATTGCAATTCAGCAACATCGCATCATTCCTTTGGAGGCCCCTGCGAGGGGCGACTTTTGTTTTTCTGCTTTGATTTGTATTAAAGACCTTAATAGAAAGCAATACACCTAGAGGTAGCCAATGGACCCACAGGGTACCCACTGGTAAATAGGAGTAGTTAAAGGGCACGTAGGGGGTCAATGTGAGGAAATTTTTTTAGGGATTTTTTTGCCAGGTGAGTTTAGGTTAAGCAGGCAGCTCGAAAAAAATCTCTGACCATTCTAACTCAATATAGATTGCAGGAATTTCCTAAATTTAAAAAAAAAATATAAAAAAAAATTAAAAATATTATTTTTTTTTTAAATATGTACAAAGAATAAATTAATTATTTAGGCTTAAATTCTTAATTATAAAGAGATAAAGACACCAGCAGAGAGAAAAGCATTTTCTAGACAGCTACGTCCATCATCAGCACTCTTCGTATTTATTTATTATTCGTTATTAATTTTGTATTTAAACAAACTTATCAAAGAAATAGAATATGAGAAATTTTAATTTTTATATTATATTTCATAGGACATACACTTTTAAACACTATTTTTTCTTTATTTTTATTCTCTTTATATATTTTCTTTTATTTGGAAATGGTATACATATATCTGTCTTGCTATTAGCCAACCTATGGTTAGCAATTAACAACAATTAGATATTTTATTTTACAAATGTATATTTTTGATTATTAACACAATAGTGTTGAAGATAACAATGTCAAAGCCGTGCCCGCTCTGCGAATTTTATATGAATTTTATTTGAACTATTTTTAAATGAATAAATTAATTATTTAATCATTAGTCCATGGTCTTCAATATCATTAAGTAGCTGACAACACGGCGACAATTGTAGCCAACGAAATTTGTTTTCATTTAGCTGCGTCGCCGCTGTCTTCTATTTCTTAAAGCATGAAAAATTAGTTTTTTCAGTTTTTTCTCATACGACTTATTTTAATTTATGTAAAGAGTCAACAATATGGATAATGATGTACATGTCTGTATAAATAAGATATAGAAGATTCGTCACGGCCGAATAAAGTACTTTTAATTGTTTTAAATAATTACGTGCAACTAAATATGTGTACCATACGTGGAATTTTTTCATTAGAATTGAATTTTCTTTGACATTATTTGAAATAATTAAAACGAAAATATAACTTAGCTGAAATACAGTTGAAAGAATAATTTTATTACAAATTAAGCGATTAATTTTAAAGAAAAAATTGCAAAATTTTATTTTAGGCACTAGCAGAATGTACTCACAAGAATAATTAGTCATTTGACCGATTATTTGATAGTCACTGGATTTTACCATCATTGCGTATGATAAACTTCCCATCACATTCTTAAGGGCAAAATGCAAAAAAATGATGTAACCATTGTGTATGTGTCAATTTTTCATCTCCCTCGAGTTTATTAACATTACTCTTCCATATGTGCAAAAGTAAAGCAACATACATAAGTATGTATTTAATTAAAATTTTCTTATTTTTGTTTATGTGTTAGTTTCGATCATCAATTTCTAGTAGGGTAATGCTACAGTCTTTGCATCTAACTACTTTGGTTGGTTTTAAGTTGGAAACATCATCTAACCTTAACCAACCAAACTTAAGCCTAGTACATACCAAGGCGAATTCATACCAGGTGAGAGCAGTAGGACAACAACTAAACCAAAATAACAACTTTGACATTAGATTAGCAGATATGAAACAATGTATTTTTTTGACAACACATTAGCAAAAAACCAGAGCAAAAAACAATCAGCTGGGCTATCGACTCCACCTGGTATGAATTCGCCTTGCCTAGTACTCTGTTTGAATTTGTGAAAAAAGTTAAGCAACATTTAACCCTCGTCTACAAAAAATTTCAAATAAAATAATGCCCATTTGGGCTATTTCACAGCTTTGATAAAACTAGATATCATTGGTGCGCTTCGCAGCTCCTATCATCAAAAATAGAATAAACACTTGGAAGCAAAAGTATAGCCATGCTTAAACGCTGCTACAAGAACATGTATTTGTTTATTGGTATTAGTAAGAACTTTATAGTCGTATTACTCCTAAAGTACTGAACCGATTTAATATTAAAATAAATTTAATATTAAAAAGCTTTAAAAACATATATCTAAGTCTTTCCGAAATCGGTGCATTATCACGGACGCCAAAGGGATTACAAAAAAAGCGTTGCCTAAAGTTTTTCCACAGTAAAAACAGAACTACTTCTACAACATTTTTAATGACTTTTTGATACAAATTTTTTGTAAATTTTATAGAACAAGTTTAACACAAAATCTGCAGTGTGGGAAGGTTCTAATCTTTCCGACTTTTTTAATACAAAAACAGGAGTTAAGCAAGGTTGTTTATTATCACCTTTACTTTTTGCCTTATATTTAAATGATATGCATGAATTTTTGAAAGGAGGTTTGTTTGTTGAAAATTTAAATGTCCGAGTTTTAATGTACGCTGATGATATTGTGATAGTGGCTGATGAAAATTTTTCTCGCGGTATGCAGATCCATACAGTGTTATGGAGCACAAATATGGGTTTACTCATGGTTTGATGACGTTGATAAACTTCAACGGTTTTTTACTAAACGTGTGCTACGTCTTCCAGAGAACACTCCGAATTACGTAATGGCACTAGAAACCGCACAAATAGAAGGACACTTTTACACATATAGTTTACACCTGCAATATATTTCAAAAACAATTTTTGATTACGAAGAAAGCAGGCTACCCCACAAACTATCGAGAATAGTCATAGCAAAGAAACTGTACTGGTATAAGGATTTGTTGGACAAGTTGCAAGAATGCAATATAAACCACATCAATATAGAGCAGAGTAAAATAAGTTGGAAAAATAGCTGTAGAAGTCTCATAGAATCAATGAGTCTTGCAACAAGCCAAAAACACATTACAAATGCCCAAAACAGTCAACAAAGAATTTTTAAACATTTAGATTTCTCTAAAGGCCAAACGTATTGTAATGAGAAGTATAGCCAAGAGCAAATATCTTATATAATGGTTGAACGGAAATCAGTACAAAGAAAGTAACAACAGAATTTGTTCAATGTGCAATCTTGGCGAAAACGAGACAACATACCACTTCATTGGAAGATGTACGGTGTTTAACTTTCTAAGATTAAGACATTTTGGTAGTTTGATCCTAGATGATATTAAAATAATCCAAGTACTAAATGGAGGTGATAAAACTAAATGGTTAAGCCTATTCAATTTTCTTAAAAGTTCATTAAAATACAGAAGTATGCTAATAAGAGAATTTAATTTTTGAATTTCATTAAAAACAAAAAATGCATAAACCAATTTTTCCGACAGACGGTATTGAACCATGTCGTAGTTCTTTATTGTTTAACAATTTGTAATTTACAATTAAGATATATCTTTGAAATGTTAATTTATTACAACAAATAAAGAATTTTATCTATCTATCTATCTATCTATCTATCTACAAATTTTTTATGTTTATATGTAGTTTGACAGCATTCCGCATGAAAAACTGAACAGAGTATCAGGCTTTAGATAAAGGAATACGGGAAAATCGTATTCAATAATCTTTTTTTTTTTCTTTAATATTTATATTTTTTTCTTTAATATTTACTACCTAATATTTGTTGTTGAATACAAGAAAGAAGACAGTTCTCGTACTTGTTTCTATCATTCTTTGTTTATCTAATCATACTTATGACAGAAAAAACAATTAAAAGCAAATTTTTTAAATTTAATAAAATGCCCTATTTTTAAGTTTACTTGCGCAAGTCGCATTTTTTGTTGAAGAGACTTATTTTGCTTTTCTTTTTTTGTCATACAAAAATTCAAACATGCTAAGATGACGGTACCAAATAATATAATCAAGGCGGTAAAAATTCGATGTAAGTCGATTAGAAGTCACTGACATCGAAGTTTGTTTGCTCAACCGGCGTCAAGAAATTTTGTAGACTTGCTTTTTTAATAGTTTGATTAGGTAAAGGATGCCGTTAAATGAATTGATAGGTAGTCTTTCGTCAAATCCGTATTTTGGGGCAGGATTTGGTTTGTTCGGTATTGGTGCTAGTGCAGCTGTATTAAGGAAAGCTCTGCAAGGCAGTTTGGTTCTTTTTCGTCGTCATTTAATGATAACACTTGAAGTTCCATGTCGGGATAAATCATATCAATGGCTTCTTCAGTGGATTACTACAAAAGGTGCTCGAGAAACACAACATTTAAGCGTTGAAACCTCGTTTGTGCAAAAGGAAACTGGAAAAATTCAAACGAAGTATGAATTTATTCCTAGTATAGGAAAACATTTAATGTTTTACCGTGGTGTATGGATTCAGGTAGAAAGAACACGAGAACAACAGACCCTAGATCTTCATATGGGAGTACCTTGGGAGACGGTTACTCTTACCGCTTTTGGTCGCAACAAACAACTTTATTTCGATATTTTAGAAGACGCCAGGCAACTTGCAATGCAAGCTACGGAGGGAAAAACAGTTATATATACTGCAATGGGGCCGGAATGGAGGACATTTGGACACCCACGCAGGCGCCGGTCGCTATCATCAGTTGTACTTGATATTGGCATAAGCAATGAAATTATTTCTGATTGTAAAGAATTCATAAGTAACTCTCAATGGTATGCTGATAGAGGCATCCCTTATCGCAGGGGTTATTTGCTTTATGGACCTCCTGGATGCGGAAAATCTAGTTTTATAACTGCATTGGCTGGGGAATTGGAGTATGGAATTTGTCTTTTAAACCTGTCTGAACGTGGTCTTACCGATGATCGTTTGAACCATCTTTTAAATGTAGCGCCAGAGCAATCAATTATATTGTTAGAAGATGTTGATGCTGCATTTACCTCTCGAGAAGATTGCTCGAAACAATCTGCTGCCTATGACGGGTTAAATAGAGTAACGTTTAGCGGTCTCCTCAACTGCTTAGATGGTGTCGCATCTACCGAAGCTCGCATAGTTTTTATGACTACTAACTACATAGACAGATTAGATCCAGCACTTATAAGACCTGGACGTGTGGATTTACAAATTTATGTAGGTTATTGCACTGAACATCAATTAATAGAAATGTTTAAAAGATTCTACAAGTCAACACACGATTATGCTTGTCAGTTTGCAAATGCTGTATTGGATGTCGGTAAACCAGTGAGTCCAGCACAGATTCAAGGTTATTTTATGAAGCATAAAACATCACCAGATAAATTGGTTATAAATAATGTTTCTGAAATTTGGAGTAAAGATAAATGTTCCTAATACTAGAAACGATCAATTCTCTTATTTTTGGAACGAAATTATTTATAGTACGTTTTGCACATTAGCGTTTTAATGCCATACCTCGTTAATGTTCTTGAGAAAGAAACAGACTAGCAAACAAATGTTACATAAAATAGACCTGCTGCCTTAATAAGTATGGATTACGTTTCTTTGTAATATACATAAGTATATTTGTTTGTTAAGCTATAGAATTACAAATATTGTATTCGAATAAGATTTAACCGGAAAAACTTTTCCAAAGTGTTTTATACATTTTTCAAATAAAATATGGGTGATAATTTAACTTGTTAATTAATTTACTATATTTTGTTTGTTATATTTACAACATTTGTAATATATTAAAAATGTCAATAATAGAATTTTAAATTGCGTATAAATTTATATTATCGCAAGTTAAAGCTATTATACATATTATAATCACTTAATTACGGTCTATAGTAAATTTGTAATAAACATTTGTAGATAAATTAGAAAAAAGCCTGGTTAATACCTAAATGATTTCTTTTCAAATCACTAATGAGTACGAACTTTTTAAAGTACCGAAATAATTTAGTTTTAAAGCGTTTAGCACAGGAAAAAATTATATAAAACTTTCACTTTTTAACGACATAGGTTGATGTTGAAATTTATTATTCGATAATCTCAAGACACCTTGTGGAATTTCTAGTATACCGATCGGTCAAAAGCAGTTTCCGCGATTTTGTTAATGAAAATCCGTAATATCAGCCCATAAATATACGAAATATCCGCAAAAAAAGTAAGCGTATCCATTTTCCATGTTTTTAACAAATGTTGAAAACCGAAATGCAAAATAAGCAAAACTAAGTATCACAACAAATCTAAACCAAATGTTACATTTTTTCGAAAACTCACAGAAAGAATTAACCGAAATATCATAATTATTTCTTTTCACTGATTATTAAAGTGTAAAGTTTCTATGTCCATTTTGCCCATTTGTATAAAATAAATCAAAATAAACATATATCATCTCTTCAAGTTCATTATCATCTTCCAATCCACAGCATAGAAATTGAATTAACCTTTTTAAAGGAGCATCCGATAAGCAAATTTAAAATTGCAATGTCTGACAATCCCAGTTAAGATTATAGTTTTGAACAAAGTAATTATCGAAATGTTAAACCGAGGTTTTCATAGTTTGTATTCATTTGTACTTTTTTTAAACTAATTTTCAAGCTATTTATTGGAGATTTTTACTCCTTCAACTGCTTCTATTGTTGAACAAAGTCAATAAGGTATCCTTTACATTACACCTCGAAACAATAAATTTACGCTAAAAATTCCACTTGTTTGTAATAGCTTTTTATTGATCCACAAATAAAAACACTCGACGGTTATTTTTCTCTGAACATAAATATTAATTTCTTCGACTGTAGTTGTTGGTGGTAGTTTGAGTCAATTGAAGACCACGAATGTTGTGGAAGTCCAACAGTTTCAACATCTCTTTAGTATCCGGATCAATTTCAATAATATCTTGTTCCAAAGCAGATACTGCAGGAACGTAGTTATCACGGCGTTCACGTTCTTCTTCTTGCAATTTAATAGAGATGCCGCGAACTTGCGAGTGGCGAAGACGGCCCATTAAATGTGTAACATAACTAAAAAATATGATAAATTTTGATTAAAATATATAAAATTCACAATATATAAAAACTTACCCAGCAATCTTGTTTTTCAAGGGTTTGGTTGGGATAATAGCGACTTCTTCACAAATACGCTTGTTGGTATGGAAATCCAAAGTCAAGCGGGTGTAGTATTTTTCAATGATGACCTTAGCGGCCTTCTTGACTGTCTTGGTTCTAACACGACCCTGGCCAATTCAAATTATGAAAATATATAAAAAAAATACAAGTTGAGAATTTGAGATCTTGAGCAAAACTAAAGGAAAAAAACAAATAGTTTTGCTTTTATCTTGCATTTCTTGGTACACTTTAAAAGAAATTTCAATACAAGATTTTAGAATAACATCTTCTGCACTTAATTTTTCTGCAATTTCTTTAAAATTTCTATAGATGTCATGTGATTTCGACAATTTCTACCGAAAATTTTACAATCCGCACCTACCATGGTGAACGATTTTACCGGAAAAGAGCAGATTGATGTTGAAGTTCAAGAAATGTCTACTTGACATTTGCAAAAGAGAGTTTTCATCAAATTAAACTTTTGTATAACTCAAATGTAAGCTTACAGACACGGCAAGAAGTATAGAGAAACAAGCAAGCATGGCACAATAAACATGTTATGAATTCGCCTTGCAAGCAAGTTTTAAAGAAAATTAAAAGATTCATAAAATAATTTCATCGTTATCATTCTTTGCCTCTCCACTGGTCATATTTAATTTTATATTTAATTTATTTCGTAATATAAAGCACAAACAGGGCCAAAATAACAATATTATAAAGGAATATAGCCTGAGATCATATCACACACATGTATGAAAATAAATTCAAATAAACACTATATATAATAAAAAAAAAAATTAATTTGATTTGAAATAAACTATAAGAAACATTTATTAATATCAACCTATAACTGAAGAGTTTAATTAAAGAATTAAATGAAATTGCTGAATTCAAGAAAAATTTCAAAAGTTTTAATCGAAACATTGGTAAATCGCGAAAAAGTGCGCAAAAAGGTAAAATATTCCAGCATCTCACAATACGAACCAAAAAAGATGTTTCAAAAAAAGAAAATGAAATTCCTGAACGTTTCTTGTTGATTGCGTAAATCCAAAGGAACTACACAAAGCAACTAGTTCACCAGCTACAATGAGTCTATAGAAAAAAATAAAATTGCTATACCTTATAAAATCTTGAAACGAGAGGCCAAGTTGATACATGTTCCCAACGCCGAATTCAGTAAACAAAGTGTACAATTATATTAACCAAAAGTTTAGTTCTATTTAAAAGCAACGCACAAGTCCCAGAAGCAGCCTCAAGTCCATACAACACCTGCGACATGAGTAAAACGGTAGAAATAAATTATTATAGTAAACCCGACTTAAGATATAAAAAACCCAAGAACTCATTAAGTCAATATGCACAGCAAAAGACAGTTTGCAATCCAAAGTAACCCCCAGGAATTAAAGACAGTCAACAATCCCAATACGAACACAATCCAAAAAATATTTAAATAAAAAAAAAAAACAGTCTGTCGGTCCAAACAATATTTCCTTAGTCTTCAATTTTTTTATCAGCTAATGTAAATTTTTTATTGTTTTGTTAAAATACGGACACACGTTGAAATTATCGGTAGCTATTTGATGTGTTTGAATTTTTAGAAGATTTTATCCACTATATTTTTGGAAATTGCATAAACCTGATGCCTTTCAGAAGGCATATTTATACCAGATGAACTCCATAACGAATTCGACATCAGCTGGATTTTTGAAATTTCATAATTATATTCGTCTTGTTCCTAACTATATTATTCTTGCTCCTGGTATCTTGTTTTAAATAAGTTAAGAAAACTTTTATATTAGATAAGAAAACTGAAAGTAAAAATAAAGACTTAAATCTAATTATTTATTTTTAATTACATTTATTTAATTTTTATTTGAATTATTTTTTGAAATGAATTACATTCTGCTAGTTTCTAATTTTTCTTTATCTATTTGCAATAAAGAACAAAGAGAACCCAAGACAAAGAGAACCCAAGAGGTGAAACGGCGTATAAACAGGATGGCAAAAAATACTAATTAAACCCGTCTCTTTCACACGTTGATTAGTTTTCTTTTGTGTTATTTCGTAAATATTGGTTTTCTTTTGTGCTATTTTCTTATTAATTATTATTTTATTAGTATAAATGTGCGTAACTTTCATTAAATATATTTCTCAAGCTTATTTCACAACACCCAAGAGTTTTGATTGTTTGTTTTAATTATACTTTGTGTTTAATTAATATTTTAATGGACAAATTAACTTTTAAAGTACAAAAGTTTACAAAGTTTTAAACAACGAACACGCTTTAAAAGAAAATTTTCAAAACATTTAGTTTTTGTTTTGTTTATTTTTTCGATGTTCGTATAAATTTGTAACTATATTTGTCTCTTTCTTGACAAGCTTAGGAAAGTCTGATTATAGACATTTACATCAATCACTATTTACATCTCTGTGTACTTTGTGATAAAGAACTTAAGCAAGGTCATCATCTGGCAACATTGCCTTGAGTTGTAAACAACGTGTTATTTTTTGCTCGTGTGTGATTTTTCTTGAAAATTTAGTTTTTCCTTTAAATCGCTTCCAATATGGCTAGCCAGAAGCGAGATTACTTTGGGAATAGTCCCAAATTTAAGACGATAAGGATTGATCCTGGTCCGAGTAACAGGTTTCATTTGCTAGCAAATGAAGAAGAAGAAGAGGCAAGAGCAGTCAAAGAAAGGGTTCCACCAATAGTGGTAGACTCGTGTCACAGTTTCTCAAAAGTTTGGGAAATACTTGGTGAGGAGTACTTCTTCAAGAGAATGACAATTGGAACTAAGGTTACATGCAATACAATGGTCCTGTATGAAGCTGCGTTAAAAAAGCTGAGTGAACTGAAGTACAGTTTTTATACACACGAAGTTAAAGACGTAAAGAACTTTAAGTTAGTGTTATTTGGTTTGCCAAGAACAGACGCAAAGCTTTTAAAGGAGGAATTTGTTAAAATGCACAACATAAACCCAGTAAGTGTCAAAGAAATCGTAACCAAAAGGACTACAGCTGATGACGCTATATACTTGATTGAGTTTAACAAACAAGAAGTGTCAAAAAATGATATTATGAAAATAAAGTACTTTTGCAATATTGCTGTTTACTGGAGAAGACCTCTTAAAGGGAATAAAGGGCCTACGCAATGTACGAAGTGTTCTATGTACGGACATGGAGCTAAAAACTGCAATAGAGTTATCGTCTGCGCAGTTTGTGCTGGCAATCACGACCAGACTGAGTGTGTATTGGCCAAAAACACTCAAGGGAGTAATGTTGTTTATAAATGCCACAACTGTAGCCAAAAGAACTTAAGAAACTCGAATCACAGGTCCGACGATCCTAAATGCCCTTGCCGTAAAGATTATTTAGAAATGCGCCTACGATTAACTTCTAAGTCTAGACCTAATTTCAACAAGTCGAGAATTAATCATGTGTATGATGAGACTGAGTTCCCACACCTGTCAAGTCAGAGTCAACCAACTGATTCACGAGAGCACACCTTCCAAAGGAAAAGTTTGTACTCTGAGGTTTCGAAAAACAGACCCCGCGACAGCAAAAACGATGATGATTTATCTAACGAGAGATTGTTAGAAATCTTCTTTAGTGCTGTGGATGCACTAGAAAAATGTCGAAATAAATTTGACAAATTAAGAGTGCTTGGCATGATGCTCAAGCATGCTATATAAAATCATGGGTAGTCAAAATGTATACGTTATGCACTGGAATGCTCAAGGCATAACAACTGAGTCAGCAGCTGCACAGCTCGAAAAAGTTCTCCATGAGAAAAATATTGATATTCTACTTCTTAATGAAACGTTCCTGAAGCCGTATCATAGGTTAAAATTTGGAGGCTACAAAATATACAGAGAAGACCGTCAAACACATGGTGGGGGTGTGCTTATAGCGGTTAAAAATTACATAGATCATAAGTTGTTACCAAAGATTAAAACAATAACCATAGAAAATATCTCTGTGGAAGTTAAAATAAGTGGACGTCCCGTAAGTTTTATCTTTGCTTATAATCCAGTTTACACTTCTAATTTTAAAACTGACTTAGAACTTCTTACCAATTCGTTTAGTGACTATTTTATTTTTGGTGATTTGAATGCACAACATGTGAGTTGGAATTGTATTTCAAACAATTCAGCTGGCAAAGAACTGTACAGACATCACTTAAGTTCAAGTTATTATGTATATCATCCGGATACACATACTAGATTCGGCCAAAATATAATTCCAGTCCAACCATCCACGGTTGATATTTTACTTACTAACTCTAACATTTCATTTTCGCAGTTACAGTCACATCCAAATATTTTACAGTCTGATCACACCCCAATATCTTGTTACATTTTTGGAACACCACAAAATCACTTTGTTACAGTTCCGTTGTATAATCAGGCTGATTGGCCAGCAATTAAATACTGGGTCGAGAATGAAATTAAGAATCATAATATCGGACAAATAGAGCTTAACAATATAAACCTAGATTCGTCATTAAATAAATTAGTTAGTATAGTTAAAGAAGCTTCTTCCAAGATTCCAATTGGCCAGAAAAATCCTTGGCAGAGGGAAATTTCAAATACGTCTAAAATGCTGATTACTCAGAGGAACAAGTATAACCGTAAACTTAAAAGATGTAGAGATCCTAGTTATAGAACTCAACTAATCAGCATTTTAAAACAGTTGAATCACTTAATTGATTTTCATTTGAAAAGGGATAGAAATGAAGCGTGGGCTAAATTCATTTCCAAACAGCCCTCCGGCTCTGAAAAGTTTTGGAAACTAACAAAAGCTTTAAAAGGTAGAAATTCTGCAATCCCCGATCTAAATATAAATGGGGAAGTTTTAAGTACCGGTGAAGCAAAAACATATGCCATTGCGGAAGTTTTTAGATGCAACAATAATATCACCAATAACAATTCATCACCTTTAGATAATGTAGTTCTAAATTATGTGCAGGAACTTAACAATGTAAATCTCGCTGACAGTGACAATTTTGAATTCACAGATGCAGTAGAGGTAAAGACATTTGTTTTTTCTTTAAAAAATAACAAAGCCCCAGGTTTAGACGGAATTAACAGCATTATTTTAAAAAATATGCCCGATTACTTTTTTGAAACTTTGAGCAAACTATTTAATTACTGCTTGAGAAATGGTCATTTCCCCATGATATTTAAAAAGGCCAGGGTTATACCTATTTTCAAAACTGGAAAAGATGCAAAATTGCCTTCCAGCTATAGGCCAATAAGCATTTTGAGCTTGTTGGATAAAGTCTTTGAAAAAATAATCCACAAAAGAATCGTAGAGTTCTCAGAACAGAATAACATTATACATCAGCAGCAGTTTGGATTCCGAAGAGAGCACTCTACGGTACATCAAATCAAACGAGTGGTTAATATTATTGAGAATAATAAAAGAAATCGTAGAAGTACAGGTATTATATTTCTTGACATTGAAAAGGCTTTCGATACAGTATGGCATAATGGCCTATTGTATAAACTTAACTCTTTTAGTTTTCCTTTATATTTACAAAAAATCATACAAAGCTTTTTAGACCAACGTTCATTTGTAGTTTTCGTGGAGCGCATCTCATCAGATGAAAAACATATACTCGCAGGTCTACCGCAAGGTTCCGTTTTGTCACCTACGCTTTATTCGTTATACACGTCAGATATCACTCTACGCAGGGATCAGGAAGCAGCATTTTATGCAGACGATAGTGCTTTCATTTGCAGCGGTAAGGTATCTAATTCATTAGTTAGGAAAATGCAAGAGAGCTTAAATTCAAGCCAAATATATTTTAATAAATGGAAAATAAAGGTCAATGATGATAAAACACAGGCCATTATTTTTCCATATAATAAGTCGCCAAAACGCATACCTTCTCAATCTATGTTGTGCCGTGGGAATGTTATACCTATAAAGTCAGAAATCAAGTATTTGGGCATTATAATGGATAAAAAACTAACATTTAAGCAACATGTCAACCAAATTTGTGAAAAAGCTATAAAGTGTGGTCGGGCATTGTTTCCCATACTCAACAGAAGATCTAAATTGAATATGAAAAACAAAATATTGTTATATAAAATGTGCATTCGACCAATTATGAGTTACAGCTGTCAAGTATGGTTTCATAAAACTGCGAAAACTCATACCAAAAAGCTTCAGATTATACAAAACAAGAATTTGAAAATAATTCATAATCTTCCTCGTAGGTATCCGACAAATTTACTTCACAGTAACTTTGGACACAAGATGATAAACGATTTCACTAGAGAACTGACACTGACATTTAATGAAAAATGCAGACTGTCAAACTTTGAATCAATAAGGAATTTACAAGGTAATCACTAAGATTCGTTCGTTAAGAATGAATGTATTAGTGATTATCCAAACAAATATTTTTATAACTTCCATAGAGATCAAAAAGGTTTTTGTGAGCTATTTTCCTTAAGGCTGTATATTTATTGTTATTAGTTTTGTAAATTTAATTATAAGACTCTTATTGTTGTAGTACTTATAGTAAAATCTCATACCTCTGTACCTTTTATATTTTAAACTTGTAAATAAAGACTTTTATTAAAAAAAAAAAAAAAAAACTTAAGCAAGGCGAGTTGATATCAGGTGAGTCCATATTCTTCCTTTATACTTTTGTTTTAATTGCTTCTTATTTTTTTGTTGTATTTTATTTCGTAGTTTTAATTTTTTTCTTATAACAGGTGGTGTTGATAGCCCAGCTGAATTTTGTTTGTTTACGTTTTTTGGAGGAAGGTTTTGTCAAAATTTGTTTATTTAGAAACATTAAAAAGAGAAACAAAATGAAACGAAAAAATAAATTATTTAAAAAAGGCGTTACATATGAATGTGTTGATTTTTTTATTTTAAATTTTTACTACTCACAACACAATAACACATACACAAATTTTCATCACATTTTAACAATTTAAAGGAGCTGCGGAGGGTCCAGATTGTTTTTTTATGTTTTTATTTTAATTGCTTTTTATATTTTAGTTCTATTTTTTTCTTCGTTTTTTCTTTTAGTAAAAATAAACATACACATTAGGTTTGTTCTTTAATTAAAAATAGTTAATAAATTTATTTTTCGTTGTTTGCTAGTCATGCAGCCAGCAGCTCTAGAAACATTGTAGGTCGTTTTAACATCTTTCAGGGATCTTTACACATAAGATTAATAAGCCCTTAAATTATTTTGTGTAAAAAAATAATTCAATGCAATATTGTTCATAAATGTTGGAAGTTTCTGCTTCGAAAGTAAGCGAACACAGCCAACAAATAAATTGGATTTTTATTATAAA
The DNA here is from genome assembly GCA_949628195.1 of Phasia obesa. Taxonomy (NCBI): domain Eukaryota; kingdom Metazoa; phylum Arthropoda; class Insecta; order Diptera; family Tachinidae; genus Phasia; species Phasia obesa. The sequence continues at coordinate 55,785,722 of OX451217.1, forward strand.
ACGTTATGGGTAATTAGCATAATATTAAATAATTAATATTTAAATTCCCAAAAATTTTATTAATAACACAGCATTTTTTTACATTTTTCTTTGATATTAATTAAGCCGAATTAATTTATTTTGAGAGGCAGCCGACCAAAAAAAATCAAAATACATGTTGTTTTTTATTGTTGTATATATATATATATATATGTGTATATATATATATATATGTGTATATATATATATATATATATATATATATATATATATATATATATATATATATATATATATATATATATATATATATATATATATATTTATTAATAACACAGCTAATCTAACTCCAGAGCCTTTGAACCATGGAGGGTTGTTTACTGTTGGTGCAATGTTGTAGAGATGGCGGCCATGTTGAGAGTTGTTCCAACAGTGTTGCCAGGATGAAAGTGTTGATGATCGGTCTAGGGCTGCTAGGTCCGAGACGAAAATGCAATTTATATCTACATTATAAGGATGTGAGGAAGCGACTTTATCAACATATTCATTTCCAGCGATGCCCATGTGGCTTGGTATCCATAAAAAGTGAACTGTGACGCATCGTAGGCTTAGGATATAAAGAAGCTTCCTAATTTCAAAGATGTAGGGATGAGAGTGACTTGAAGGAGGGGATGTAAGTGCTGTAAGGTCTGATTTGCTGTCACACAAAATTAAAAAATGCTTATGTCAATTATGGCAAGCGATTCTACAGTGTATATAGATGCATTAGGGTGCAGGGGAAAGTAACCGTCGATTTTTAACTCCGAAAATCATATTCTACAACCCACACTTGAGCCTGATTTAGAGCCATCAGTATACAAAAAGTTAAATTTTTTCCATTTTTTTCGCACGTATTTGGAGAAGGTTGAGCATATCTCTCCTGGTGTTGTAGACTTTTTGTTAATAGGGAGAAAGTTTACCACTATTTTGAAGTTTGAGTTTTTAATTTTGTAATAGTCTACTAATGTAATTTTATGCTGATAATTTAAGAGCTCGAGTATAAATTTACGAGCTGGATGTTCTTCATTTGATATGTTTTTTACTATTATTTTGTTTGTGAGAAGCTTCAAGCGTTCCGGAAGAGGCATTATGTTAGCTAATTGCTCACGACATAACGTGTATGTGGATGTCATAGCACCTATGGTGATGCGAAGGCATTTCCATTGTATCCTTTGTAGTTTAATGAAATCATTTTCAGAGCAGTCTAGAAGTATGGGTGCCATATATTCAAGGATTGATCTAATGAGACCAACATACAGATGAAGTAGACATGTGGAATCAGAGCCCCAGGAGACACCACAGAGTGAGCGTAAGATATTGACGTACTTAAAACATCTTTTTGAGATGTAGTTTATATGATATTTCAGAGACAACTTTTTATGGAAAATAAAGCCAAGAAAATTGAAGCTGTCTACATATTCTATGTACTCATCTCCCATTGTAAGTGCAGGAGCACGATGAGCGGATCTCGTTCTACTAAACATCATAGCCTTTGTTTTGTTTGTTGATAGATCTAAATGAAGGCGTTTGAGTCCATCTCTTAGTTGGGAGATTGCGGTTTGTATCGTGTTTCTGGCCAGAGATGCATCCTTGTCTGCAATGAACAGTACGGTGTCGTCCGCATAACCCAGTATTTGAACCCCACTCGGCAGATCCATAAAGATTTTGTTAATATATATGTTAAAGCAAATAGGACTTAGGACGCATCCCTGAGGGACACCAGTGGAAGACCTACGCTTAGTTTCATTTTGGCCATTTATAATTATTAGGTTCTTATGTTGAAAAATGATATTACAAAATTTATTTGGTATTATTAATCTCGTTAAGAAGAGCGCAGAGTAAGCCGGTATTAACATTATCAAATGCTCCCTTAATGTCAAGAAATACTGCACAAACAGACTTTTTTGTAGGAAATTAAGTCTAAATAATTATAATTTTCTTTATCTCCCGTCTCCATTACCCGCCATCTTCATTTGCTATCAACATGTCTTAACAAAAGTCAAACTTCATATAAAAAAAACCTAGTATTAAAAATAATGTTTTTTATATTAAGTTTGACTTTTATTAAGACATATTAGCGACAAATGTAGACGGGGGTTTAGACATTAACATGTCTTAACAAAAGTCAAAATTCATATAAAAAAAAAACATGAACATGACTTTTGTTAAGACATATTGATAGCAAATGAAGAGTTTATCAGAATTTGGCAACACTATTTTTACGAAGTATGTCAGAGTAAAAATAAAAAGAAGAAGATTGTTTATTCTCGTTACACAATGAGAATTACTTTTCACTCTCATGCATTTAGACAATTGCAAATTGCAAAGTGTTGGCAGCAAATTTCCTATTCCTCAAAACGATTTCCATCTACTAGAAAACTTCTCGAAATGTCTGAAGAAACAAAAACAACACCTATTAATTACCCAAGTGCCCGAAAAGATGCGAGTTATGTGGAAAGTTTTCATGGCGTAGAAATCAAAGATGTCTATCGCTGGTTGGAGGATCCCGACTCTGAGGAAACAAAAAAGTATGTCGATTTGCAAAATAAAATAAGTCAACCGTTCTTGGAGAATTTTGATGCTTGGAAAAAAATTAATGATAAATTATCAAAATTGTGGAATTATGAGAAATATGGTTGTCCCTTGAAACATGGAAACTATTATTACTTTTATAAAAATACCGGACTTCAAAATCAGAGCGTTTTGTATCAGCAAGACACGCTGGATGGTGAGCCACGTTTATTTTTTGATCCCAATGCCCTTTCAGCTGATGGCACTATTGCTTTGGCTCAAAAATCTTTTTCGGAAGATGGTAAATATATGGCATATGGTTTGAGTGAAAGTGGTTCAGATTGGGTAAAGATCTATGTGCGTATGGTGGAAACTGGCAAAGATCTAGATGAGGTTTTGGAAAAGGTAAAATTTTCCGATATATCATGGACAAAGGATAACAAAGGTTTCTTCTACGGTCGCTATCCAGGCCAAGAAGGAAAAACTGATGGATCTGAGACAAAACAAAATGAATTCCAAAAACTTTACTATCACTATTTAGGTAAACCTCAAGAACAGGATATACTGATTGCCGAGTTTCCAGAAGAACCAACATGGCGCATTCAATCAGAAGTGTCTGATTGCGGCAAATATCTAATAATGCCCATAGTCAAAGACTGCCGTGATAATATACTCTACTATGCAAATCTGGAGGAAAACGGTGAAATTACTGGGAAACTAAAAGTTCATAAGATTGTTGAGAAATTCGAGTCAGATTACCATTATGTTACAAATGTGGGCTCCAAAGTATATTTTAGAACGAACAAAAATGCTCCAAATTATCGTATCATAGCCATTGATTTTGATAATTACGCCGAAGAAAAATGGGAAACTCTCATTCCCGAACATGAGACTGATGTTCTCGACTGGGCGCGCTGTGTGGATAATGACAAACTCGTTCTTTGTTATATAAAAGACGTCAAGAGTGCCTTGCAAGTAAATTCTTTGAAAAATGGAAAGTTGATTAATTATTTTGAGTTGGATATTGGTACAGTCGTGTCCTTCTCGGGAGAAAAGAAATATTCTGAGATATTCTACAATTTTTCTTCATTCCTTAATCCAGGAACAATATACCATTACGATTTCAAGTGGAACAATTTCAAGTCAAAAGTATTACGTGAAATAAAATTAAATTTAGAAAACTTCTCAGCAGCCAAATATAAAGTAGAACAAATATTTTATAAAAGCAAAGATGGCACCAAAGTGCCCATGTTCATAATTTACAAAAATACCGATGCTATAAAACCAAGACCTTGCCTTTTGTATGGATACGGTGGTTTTAATATAAGTATGCAGCCTTCCTTTAGCATTTCGGGTCTCATGTTTATTGACTCCTTCGATGGCATATTGGCTTACCCTAATTTACGCGGTGGTGGCGAATATGGGGAAAAATGGCATAATGCTGGTCGTTTATTAAACAAACAAAATGTATTTGATGATTTCCAATCGGCAGCCGAATATCTAATTGCCAACAATTATACTACTAAAGATCGTTTGGTAATTCAAGGTGGTTCAAATGGCGGTCTTCTTGTAGGTGCTTGCATTAATCAAAGACCGGATCTGTTTGGTGCTGCTGTTGCTCAAGTGGGTGTTATGGATATGTTGCGTTTTCATAAATTTACCATTGGTCATGCTTGGTGTTCAGATTACGGCAGTCCCAATGAAAAGGAACATTTCGTAAACTTATTAAAATATTCACCACTTCACAATGTACATACCCCAAAATCTAAAGATGAGGAGTACCCATCGACTCTTATACTTACAGCTGATCATGATGATCGTGTCAGTCCTTTGCATTCACTTAAGTTTTCGGCTGCTCTTCAGGAGGCCGTTCGCACTTCTGATTATCAAAAGAATCCCATATTATTGCGTGTGTACAGTAAGGCTGGGCATGGTGCCGGAAAGCCAACGTCGAAACGCATTGAAGAGGCTACCGATGTTCTAACGTTCATGCTCAAAAGTCTTAAGGTTGAAAATGTTAATATTTAAAACTCTAATAAACAAATCAATATCTGTTTCTATTAACAAAGAAGATTAACTACTTGCATTGCCATCTTTTGTATGTATAAACAAATTAAGAATTGTTATTAACTATTTATACGTAGATATAAATCACATCGTATTCAAATCTTAAACTCCTTCAAACGTTTTGTTAGTTCATAATAATAATATATAATTTTTTACATCCTTTATAAATTGTTAAAATATAAAATAAATGCATTTCATAACAGCTAAAATGTATTTTTTATTGAATTTTATTTCGATTCGGTTTCTTTTGTTTTTGAACATTTTATTTAAAAATAATAACATTTTGTTATTAGGAGTTTTTTTTTGTAGGTTTTCGTAAAAAAAACAATGGGTATGTTTTTTCGATATTATTATTATTCAGCATATTCCATCAAGAACATAAGCTGTCTACATAGAGTCTCCAAGCTTTTCTCTCCATTGCAATAAAGTATAATTCGTTGAATGATTTATCGGTTTCTTTGAATATTGTGCGCCTCCATGTAGTTTTCGGTCTTCCTCGTTTCCTTGAGCCTTGGGGGTTCCACTCAAGTGCTGCGTGGCATATTTCGTTGTATGGCTTTTTAAGCGTGTGACCAATCCATTTGTATTATCTTCTTTTTATTTGCGAGTTGATATTGTCCTCACCAGCGATTTGAAGGAGTTGTTCAATGGTGATAACTCTAGACCATCATATTTTTAAAATATGTATGTATATCGTAGGCATCGGTTTGTAAATGCATCTACATTTTGTTTTATAGCTTCGTTTACCGACCATGTTTCGAAGCTGTACAAAAGAACGCTTTTCACGCAAGAGTTGTAAATGTGAATCTTTGTCTTAGGGGAGAGTGCGTTTGAATTCCATATATTGCGAAGGTTGTAAAACGTTGATCTGTCTTTTTGTATACGCGAATCTACATCTTCTAACGCACCACCGTCTGGAGTTATTAGCTACCCAAGTAGCAAAATTTGTCAGCGATTTGTATTGCCTTGTGAATAATAAAAATTGGATTTTGCCAGCATTTAACAGTCATGCACTTTGTCTTATCTGCTTTGATTCGTAGGCCATATTTTGCAACCGTTGAAGTAAATATATCTATTTTCCTTTGCATGTCATCTTTCTTCGCAGCCAGCAGTACTAGATCATCCGCATAGTCGAGGTTTGAAAGTTGACCGTTTATTCCCCACTGTAGCCCTCTACTCGCACCAGATACGGATGACATTATGTCGTCAAGAACTGTGACAAAAAGTATAGGGGATAACTTCAAACTATTTTGCCTAAATAACACCAGAGGCGCTGCAATACTGTTCTAAAAATAATCATAACGTGCAATTGCAATGTTGCCAGAATCGAAGCTTTACTATCACACTAACCATCTGTCTTATCTACTACTATCCCTTTCCAAAGGAAGTACCACAGTTAATATAGGCATTAACTGCCTGAGTGGTACTTCTCTTTAAAAAAAAAGTGTTGAGTTGTATTCATTACATTGCTCTATTATTAGTCGGAGGCTGTTAATTTGGTCAACGCAGGAACGATTGGGACGGAATCCTGCGTAATTGCTCATCCAAGGTGGTAAGGATCCGATTTAATATATGTACATAATCTTATTAAACATTTTTTATACGGCAGGTGAAAGTGTAATACCTCTCCAGTTCGCGCATTGTCTAATATCTTCTTTTTTTGGGATTTTAATAATAAGGCTCTCTTTCCAGGCTTTCGGAATAATTTCTGACATCCATATTTTCGTAAATAATGGGTGCAAGATAGATGCAGTAGCTCTGGGATCCAGTTTGAAAAGGTCAGCAGGTAAGTTATCAATTCCTGGAGATTTGTAGGATTTAAGTTGAACGATTGCGAGTATTATTTCGTCTTGGTCCGGGGGTTCTACATTGATTGGGTTTGCAAGATGATATGCAGCGTTAGTTTGTGCCTGCTGCGGTACTGAAAAAAGCTCGTCGTTCTTATGATTGAGAACTTCTTCGAAATGTTCTCTCCATCTGTTTAATGTGTACGATACTAGTAACGATTATGCCCGATTTGTCTTTGATTTGTGTGTTGGACCTTGATTTCCTGTCGGAGAGCATTCTGATTATATCAAAAACAGTTTTCATATTTCCATCAGCGGCTGCTGCTTCAGATGAAAGGTTGTTAACGTAGTTCCGTAGAAATAATGTGTTCACGTTCCAAGTTCTAATTCGTATCCGGGGGCGTATGTTCGTTTGATTATTTTATCTTGTTTTTCTATTTGTAGTAATCACTTTTAATTTCGGCTTCATTAGGTGATGGGCCTAGTGTCGCCTAGTTTAATCCCGGGGCTGCCGGTTCTTGTATGGTTATTACAAGAAGGTCTTGAAGGCTTGGAGCCTGCCTCTTGCTGACTTTGGCTCTGATCACTTAATTCGGAGCAAGATGTTATAAAAAGGTTATACCGCCTCACGATCGGTCGTCATTGCCTCATTTGTGTAAACAGGGTTCGGCGCGAGAAGCCAGAGGTTGACATTTGCTCTTGAGAGGCTGTAGGTGTCGCATCAAGAACCAAGAACCCCTTTTTTTTCGATATAACGTTAAATTAAATGTCCCAACACGTCTTTACTATCAAATTGTACGCGTTGTGTAGAAACAAAACAAGGAATTAATTTTTATTGCTAACAATGTAAAAGCAACACTATAACGCCAGCGACTTAATTAAATTGGCCTCATCGGTACAGTTCTTACGTTAGAAATCAAATTTATGAAATGCGCCTATTATTAAGATTGAACCACTTCAAACCTGTATATACAGAGCTATGCTATACTATGCACAATGAGTGTGATTGTCGAATAACTCGGCTTTCGAGAAAAGGATAAGATAAATTTAAATTCACAGCCAAAACTTGTTTAGTACAATTTCAGTACAATTTAAAAAGCCGGTTGGTGCAATTTAATAAATTTCATTTACCACGCTTGGAAAGAGCTTTTCGAAGCGAGGCACCCCTGGATGCCGCAGCATACAATACGATAAGCCTAACCTTAGGTATGGGTTCTGTCCCTGGATACCTTCCTCTCCTCTAGCTTGCGAAGGAGCTCCAACCTACGCGAACACTCCTTTGAGCTTGCCGCATTTCCCTTACAGGGTCAGTAACTGAAGTCTGTGTTCTGTCCTAGAGGAAGTTCTTGACAATTACTAGAGCCATGCAGCCCCCCGCAATTAAAACATCTATACAGCATTCGGTGGCAGCTAAACATTGGGTAATTCCTGTTCGCCTAAATGTTCTAATATTTATACTATAGTGCAAAACGTATCGGAAAGAACTAGTCTATATCTGAGTCTCTTCTCATCCTTACAATCGAATCCCAATTCTCCCAATCTTATTTAAATTGATCTGGAAACAATTCAAATACGCCAAAATTACATTTATACTTATACATAAGTATAAAAGTACACCTTAAGGTAAAACCTATACGTTCTGAAAATCTTCAAGAATGTAGACCTCTATGTTTGCAAACCTTTTCTCTTAAATTTTGATATAATTTGTATGAATTATTTCCTTATTTATAGAATCAATTATACTTTTAACATTTATACAACATTTATTTTGGTCTGCAGACAATTCAAATACGTCAAAATTCCATCTGACTTAAAAGAGTCAGAATAAAGGCGTTTAGGGGTATACAAATGGATTCGCTTTGACCGTTACCTAGTAACGAAAGTTTGTTATTTTAAAATAATTTTTCTTTTATAAAGAAACCGTTTTGTAACTAATATTAAAGAATATAATTAATTTAAAAAAATATTTAATCTCCTCAATGTCTTCAAGAAAGAATTCATTTAAAAATTATTCAGACTTTTCTTCAAACTCGACAACTCCTAACAATCAAAATAACATTTATAATGCCAGTGCAGACACTGAGGATAAGTCAATAAATTTAAATGAGTTTTTGGAGTTTTTAAATTTATCGTGTCATGTCAATGACATGATTTCCCATAATAATGATGAATGTCAGAAACAACATAAGGAGCATATTCAAAACGGTAAATTTTCTGGTGAAGCAGTGCCCGCAGAATATGGAAACAGTTCAAAAATCTATGGAGCAAATAGACGAATTAATTTTCGAAGATTATCTAAAAATCGTTTAGTAAATGATTTATTTGGTTTTAATCACAGCAAAGTACCTTCAGAAGCTGAGGATCCAAGAGACAACGACGCCAATAGTAGTGGTGATACAACTTGCACAAAACGACGTACTTCAACGATAGTGACAAATTCCAAAACAACAAAGTTTTCAAGTAAATATGAAGGAGGTTTGCATCTGAAATTAAATGAAAAATTGGATTATGTTTTAAATGAGGGTATTTTGGATGCAGTTCTACCTTTTATTTGTCCAGTACCATTACCACCTAACTTAAATACTCGTTTGAAACTTAAACAGAGAGAAACAAAAGTCCATAAAATTACTGCATGTGATGATAAAGCTGAAGTTGAAGGAACAACAGCAAGCAAGGAGAGCAGCTCTAAAGTAAAAGGTAAATCAAGTGTTGCACAAATCAAAAGTTCAACATTAACAAGCGCTACTAAAAAAGAGTAAGTTCCTAAATCGTTAGTGAATTGATTTATTAATAATAACTACCCTAATTTGTTTGCTCAAGTCCTGATGTTGTAATACATGTTTGTGACGAGGTTAAAAATATGTCTAAGGATTTTATGTGTCCTCAGAGTTTGCTCGTCAGCAAGATGGGTTATTTTGCCGATGTTACTGCCGGTCAAAAACTGGAGGATATGGATATATCAGTTCATTGCGACCTACAAATATTTGAATGGCTCATGAAGTGGGTAAAATCTGAAAATGGTAGCAGCAGCAGCGCAAGCGCACCAATTTTAAATGTGAATAATGTTGTTCCCATTTTAGTTTCAGCTTGTTTTTTACAGGTAATTATTATTATTATTATTGTTATTTTTATTAATTATTAGATTTACATTTAATTTAAAATCTAATAAAACAATTCGAGGAGCGCTACATAGACTATCGGTTCCAGATAGAAAATTTTAGTAACAATTTGATATACATAAGTATGTCTTAGTTGTTTCTTATTAATGATATAAACAATAAATAGGAATTTAATTAACGGTTCCAGTCGAAATTATAATCTTATATATTTTAATTATATTCTCATTAGTGGAGTCTTCCTTTGATGGTTCCAAAAATAACAAGTATAGCATTCTAATATTGAGTTGAATCAAGTAGAATATGGCTAGTAGAGATAGGGAGTCCACATACAGAACAGGGTGATGGCGTTGTTTTTTTCTGATAAGATAACTATGTATGTATATTGAGGTTACAGGAATACAATTCACTTTTGTTAAACAATTCACTCACAATTAACTTTTTGTAAGGCGGATGGTAACAATTAGTCCAAAATGCATTTTTCTCTTATACATATTTACTTTTTTATATATTTTTGGATAATAATTTTTCCGATATACGTCAGATTGGATTGATTGATTATTAATTGAACAATAGATAAACTATCTGTAAATCTTACAGCTTTGAGTTGTTCGCAAATGCTTCAGCAGCAAGGATTAATGTATTGGATTGATTGATTATTAATTGAACAATAGATAAACTATCTGTAAATCTTACATCTTTGAGTTGTTCGCAAATGCTTCAGCAGCAAGGATTAATGTAAAATCCGAAAGAATCTTTGGACAAAGAATTTCACCATTATCGTTGACAACGACGTTGGGTACATGTATACACCATTTATAATTTTTGTCTATCTGTGAAAAAAGTACATCATTTGTTCGTCAAATCCTGTTCCATTTTGAGATACAATTTTATATGTCGTTAGAAGTGTTTTAATTAGTAAATTTTGTAAATGAGTACATAAATCTTTTAAAAAGAACCAAGAAGGGTACATTGATAGATCTTTATCTCAATTGATTTAGGAATTCTCAAAAATTCGACCGAGGATGATTCCATTCGTTGACTTACACAGTGCAACACGGAAAAAAATAACCATATACGGACACCACTACGTGATAAAAGACCAAAAAAAAAGACCCCTGTCTCCCAGTTTTGCCCAAAGGTAGCGCTTAGGTAGCCGCAAAAGTGAAAAATTTCCCGAAAATTTTTAAATTCATTTCGGCTACTTAAGCGCTATCTAAACGGTGTTAAGAATCATTCCTAGGAAGTTCATATGTTCTAGAAAGTTGTTTATTGAGATCTTAGGTTCATTTTTGTAGTTGATTGTTTCTTTGAATTTTGAACGGTTTCCTACCTATGTACCTGAACAGGGGAAAAAGGTAAAAAAAAAATTAATTTTTTAAAGTTTTTTTGCGATTTTGACCTTGAAGAAGTTTTTTTGATTTTATATGTTAACAATATTTGTTCTTTATGACAAGAGCTACAACTTTGCCTCAGAGAGTATATCAAAATTTCAAACGGTTTGCAAAATATGAGCTTGAGTAAATGATCATTTTTTTGCAAAAATAACATCGAGGCCCCACATCTTTGAGGGACCATAAAAAAACCTGGAGGACTTTGGGCAAAACTGGGAGACAGGGGTCTTTTTTTTTTGGTCTTTTATGACGTAGTGGTGGTTATTTTGCCATGACTTAAAAAATTACACAGTGTGTTAGTTTAGCAGTTGATTGTTTACCTACATCTTCATCAGAATTCTTTGGATGCGTAATTTTGGGTATTAATTGGATTTTGCCTCGTGTATCCGTTCTTCAAGTGATGGTAAGCCAGATTCGGGATGTACATGTACTACATATTTCGAAAAAGAAAAAAACATACTAAATCTTCATAACAAATTTTAAGGTTTTTATTTTTGTGAGACCGAACAACTGACCAACTAAATTACTATAGACCTGTTTTGATGAACAACTTAAAATGAAATATATACGTAAAAATATTCGAAATTCAAATTAGATGTGAAAAAAAATTGAGCCATCCTCTTCAATTATCTAAAAACCACAAAATTCCATCAGTACTAAGTGGAATGTAATTTATTTTTGTTAACGGCTGAGCATCGTTTTGACATAGGACCAAAAAGTTTTTGGCATGTCTCAATCGGAATATTACTCCATGCTCCTTTTACTAATGCCCACAGGTGATCTTTATTAACTATTCGCCACAAGTTCTCAATGGGTTTAAGACTGGCAACTGAGCAGGCCAGCTTAAAACATCACCGCCGTATTTTTCAAACCAATCTTTTTCCCACTTCGATGTGTGTTTCGGGTCACTGTCTTGCTGAAACACAAATTGAAACTGCATTTTCCATTTTGCGTAAGGCATCACAAAACTATTAAGCTGATTTGTCTAAAAATAGCATCCATTCTTTCTTCGACCCGTATGCTAGGCCCTGTTCCATAATATTAGAAATATTCCCATATATTTTGCTGGAGTGGTCCTAAATGCATAAATACTTCTGATCTGACCATGGTTCTACTCTTAAATTTGTATGGTGTACTCACTAGGCAACATTTAAAAATATGTGTCCATCTCCACACCATCTCAATAACTTTAAGAAAACATTTTTTAAATATAAGAAAAAAATTTGTAACAATTTTGTTTTTTCATTATTAATATCAAATTAAAGCATATGAAATCTCCTTTAAAATGAGCTATTACTTAACTTCCTAGGTATTAGAATACAGTGAAACCTCTCATAACCGGACACTCACCGTCGCGGTATTTTTTCCGGTTATTAGAGGTGTCTGTCAATGTTTTTTATTTGTTGGAATGCAACAAAGTCGTCTATAGCAAAATGCTTCAAACGGGTAATTTATTTTGAAAAAGTACCAGATATTGGAATATTTTGACATATAGTCCTTGTGAACCAATAAAGCACATTTTGACTACTTCAGCGCCACCCGCTCTAACAAACATTCCTTTTGTTTTTATTAATTTATGTGGCTTGTGTTTGCCAATATTAAATCTTAAAACAAAAAAAAAAAATGTAACAAATTCACGCACCGAGTTTTTCTCTTTCTAACCGACCTCAAAAAAAGAAGAAGGTTAGCAATTCGTTTGAATGTTGCTTTTTTTTGCTTCTATGTATGTGCCCGCAGAACTTTGCCATTTCTGAACCGATTTTAAAATTTTTTCTTTATTTAAAAGGTTACAGATTGGTCCCGTTTTAAAAACAATTCATTATTTTAAAAATTAAAGGGCCTCCCCATACAACATACATATGTGAGAGATATTTTGAACAATATTTTTTTTTTAAATTTAGTGTCCGGTTCCGGTTATGGGAATGCATTTGTATGGAAAAATCAAAGAACATGTTAGATCTACAAAACTTAGCCGGTTAATAAAGGTGTCCGGTTATGGTGGGTTTCCGATATGAGAGGTTTTAATGTATATACATACATAGTATGCCTTTTGGTTTTGCCAATAGATATTTTGGCACCAGTTTTAAAACACTGATGCCAGAATATTATAAATTATTGCATACAGGTTATACCATGTCAAAACAACATTTTCAAATTTCGTTGAAGATTTTTTATCTTCTTGACTCTCTGAATCCAAATATAATTTTAAACAAATTCTACTTCTTACAGTTTTTTTAGCTATAAATTAATAAAAATTCAGAAATATCACAGCCACGTCGTGGGCGTCCTGACAATATTTTTCTCGGTTTTGCTTTGAAAATATTCCACACCAAATGAAAGACTCTTACTTTTATAGTGCTTCAGTTATGGTTTATGTACTTAATTTATATTAAGGTACCCATCCCTCGGAAAATTCTAAAATTTATAAAAAATTCCAAAAATTATTGTAAACCTCTGTCAGTGGTGTTTAAAATATTTTAATAACAATGTAATTCCACAAAGTAAAAATACAAATTTTAATCAACTTGCGCCAGCTGTTGCGTAATAGTTTCTAAAATATCCCACTTTCAAAAATAAAAAAGTGTGTGGTGAAAACAACCGTGTTGAAAATTTTAAGCCGAAAATTTCAGCACCTTTAAACCGGAAATTGGGGTTTTCACTGTTTTTTCTCCACTTTCTCTTGGAAATAAGATATTTTTGTGGAAAAAAGTATCCTATATTAGGATCAGCATACTAAGGTACCTCCTCACAAAAATGTTTTTTTTTTTTTTTTTTTTTTTAAAGTCTTTATTTACAAGTTTAAAATATAAAAGGTACAGAGGTATGAGATTTTACTATAAGTACTACAACAATAAGAGTCTTATAATTAAATTTACAAAACTAATAACAATAAATATACAGCCTTAAGGAAAATAGCTCACAAAAACCTTTTTGATCTCTATGGAAGTTATAAAGAAATTTGTTTGGATAATCACTAATACATTCATTCTTAACGAACGAATCTTAGTGATTACCTTGTAAATTCCTTATTGATTCAAAGTTTGACAGTCTGCATTTTTCATTAAATGTCAGTGTCAGTTCTCTAGTGAAATCGTTTATCATCTTGTGTCCAAAGTTACTGTGAAGTAAATTTGTCGGATACCTACGAGGAAGATTATGAATTATTTTCAAATTCTTGTTTTGTATAATCTGAAGCTTTTTGGTATGAGTTTTCGCAGTTTTATGAAACCATACTTGACAGCTGTAACTCATAATTGGTCGAATGCACATTTTATATAACAATATTTTGTTTTTCATATTCAATTTAGATCTTCTGTTGAGTATGGGAAACAATGCCCGACCACACTTTATAGCTTTTTCACAAATTTGGTTGACATGTTGCTTAAATGTTAGTTTTTTATCCATTATAATGCCCAAATACTTGATTTCTGACTTTATAGGTATAACATTCCCACGGCACAACATAGATTGAGATGGTATGCGTTTTGGCGACTTATTATATGGAAAAATAATGGCCTGTGTTTTATCATCATTGACCTTTATTTTCCATTTATTAAAATATTTTTGGCTTGAATTTAAGCTCTCTTGCATTTTCCTAACTAATGAATTAGATACCTTACCGCTGCAAATGAAAGCACTATCGTCTGCATAAAATGCTGCTTCCTGATCCCTGCGTAGAGTGATATCTGACGTGTATAACGAATAAAGCGTAGGTGACAAAACGGAACCTTGCGGTAGACCTGCGAGTATGTGTTTTTCATCTGATGAGATGCGCTCCACGAAAACTACAAATGAACGTTGGTCTAAAAAGCTTTGTATGATTTTTTGTAAATATAAAGGAAAACTAAAAGAGTTAAGTTTATACAATAGGCCATTATGCCATACTGTATCGAAAGCCTTTTCAATGTCAAGAAATATAATACCTGTACTTCTACGATTTCTTTTATTATTCTCAATAATATTAACCACTCGTTTGATTTGATGTACCGTAGAGTGCTCTCTTCGGAATCCAAACTGCTGCTGATGTATAATGTTATTCTGTTCTGAGAACTCTACGATTCTTTTGTGGATTATTTTTTCAAAGACTTTATCCAACAAGCTCAAAATGCTTATTGGCCTATAGCTGGAAGGCAATTTTGCATCTTTTCCAGTTTTGAAAATAGGTATAACCCTGGCCTTTTTAAATATCATGGGGAAATGACCATTTCTCAAGCAGTAATTAAATAGTTTGCTCAAAGTTTCAAAAAAGTAATCGGGCATATTTTTTAAAATAATACTGTTAATTCCGTCTAAACCTGGGGCTTTGTTATTTTTTAAAGAAAAAACAAATGTCTTTACCTCTACTGCATCTGTGAATTCAAAATTGTCACTGTCAGCGAGATTTACATTGTTAAGTTCCTGCACATAATTTAGAACCACATTATCTAAAGGTGATGAATTGTTGTTGGTGATATTATTGTTGCATCTAAAAACTTCCGCAATGGCATTTGCTTTTGCTTCACCGGTACTTAAAACTTCCCCATTTATATTTAGATCGGGGATTGCAGAATTTCTACCTTTTAAAGCTTTTGTTAGTTTCCAAAACTTTTTAGAGCCGGAAGGCAGTTTGGAAATGAATTTAGTCCACGCTTCATTTCTATCCCTTTTCAAATGAAAATCAATTAAGTGATTCAACTGTTTTAAAATGCTGATTAGTTGAGTTCTGTAACTAGGATCTCTACATCTTTTAAGTTTACGGTTATACTTGTTCCTCTGAGTAATCAGCATTTTAGACGTATTTGAAATTTCCCTCTGCCAAGGATTTTTCTGGCCAATTGGAATCTTGGAAAAAGCTTCTTTAACTATACTAACTAATTTATTTAATGACGAATCTAGGTTTATATTGTTAAGCTCTATTTGTCCGATATTATGATTCTTAATTTCATTCTCGACCCAGTATTTAATTGCTGGCCAATCAGCCTGATTATACAACGGAACTGTAACAAAGTGATTTTGTGGTGTTCCAAAAATGTAACAAGATATTGGGGTGTGATCAGACTGTAAAATATTTGGATGTGACTGTAACTGCGAAAATGAAATGTTAGAGTTAGTAAGTAAAATATCAACCGTGGATGGTTGGACTGGAATTATATTTTGGCCGAATCTAGTATGTGTATCCGGATGATATACATAATAACTTGAACTTAAGTGATGTCTGTACAGTTCTTTGCCAGCTGAATTGTTTGAAATACAATTCCAACTCACATGTTGTGCATTCAAATCACCAAAAATAAAATAGTCACTAAACGAATTGGTAAGAAGTTCTAAGTCAGTTTTAAAATTAGAAGTGTAAACTGGATTATAAGCAAAGATAAAACTTACGGGACGTCCACTTCTTTTAACTTCCACAGAGATATTTTCTATGGTTATTGTTTTAATCTTTGGTAACAACTTATGATCTATGTAATTTTTAACCGCTATAAGCACACCCCCACCATGTGTTTGACGGTCTTCTCTGTATATTTTGTAGCCTCCAAATTTTAACCTATGATACGGCTTCAGGAACGTTTCATTAAGAAGTAGAATATCAATATTTTTCTCATGGAGAACTTTTTCGAGCTGTGCAGCTGCTGACTCAGTTGTTATGCCTTGAGCATTCCAGTGCATAACGTATACATTTTGACTACCCATGATTTTATATAGCATGCTTGAGCATCATGCCAAGCACTCTTAATTTGTCAAATTTATTTCGACATTTTTCTAGTGCATCCACAGCACTAAAGAAGATTTCTAACAATCTCTCGTTAGATAAACCATCATCGTTGTTGCTGTCGCGGGGTCTGTTTTTCGAAACCTCAGAGTACAAACTTTTCCTTTGGAAGGTGTGCTCTCGTGAATCAGTTGGTTGACTCTGACTTGACAGGTGTGGGAACTCAGTCTCATCATACACATGATTAATTCTCGACTTGTTGAAATTAGGTCTAGACTTAGAAGTTAATCGTAGGCGCATTTCTAAATAATCTTTACGGCAAGGGCATTTAGGATCGTCGGACCTGTGATTCGAGTTTCTTAAGTTCTTTTGGCTACATTTGTGGCATTTATAAACAACATTACTCCCTTGAGTGTTTTGGCCAATACACACTCAGTCTGGTCGTGATTGCCAGCACAAACTGCGCAGACGATAACTCTATTGCAGTTTTTAGCTCCATGTCCGTACATAGAGCACTTCGTACATTGCGTAGGCCCTTTATTCCCTTTAAGAGGTCTTCTCCAGTAAACAGCAATATTGCAAAAGTACTTTATTTTCATAATATCATTTTTTGACACTTCTTGTTTGTTAAACTCAATCAAGTATATAGCGTCATCAGCTGTAGTCCTTTTGGTTACTATTTCTTTGACACTTACTGGGTTTATGTTGTGCATTTTAACAAATTCCTCCTTTAAAAGCTTTGCGTCTGTTCTTGGCAAACCAAATAACACTAACTTAAAGTTCTTTACGTCTTTAACTTCGTGTGTATAAAAACTGTACTTCAGTTCACTCAGCTTTTTTAACGCAGCTTCATACAGGACCATTGTATTGCATGTAACCTTAGTTCCAATTGTTATTCTCTTGAAGAAGTACTCCTCACCAAGTATTTCCCAAACTTTTGAGAAACTGTGACACGAGTCTACCACTATTGGTGGAACCCTTTCTTTGACTGCTCTTGCCTCTTCTTCTTCTTCATTTGCTAGCAAATGAAACCTGTTACTAGAGCCAGGATCAATCCTTATCGTCTTAAATTTGGGACTATTCCCAAAGTAACCTCGCTTCTGGCTAGCCATATTGGAAGCGATTTAAAGGAAAAATTAAATTTTCAAGAAAAATCACACACGAGCAAAAAATAACACGTTGTTTGGCCTCACAAAATTTTGTTAAAATTCATCGAGTAGTTTTTACGTGATGCGAACACAAACAATGAAGGACAGACAGACAGACAGACGGAAATGAATTACTATTTTATTATATCTATAGATATCTAATTAGAAATAATAAGCTTTAAATTGATACCAGTCATAACTTAACTTAAAAAAAATATACATATGTATATATAAATCATCTGCCAAACTTCAGCTGTTGAAAAACTTACAGATCCTTGTGGGATTCTGTTGTACAATGGGTATATTGAAGATATATATTTTATAGCGAATTTTACGATCTTTCAAATAGGGTTCGACGTGGTTAGAAATGTTTAGTCCAATTTCCTATTTATTAAGAAGGTTAATAATTACATGGGAACCAATTCTATAGAACACTTTCTCGAAGTCTATTAAAAGTATTGATACGTAATTACGGACTTTAGAAATGTCCTAAAATCTGGCAATCTGGTTTCGGAATATCAGACAACTTTTTTCGGTAAACCAATACAAACATGTGGCCACTATTGTCTCGAGTAATTTACTAGGATATGGTAATAAAGAGACTGGACGATATGATTTTACTTCTAGTAAATTAGTGCTGGTTTTCGAAATGTACTTAGATGTTTTCCATCAAATAAATATTTTATAATTAAGCAACAATAATATTTTCTTTGATTGTACACTTATCTAATGAATCATTTTGTGAATAAAAAATCTTAATTTTTTAAATTGTTCTTAGATGGAACCGCTGCTCTTAGATTGTTTAACCTTTTGCCACTCCCACTTAGAAGATGTGGTCAATGTTTCTAATAATCTTTCCTGTTTAAATGAAGCAATAATCACCCGCATGGCTGCCATGTTCACTAATGCAGAACTGGAAATGGTGAGCGATAAAAAAAATCGTTTGTTGCCTCGCCTGTGGACTAAACTCATATGCAGTCTCTTCGAGCATGAAACGGAAGCTTTAAGAGGCCATTACTTCAGTTTAGCCGGACTATTTAAGTGTTCAAAGTAAAGTATACTTTGTCATATTCAAGTCTAAAAAATCATTCACTTAAATATGTTTTTAAGGTGTCAAAAATGTTTGACCAACACAATGAAGTCGTATATACAGTGTATACCGGGTAATATACGTTTAAATAGATGGGGTCAGATTGTCAACCACCATGTACGTGAGCCATCATGGGATGTAAACTACTATGTAACACAATTATTTAAGGAAGTTAAGTCTTGGCGTTTGGTGTATTGGAAACTTTGGGGACATGCTCATTATTTGTATTGTTGTTTGTGTGAAATGTATTTTCCGGCTTATCAGGTAATTGCGTAAACCTTGCGAAGACAAATATTGAATTTTGAATCCGTAAATTTCCTTTAGATATCATGGTGCCGGTATCATCCCGAATCACCTACTTTTTTGGGACCAGTAGCTGAGGGTCGTACTACTGGTCCAGTTGGACGTTACTCGTGTTGTGGTCAACAAGCATTTCGTTATGAAACAGTACCGGGCCCTCATGTATGTTTAAGTGTTTCTTTATCACAATATCTCATTTGTTTTATTTAGGGTTGTCAGTTTCGGGAACATAGTGTATTAGTGGAAACTGATCGAGAGCGTTCTATTTTATCTATTGTTCAACTTCTTCTTGAAAGAAATGCTTTTGATGAATATCCTCCCAATCGGTTGCAAGAAATGTTTGATAATGGAGAGACAGGATCTAGATGGATGGGTATATCGTTGATGCCTCAACGTTGTCGCCAAGGATTGTTACCCGTTTTAAATCCAGATGGTAAGTAAACAGTGGCCACATAGCATATTTTAACCCAGAATTGTTTAAGTACCCGAAAGTTGTTACTATTTTTTATTGGAAGTTAATGGATTGCGTTCGTTTTTTTTTCTTTTTTTAAAGAGAAGTAACACTCAGGCAATTAATGCCTACATTAACTGTGTTTCTTCCTTCGGAAAGGGATAGAAGTAGATAAGACAGATGGTTACTGTGATAGTAAGTAAAGCTTCGTTTCTGGCAACGCTGCAATTGTACGTTATGATTATTTTTAGAACAGTATTGCAGCGCCTCTGGTGCTATTTAGGCTTATTAGTTTGAAGCTAGCATAGTAATACCGGCGAAGGAGGGCGCTGTGATATGCATTATTATAAAGAGAAATTAATACATATCAGAAAAAATTGATGTTGCCGCGGCTGAGATTTGAACTCGTGACCATTGCTTAGTAGTCAACGTGCTAACCACTTAAGCTACAGCACCCCCACATAAAAAATAACATTTATCATTTGATTCAAATTCTAAAAACTTCACATTTGTACGATTGAAAATTTTGGTTAATTTCTAAAAAAAACTAAAACTCATATAACTAAATAATTGCTTTAAAATGTCTGAATTTATTCTGGCTCCCAAAACGTTTTGAAAGCACATGGACTTTTTACAACCACTGGTTTAAAATGCGTTTAACACCAGTTTCTAGAGATAATTATGTATATTGTTTTAAACTATATTTATATTAAAAAAGATTTATTTCGTAATTTGAGAAAAAAGTTTAAAATATTAAAATGATAAATCGATGTTAAAAAAGTTTAATGGTAACGCAGTTGTCAACTAAAGCCTAGTACTCTGATCGATTTTTTTTTTTGGACCAGTACTCAGGGGATGACCTCTACTCATGCAATACATTGTGCCGGAACTAGGAAATTTGGTTATGGGGAGGAGGATAGAGAGAGTAGTGTTTGTGGACATTTGACTTAAACTTTTCCATATTGAACTTGGCACGAAAGACATCCGCAGGGAATTTATTCCACATACGAGCTGTTCGGGCGAAAAACGAATTCTCCCTTCACTGGCAAAACGACCACAAATGGATGGGCTCTTAATGAGAAGAGTGTTGTACGCAAAAATGTGTGTGTATCGGGTACAATTTCCCTGATTTCATTAAAGCACATACCAACGTAATAAAGATAAAACAGCGAAATAATCCCACATTGCGTTGATGCTCCAGTGAGTCAATAGAGTTGGACATCCTAATGTCACCGATGAGCTTCTTCGCCCTCTCCTGCACGCGGTCGAGTAGCTCCAAAATAGACTTTGGGGCACCGGCCCATACATGAGAGTTGTATTCCAATTGAGGACGGATATAGATGATATAAATAGTAAGAAAATCAGGTGGAGTAAAATATCTTTCACACCGTTTAAAAAACCGAGGCAATTGAGAGCTTCTTTCGCGAATTGAAAATGTGTTTAGTCCATCGGACATCTACAGCACCTATAGCTACAGATGAAGCAACATCCTCGAACGCACTTCTATGCGTAAGCATACGACATTGAGTCTTGCAAGCATTAAATTCTAATGAAATAATGCCTATTTGCTTTATTTCACAATTTTGACAAAATGTTGACAGAAACATTTCAATGTTTTTCCACAGTAAAATAGAGTACTACTTCTGCAACATTTTTACATGACTTTTTCATACAAATTTGTATGTAATATATAGTGTTGGAAATACTTTGTTTAATTTTACTTTAGCTTCAATGTAAATTTTTTATCTAGTTCACTTTGAAATTTTTGGGTTATAATTTGTATGTTGAAAAAAATATTTTTTTTTAGTTTGCCATGTAACTTTCAACCACAAAATAACCTTTCAACCATTAATATTGATATCGAATAAATATTGTTTTATAAAAATAAAAGGAAGAATAATTCTTTACATGTAGTCTGACAGCATTCCGCATGTAAAACTGAACAGGGTACCAGGCTTAAGTAATAAAAAAATAACAATTTTTTTAACACTTTGTCGCAGTTTACACAGAGCCGAAACTGCCTAATAGAATCAATAAGATTTTCTCTATGAAATGTTTTTAGGCTAAGGGGTATCGCAGCAAAAAGAAAAGAAGATGTTTCCAAAGGGATTCCTTATTAATTCTATTAGGTTTTCTTCTGAATTGCATAAAAAGGGATTTGTTAGTGATTCTTGGTTATGAAATCTGTAATGTTATAGCTTTCAACCCCTATAGTCCGCTAAGCCGAACCTTTCCGATTTTGGACATTTTTTTGGATATTTAAAAAATGTCTATATGGGAAAATCCATGTAATTCTATACAAATTCTTAATATAACGAATACAGTTCTGAAATCTGTAATGTCATTAGCTTTCAACCCCTATTGTCGCAACTTCCCGATATTTAAAAAATGTCCATACAAGAAAATGCATATTTTCACTTTTTCCGATATTCTATTACTAAAAAACTATACAAATTCTGAATATAACCAATACAGTTCTAAAATCTGTTAAGTCATAGCTTTCAACCCCTATAGTACGTTAAGTTGCACCTTTTCGATTTTGGCCATTTTTTGGATATTTAAAAAATGTCCATATGGGAAAATGCCTATTTTCACTTTTTTGCAAACTTTTCTTTTAATTACTTTTGCAGGAAATTTTTTTAAATAATTCATTTTTGTGTATTTTACCATCTTTTGTACAAATGAGTTAACCAACACAGGGCTAACTTCACACACATATATGTTTGTATAAGTTACATGGAGATGCCAAAAGGTCATACCGTATAACATATTAAAACGAAATTTAGTGTGTGACTTTGGTATATGGAGATGAAAAGTTGTGTAAATTTTGGCCATAATCGGGAAGGGGTAAGGCGCAAGGGGTAGTTTACTTACTCCTAAATTTTGTAAACGCTCTACAGGTCATACCGTATGACATATCAAAACGAAATTCAGTATGTGCCTTTAGTTTATGGAGATGAAGAGCTGTATAAGTTTTAGGCATAATCGGGAAGGGGCAAGGGGTAGTTTACTTAACACCCCAAACCGAAAATAATAAATTTTTCGATTCGGATATACTTTGAACTTTTATTCTTTATGTAATATATTCATAAAAATATTTGTTTCCATTGGGTATGGTAAAGTTGAGTGTAGTTGAGTGTAGTGAATGTAATATATTCATAAAAATATTTGTTTCCATTGGGTATGGTAAAGTTGAGTGTAGGCCACTCCAGTTTTATTTTAAATAAAAAAACTGAAAGAAAATTTAAAATTTCTGATTATTAATAAGTTTAGAATATAAAGCTTTTTTGGCATTTCCTTTGTAATTTTTCGCATGGAACTTAGGTCTTTTGGGAAATCATATGACGTTTTCATTGAATGAAAATTATGTACTGAAAAAATATTTAAAATTTTTAGAATTATTTATAATTTTTGCCCAGTGACTAAAATGTGTAGCATCTACTAATTATCACGCCTGTTCTAAGAATCATTTTTTATCAAAGTGATTTGAAATCACTAAAAGGGTGTTTTACACACAAACATTTTTGAAATCACGTGATTACAGTTCGGTTGGGAAAGTGTGATTTTAAATCAGTTGCTTATTTTTAATCAGTTTTTAATTATGTAATCTTATATATTAATGGTCTTCCTATTTTAGTTTCTTACTTAAATTTGTAAACTCGAATGCACTGTTTTTTAATTTCATTGCCTTAACTTTGTTATGTTCTTAATTGTGCGTTTACAGTCTCGTCACCCGGCTTCTTTTTATATACTTTTTTTAAATCTATATATATAAAAAAAGTTGAATGGTGTTAGTAATTGATGTTATATGAAAAGTGACGTCAATGCCAAGGTTTTTATGTATAAACGGTCTCTGTATGTGTATTGGTTCATGAGTTATAGCCAGAATAGTTGGCGTACCTAGGGAACTACATTAGGTATAGTCTTGAAACTTTGCACAAATAACCCTCATACTAATGGTCATAGTCTAGCAAAATACAGAATGGAGAAGAATACTGGGAGTGGCACATCCCATTAAAGGTAAAAAATTGTGATTGCGTTAATACGTATAGTCTAGCAAAAACAGGTTGAATGGGAACATATAGCGTGCGTTTTCGCGTTAAAGGTTGTTCATACTTTTCTTCCAAGTATTTACTGTATTTTTTGTGGATGGGTGTAGCGAAGCGCACCGGGGATAGCTAGTTCATTTATAAAGTACATTGTAAATAAATACATAAATAATTCGGTTAGGAAAGTGCGATTTTAAGTCACTTTGGGTGTTCTTTGTTGTTAATTTAACAACAAACTGCTTAAAGTGTTTTATTTTCAATTTTGTAGTAAACTTACGTAATTTATTTGAAAAATATAAGAAAATTGGACATTTTTAAAGAACTTTCTTTTGCAGTAATATTTTATATTCAATTTTTTTTAGAATCAAACTCTCGTTTGATGAAACGTGAAAAATCAGCTTCATCAAAATTTTTTGCTGATTCCAGCACGGAAACGGAGAGTACTGACACATTGGAAAATATACGCATTTCAAAATTTGGGAAAATTTCCTATAGTTGTAGTTTTTCTACAAGTGATAGTGATGGATGCGAATCGTCAGAGGGGAAAACATTTTCACCGAAAAACAGCTATAAGAAAAAAAATAATAAAAGGTACTTTAAATTTGAAGAAACAAATTGTGTCCATGTCATTTCTTTTGATTTATTTTAAGAAGTAGACCCTTTGAAATTCCTGGTCGTTATTGGTCTGGCGAATTATCGGCTCGCAGTAATCAGGATCATCAGCGAGAGTTTGAGGAGAAAGTAATGAAACAGGTGATGAATGTGGTCCAAAAAAACACGGGCTCGGATTTAGGTATAAATAAACAAAATCGGCCATTGGGTGGAACTTATGTAAAACTAGAGCAAGAATGGAAAGAACAATTAAAGCAAAGGATGTATAATATGGGTAGTAATTCTTCCACAAACACTCAATATGGTAATGTTAGTAGCAGCAATACATTGAATATTAAAGGTACACGTAAAAAAGTCGACGTTACTGCACAATAAAATTTGGATAATTTTGAAAAATGTATGGACTTGTTCGAAAATCTATCACTGCTCTGCTGCTAATGTACGTAAGTGAAAACAGTACTGAGGTAAACGATATGCAAACAAATGGCAACTTTGCAAAACAAAAATGAATGAAATTAATCACGTACATATATATGTATGTACATCAGATGCAGCTCAGTAATATATTTCCAAACAGGCCTATGTCATTACACATTAATTAAAATTACACGATTCGCCATATAAATTACTTGTTTTTTGCGTGCTCAATAGGTAATTTATATGTTGTTATACTCGTCTTTTGCCTAAAAATGTATATTTATTTGCCAATTTAATTTTTTATATAAAAACCATTTACCACAATTCCTAAACTTTTTGGTTTCTTTTCTTGAAATAATTTAGCAGGTGAAAATTTCTTTAAACGACTTTTAATACATACATAATTACATATGTATTTTTAAAAGGGTTCTCTTATATGAGCTGTTTTTTTTTAAGTAGTATAAGTCCACTTTAAAAAAAAAAAAGAGTTAACGGTAATTTAAATTATAGACTCCTTCTTTGCATTGTCATAAAAACAATTTCAATAGATTTCTATTTTGACATAAAATAAACATAAACAAATATATCTTTTGAGAGTAGAATAAGTCCATTTCTAATAATTATAGTTAATTAAAACAATTTACTTATTGCAATTATTATTTTTTATTGCTACTTTAATGTACGCTGCTGCAGATATTAGTAACGCCCGTTTCACACTATATACTGATTATTAAGATTTGCAATGGATTTTTAATAAATAAATCAAATAAGAACTGTTGTGATTGTTAAAAAATCTAACGTATCAAACATATGGTTTGCATATTATCACGCTTCAAATAAAATTAAAAATCAATCAAAGGAACAAGCCGAGTCGAAACATTGAACAGCGGCGGTTAAGAATTTTTTTATTTATTTTTTTTTTATTTCTTTATTTGGAAAAAAAGGAAGACCAAAAAACCTCAGCAAAATTAATATGTTTTCACTTTATAAAACTTCCAGAAGCATAACGAGAGAGAAATATAACCATATGATATGTTTATTACTTTATATACCACCTATTCACCATAAATACTTCAATATGTTAACTGTAAAAGAAAATTAACGAAGTAATTTTCATTTTTACATTTTTAATAAAACTAAAATAAACTCTTAATAAACTTGGTTATATGTGTATTTAAATGTCTTCATTTTAACTATTATATTCTACATAAAAATCCACTTTAGTAAAGCTTGCTATAAAAATATGGACTTGAATTTGCTCCTGTTTTTATTTCTTGTAATATGTTATTGACTAAAGTTGACCAATATTTTAAAATTTATTCAAACGCAAAACCTTAAATATCTCAATATATGAAAAAAATGAACTTATACCACTTTCAAAAACACCAGGTCATATGGTTTTTATGGTACTCCATCAATCTTTCAATATTTATGTTCAATTACAGTATAGTTGTCAAAAAAAAAAAGACAACATCCCTACAGGAAATTAATGATCGAAACTAACACATAAACAAAAATAAAAAATTCAAATTAAATATGTTGTTTCACTTCTGCACATATGCAAGAGTAATATTAATAAACGGGAGGAAGATGAAAAATTCACTCGTACACAATGTTTACATCATTTTTTGCATTTTGCCTTTAAGAATGTGATGGAAAGTTTATCATACCCAATGATGGTAAAATCCAGTGACTATGAAATGATCGGTCAGTAGTAAAGGCCAGGATTCACTATCATACACAATCGTACGATTCAATCACAAAAAAATCTGACAGAATTCTGTCCTACTCAAAAAATCGTCTCAAAATGAATTTATAGATGCCACACTATCATACAAAAAAGATTTTGCAACTCTGATCGCATGGAAAAATACTATTTTATGAATTTTTTCAAAAGATTATAAAATCGTACAGATCTGTCAAAGGGTATGTCACACACATACACTTTTAATCCACACTATTATACTTTTTGAGCTAACATGCAATTTTTGACATATCGTACGACTGAGTATGATAGTGGATCATGGCCTTAAAGTAGCTCGGTTTAATAAACAACTCTCACGTCATCGTCATTATTTGTTAAGGGCGATCAGGCCTGATTTTTAACCGACTTCAAAAAAAGAAGGAGGTTATCAATTCGTCTGTGTGTTGCTTTTTTTTTTGTATGTTTGTGCCTTCAGAACTCGGTCATTTCTGAACCGATTTTCAAAATTTTTGCACTATTGGAAAGGTTATGGCTACAGATTGGTCCCATTTTAAAAGAAGTTCAAAAGTTTAAAAATTAAAGGGTGTCCCCATACAACATACATGTTTTTTACGTGTATTATGAACTTTATAGGTCACCAATTTAAAATTAAAAAAAAGTGCGTATGACTGTAGCTCCCAATAACAAAAAGTAATTAAAAAATAAAATTAAAAATTAAAGGGTGACCCCATAGGTGAAATAATTTCACCTTTATTCTCCTATCTTTTGAACCGTTATAGACAAACATTTGAAAGTTGCACAGAATGTTCGTTACTATGTCTGTTATAATAAGTATAAATATTTAAAATATAAATTAAAGGGTGTCCCATTAGTTGGTTTATTTTGATATATATATGGCCAAACTTTTGATCCGTTATAGACAGACAGTTGAAATTTACAAAGTACTTGTATTGCTAAGTCCGCTAAAATAACAAGTGTAAAATATGAATTTGGAAATTAAAGGGTGTCCCAATAGTTAATGTAAAAGTAATATATATGGCCAAACTTTTCAACTGTTATAGATAGACAGTTGAAATTTACAAAGAACCTATTTTGCTTAGTCCGCTATTACAACAAGTATAAAATTTGGATCTATAAATTAAAGGGTGTAATTTGATGTAATTTGACCATTATGTCCTCATCTTTGGAACCGTTATAGACAAACACTTGAAAAATAGACAGAATGTTCACTACTATGTCTAGTATACCAACATGTATAAATATTTAAAATTGGAAATTAAAGGGTGTCCCAATAGTTGATGTAATTTGATGTATATGGACACAAAGTTAAAATTTAAAAAGAATCTATGACAAAGTCCTCCTTAAAAAGTATTTATATTAAAATTGAATTTAAAGGGTGTCCCAATATGTGACGTCATTCGATATATGTATATGACCATATCTTTTAAACAGTTATTGAGAAACACTTAACAATTAGACAGAATGTCCATTACTATATATGTTATAATAAGTATAAATATTTAAAATTATAAATTACAGGGTGTCGCAATAGTTTATGTAATTAGATGTATATGACAAAACTTTTAAACCGTTACAGACAGACGGTTGAAATTTACAATGAACCTGTATTGCTACGACCGCTATAACTAGTATAAAATTTGAATTCGGAAATTATAGGGTGTCGCAATAGTTACCGTCTTAAAGAAACATGATTTTAAGTTTGTGTTTTGAAGTCGGTTTTTTTTGCAAAAATAATCGGGTATGTTCTGTAATCCGAAACCGAGTGAAATTGAATCCGAATGAAATTTTAAATTGTCATAACTTTTAAATCTTACAACATTTTGATATTAGTTTTTATACATTTGATTAAAGACCATTCACATAACTTCCTTGATGGCTAATGTTTTAAAATAATAGGCGCAACTAAGTTATATTTTTCTTTAAAAATTTATTCGATTTCAATTTCACTCGGTTTCGGATTACAGAACATACCCGTATGTATAATTCACCTCGAGAGTTTTGCTTGTCACTCTCGCATTGGCTAATGATTAGCCTCTGACAACTGTATCGAACTATGGTTTTTAGTGGTTTTTTCCATTAACCACATGCATTCGTCGATAATTGTCAACTGCACATTTACGTAATTGTACTTTCTTCTTTAAGATGTGAAACTTGTAAAATAACAGTATGTATATATATATAAATTTCAACAATTGGACGACTGCTAGTACATATATACTAGCAGTCGTCACTTCGTCAGCGTCCTTACAATATTTTATCCAATTTTGCTTTGAATGTAACCGCACCAAAGACTTGCTTTTAAACAAAATTTTGAAAATATATTTTAAGTACATTAACGGTCTTGTTACAAATTTATTATATGTATAGATACATATGTATGTATATATAATTTGGCGATTATCTTAAATAGAAATGAAAATAAATTTGCAACATAATAGTCTTTTAGTTAGGCTGAATTAAGTATATTATAGAGAACACCGGAACGTAATTAAATTTCCGGTTCCTTTTCGTTACTAATTATTAACTTCAATCTTCGTTATTATGAAAAATTATGAAAAAGTGGGTAACCGAAAGTTACTAATTTTTAAAAGATTTTACCGCAAAGACATATTAAGTACAGACTTAACTAACAACTGTGTTTGTAGGAAAAAAATACATTTGTATCAACTTTGATTTAAATAGAAAAATAGTTCGGACCTAATACACACTATAGTAAGATGCTATAATTTGGGAAAATGTCTGTGATCGTTAGTGATAATTACGCATGGTCAATTATGATTTAAAATGAGCTTGGTTTGTCCGTTAGTATTTTTACTATTCGTAGTCGGTTGATAAAGAGGAACTTATTTGCCAGATGAAGTCTAAGAAAAGTGCCAAAACATACGAATTGATGTAAAGTCGCAGCGTGCTTAGTCTACAGTCTTAATTATAAAGAGATAAAGAAAAATTAGACATCAGTAGAGTGGAATGCATTTTCTTTTTTTTTGATAAGTTTGTTTAAATAGAAAATTAATAACAATTGAAATTATCTTGTAGATAGATACGAAGAGTGCTGATGACGGACGTAGCTGTCAAGAAAATGCATTTACTATGCTGGTGCCTATTTTTCTTTATCTCTTTATAATTAAGAACTTAAGCCTAAATATTTAATTTATTTATTATTATTTTAAGTAATTATTCATTTCAGACTATATTTCTACATTATACTATTTATTACCTTGTTGAATATCGTTATCATCATTTTTGTTACCATTTTTTAATTTATTTTACTTTAAACTTAATGAAATTTTATTTTTTCTTCATTGTTTTTTACAAAGTTATTTTTTTATTTTTAAATAATAATTTTGCTTTTAAAAAAAATCTATTGTAATTCAAGGGAACCAAAATAATGCAACACTAAATTAAAATAATTAACCAATAATAAACTAAAAATAAAGATCTTTTTAAAGGCCTAAAAGGAAAGGTTCAAAAGTTTATTAAGTTAAATAAAAAATTTGTTTCTTAAGCCTTATACAAGCCACAGTTTAACTGTCAACGTGATTTCAAAATTTTAACAATAAATTTTACGATTTAGAGTTAAACAAATTTTAAAATGACAAAAATTTAGCACAAAACAAAACTAAAAGTACTAAGGTAAATTGAAGAGAACAGTAGAAAAAAATAAATATAAAAAAAATAGGAAAGTTTATGGAAAATTTTAAACGCTCAAGTGCAGATTGTTAACGTTTTGATGTTTTTTGTTTATTTATTAAACTTTGAAGCGCTGCAAACCCTTCATTTGTGTTCTCAATCTCAAAACTTAAATAGTCCCCACGTAAGCCTAACATTATGGGGCATTGGAAAACGAAGCTAACTAAATAGACTTTCAGTTGCTTTTTCCAAATCCCAATTTTCTTTCGATAGAACAGCACGAGCATCATGTTCATCTATGCCCATATCCTTTAAACGTTGTATTTTGGCATCACAGTCTGGATATCTATGGGGTCCTATTAAAAATATACATCACCTTTTTCTTTAAAACGGAAACTTGTATTAATGGCTCAAAACCTACCACCCGCATATACATTGGTCCAATGCCTAGCTGTCGTTACAAACAACTGATATTTGTCTTTATACTGAAAAGCCACTACAGCATCTTGGGGATCATCTGGTTCAGCGGCAGCTAATAAAGCTTGTAGCGATAACAAAACGGTTCGCAATGTCATAGCAGCAGCCCTTTAAATGTAATTAAAAAATTATCGTGTAGCTTTCTTAAATGTAATAATTTAATACAATTAATTTACCAGTTATCTTTTAATATATCCAAACAAATGGCACCGGTAACCGACGATATATTTGGATGCCAAATTTTTGTTATAAATCGTACCTGCAGCAGTAAAAAAATTTTGTTTATAGTTAAAAGATTATATGTCTATCTCACCTTTGGTGGGTTAAATGGATACGTTTCGGGCACTTTGATTTCTAATACAAATTTGCCACCTTCATATGGAGTATCAGGTGGTCCTGCTATTTCGCCACGTAGTTCAGTCCAACTGTCGTTGATTAATTCAATTTTAATGGAGCATTGAACAATCTGGTAACAAAATTAATAAGAATTAAAGTTTTATATTAAAACAAAATATTTTTAAATTGCTTTAACTTGTTCAACTAAAAGACTTGAAAGAAGGAAAAATTTGCCAAAATAAAAATTGTTATAAATATTAAATAGAAAATATCACTTTAAGTGCACGTAAAGTGCTACTTTTACATAAAAATGCGTATTATTTATTAGTTAAATAAAGTTTTAGTGCTATTTCTGTATTGCAAGCGAGAAAACCGCGAGAAAAAAGCACTAAATTTTTTAAGTAATTTCTATACAAATTTCCTAGGCGAATCGCTCTCTTTCAATACAGAAACATCACATTGCTCCCAGTTTGTACTCTAGGTTGAACCAATCAAAAATCAGACATCAGACCAGACATCAGGGACTTCCTTATTAACTAAGCAACGTAATTGACAGAATCTCGATATTAAAAAGCATTTTTCTTTTAATGCTGTTTATATAAGTTCACGTGTTGTATGAACATAAAACATCATTTCGACCTAATTTTCAACCAATTTCTAATGTCTAAATAATATGTAATTTGGAAAACGTATCTAAAACCGATGAAAAGTAATAACTTTATAAATAAAAATAATTTTAGTTTTGATACTCCAAAAGTCTCAATATTCATCCTAAAGGTATGCCACATTTTTTGTCAATTAACTGAAAACTCATTCAAAAATATTTTTAAAAAATTGTTTGCCGGATATATTCACATGCACTCGTACCATCAAGTGTGTATTTCGAAATTGTCATACATCCAGATATGGTTAATCGTCATTAAAAAAGTGCACTGACAAACCTTATATTCTGTTGCATTTTTAATTTTATATTTTTAGGTGCTGGCAAAACGAGTAACAACTCTCTTGAACACCAGATAAGGGATTTGGTTCCTTCTGCGGTTAGATTTCATTTTCTAAACAAATACCTCAAGTATTTTATAAACTAATGATCAAATCTCTACATATTGTTGATCTTAAATAGAAACCCCTAACTCAAATAGTTGTAACTTTACAGCTGCATTTGTCTGAAATGTATTGGAATCACTGAAAAAGAAAACTTCCTAAAAAAATACGAGTTATGGCCTTTCTACTTCAGACCATTGATATATTAAATACAAGGTTAAAATAATCCTTCTCTCCAATATAAACGTTATATCGATACATTATCGAGATAAAAAATATTAAAAAATTATATATTTTCTTTTCAATCGTTTTAATTTAATTATAAATATAAAATGGTAAGATAGCCTGTCATTTTCTAGTTATATTTTGTATACCTACTATTGAAAAGAATAACTCAAACCAAGTACATATATCGACATAAAAAGGATACAATTAAAGCTTTGAATGATTCATCTTTATCAAGTGTTCACAACAAGAAAAGAACAGCAAGAAAAACATGAGGTAAATAAAGAAAATTTAACAAATCAAAATAATCAAGGACAACCACATTTCCACTTCCAAAAAAAAATCACACCACAATTAGACAACAAAACAAATATCATATAAGCAATTGAAAAATAATTACAAGTAAAAAATTGGTTAGAAGCCAACTAGATAGCCAAAAGTGGAGAACAGCCCGCGTTGTATAAACAACTTACCTCTTCACTGCGCATAACTTCCTTGAATTCGCGCTTAATACGTGATACTGCCATGTTGGCCATGATGGACACAATTTAGCTCTTTCGCTTTACGGCTGTCTTCCTAAGTTTAATGTCTTTCAATTATTATTTACTTGGCGGATCTCTGACCCTAAGTAGCGGCAGAAGACAAATGATGGGAAGGAAACACACAAGAAAAAATATTTAAAATTTTGTTTTTATTTCAATCTTTTCTTTAATTGCTTACTTATTGTTTTTCCTGCATTTTATTTTAAACGAAAGAAAGAACAATTGTAAAAACTTACACACTCAAGTGAAATTTTCGAAAGAGGAAAACCAATTTTATAAACAAGATCTTCTATGAAATAAGTTTATACTTTTGCTAATTTCAACAATAAAATCTTACGAACTTTATTTAATACACCGTTTGATTGTTTATTAATATGATTGCAAATTTTTTCAATTCTTTAATGGTTATTTAGTTATTTTAGAACTTTTCATCTCTTCTAAAAAAAACTGGTTTTCATTGTTGCTTGTATAATTAGTGTTGATAATGCATTGACTTATTTAAAAAAAAGAAGTGATTTTAAATAGATTTACAGCGATTTTAACTGAAATATGAAATATTTTTTAATTAGATACAGTGTCTATCTAAATCCTATCGGTAACTCAGCTAACTTTTAATGCTCTTCAAGCTAACTACTTTGCAACCAGTAGTAGTAGAGCTACAAAACTATCGATAGTCGGCCCTTCGATAGTTTGATTAAAAACTATGGATACTATCGAGTGCTATGAGAAACATGAAAATCGAAGAATTAAAAACGTATAAGGCGTAAAAAAGTAGGGAAATGGACCCATATGGCCTAAATAAAATGTTATCTGATATATATTACTAGCCTGTCTGGCTGTCGAATTTTGACTCTATCAAGAGCGCAGCTGTATCCATTACGAGAAAAGTTTGATATTTCCTTTTGTATTTCCAGCGCAGAAATTTTCAATGCAAAATTGATCTCGTAGTGTTAGGTAATATTGATGTAATTTCCGGTGCACCTCGTTCTCGTTAACTGTTATCCAATACTGCCCTCAACTATCCAATTTTGGGCAAGCACTGTAAAACTTGACTACAGTTTTTTTTTTTTTTTGGCAAGGTGATTTTATTTCGACGGCAGTTTGCTAATTTCTTGGCATATTGTATTTACAATCGCAGAAGCTTTAAAAGCAACACTCATTCTGTTCACTATTATTAAATACTGGACTACTGTCGAGTTTGTACCATAATGCGTCTATCATGAGGGCAGTTTGATAATTTCATAACATCTTGTGTTTCTAGCAAACGAACTTCCAATGCAACACTGCTCCCGTTAACTTTTACTGTCGAATTTTATTTGTAGCTTCACCTTTAGTTTGTAAAGAGAATGAAGACTGTTGACAGTAAGTACTTGCCACAGTCGCCGGATATAGGGAGCTAAAGATTACTAATAATTATTCAACTTAGAGAGAATTAGACGAACTTCAGCCTGACTTCAAAAATAAATTTTTATACTAATAATTATTTCCAGAGTAAATCAGTTTAATAACGTAGCACTCTTTACTATATGTACATTAATACATATTTAAACATAGATAACACATACATAGTTAACTGAAACGTCAAAAACCTAAAGCACCATGGCCACACATCAAACTGATGTTTCAAATTTGTGTATGTATTGGTAATATTTCATTTTGCTTAGCACAGCCACACATAAAACTCATTCTATCAAACTTCATTTTAAAGTTGATTTGCAAAGGGAAACACGTACAATTTTTAAACGCAAAATCTTTTAACATTTTTTTAGTTTTTTTTTGGTTAAAAATGAGCAAAATAAA
This sequence comes from Phasia obesa, assembly GCA_949628195.1. Classification (NCBI taxonomy): domain Eukaryota; kingdom Metazoa; phylum Arthropoda; class Insecta; order Diptera; family Tachinidae; genus Phasia; species Phasia obesa. Next base: position 55,820,151 of record OX451217.1, read on the forward strand.
TGATTTTTCAGTTCCATGACTGTATTCTTCACTTTTCACTTGCCATAAAGCAGGAAAATTGATATAAACTTCAATTAACTCTAAAATAAAATTTTTTTCCTCCATTTTGATAATACCGCGTCGAAAAAAGTAGTTGCTTTGAAAATTATGTAAAAATGAAAATTGAAGTATGTAGTTACGTGCACACACATCAAACTGGCTTCAAATTTCTATGGCGATGGTAGTGAAAATCAAAAGGATTTATATTTTTTTCAAACTCACTCTCTCTTATACGTGTGAGTATTTTTTTTACTAACACAATCACAAAAGAGTGAGTTTGAAGCAGCAGTTTGATGTGTGGCCATGCTGCTTAAGTCTTTTGTCAAAAAAACATTAAAACAAAATTGTCAAAAATAATTTTGTTTTATTTTTTATTTTGGGGAGGTTTCGCATTTATGTTATAGTTAGCTTATAGTTAGGCCATAAAAGTTAACTTAAAGTGTTATTTTCGTAGTCGACTACTATATTGCTTGTAGGGTACTTATACGAGTTTACAGAAAGCTAACAATCTGCGTTGAATAAGTTACTACAATAAATTGAAAATTTGACGATAGTATCAATACTGAAAAAAACTATCGATAGTCAGTAAAAAATAAGAGAAGTAACACTCAGGCAATGAACTGTGTTACTTTCTTTAGAAAGGGATATTAGTATATAAGACAGATGGTTAGTGCGATAGTAAAGCTTCGCAATAGCTTCTGGTGTTCTTTAGGCGAATTAGTTTGAAGCTAGTAGAGCCAGTTAATAATTATTTTACTTCGCCGGCGATTTAGTGCTATTTGGTAATACCGGCGATTTAGTGCTATGTGGTAATACTGGCGATTTAGTGCTATGTGGTAATACCGGCGTTTATAGTTCCGCCTTAAGATATGCTACGTATCATTTTATGTATTTTTTTACTTTATAAAAAGTAAAGTATTCACATTCGGTTAGTTCAACTGCGTACTTTCACTGCTTTTTCTCCACTTTATAAGATATTTTTGCGGAAAAAATATCCTATATTGGGACCAGGGAGGCTACTGCGCATTTCGATTCGAAAGAAATCGTTTTCGAAATACAATGCTAAAGTCATACAAATTCGAATGATTTCCTTTTCGAATCGAATTACGCAGTAACCCCCAGGATACTTAGGTGCCTCCTCACAAAATTTTGTTAAAATCCTGCAGTTTTTACGTGATGAGAACGTCAATGAAAAGCAGACAGACAGACGGAAGTGAGTTAATATTTTATTATATGTATAGATAAAATTTTACATTGTGGTGAAGTGACACTAGTGCTATATTTTGTAAAAACCGATTTAAGTAACAGTGCGAAAATATTTTTCTGTCCATATGTAAATAGTTACAATAAAACATGTTATTAACAAACTTAAATTCTGACAAGAAAATAATTTTATATTTCTTTTGCTTTTTAAATTCATAAAAGTGCATAAAAGGATGTATTCCCCCAATCAAAATTATTCAGAGGCTATTTAAAATTTAAAATTCTTTAAATTTATTTTTTAAAGAAGAACAACACTTAAATATTAATAAATTTAGTTTGAGCAATTATTTTTATTACTGCAACACTGTTAGTAGCAAAATAAAAATCAGACAAAAGAATTATTGGATTGAACTAAAAAAGATTTTGAAATTTTCATTCGATTGCATTGTTGTTAAAAGAATAATTCCAAATGTACATATAGTACTTGATCAACAAGAGGGTATTAACTAAACATTTTTAAATTTTCACTTTTTGCAAGAAATTAACTAACAACATCAATATCTATTTACTTTAAAAATTTCAGCGTATTCTGATGTATGTATGTATGTAATGTAGGGGGAATATCGAAGCAGACAACTTCCATAATGGGTCATTTTTCGACCCCCTTCCGTCCTCTATAATTACAGGCAACCGAAATGTAATTTACGGCAACCCACTTACATTAAGTCATGTGCTAAAACTTAATCTTGACTTCAGTGATTTCAGACTGTCGACTGATAACTGTCGGCCTTCTTCCTCATCACGCAGTCTCTAGTAATTGCTAGCATTTGTTCAAGGCTCAGGTCCCCCATGGCATCCACCAGTGGTCCAGAGTCTTATGCTAGCCAGTGCTGGATATTCACACACAATGTGCGCTGCCGTCGCTGCCTCTTTCCTTTCCCATCTCCTCTTCTGCCTCTGTCTCTGACTTTTAGGCATGAGCTGTAGAGACTCCTACTTGACGTTGAAGGAACGTTTTGAGGTGCCTGCTTCCGATTTGCCTAAGCCCACAGGGCCAGGTGCGTCCCATTCATCTACATTTACCTTCAGAGCCGCAGGAGTATCTCCATAGACTGACCAGTCCACTCCTTGCAAGGTTTCTTTGTCATTCTATTTCGATATCCTCCCCTGGCCAGTGGCAACCGGAGTTCTTAAAGGGATTAACCTCTCCAACTCTAACGAGGCTTCCTTGTCCATCCCTATCGAAATATCCCGGTTCAACGCCATAGGATAACCTTTAGAGATTAAACTGTTCACCCGTTGCGAGGCCTTCCTGTCCATCCCTTCTGAATTCTTCCCTAGGCCATTATTGAAGAAAACGTTGTCCACCCACACAGACCTCCTTATGAGTGGGTAAGTCTACATTGAAACTGGAGGTTGACTGGTATCCAGAATTCGTATACCAACGGCCAAGCACCCTCCTGACAACGCTTCCCTGGCGTATGCTGTTCCACCGTGGATTATGGTGGAGTTCTTCCAGATTATGGTTAAGGAACCCTGGTGTCTGGTGCCCTCATTTTCCTCGATAGCACTGCGTCAAAGCTTTGAAAATGAACCGCAATGGCAATTAGTGATTCTTGAGTACGTTATATCAAGAAAAAGGTATTATTTTGAGTTAAGACCAGAGAAAAACAAAAAACAAAAGAAAAACAGTATATATATATATATATATATATATATATATATATATATATATATATATATATATATATATATATATATATATATATATATATATATATATATATATATATATATATATATTTATTTATTTATATTTTTAATTAAAATTTGCTTACCATAATATGTTCGGATTTTTAAATTATCTTAAAATGTTTTGTCATTACATTTTATTTTTTTTTTACCTCTACTTTAAATTTTAAAATTTCGAGTTAATACCCTCTTGTTGATCAAATGCGATATATGTTTTTAATTCATAATTGCACTAGCTTTTTTATCCGTCGCACAGAGGAGTATTACACCCAAAAAGCTGGCCAAAAAGGCAAAACTGAATTTTAAGAAATCTAAAGAACTAAGTACGCAGCTCGACAGACAACAATATTTTACATTATATTGTAAATTTTGAAGACTTTTAGTTGTGATTTGTAGCTAAAGTCAGGAAACTGTAGAAAATTATATGAGATTTAATTTTTTTTTTCGGTTTCTGGATGTTTATATGATTTTCGGCTAAACGAATAAAGGTTTAACAAAGATTATCTTTTTCCCTGAAAGGTTTGGAAAATTTAAAATATGTTTAATATTCATATTGAAACAATTCGTTCAAAAGCTAAAAAAAAACAAATTATACACTTTTTTTTGCAAAAAAAGGAAAAGAAGAGATTTTTAAAAGTGAGGTTAGCATGTCTACGAATTATGTTTGTTACCACAATAAAATTTGGAATCTCTAATTTTAGAAACAAAAAAAAAAAAAGTGAGCGGAAGTTTGCGCCATTATTTTTGACGATTTATTTAAATTTTCACATTTCTTCTATTTTTGCTCATCGGGCACTTTTTCTTATACATTTATATCGTCATAAACTTTTATTTATTTTGAATTATTGATTTCAACTCTTATTCACATCACTTTTAACACTTCACAATATTAATACCTGCCTATATGTAATTATAAATTGCAAAAATTCTTAATTATCCATAATTGTGAAGTATGCCACGCCTTTAAAAGAAAATCCTTACGTACTAGAGAAAACCGGAAAACAGAATTGAATTAAAGGCATCAAAATCCATATAGTCCACATACTTTTATTTCTAGGGTAGAGAAAAATTTTTTTGTTGCGCAGTGTACTTTTGTTGCGAAGTGTAATTTTTTCAAAATCTGCCACTAGACTTTTTATATCATACTACACCTAAAACTATCAAAAAACTAAAACTTTTAATTCAAAAAACACGTTTAATAATTTTGGCCAGCTTTTCAGGCCAAATACTCCTCTGTGCGTCATTCACTTTATTGGTCTTTCTAAGTACCAGTGGAATAGTTAATAATTAAAATCTTGTCAACACCGTGACATAACACATATAAAACATTTCAGTTTTGTAGGTATAGTGGAAATAGCAGCGCTAGAACTATGGCCTAGTGTGCTACCCTAGATAAAAATTACTTGTATTCAGATTTTTCTGAAAAATAAACCACACCAATCGATTGCAAAACACTTTTTCATTGCATCTAGGCTACACAAAAATAATAGATACACAAGTTGTTTTTCGCCTGCCTTAATTTTTCGCAACGTTTGCAAAACTAGCTGTGCCCACCACTTCGTGAGCGTCCTTGCAATATTTTGTTCAATCCACACCAAAAACCCTTCCTTTTTTAGTGCCGCCTTAAACTATGCTTCAGTTATGGTTATGTATTTACTTTATAAAACAGCGCCATCTGTTAGTGGTTAGTGCTTCAGTTATGGTTTATGTATTTTCTTTACTACTAAAATAACTGGTAACTGGTAATATGGTACCTCCTCGCAAAATTTTGTTAAAATCCATCCTGTAGTTTTTACGTTACGAACGCAAAAGGAAAGCAGACAGACAGACAGACAGACGTACAGATGGAAATTAGTTACTATTTTAATAAGTATATGTACAGATAGATTTGACAACACACAAATGTACAATAAATCTTCCAGCAGCTGAACAAACACGAAAACAACACAAGAAACTACACAAATGGCTTGTTCAGCGGTAGTGATGTAGTTTATTTGGCCCTTGTCTCTATATTATAAGTGAGCCAGTCAACGAGATAGTCTCAGGAAGAGTAACAATAATTTCAAAAATTAGTTGTTTTATTTTTAGATATTTCAACAAGGTTTTAGTACACTATCTTGTAAGAAATTATATTTCATGACAAAGCCTTATTTAAAACTAAATAACAAATAATGGGTTTGTAAATCAAATTGGTACTTAAATGAAAAAAAGCAGTTTTTTGGCTTAACAGTACAATTCATTAATTTAAATTTGCATCTCCGTTGTAGGCGTCATACATTTTTGCGCAATTGTGTACATAAATCTTTGTAAGTGTTAAATGTCTGAAGTTGTTGAGAAGCTAAAGCCATAACGCATTTAGCATTTGTTTGGATAACAACTACTAACTCTTCAATCCTCAACACTTTATCTGGTACAAACGATTTAGTGTTAAAATTACTGGTCAAATAGGTGAGTAGTGTTTTTTACAACAATAATTATGTATTGTATGTATTGATTTACGTATGTAAATGAACTATCTAAATATTTTGTGTTTGTGTGCGTTTTGTAGTGTGGGTTCGTTTACGTATTTCAGATTCTACACGTGGTTTTGTACTGCTTTAGTTGTTTCATGTTTTTTTGTTCACTTTCAATCAATTTTTTTATTTGTTGATAAACATTTTTTTATTTTATTGTGCGCAAAGATAACGTCGACATAATAGTGTTGAATTTGGAAATTTAAAAACCGGGGAAATATAAATACCCCGTAATTGTGTATTTTACTTATAGCGTAGATTTTAGATGTGCGTTTAACCGAATTTTGTGTTCGCAACATGTAAAAGATACTGAATGAATTAAAAAAAAATTTTGTTTTGTTTTGTTCCGGTAAATATCTCCAAAAGGAAAATAGACAAAAAAGGAGGGAAAGTACTTAATTTTACAATTTTTAAGATACTGCAAAATTGACGGCACCTTTTATTTTTGAAAGCGGGATATTTTAAACATTATTTACAGAACTCTACAATAATTTTATATAAATTTTAGTATTTTATCCAGGGATGGATATCTCTATATAAAGTAAATACATAAACTATAACTGAAGCACTATAAAAATAAGAGTTTTAAAATTTGGTTTGGATTACTTTCAAAGCAAAATCGAAATTCCGGATAAGTGAAAAATAAATCGTGTAATTTTTCATTTGCGCTTGACCGAATTCGACTGTATATTAAAAAGGGAAAAGGATTGTTGATTTCCATGTAAACTATGATACTCCCAGGAAAAATGGCTATATATTTTGATAATGTAGACTTAGAAGAATACTTTGAGCCAACCATGCTATATATCCTTCGAGACGTTTCCAAGAAAAGTGACTTCATCCGTAGTGGACACAAAAAACTGTTGCTGATTTCTGTCATCGAAACTATGACACTCCCAGGAAAAAACACTATACATTTTGAAAATACACGCAATTCTGTTTTTACACGGTTTTGATTTAACACGGTTTGAAAATAAAAAAAAAATATTTTTTTACACGATTTTATTTCATTTAGCACGATTCAAAATATTCTGAGAGATTTTATTTGTAAAATTTAAGTTTTGCGAAATATTTTCACATCAAAAATTTAGAGGAATTCCCTTTTTGTGCATACAAGCATTTTTACTTGTTAGAGCAATTGAAATGTGTTAATATTTTGTGAACTACAAGATGACGAAAATTACAAATAAAAAACTACAACGTAAAGTCATTTCTTTAGAAAACAAAATTGAAATTTTAGATCGTCTTCGAAATGGAGTAGGCTCAACATTTCTTGGCAAAGTGTTCAGTTTAAACGAAGTCACAGTAAGAACTATAAAAAAATTAAACTAAATCAGGAATTGTGGAACGAAACTATCTGTGAAGTCTTTATATACACTAAAGATGCAACTAAACGGTGCTAATACACATTATATGTACGTGCATATGTATATGTATGTGTAAAAATAAACATGATTTCTTGTTCTTAAAAAAATTTTCGTTTTTCACTAATTTTAATAGGTTTTAGAGATAAGGAACCAATCACCTATTTTTGTATATGATCAATGTCTTTTTTTACACGGTTTTTTTACACGGATTTTTCTGGTACCAATCTACCGTGTAAAAACAGAATTATATGTATAGACTTTACAGAACATTTTGAGCCAAACGTACTAAATATCCGTTGAGCAGTTCCCGAGAAAAGTGGCATCATCCATAGTGCGCACATAAATCCGTTGCTGATTTTTCCCAACGGTTTTATGTGCCCACTACGGATGAAGCCACTTTTATAGGGAACGGCTCGACGGATAATAAGAACAGTTAGCTCAAAATATTCATTAAAGTCTATACTTTCAAAATATAGAGTATCATAGTTTGTGTCCACTACAGATGAAACCACTTTTCTCGGAACGGCTCGACAATAATAATAGAACAATAATGAGAACAGCTGACTCAAAATGTTCATTAAGTCTATATTTTCATAGTATAGTCATTTTTTCTTGGAGTCTCATAGTTTCCATGGAAAATCAAATATTTTCACCTTTTTTATATATGTATGTACATACATACATACGAGTATATACCTAAAATCTACGCTGTTAGTAAAATTCCTAATTACGAGGTATTTAATTTTCCCGGTTTTTAAACTCCCAAAGCCGATGCTATCTTCACTCACGTTTGTTTTTTATATATGTATAAAAATAACAACAGCTAAAACTTTTTTTTGTTCTAACTAGAGGTCTGCATCTCTAGTTCTGCCCATTCATTCTGTATTTTTATTTCTTGCTTTATTTATTATTTTTTGTAGTTTTTGATAAATGTCAGAGATACAAAACCAAAACGCCAGGGTGTGATATCCTTAGCTTCCTCCAAAATCTACAGCGTCACCTATACCTTCGTATATTAATATTTGAGCAATTAAAAAGAATAGTGAAGCATACTAAAACAGAGTAACGTTCATTTTAGAAAATATTAGTTTAAGATGTGGAAATATACATAAACATTAATGACCATATAAAACTTGAAATACATTTTATTTATTATGCACATACTCGAAGGTGTAAATGTACTCGTATATATTGAAAACTAAGTTTTATTTTAATAAATTTTTTAAACCCCTACAGAGCAGTATAAACAATGTACACATTGCGAGATCCTGTAGAACCCCCTATACCTCCATATAAGAAGCAGTAATCTATTAATACTTGTTTATTAATCGTATTGTTTAGTCTCCACCAGGTTATCTTAATTTAACCTCAAAATGTAGTGATAATACAAAATTCTCAAAGGCCAAGAAACGGGACTCGTTCTTATTGACGTACAGTAATAATGACTGTGACGCACGAGTTGTTTATAAAAAATTATACATATTTTTTTAATTTGTTTTTGAGTTCCCAACAAAATTTTTGTTATATTTTTATTCTTTTTATTTTTGTAAGTTTCTACAACTGATAAGAGAAACAAAACACAAGTTTTTTGAATCCATTCTAGATGAACGTGCCTCTTAGGTTAATTTAATTAGTCCCATTATTAAAACTTGTCAATACCTAAAGTTAGGATTTTGTCGGAGAGAAGTGGTTTTTCGTTATTATAAGTAAACTAAAAATGGCCCTAACTATCACGTACTTTAAAGGCGTTATAGTAACGAGCCTTACCCTCGTCGAAATGCTACTTATCTCTCCGATAAAATCTTAACTTTAGCTATTGATAAGTTATATATATATATTATAATAATGGGCCTTAAAGTAATATTTTTACTACTCCTCATTTCATGTGGGCGTGTTTCAATAGCAAAATATTTTGTTTTTTATAACTTAGAAATTACAGAATCTATAATTAAAAAGTTTTGGGAGATTTTGACTTGCTTTATAAGCAAGAGCCCCCACGCAAACCCCTAAGGGTCTGTGAGCACATACACAATCTCAACGAGAATCTCACAGAGAACAAAACGTGTAAAAATTTTAAATCAGTAGCATACCAGCTAACATACCAGCTTTCAACAAGGAGGTTTGTATCACTTTGCTAAATATTTAGCAAACCAATGCATTTTTATTTTAACCACTTTTTTTGTTTGGGGGCCTTTATTTATAAGGCTTTTCCCAGCCGAAAAGAGCAAAGTTCGAAAATAATCTGAACAATATTTTGTTTATTGTACACACACGCAGAAACGATATCTATTTTTTGTGTATTTTTACACAACCAATACCATACAATACATAACGATTTTTTAACGCAAGCAACAAACATTACGCAACGTTCTCACTTTCGTCCTTCAACAGTACATTTGTAGTTGTAGTACAACATTATGTTTTAGCGATCTGCAGCGTTGTTTTTTTTATTTACTACACAAACACTATTTGCTTTTGTGTATTCAATATTCTATATGAGGTAAATTTTCGAACATTGGAAAATAGTTCTCTTCACTGGCATTTGAAAGGCCAATAGTGCAATTCACCAACTTTTAACGATTTAACACTTGTTTAATATCAATATTTTTTTGCTTGCACTAAAGCATTTACGATTCACTAACTTATGGTTAACAAAATTCAAACAAAAATAAATGGCAACTCTGCTAAAAAAAATGACAAAATAGCGAAAAGAACAGAGAGGAATGAAAAATAATAAACAAAATATACAAAACTTTTAACCCAAGTGCTTCATTTATTGTTTTTTTTTCTAATTTTATTACTAAAAATTGTTTAAACTCATTTTTATAAGGTAAGTAAAATACATATCAAGGCGAATTGAATACTAGGTAAAACTGATAGTCCAGGTGAACATCTTCTTCTATATGTGTTTTTTACCCTCTAATGTCAAAATTTGTTTACATTTTCTTTGCGACACATTTTATTAAATAAATTTTTAAAATAAAAATTAATTTCACTCTAAGATTTTGTTCGTTTATTTTTATTTTTCACGTTTTTTTCACTTTTTCCTTTAAATATTATAATATATTTTGTAAAAACTAACAAAACTTTTGTGGTTTGTCTAACAAATTTTCTTCTTTTTTATTTTCTTTTGAATTTTTCTTTGGGTTTTTGACAACTGTGGGTGTTTTTACACAAACAAAATTGCCTGTGGTTGTTTTTGTTGTAACATTGCGATTACCTAGTATTTAATTCGCATTTGATACATATGTATGTGTTGTAATTATAAATATTATTTAGAATATTTTGATAAAGTAAACGACACAAAAATAGTAGTAGTTAAATTAACAACACTCGACTTGCTAAAAAAAACAGCTGATTTATAACAATATCAAATGTTATTAAGAAGCATTACTGAATAGCAGTCTTCCGTTTTGTTGTTATATTTTTTTAACGAGTCCTGAATCGTTAAAACTGAATAGTGAATCGCACTTCAGGTTTGAACGTTTGATTTCACTTGAATACTTGCTTCTTGGCGAATTTATGCAAGGTGAGAGCACTACGGCAACAACTACAACAGATTTGACATTTTACTAGCATATATAAAAAAGTATTTTTGACAAGACATTAGCAAAAAAAGAACAAAAAATAATTAGCTGGTCTATTGATCACACCTTGTAATTTTAATTTGCCTTGCTTTTTACCATTTGTTTTGTTTAGCTATTAACCAAGGCGAATTCATACCAGGTGGAGTTGATAGCCCAGATGATTGTTTTTTGCTTTCGTTTCTTTGCTAATGTTTTGTCAAAAATACATTGTTTCATATCTGCTAATCTAATGTCAAAGATATTGTTTTTTTGTAGTTGTTGCTCTACTGCTCACACCTGGTATGAATTCGCCTTGCTATTAACCATACAAGCAGTGTTACCATATGTCAAGATTTATCTAGGTTTTGAGGTTTTTGAGCTGTCAAAAAGATACAAAAAGATTTTTAAACTACATAAAAAACATTTGTAAAAATGCGATATTTAGTAATTATAGATTATAAAAGAGAATAAAAAACATATGTATGAATATAAGAATGTATCACTAAAAAAGATTTCCTTTGGGTGACTTGAAGATTTTTGTGACAATGTGGTAACACTGCTACAAGATTAAAATTGTATTTACTACGCCTTCTTCCAACAATGATCTCAAATATGCAGTAGCTAAGGCAAATATAAGCTATGTCGGTTTCATTTTGAGCATCTTAAATTTCTATTATTTTACCTTATTATGGTAAAAATGATTCATTTTTATATCATGCCTTATTAGCAATAATTAAAAAATTACTTACCCTCTTTGTTTTCCAAAAATTATAATAAAAATTAATATTTTTTTATATTGATTTTTTATTATGTTTATTTATTTTCTTGCTTTTTTTTGTTGAGCCAGGCGGAAATTTGAGCCACTTTTTTAAACATTTAAAACTTGTTGAAAAGTTCTGTTTTCTTATTATTTATTGTATCTTCAATATAATTGCGCTTACTTAAAGAACTTAATAAAGTATGTTACTTGATTTTCACATTGCAAATTTTGTTGTGCAAGTCTGAATTTTTGTGGGAGGGGAAAATAGTAAAATGAGTCTTCCTTTCTTCTTCACCAAAAATCAGGTCTAAACAATATATAAAAATCAGGTCTAAACAATATATAAAAATTAGTTTAACCTCAGATTATGCTAGATACTTAGTAGTGAGATCCGTTTACAAGTTCAAAAGAAGTCCACAATCCTTCTACCAGTTTGTCATTTCTAAAGGTAGAGTTTATTTCCATCCATAATGAATCGAATGTTCTGAAGCTATATCTTTTCCTCTTAATCGAATGTAACTAAGATCGTTTAGGGTGTTAGAGACTAGTGGGATTGAATACGTTTCGAGATTTCTGCGAAACATGTGGTAAGTTATTTATAAAAGCTCGAAACGTATATACCCTTTCTCCTACGAGTAGAGAGTACAGTTAGATTTACTGGTATTTATGGTTAGTCCGTTATTATATTTTATAACTAGCTGTGCCCGCCGCGTCGTAGGCGTCCTTACAACATTTTGATCGATTTTGCTTTGAAAGTATTCCACACCATTTCTAAGACTTTTACTTGTATAGTGCTTCAGTTATGGTTTCTGTATTTACTTTATATAAAGGTACCCATCCCTGGATAAAAATCTAAAATTTATAAAAATTCTAAAAATTATTGTAAAGCTCTGCTAAAGGTGTTTAAAATATTTTAACAACATTGTAATTCCACAAAGTAAAAATACAAATCAAATACTATTTTTTTTCACTGCTTTTCATCTACTTTCTTTTGGAAATGAGATATTTTTGCGGAAAAGAAGTATCCTATAAGTATCCTTACAAAATTTTATTAAAACTTTTCAGTAGTTTTTACGTAATGCGTAAACAAATGAAAAGCAGACAGACAGACAGACAGACAGACGGAAATGAGTTACTATTTTATTATATGTATAGATATAGATATGTGTAGACAATGGAGTGTAGCCTACGCTTAGTAAAATCATTTCTCACCTTCACGAAAGAGACCTTGTCAAAGTCACCTTCAATTTTACTTTCTGCAACTCTGACAAGGGCTTGCAGAGCGGTTGCTATCTACACAAGGCCCTAACCATCAGCGTGTTGTTCTCCGGGAAGTAAACCAACATCATTGTATTAAAAGGAAACGATGCAAGGTTAACTGATCTGAAGAGGATTTAGTTTCTGTATACTTCCTCTTATCCGATTTGGAAAATAAAACCAACTCAGTTTCTGACCGAGCTACGGAATATAACCCGTCGCCAAACAGGCTGTGAAAATTTCCCTAATCCTATCGAGCAAGGTGTTTATAACCCACTGTAATAAAGCAGGAGCAATTCTATTCATTGCAATCACTTTCAATTGTGCAAGAGAGAGTATTGCCCTTTTGACAGTATTTCGAGCTACTATTTTACCAAAATCTCATGTGAGGTTTGAACTGAAGTTTTCAAGAAAATGTACCATCAAAAGCGATTGCAATGTTTCATCCACTGCCTCAGTCCATTAAATGTTGCTCTTGCGAATTAGTCTCATCTTAGAGACATGGTCACAATCACTTTCAATTGTGCAAGAGAGAGTATTGCCCTTTTGACAGCATTTCGAGCTACTGTTTTACCAAAATCTCATGTGAGATTTGAACTGAAGTTTTCAGGGAAATGTACCTTCAAAAGCGATTGCAATGTTTCATCCACTGCCTCAGTCCTTTAACTGTCGCTCTTGCGAATTAGTCTCATCTTAGAGACATGGTCTCTAGATACTATCTTCTGTAGTCTGTTTATCTTAAATGTATCCCTTAGAAGTCGGTCTTTTTATATTTTCTTTAACGCCACAGTGACCTTAAAATACATACAGAGATGTAAAAACTCTTCTTTATTTATAGCGTATTAATAATATGTTTGAATTCCCATTCCTGTACATCATATGCTGTGATGTGTAAATATAAATGATATAAAGTAAGCTTCTAAAAACTCTTTATTTTTCTAAATTCTCTTTAAAAAACATTGTTCTCTATTAAAGATTTTTGCAAATAAAATTTGTATTTTTTCCCACCAATATCTTGTACACGTTGTAGTGATGATATCTCCTCGCATGAGAACAACAACAGCAATATTTATATTTTTGATACGCTTTAGTCTTGCGCTTTTTTAGTTCTCGTAGGTACAAGCTAAACAAGAAGATAAGCAATAATAAAAACGTTTTTGCATCAGTTATTGTAGCGTAAACATCACAACTATGTGTGTGAATACAAGTTTTATATTAAAAGTGTAAAATACAAATTTATTTTGTAACAAATAAAAGTGAAAACACGAAATACGAAAACGTAACAATTCAAACAGATTTTCGATATTGAATTCTTGGCAGAGGTCATGAACGGTCACATTATCTAAACAAACTAATAAGAAAAATAGCCAACAAAAGACAAAAGATACATAAATGTACAGAAAGTGTTGTTTTAGTTTAGGAACAAAATAAAATCTAAATATTCCACATTCATTAGGTTTGGAATTTACGCAATGCCCGGACTTATGGATACTGATGAAAACGGTTGGTGATTTTTTTTGTGTTAATTTTTGTAAAAAAATATGTAGTAGCAAGCTGGTAGGTAGGTATATATTGTAGATACACCTCATCTCTAAATGATTAAGTGAATTTTTGTATATTCAAATTAAATTATTGTCCAAGTACCTATAATGCATTTGTCTTGCTCTTAAGAGCATTTTACCTTAATGCAATTTTATGTATAAGTATGGGTTTGTCTCATGTGTGAACCTTATTGCAAATTACTGAGTGCGTTTTTGTTCATGCTCTTCTCAAGTTCTGATCAGAGTCGTTGTTAAACGTGGAGCAGAAGAAGGAACAGAAAGATTTATTTATTGTATCTTGAAAGCATTTGAACTAACAATAATTACTCATTTCTCAGGTCTAAAGCAAAAAAACAAATATACTTGTCAAAGTATAAAAAAATGTCTCACGGTTGCTGCTATCATTTGCTGGTCATTCCTCTGATGTTGGGAGGAGAGAAGGAATGGCACACCTTCTTAGCCGAATGTAACCACTTCACTTAGTACAACACGAGCTAGCAGATTTTGATTCTTTAAATACGTTAATCCATTTTTCGCTATTTCTGCTTTAACTGATGGCACGTTTAGATCTTTGTGGATATTTGAGTTTATAACATATCAGGAAGCGGTTGTAATCATACGTATAATATTATTTTGGCTTCTTTGTATTTTTTCTACATTGCTAGCTGAGGCAGTCCACCTTAACTGAATTCCATTGGTATTTTACCTGAGGGTAGAGTTTTTGCCAATAAGCCAGTTTATTTGAGAATAGAAAGATTGTAGTAAAGAAATAAAGAAACAAGTAGCAGATATAGCGAGGATTGATCTTGAACTGTCAGTTGTTTAAAGTGTTTTTAATATTTGTTATGTTATTTTTTCATTGGTGAAATTTCTTTATTCAAGTACATTGTTGCTACTGGGGGTAGCAACAATCGCATCTGAATAATTAAAAATTTGTATATTTGTCTCGTTATGCTTAATAACCAAAAAAAACTACCAAATCGTTTATAAATAAAAAAACTAAAAATTTTTGTCCGATCAGACCAAAGTGGCAACGCTGACAACTAGTACTCATTTAGGGTGGCCAGATTGGAAACTGAAACAAAATCATTCGAATTTGTATGACTACATTGTATTTCGAAAAGGTTTTTTTTTCGCATCGAATTACGCAGTAACCCTCCTGGATTTTGAAAAAAATAACTGGACAATTTAAAAATGCGCTTGTACTTCAAAAAAGCTAAATTTTATTCAAATTTTTCTTCACAAAAATTAAAGAATAATAATATAAAAACAACAAAACGTAATAGTTAAAATTAGTCTTACGTCATATTACATAAATATTAATATATTAATTTAAATTAAAAAAGTATAAATATATGTATATTTTTGCTGCTACATGGTATATTATTTAATTTTATTTACAGAATCTAGTAACCCTTTTTGCTAAGCAAAAATTTATAATTTTTGTAACTCATTAAAATTTACTCATTAAACTTTCTGCTTTTATTAGGACGACATTCTATTCCTTTCTTGTGAGTGTAAGTCATTTCAAATACTAAATAAATAAATAAAATTAATTTCAGATTTTCTAATGGCATTTTTGATAAAAGGTTGACGCTATCTCATCAATTGGCTTTTTAATGTTGTTTTGTTAATAGTGTTGGTCCCAATTAGACAATTGGCAAACATACTAGGGTTGGTACTTTTTAAAAATATTTTTTGTTTTAAATTGTGTTGTACAAAATAAAGGTGCTAATCAGGGAAAAAATACAACTTAGTACTAAACTTTTTCTTATAGAAAATATTATTTTAATTAATAAAAAAAATATAATTAACAGAATTATTTTTCAAAATTAAGCAAATACTTTTTTAACTGGGCAAATTGTATTTTAGCTTTTTAACTGGTAACTGGAACCAAAACTGGACTATCCAGGCCATTCCAGGCAGCCTGGCATAATATTATTCATAGATACAATATTCATTAGAATAAGAAATACCATATTTATACGATGTACTCGCCTGTCAAGCGATTCTCTTTTGACGCAAATTGGGAATTTATGACAATTTATATAAATTTTACAAAATCAGCTTATCTCACCAGAATAGATTGACGTAAAAAACATTTTAAAAACTGTTCTTTAGTTGTTTGTAGAGTTGCTAATCGTCAAGTTAATGCACACCAATTATCAAACTTCACGTAATAGATCTTAATATTTATTCTTTCATACGAAGTTGCAATATGTTTTTTTAATATATACTATTACTTTAATTTTTATGATTGAAACACCCATTTTGTCTACACTGTGGTGCATATTTAAATAAAACTCCCATTTATAATATAAATTATAAATATGATTTCTGAGGATAATATGTAAATGAGTCTAGTCAGAAAAAACAATTTTTTACCTAAATTCGATTTTATACAAAACGAATACAATTATTCCATACAATGGCAAAATAAAGATGGCAAATTTATATAATTATTGTCCTTCGACATGAAATAACGATACTTTTCAAATGACCGTTGACAAGGCAAAAAATTAAAACAGACTTAACACAGTTGTACAATTTAGTATGGAAAATAAAGTTAATAATAGAAATGTTGCTAAAGGCCAGGATTTGCTATCCTACACAATCGTACGATTCAATTACAAAAAAATCTGACAGAATTCTGTCCTACTCAAAAAATTGTTTCAAAATGGCGTTGTAGATGCCGCACTATCATAGAAAAAAAGATTTTGCAACTCTGATCGCATGGAAAAATACTATTTTATGATTTTTTTTTTCAAAAAATAATCAAATCGCACAGACCTGTCAAAAAGTCTGTCACACACATACATTTCTAATCCACACTATCATACTTTTGTAGCACACAAGCTATTTTTGACAGATCGTACGACTGAGTATGATAGTGAATCATAGCCTTAACTGGTACTGTTGGTCTGTGACTGACTGCACACTAGTTTTTAAATCTGTTGTTTATTATTAAAACTAAATTTCTTAACCTTTTTAAATTTATCAATAAACGGTACAAATGAATTCGTTTTATTCAATAAGTTTGCGAACTCCAAAATATTCCATCCATTGCTTGGATTAAAATGCTGAGTTTTCTTGGGCTATTCTATATTTTAACATACCTATCATATGTACTATGTAATAGACAAATTTTAGACTCTTTGCTTTGCTAACCGCTTGAACAAATGAGGACAATAGTATAGTGTAAAAATAAAGCAACATTTTGGTTATTAATAAAGATGAATTACTTTTATCATATTTAAAAATTACCACGCCTCTGATAATAATTTGCTAGATATAAGCATTTGTATCTACCGGCATTTAAACTTTCAAAACAAACTCTTCAGTTGGTTCTATTTAGAATTTTCTAAGTAACTGCAATATTAAGAGAAAACATATATATGTATGGGTTCGTAACATGGCGTTGTATATAAAAACTCTGGCAAGAAAAGCTTTAGCGACCAAACAAAAGAGGAATCCAGATACAAACCTCTCAATATTTATCAAAAAATAAGCTTATTAATATTTCTAAACCAAAGAAAACACACATTTGTAAACCCTAAATAAAACCACCTACCAAAAGCAACACACAACAAAAGGCAAATAAGAATACAAAAATATTGAGAGAAAATATCATAATAGAATTTTGTTTTTTTTTGGAAGAGTAAAAAGCATGCAAGGGATGGCGTACAGTTAGTCCAATTGTACATATTTTAGTACAGTTATACGCTAAAAAGTACAATGGTACATCCATGATTTCATTTGTACCTTTTTTTTATTAATTTTATCTACTTTAAAATTTTTTATATTTGTGATTTCTCAAAATTAAAAAAAAGAGACATTAAGGTGTAAAATGAACTCCTCACGTCTTTGCTTTTTGTAATCTAGAAGGAAAATGCGAATATAATCTCGAATTTTTTGAGAGACAAAGTGAAGAAAGAATGAACGATATACCATTTGGGAGTAGAAAAGTTTGGATTTTTTCTGATCTGATAAAAAGATTTATTTCACATTGCAAATTGGTTTAGATCACTTTCAAAGTGGAGTTAAATTAATTATTTAGAACAGCTTTTTTGTTTAAATCACTAAAACTTACATTCGTAGTCGTAGTTCGCACAATTTTTCTGCAGCTTACGTTCAGTAGTGCAATTCACTAACTTTTAACGATCTAACACTTGTTAAAAATATCAACATGTTTTTTTGCTTGCACTAACGCATTTGCGATTCACTAACCTATGGTTAACAAATGAAAAATACAAATCAAAATGAATGGCAATGCTACTAAACAAAATGGCAAAATAGCGAAAAGAACAAAGAGAAATGAAAAATAATAAACAAAACTTTCCAAACAAGTGCTTTATATTTTGTTTTTTTTTAATCTTATTTCTAAAAAATTGTTTAAATTCATTTTTATAAGGTAGGTTAAATACATATGTATGTGTTTAATTATAAATATTAATTATTTAGAATATTTTACATCTAATGGGCGACTTTATCTTTTGATATTTTGATAAAGTAAACGACGCAAATATAGTTGTAGTTAAATTAACAATACTCGACTTGCTAAGAAAAACAGCTGATCTATAACAACATCAAATGTTATTAAAAAGCATTTCTGAATAGCAAAGTCTTTCGTTTTGTTGTAAAATTTTTTTAACGAGTCCCGAATCGTTAAAATTGAATAGTGAATCGCACTACAGAATTGGTAAAATGTTCATGTTCTTTCGAAAACTGAAATAGTCTAATGCAGTTTTCCTCAAACGTTTAAAATCTAAATTTTTATATTGGTACTTTAGGTAATTTTGTTCACGGTTACATTTTTTTAATTGTTGTTGATTTGAAATGTAGAGTTTTTTTAGTTTGATAGACTGTAACTAAAAATGGAACAGGTTATTTGCTTTGTATCTTTACAAAAATATATTTTTGCTTTTATATTGAAAAAATCACGATTTATACCATTTGTTTAAATAAGATTCTATTATAAAATCCCTTCGACTGAAATTAATGCCAAAAGCAATATTTTTCAATAATTTCCCCTGTATTTTCGAAGAAGAATAAAAAATATTTATTAAACTCATTATAATTAATTAGACATACTTCGTTAGATCCGTAAAAGTTAGCCATATATGATTGATAATTGATGGTAAATAAATCAATGCAACAACAGATGCCTATTGTACTCGAAGGTGTTATCTTTGTAATGTTGCTACAAAACAGTTTAAATTAGTAGATGCTTTGACTGAAATATAGAAAACTTATTTGTTTGTTCTTCACTGATCTATTAAGTTTTTTGAATGAAGTCGGCACTTGCCAAATAAAAATTTAATACAAAAATATAGAGCAGTGACAGAAATAGACAAGAAGATTGTAGTTGAAACTAAGTCATTCCATCTAAATCTTTTGATCTTAGTTATGCATCAGCCTAATCCTGGCTTTTGGAACACTAATGACAACAGTAATACCATGCAATGTTTTAGGAATGCAGAACTTTGTGGAGAAATATTCATGGTATTAAATGTATTAATTATTCATGGTATTAAAATGCAGAAAATTTTAATATACCGTTCTGAAATAATTAAAAATGTAATTTGGACAACTGTCAGAGGAATACTACTCTTAGGAATACTAATCTATAAACAGTAGTGGTCAAAACTTTTGGAACCGATTATATATCTACACTAATTATTATTTATTAATTGAAAAACTTAATAACAATTAATTATAAAAATACAAAAATACAGCACCAACAATCTACAACAATGACTATAATACTTGTAATAAAAAATTAATTAATTGAATAAATTATTTATTTGGGCTTAAGTTCTTAATTATAAAGAGATAAAGAAAAATTAGACACAGCAGAGCAGAATGCATTTTCTAGACAGCTACCTCTGTCATCAGTACTCTTCGCATCTATCTACTTGGTAGTTTCAATTGTTATTAATTTTCCATTTAAACAAACTTATTGATGAAATAGAATATGAGAAATTTTAATTTTACATTATATTTCATAGGAGATAGAGCTTTTTTGAAATTGTTTTACACTTTTAAACACTAAACACTGTGCCGAAGTTTTTTGAAAATTTAATCAGTACAAACACTATTCAGAACACTATTTCAAAAAAATATAATAATTCAAATCAAAGTATATTTATCTTACTAGGTAGTGTCGTCCGCCCAGCTGATTTAGTAGTTCGACATGTCAAAAGTTGTATGTGTTCAGAAATTTTATAGTGTAGAAGTGAGAAAGCAATAAAACACATACACGCCATCTCAATTTTCTTATATGTTTTTTGACATTTCGAACTACAAAGCAACAACAAAATGCCATGTTGTTCTTGTATTGTTGTATTTGTTGTAGGGATGCCACTACCTAGTAATATAAATATACCTTGATTCAAATTTAACAAATTTTTTTTTTCACTTTCTGTTTTGTTTATTTCTTTAAAAAATGCAAACAATATAAAAATAAACATAAAACACAAAACAAATTAGGAATAAGGCGAATATAATTTTGACACTCCTAAAAACCATATGATATCGAATTCGCAATGGAGTTTACCTGGTATGAATTTGCCTTGATGTATAGATTTCATTGAGTAATTATTTTTATTTTTAAAATCAATTTTTAAATGCCAGACCCCAGCGAAAAGCCATACAGACATAGATTTCTTTGTTCACATTTGTATATCACTTTTATTAGCTTTTATTAATCGTGTTTACGAATATTATATTAATCATATTTAAACTAATCGTAATTGAGTTCGATTAAAATTAATAGATTAAAAAAATAATAGATTAATGCCAAAACTGATCATAGCTATTGCGTTTACCTATTAAATATGCCTTGTTCATTTTCATTCTTATCCATTTTAATTTATCAGTCGGAAACACCTCCAAACAGTATTTCTCGCTAAATCACAAAATTAGAATTGCAAATAACGTATTTAATTGGTTAATTTAGTGGCGGTTATTTCAAATTAATATGCTGAAATTCTCTAAAAATCTACCATTTGGACAAATTGTAATACAAGTCACACTAGTTTTTCAAATTGTTTTGGGCCCGAATAAATAGCCGATTGGTACATATTTTTTAAATTGTCCTTACCATCCCTGACACATGTATTTTAAATAAGAGAGAAGATTTTATTATAGCACTATCTACCTACTAGTGTACTACTACCTTTGCATTAATTTATACTAATATGACTTAAAGAGAAACAAATTTGTTGCTGTTGTTCTTCATATGTATGTCTTGTTCTTGATGGTTTTTTAATGGTTTTTTTTTAATATAAAAACTTGTACTCGTAGATTGTGTGATGCCAGTTCGATCTGCTAATCCGATACGCGCAAAAAGTTTGATACGCGACAATTTGGAGAAACAAGCCTGTACATTAAATTCATTACACTCCAGAATGCCAAACATTAAAGTGTTTTCGGGTACATCGCATCCGGATTTGGCCCAAAGAATTGTTGACCGTTTGGGTATCGATTTAGGCAAAGTCGTAACGAAAAAATTTAGTAACTTGGAAACATGGTGAGTAAAAAAAAATCAAGCAAAAATAAATAAAAAAAGAAGAAAATTAACAAAGAAATTAAGTAATAAAAACGATGATAAAGTCTATAGAAACAAGTGCAAAGTAAAATATTTTTACAATAATTGAAAGAAAATTTATAATAAAAAAGTGTGTAAAATGTGTTTGTAAATAATAAAAATTAAAATAAATTAAATATAATTTTTTTAAAAACACGTGAACATTTAGCAAAAACGAAAAATACATACATATGTACATACATATATTCATACATGTGTTTAAAAGAGACTGTGTATTCAATGTTGTTGTTGGTTGTTGCCAGAAAAGCACATGCAAACAATTTATCACAGCAGTACCTATAATGGATAAAAGAAATTCTTTAAATTAAATGTCACTAAATAACTAATTCCTTGTGTTCATTTATTGGAAAGCATTTGAATTATTTGTACTCTAGTAAATATACAACCACATTTTTACGTCAAGGATGTCTGTTGCCCTTGCCAAGGTTTAAGGAAACAAGGTTTTTTCTTTCTTGTTGTATGTCAAGTTACAGCGGCAAAGGAATAAAGTAAAAATGAAGAAGAATTTAATGTTGTTGTGTTTGTGTCATATTGATTAAATTCCATCATTCATTTACTTATTTTCTCCACATTATTGACTGTACCTTCTGGCTTAATTTAAAGGTTTTGTTTGAAAAAATCGTACACATTTTTAATTTTTTTATTTTACTACATCTACAATTCCTTTCTATTATACACACACACACACGCACTAATAACATTTGCAAAGAATACAAAACTGATAACAATTGCTTAATTTAAATTTTAATTAGATTAAGATTGCGTGAATTTAGGCTTTTTGTGCAACACAATGGAATAAAATAAAAATAATAAAATCGTGTTAAATAAAGTGTGAAAAATGTTTTTAATTGAAAAAAAAAAATATACAAGAACAAAAATTTCGAAAATTTCGAAAAATAAAATTTACAAATCATGTGCTTTTCTAGTAATCACAAACCACACACACATTAACAAGTTAATAAACTTATAAAATGTGTCTCTTCTTAAAGAAATATTTTATTTATCTTAAAAAACATGCCTATATTTTTGTTTTTTAGAGGTTAAAAATTACATATTATTTAAATGTTATCCATTTGGCGTTTTTTATTCACACATTTTTATAGTGTTTTAAAGTTTACACATCGAAACAAGTTTGTCTTATATGGCGTTCACATTACTTAAATTTAACGTGTTTAAGCGAGTTGCTTAACAAACTAAACCAAAGTGATCACACTACAATTATCGTGTTTTAGTTTGACATTTATTCAGCTGATCACACAGCTGGCACAGAAAATAAAGTATCGTACTTAAAAAAAATGAAAAAAAAAAACAAGATGTGGAATTAATGGGATATTATTTAAATTATATAAATGATGCAGTAATAAACATTGATGAGCTATTTAGATAACAAAAAAGATACTATAACAGGCGGCGTTCTACCTTAATTAAAAATATTTTAAGTTTGAGAATGGAGCAACTTCAACTCTTATTAATGTTGGCGGAGCATTTGAACGGTTTAAACTGTGAGAAAAGATTGTGGCAATACAAATTTTCAAAAATATATTTATATTAAAAAACTAGCTTATCTATTCACTTTGATTACACTTTTTGACATGACGCCTAATTTATGTTCGCCGCCATTATGAAACATGTTTAGTTAACACAAAAATACAAAAAATAACTAAACGCACCTCAAGATTATATCCGAACTCTGACTTTGAAGTGTTTTGCGAAATGTTTAAATCTAAAACACCTCATTTTGAAGTGTTTTCGAAACACGTCAATGTATGGGAAAACATCTCAAAAACAACTTGTTTTGCGCTTAAACACTTCAAAACTGCTTAAACACCGAAGTGTGAACCCCATATTATTTGCAGTTATTTAGGTATTTGACATAGCGTGCTTTCGCGATACAGTGAATACTATGTACATAATTCAAACTAGTGACTCTAAACAGTGAATATCACATTTCTTGAGTGTACCGAGTGCACTGAATTTCTTCAGTGTTAATATTGATATTTTTAGTAATTGTAGGTGACATCGGATATTGCACAAGTGAGGCAGAATTAAAATATTTGTAAATAGCTAGTCCCATTGATCAAAAATTTAACGTGAACATAGCAGGAGAGTATCTGAACTTAAGTTTGGACATTGGGCACCATAAATTTAACAGCAACGGCGCTATACGACCTGAAAATAGGGAACATCGCATCTTAAAATGTTTTTGCAGCTTGGCGTTTTCACAGTACAAATAGCTCCATTATTTCCAAAATATTTTGATTCTGGTCCACTGTGCAATTTTACATATGTGATTAAGATTAACGTTGGCACCTTGCCGTGTTAGCTCTTATCCGACGGTGGTCTTATCACCGAGTGAAATAAAAGCGTAGACTAGCGCCCCCATTGCCATTACATATGTAATGGCACCCATGTCACACTGGACATAGTGCACAGTCACAATGAGTAGCAATTTATAGAACATGGCAAATCTGGATCCATGTTCTAAACTCTTGTTTAGGGGTTTTTTGGAAACCATCTAACTCCTTGCTGTTGACAGTCAAAGCCTTTGAAAATGCAGCAGTGACATTATTGTACCCACGGGGGGAGTGTGAAATAGTACAAATGTGATCAAGATCAAAGTCGGCACATAGCCATTGGCTCTTATCTGACGGTGGTCTTACCACCGAGTGAAATAAAAGGGTAAACTAGCTTTGTGTATTACAGCACGTGCCGTGTGTAAAAGAAGGCATCGATACCGCACTAGATTTACTACACATTCACAATGAGTAGCAATTTATAGAACATGGCAAACAATGAATCCATGTCCTTACCTCTTGCTTAGGGGTTGGAGACCATCTAACTCCTTCTGTCGAGAGTACAACAATACAAAGTACCATCTCTGCATACATCGATCTAAGATGAGAGGGGCTACCGGTTCCCGTAGTATCAGTCCTTGGGGCACTAGTAGGGCCTCGAAGAGAACCCGTGATATCACAGACCTTTTCTTCCAGATTCAGGTTCCAGGAACCCTGGCGTCTGTTGTCCCCTTTTCCCCAAGGGCACATAGTCAAACCCTTTGGAAATGCAGCAGTGACATTATTGTAGCCCCGTGGGGAGTTGGTACAATGTACTTCGTTTCTGTAGATCAGTGGTTACCAAACAATATCAAATTGTATGCTTGTGTTAGAAGCATTGTATTTTTATGTAAGTTTTTCACATGTGATGCTTGTCAAAATTCATTAAATTTGATAGCTGTGAGTAGCCTGAATTCAAATTGAAGGCAATCTTATTTTTTAATATGTCATCATCAAGCAACATTTGATCTCATAAACTGCAATCAGCTGTTCCCTTGAAAGTAAATTGAAACACTCAATTTGAAAGAAAAATTAAAAGCACCCTGCAGGAAATGTCAACAGTGAAATTGTACTGACTTACTATTGACACAGTCACCAATAGTAGTGACTTATAATACCACAGGGAATGCTTTTTACTATAGACATTTAACATGTGCTTGTCATTGAAATTTCTCTACTGAGATTGGTACGATTGACTAGGTAGTTCTTTTGGGACTATATGTTGACATTGCAACTAGTGATTCACTAGTAAGTACATTTTATTAGTTCTAGTCTAAACTTTTGGTACTTTTCTGAACTAGATGTAATAACATCATCTTAGTGATTAAATTATTTGTGAACGTTATTGGCTTTTTTCTCATCAAAGGCAAATATAGAAATGTAGACGATTTGTTGACAATGTCACCAAAAGAGTTGACAAAAATGGTGACACTTAGCCCCAGGTTTCATTCACGGTAGGTTACATTCAATTTAAAAAAAAATTAAAATTGAAAAAATTGAACGTGTAACCCCCAAGTTATTGAAATATAATTACAAATGTATGACTTCGAACAGTAATGAAAGTCACGTAAGTTCTGTTTTTTTAGAAAACGCAGTAACTATGATTGCTGAAATTACTTTCGCAATATTGATCACCAGTAACAGTCATTGCTTGATCAGCTCCAAATAAGTATGTTCCAAAGGTGCCTCCAGCTCGAAATTTATATTACGGAGTGCATGAATTTGTTTTTTTGGCAATCACGTATGGAATCTTTGAACCCTAACTTCCGCAATGTTGCCGATTAAAAATCAATTACAGTAGTCAACACAATTCTTGTTTCCTTAATTTTTTTATTACTATGTATTTCTATGGCTCTGACTATGAAAAAAGTACCGCAAAAAAATAACAGCTTTACTATTTGAAATACACAGTTATATTTTTTTGATAAAAATAAATACAAAAAAATTAACACACATGGCAACAAAATTCTATTGAACACTATCAAATTATCTTTTACAAGATTTCCTTAAACGAACGACTTTAGGTATATCTCGTTGCAAACTCCAGCAAGACTCTGCCTTCCATGTTAACACTCTTCCATTTTCCTAAGATCCTGATGAAATCTTTCACCCTGCTCCTCACTAAAATCGACCAATTGTTTGTGAAAATCGGTATAAATGCGATTGCAGGAAGTTATGTTCATGCTGCATCCTTGCTCGACATGGTCGTCAGATTTCTTGTTGGCTAAATTTTTAAAACTTGTTCTGCGTTATGTTATTTTTTAACGATGGTAAAATCTTTTATTGAATTTTTTGCGCTATGTTAACAACACTGTTTTCTTATTTTTATTTATATTATTGTTGTAGAATTTTGTACTTCTCTTAAAATATGCGCGCGCATTTATTTTGTAATATTTGTTTTCGATCTCTCAAGCTTAAACTCTCTTTAGTTAGTTCTGCATTATATGAAATGAAATAGATGTATTGTTTTCCCAACGTATGAATGAGTTAAATAATAGAAATAAGGGAAAAACAAAATGTGTACAAGGTATGAAAGAAAAAAAAACAGAGATAGGAAATAAATAGCATTGAGAAAATAACGTTAAATTGATGGTCAATCTTGTTTACATATTCGTGTGAACTGTCATGCAATATGACAATTGATGTGACATAAAGATTAGGGAGAAATTTATTTACATGCACACACTTAAATTACAAAGTAGGCTAATTAGTTTCAGTATAGGAGGCAAACTAAAGAAAATAATACACTTTTTCGAGGTTGTTTTAAACATTTTTCAAACAAGGCTTGTAATCTTAGTATTTTACCTTTTTTTTTGAAAGGGTGCCCTAATATTACGTATGTACAGTTGAGTCAGAAAGTGAGTGCTCAACTTTAAAATTTTGAAGCATGATTTTTTTAATCAACTTACATATATTTTTTATAACTTTATTAAAATTATAATTTTCCAAATTTAATTTTATTTTTAACTTAGACTTCGAAACTGGCAATAAAAATAAAAATTGTACTGACTTTTAGCTTTAAAAAAGTGAGTGCTTACCGTTAACAAATTCATGTTTACGAAAAAAACGGGTTATTTTGGCACAAAATCTTTTCAAACATTAAAGATAAACTCCAAAATTTATTTTAGTGACATTTGTTTCAAAAAGTTGTACAATTTTGATTAATTAGTCAATATGGCTCTAAAACGTAAAGAAACCACAGAAAAAAAATTATGATAAATTTAAGAAAATGTAATCATTTTCTTCGTAAAATTTAAAAAAAAAATGTTTACAAGACTTTAGTCAACCATAAAAAAATTGTCGACAAATACAATAATATTCACGAATGAGCCAACATGCGGACGACTTAAAGCACTTTTTCATGGGGAGAAATGATCACTTCTTCGTGAAATAAAGACAAGTTCAGAAACTTCGGCAACAGAATTGACAAAATATAGGAATAAAAAATTAAAAAAAATCGTTTGTCCAAATACAGTCCGAAATGTGGTTCATGTAGTTGGTTATAATAGTCGGGTTGCCCGTAAAAAATATATATGTATAAGCGAAGTTAACAAGGCCAAGCGGCTTAAATATGCCAAGGAACATAAATATTAGCAAATGGGCTTTTTCTCTTAATAATTTTATATTTTTGCAAATAAAATTTTATGTCACCTCCCACAAAAGGGGGCGTGGCGAAGAGTGGTATTTTATAACCTCCTGGTTCCAAGTTAAGGTTTTTGGTCATTCGCTGACCATAAAAGTTGCATTTACTAAACAAAAGTATGGGAAAACTTAAAAAAAGGCTGACTTCCAAAACGTACCAATAGAAAGTTTGTATACAGTTGTCTTACTGTATTTAAAAGATGTATACATATGTATATACAAAGTATCGAAACAATGTATCAACTTTAAAACTGATGCCGTGATTGCTTGTTTACTACGACACAAATAATTGTCGACGGCGTTTTGAAAGGGTATACATTGTCAAAGTTTTGTACTGCAGCGTTATGAAACACTATACATAGTTTGTTTGAAGACACGCCAATTGACGTTTTGGAAGTCAACAAAAATTTAATTATTCATAGGTTGGATTAGTTCTTCTAAGGGGAAGCTTTTTATCCTTGGTCCGATTTTTCTTATTTTCTAGCTTTAACAGGCTATGACCATAAGAGATAAGAGTTCTACCAAGTTTTATTAATCTTAATATTCAGTATTAACTGCAAGGTGGTCGTTACATTACTTAACACAAATCTTCTATACATATAATAAAATAGTAACTCATTTCCGTCTGTCTGTCTGTTTTTCTTTTGCGTTCGCAACAGGTAAAAACTACTGGATGGATTTTAACAAAATTTTGTGAGGAGGTACCTTAGCATCCTGATTACAATATAGGATACCTTTTTCCCGCAAAAATATTGTAGTTCCAAAAGAAAGTGGAGAAAAAGCAGTGGAAGTACGCAGTTATTTAGTAATAAAGTAAAGACATGAACCATAACAGAACTTAACTAACCGGATATGCATACTTTACATACAGATGGAGCTTTTTTATAAAGTAAATACATAAACTGATATTCAGCATAGTTTTAGGCGGAACTAAAAACGTATGGGTCTTTGGTGTGGATTGCTTTCAAAGCTAAATTGAACAAGTAAGAGTGCTATATTCGGCCGTGCCGAATCTTCTATACCCTTCACCACGGTGATTTGATTTATACAGACATGTACAGCATTATCCATATTGTTGACTCTTTACTTAAATAAATTCGTATGAAAAAAAAAATCATTATTCACGAGTTAAAAAATAGAAGACAAATGAAAACAAATTCCGTTTGCTACAATTGTCGCCGTGTTGTCAGCTACTTAATGATATTGAAGCCGACAGCTACATCGTAAACTCTGACATTGTTGTAGAATTACTTATTTTGCTTTTATAAAATTAAATAACTTTTTCAAAAACTTATAAATATCTCCTCCAAAACTTTTTGTTTGTATATGAATTTGTAATTTACAATAATAATGTAATTTGTGACATTTTCTTTTGTTGAATAAAATAGAAATTAGCCTAAGTTGACGACATCCACAACGGTGGTCGTGTAGCCATGTAGCTATACTGGCTTCAAAAAAAACGTTTACCTATAAACGGGTGTATTTTATTTTTGGCAGTTTTTACCCGGTATCCTGATGATGTCTATGTGTTTAATGCACCTAGGTTTTAAAACAGAGATCTCATCTATTTAAAATCAATCGCATTTAAAAAAAATCAAACGCATTTAAAAAAATATGTTACTCTATTTACACACATACATACATATGTATAATCTTAATATTAATTATATGTTATGTTAGAGTCATGATTTTCATTTTCAAAGAAATATTGAAAGTTTTGTTTTAATATTTCTAAAATTGTGTGTAAAAATTTTTTGTAAAAATAATTTTTTAAAAATTTTTTGTAAAATTTTGTTCGAAAATTTTTTCGAAAATTTTAAAAAAAAAATTTTTTTTAATATTTTTCTGTAAAATATATTTTTAAAAATGTTTTGTAAATTTTTTTCTAAAAATTTTTTTTTTGGAAATTTTTTAAAAAAATTTTTTTTTAAATTTTTAAAAAAATTTTTTTTGTTAAATTTAGGACCTTTCTGCAGTCTATATTGAGTTAGAATGGTCAGACTAAAGCAAAAAAAAAATCCTTAAAAAAAAAAAAAATTTCCTCATATTGACACATGGGGGGTCCTTTTAACTGCTCCTATTTATCAGTGGGTACCCTGTGGGTCCATTGGCTACCTCTATATGCATTTCTTTCTATTAAGGTCACTAATACAAATCAAAGCAGAAAAACCCTACCAATCTAAAAACAAACAAAAATCGACCCTCGCAGGGGGTTATTGATCCCCCGAGATCTGTATGCACTCTTTGCGATCTACCTGTCGCAGTCTAATATTTATTTGAGAAAAAATGCCAAAACAGAATCATTAAAGCTGAAAAAAATTAAAAAAAAACCTGAAAAAACGTGAAAAAAAAATATAGGTGGGCGTGGTTTTTGGCCCGTAGCCTCCAAAGGAATGATCCGATGTTGCTGAATTGCAATACCAAAATTTTCGAAACTATGCCTGACAGATTGGTGTGCTTAAATTTTTTGTATCTCTTCTGGTGCCTTGGCAAATGACATTACCACACTAACACGGACAGACGGACAGACGGACAGACGGACATCGCTCAATCAACTTCTCTATGTATAAGGATCCAGAATATATATACTTTATGGGGTCGGAAATGAATATTGTAGAAATTACACACGGAATGACAAACTTATATATACCCTTTCCACCTGTGGTGAAGGGTATAAAAATATGTTACTCTATTTACACACATACATACATATGTATAATCTTAATATTAATTATATGTTATGTTAGAGTCATGATTTTCATTTTCAAAGAAATATTGAAATTTTTGTTTTAATATTTCTAAAATTGTGTGTAAAAATTTTTTGTAAAAATAATTTTTTAAAAATTTTTTGTAAAATTTTGTTCGAAAATTTTTTCGAAAATTTTTAAAAAAAAATTTTTTTTAATATTTTTCTGTAAAATATATTTTTAAAAATGTTTTGTAAATTTTTTTGTAAAAATTTTTTTTTTGGAAATTTTTTAAAAAAATTTTTTTTTAAATTTTTAAAAAAAATTTTTTTGTTAAATTTAGGACCTTTCTGCAGTCTATATTGAGTTAGAATGGTCAGACTAAAGCAAAAAAAAAATCCTTAAAAAAAAAAATTTCCTCATATTGACACATGGGGGTCCTTTTAACTGCTCCTATTTATCAGTGGGTACCCTGTGGGTCCATTGGCTACCTCTATATGCATTTCTTTCTATTAAGGTCACTAATACAAATCAAAGCAGAAAAACCCTACCAATCTAAAAACAAACAAAAATCGACCCTCGCAGGGGGTTATTGATCCCCCGAGATCTGTATGCACTCTTTGCGATCTACCTGTCGCAGTCTAATATTTATTTGAGAAAAAATGCCAAAACAGAATCATTAAAGCTGAAAAAAATTTAAAAAAAACCTGAAAAAACGTGAAAAAAAAATATAGGTGGGCGTGGTTTTTGGCCCGTAGCCTCCAAAGGAATGATCCGATGTTGCTGAATTGCAATACCAAAATTTTCGAAACTATGCCTGACAGATTGGTGTGCTTAAATTTTTTGTATCTCTTCTGGTGCCTTGGCAAATGACATTACCACACTAACACGGACAGACGGACAGACGGACAGACGGACAGACGGACATCGCTCAATCAACTTCTCTATGTATAAGGATCCAGAATATATATACTTTATGGGGTCGGAAATGAATATTGTAGAAATTACACACGGAATGACAAACTTATATATACCCTTTCCACCTGTGGTGAAGGGTATAAAAATATGTTACTCTATTTACACACATACATACATATGTATAATCTTAATATTAATTATATGTTATGTTAGAGTCATGATTTTCATTTTCAAAGAAATATTGAAATTTTTGTTTTAATATTTCTAAAATTGTGTGTAAAAATTTTTTGTAAAAATAATTTTTTAAAAATTTTTTGTAAAATTTTGTTCGAAAATTTTTTCGAAAATTTTTAAAAAAAAATTTTTTTTAATATTTTTCTGTAAAATATATTTTTAAAAATGTTTTGTAAATTTTTTTCTAAAACTTTTTTTTTTGGAAATTTTTTAAAAAAATTTTTTTTTTAATTTTTAAAAAAAATTTTTTTGTTAAATTTAGGACCTTTCTGCAGTCTATATTGAGTTAGAATGGTCAGACTAAAGCAAAAAAAAATCCTTAAAAAAAAAAATTTCCTCATATTGACACATGGGGGGTCCTTTTAACTGCTCCTATTTATCAGTGGGTACCCTGTGGGTCCATTGGCTACCTCTATATGCATTTCTTTCTATTAAGGTCACTAATACAAATCAAAGCAGAAAAACCCTACCAATCTAAAAACAAACAAAAATCGACCCTCGCAGGGGGTTATTGATCCCCCGAGATCTGTATGCACTCTTTGCGATCTACCTGTCGCAGTCTAATATTTATTTGAGAAAAAATGCCAAAACAGAATCATTAAAGCTGAAAAAAATTAAAAAAAAACCTGAAAAAACGTGAAAAAAAATATAGGTGGGCGTGGTTTTTGGCCCGTAGCCTCCAAAGGAATGATCCGATGTTGCTGAATTGCAATACCAAAATTTTCGAAACTATGCCTGACAGATTGGTGTGCTTAAATTTTTTGTATCTCTTCTGGTGCCTTGGCAAATGACATTACCACACTAACACGGACAGACGGACAGACGGACAGACGGACAGACGGACAGACGGACAGACGGACAGACGGACAGACGGACATCGCTCAATCAACTTCTCTATGTATAAGGATCCAGAATATATATACTTTATGGGGTCGGAAATGAATATTGTAGAAATTACACACGGAATGACAAACTTATATATACCCTTTCCACCTGTGGTGAAGGGTATAAAAAAATACTGCAAGTTCGCTGACGATGTGGCGGGCACAGTTAGTACAGCGTGTTGTTATAACTTCAAAAAAAAAAAATCAAAATTTTTTGATCTTTCGTACAACCGACACGAAGCTTTAATACAACAAGCTCAAAAACGTTAACGTTACAACTCGCGTACAACCTGATAAAGTTGGTACGACCGTTGTAACGGTTTGTTTAATAAAAATCTTAATTATGGTCTTAGAAATCAAAATCACATACATATATGTATAATACAAATACTTTTTTGTTTTATAAACAACTCAGCTGATATACAATCGCAAGAATACAAATATTTATTTGTAGAACATGGAAAAATACCGTATGAAACCATAAGACTGGATCATAAGTAGTGTTTTTTTCTTTCTTTCTTTTTCGCGAATTTTATTTGGCTTCAAGCCAGTTAAAAAGTTTAGGCATTTTTAAGTATTTGAGGGCAAAATGCGAAATCAATCAATTTTTTTACTCAAAAAATAAATGTACCGTACAAAACTATCCACAAATCTGTTAATCGTTTTTTCTTACAGAAACAAAAAACAAAACAATATAAATAAAATACAAAGTACAGAAAATAACAACAGCTGATTTGTCAATGCAACTAAAAAAAAAAAAAAATACATTCTCTTGTTTTAAATAAAATAAAATATTTTACTGCACAAATTAAATTGTTTTAAGCTTTATACCTACATAAACATATGTATTTACATACCAGTATGTATGTGGCTACCCTGCCAACAAAATTGTCCGACATCCATAAGTTGTCGGACAGAAAAAACTCAGATTGGTATACAAATACATACTGTCAGAGTGATGACCCAAAAATATAGAAAGTGGTTAACACGAAATCTGACAGACATGTCGTAGGAAATTCTGAGAGGCTTACCGATGCTTCTAATATGAATCTAACAAAAAGACATGTTGTAAATCAAAATTTCACGACACGTCTGACAGAAATCTGAAAATATCTGAAAATAAAGTCAGAGATTTGTTATAATTTCTAATTCAGACAATGTCGGCTTATTTTGCTGGCTGGGTAACTATTTAGTTAATAACATAAAATACACAGAGGCCCAACTATCAATATGTCAAAACATTTACTATATATAGTGACTTTAACATACGATTTTTTATGTAACTTCTTTTTAAAACTGAAATACATAAATATTTTTCAATCATTTTTAATACACTTTCAAATAAAATTTCCAACAACTTTTTTCTAAGTGTGTTCAACGCAGCAAATGCAGAACTTTAAGCAATTTACAATGAGTTTGCATTAGATAATGGTGTCATGACAATAGCAATATATACACACTTTTTGGCTAATACATGCATACTTTCTCAATTGTCTTAACAACTGTCTTGAATATTTTGAAGACAGTAAATAGAACAATGATTTGACGTATGCTGACAATAATTCAGTTTTTGTATACATTTTTTTGTATACATTAAAAATGGAAAAATCAATAACTTAAACAGTGATTTGAAGAATGCCGCAATAACTCAATTTTTGTGTACAGAAAAAAATGTAAAAATAAAAAATCAAAAAATTTAAATGAATTGTCTGAACGCTTATACTATGTAGACAATTGTAGGTATTATTGACAATTGATACGTATTCTTTTATTGTCATGTTAGTACTGTCAAATGTAAACGCTAGATTTCATACATATGGATGATTATGATATACCCTGCGTTTACATTTGACAATGCTGTTAAGACAATAACAATACATACACACTTTTTCTGAACTTGTCTGAACTACTTTCTTGAATATTTTTAAGACAGTAGGTAGGTCAGTGATTTGACGTATGCGGACAATAATTCAATTTTTTGTGTACAGACAAAAATTCAAAAAGGAAAAAAAACCTAAAACTTAAACAGTGATTTGACGTATTCCGAAACTAACTCAAACTTTTGTGTGCAGAAAAAAATTCAATAAATTTAAATGAATTTTCTTAATTATTGTATGGACGCTTATACTACGGTGACAATTGACAACATTTTTGACAACTAATACGTATTCTCCAATTGTCATGACAGCATTGTCAAATGTAAACGCAGTGATAGACTTGATATAGGAAATAGACTTCCAAATAAAATCAATAGTGGTTTCTCGAAAGGAGTACAAGACAATTATGCTGCTGTGTGGCAGCATATATGTATATATTTACACGATCGCGGACATGAATGCTATAGCATTCAATTTCACAGTGTTTTAAAATGATATTAATGATAAGTTTAAAAGACACTTTTTATATTTTATGTTTTAGTTTTGTATTACATTTTAATATTTTTTCTTGTTATTACCCTTAAAAAATACTTGTTATTTCCTAATGAACTACATACACAAGGAGTAGCGAAATATTAAATTTAAAAATAATAAAGACTTTAAGCTGGACGAATTAAATTAAAAAAATAATTTAAAAAGGTCAAATTAACTATATTATTTAATTTTCATACATTTTAGTTAATCTTTAGCTGCCTCAATTTATTAGAAATAATAAACTTAATGTTTGTTTTATTAAAAAGCCTTAAATATAAAAAATCTTATTTTTCTTTGACCCAATATCCCAATTCAAACGTTTATTGTCATTGATAAAATTAAATGTAAATGTTTTTCCGTGTTTTCAAGTTTTACAATTTATTATATATATTTTATGTACTCGTATGTACATTAATTTTAAATTATTATCATGATTGATATGTTTATATACAAAGTCTTTTATTTATATTTTTTCATTTATTTATTTATTACTAGCTGTTCCCGCCACGTTGTAGGCATTCTGACAATATTTTGTTCGATTTTGCTTTAATAGTAATCCATACCAAATTTTAAGACATTTATGGTTTTTGTATTTTCTTTATATAGCGGCACCCATCCCTGGAAAAGTTTTAAAATTGATATATTTCTAAAATTATTAAAGAGTTCGGCAAATAGTGTTTAAAATATACCGCAGACCTTTTCTCTATTTTCTTGAGGAAATGAGATAACGTATGCTATATTTGAATCAAGATACTAAGGTACCTCCTCACAAATTTTTTTTCAAATTCATCCAGTAGTTTTTACGTGATGCGAATACGGACAGACAGAAATTTTAATAATTGCTGTTTTGTATTCCATTTCGATTATTATCTGCACCAGCAACAAAATTTTTAAAACACATTTAATGTACAGAAATAGTCCTGTTACAGTTTTATTATATGTATAGATGTGTAATAAATGTATTTTTTGTTTGTAAAATGAATTGTAAAATTAAATTACATTTTAATATTATTTCTGAAAGGAATTAAAACTGATAAATATTTGGAGATTTGGTAAAAAAGGCGAACACTTATATTTTTCTTTCGTTAATTGTACTGTAGTGAAAACTTCAGAAGATCAAAATTTCACTTAACAGTCGGAATTTCATAAAAATATCACTTGTTCACCAAAATTTCACTAAAAATTTAAGTTTAGGAAAAAAACTGTATAGTTTCGATCCAAAAATATTAATTGCATTGGTAACCGAAAATGTACAAAAAAATTTAAAAACAACCCATAATTCAAAGATTTGCAAAAAGATCTTGGTTTCAAATTAACAAGAAGTAAATTAAAATCAAAACATTTTATTGAGAAGTTTTTTAGGGTTTCGTGCCAAATGGTAAAAACGTAACCCTATTGTTTTCGCTACAATGTCTGTCCGTCAGTCTGTCTGTTAGCACCTTCTATCTCTTTATTACTATGGCTGCTATAACAACAAACTGATCGTGAATCGCATCCATTAGATAATGGTCTACGTAAAGAACAAGCTGGTTTCCACCCTAAACGATCGTGCATCGATCAAATTATAAGCCGTAGGCTATTAATAGAACAGTGCAATGAATTTAACTCAACACTGTACATGCTATTTATTAGAATATGGAATACATTAATAAATAAAGGTGTTCCTGAAAAAATCATAACTTTGATAAAAGCTCAATACAATGACTCAAAAATGCGTGTGTCACATTTAGGGAAAACAAGCCAACCATTTCAAACTCTAAGTGGCGTTAAACAAGGGTGCCTATTATTCCCAATATTATTTGTTACTACACTCGATGAAGTTCTTTCCACTGTTTCGGGCAAAACCAGGGGTATACAGTGGAGAATAAATCTGCAGTTGGAAGACCTGGATAATGCTGACGACCTTGTTTTGACGTGATTTGCATATATATGGCCTAATTTTGAAACCATGGTAGGTAGGCTTTTCAAATTTTCACAGAAGGTGTATCACTATGAGTAAAAATTAAAGGGAGTGACCTGATTTGCACGTAACAACAATTACTAAAAAAGGGTGTTTCGATTGTGACGCTATTGTTGCGAATATAAGAGGTATTATTTTAACCGTGAATTTATAAAGTGTTTAAAATTATGACCGCTATAGCAAAAAATATAAAAAACAATAAATATAGTGTGTCGCGAAGGTGACAAAAATTTACGATGTAGCTTTATTTTTGAACCGGCATGGGTAAAATCTACACAGACTATGTTTAAATTCATCCCCTTTAAAAAGTATAAAAATTAAAAACAAAAATTAAAGGGTATTTCGATAACGACACGGTTTTGAGTATATGACCTTTTATTTTAAGAGGTGACACTTAAATTTTAAATTATTGATATTGCACAGGGTAATTAGTATTCTGTTCTAGTATAAACAATAAATCTAAATTAAAGGGTGCCCCTTAAGACGTGAAAAATTTTAAAACTTGTACTTTGAAAGTCATATATTGAAAACATTAAACGAACTAGAAACTGAACACTGGTTTCCTTTCGGTTTTTGAATTACTGATTTCTTTATGCAAACGGGTTTTTCCGAAGAAAGTACTTTTTTTTCAGCACAGTCGAAAAGGGACCTATAATGGAAGTGATTTGCTTCAATGTGCTTCCCCGCACATTAATTTCAGTATAACACACTCTTGTAATGAACACAAAAGCTCGCTGTTTTATTCATAAAATACAGTTAAAGACAAGTTTGATCCTTTATTGTTTTGCAAAGTTTGATGATCGATGTTTCACAAATAAACGTTGATATTCCAGCATTTTACAGAGAGAATTTAATAAATTAAATTTTTCTTACTATGATATGCTAATTTGACATAGACTTTTTCGAGAGTAACGCGTGTTTTCGCTTGGCCATACTTTTATTTGCAAGCGTACCGAATTAAAGCTTGGCTTGGTGTTTGCGAATTAAAGCTTGGCCATACTTTTATTTGCAAGCGCACCGGGGATAGGTAATATATAAATAACGCATAAAATGTGTTTGTTTTGAAAAGTTTACAGCAGAAATATACACAAAAAGTTATAAACCAAATAATAAATGCGCCAAAATTAGCGGAAAAAATGTAAAGACTGTGTGAATGTCAATCCTCTCCCTATTACTGTTCAAAAGTTAAGCTATTTTTACCAGCATCCGTATTTTATGGGGACACCATTCACGCCTCTGTCTATAACGGTTTCAAAGATAGGGTCACATAGATCAAATAACATCACCTATTGGGACACCCTTTAATTTACAATTTTAAATTAAAGACCTGTTGTTATAGAGGACTTGGCCACAAAGATTCTGTTTAAATTTCAACTATCTGTCTATAACGGTTAAAAAGTTTAACCATATATATCAAATTACATGAACTATTGGGACACCCTTTACATTATAATTCTAAATATTTATTTATATTTGTTATCATATCAGAGAAAGTAGTGGAAATTCTGCCTAATTTTTAAGTGTTTGTGTTTAACGGTTCAAAAGATAGGGCCATATAGATCAAATTACATAATTTATGGGGACACCCTTTAGTTTCTAAATTCAAATTGTATACTTGCTATAGTGGACTTTGCAATACACAGTTCAAAAGTTTGGCCACATACATAGAATTACATTAACTATTGGGACATCCTTTTATTTCCAAATTCAAATTTTATACTTTTTGTTATAGTGGACTTAGCAATACAGGTTCTTTGTAAATTTCAGCGGTCTGTGTAGAACTATTCAAAAGCATGGCCATATACATCAAATTAAATGAACTATTGGAGCACCCTTTAAAATTTTAAATATTTATACATTTTATTATAACGGTCATAGTAATCGACATTCTGTAAAATTTTCAAGGTTTTGCCTATAACGGTTCAAGATATAGGGTTAAAAAGGTCAAATTACGGCACCTATGGGGACACCCTTTAAATTTTAAATTTATTTTTTTATTAATTTCTGCAGTTGGGAGCTATAGCGACACGCAATTTTTTAGAATTTTAATTTGGTGCCCTTTACAATTCTTAATACACGTAAAAAACATGTATGTTGTATGGGGACACCCTTTAATTAGGGTTCCGTACACAAAGTGTAAAAACGAAACCCTATTGTTTTCGCTACAATTTCTGTCCGTCTGTCAGCGCCTTTTATCTCTGGAACCGTAATAGGTAGACTCTTGAAATTTTCACAGATGATGTATGGTTGTTGCCGCTATAGCAACAAATACTAAAACTTATAGGGTGTTCCAATAGAGAGGTGTTATTTACGAAAATGTGTTTATTTCTTGAACTGTAGGATGGATACACTTGAAATTTAAAAATAGTTATTAAAACTTAGTTCACTATATAAACAAGTATATAAAAAAAAACTAAAAATTAAAGGGTGTTCCGATAGTGGTGTGAAATGCATGTATAAGGCATAAGTTTTGAACCATAATAGGTAGACTCTTGAAATTTTCACAGAAGGTGTATAGCGATGGCCGCTATAACAACAAAAATTAAAACTTATAGGGTGTTCCGATAGAGAGGTGTTATTCACGAATATGTGTTTATTTCTTGAACTGTAGAAGGCATACACTAAAAATTTACAAATTGTAATTAAAACGTAGTTCGCCTTATATACAAGTCTAAAAAATACACCTAAAAATTAAAGGGTGTTCCGATAGTGGTGTTATTTTGATTTATAAGGCCTAAGTTTTGATTCATAATAGGTAGAATCTTGAAATTTTTACAGAAGGTGTACAATTTTGGCCGCTATAGCAACAAATATTAAAATTTATAGGGTGTTCCGATAGAGAGGTGTTATTCACAAATATGTGTTTATTTCTTGAGCTGTAGGGGGCATACACTAAAAATATATAAGCAGTAATTAAAACTTAGTTCGCTATATAAACAAGTATAAAAAAATAAAGCTTAAAATTAAAGGGTGTTCCGATAGTAGTGTGATATGCATGTAAAAGGCCTTAGTTTTGAACCGTAAAAGGTAGGCGCTTGAAATTTTCACAGAAAGTATATAACTGTGACCGCTATACTAGCAAATACTAAAACTTATAGGGTGTTCCGATAGAGAGGTGTTATTCACGAATATGTGCTTATTTCTTGAACTGTGGGAGGAATTCACTAAAAATATGCAAGCACTAAATTAAAATTAGTTCGCTATATAAACAAGTCTGAAAAAAATAAATCTAAAAATTAAAGGGTATTCCGATAGTGGAGTGATTTGCATGTATAAGGCCTAAGTTTTGAACCATAATAGGTAGACTCTTGAAAATTTTACTAAAGGTGTATAACTATGGCCGCTATAGAAAAAAATATTAAAACTTATAGGGTGTTCCGAAAGAGAGGGGTTATTTACGAATATGTGTTTATTTCTTACAAACAGTATTTAAAACTTAGTTCGCTTTATAAATAAGTCTAAAAAAATAAATCTAAAAATTAAAGGGTGTTCTGATAGTGGTGTGCTTTGTATGTGTAAGGCCTATGTTTTGAACCATAATAGATAGACTTTTGAAAATTTTACCAAAAGTGTATAACCGGCCACAATAGCAAAAAATACTAAAACGTAGGGTGTTCCAAAAGTGACGTGTTATTTACGTTTATGGTTTTTTTTTTGAGCTGTAAGAGGAAACCACTTACAATTTGCAGACTGTAATTAAAACTATGTTTGTTTTATAAACAAGTATACAAAATTGAACTTAAATATTAAAGGGTGTTCCAATAGTGACGTGATTTGCATGTATATATCCTAAGTTTTGAATGAATAGGTGGAATCTTGAAATTTTTACAGGATGTGTATAACTATGTCCACTATAACAAATAATAAAAATTAAAGGGTTTTCCGCCAGTGACGTGATTTGCATGTATAAAGTCTTATTTCTTGAACCGTAAGAGGTAGACTCTTGAAATTTTGTACAGAAGATGTGTTGCCACGGCCGATATGACAATTACTAAAAATTAAAGGGTGTTCCGACAGTGACATGTTTTTCACTTATAGTGACTTATTTTTTAAGCGCAATAAGTAGACTCTTAATATATTTATAGAAAGGTAGTTGCCATGGCCACTATAATGAATAATAAAATTAAAGGGTGTTCCGACAGTAACATGATTTTATAAACCGTAATAGATACCCTCTTGAAATGTTTACAGTAGATGTGTTACTTCGGCCGCTATAACAAATACTTAAAATTGAAGTGTGTCCATTAGTAACGTGTAACGTGTATATCACGAATATTACCTTATTTTTTTAACCGCAATAGGTAGGCTTCTGATTTTTAATACCATGGCCGCTATAAAATGAATTACATATTAAAATTTAAAGGGTGTTCTAATTATGATGCAATTTTCGCGAATATTACTTTAATTTTAGAATTTAAGGGTGGCCCATTAGACATAAAGAAATAAACAACTGGATTTTTAAATTATACTGAACATAGTACGGAACCCTACGTGTGTGAGTCTAACTCGCACTTGACTAATTTATTTTTAATATAATGAACTGTTTTTAAAATGGGACCAACCTGAAAGCATAACCTTTCAAATAAAGCAAAAAATTTTAAAATCGGTTCAGAAATGGCTGAGTTCTGCGGTTACATACATAAAAAAAAGCAACATTCAGACGAATAGATAACCTCCTTCTTTTTTGAAGTCGGTTAAAAATGTAATAAATTGGCCATCCCTGTTTCTTGAATTTGTAAATATTGAATCGATCTTCTTCATTTAAAAAATTGAAAACACGTGATATTGTTATTTGTTATGAACTTCTAATGTTAAGTTGTGTTATCAAAGTTATTTAAAATTGTTTGTATCTGTTTTGAATGTGTGTTGTTAATTATGTATAAACTAAATAAAAACTGACGCCAATTACATCAATAAAAACATTTAACCCAAAAGCGCGTGAATGAAATATGCAAAGTTAACAACAATGTTTCTAACTTGAGATAATTTTTTTTTTTGTTGTAAAGCTATAGAAGAGTAACAAATGACAACAGCATGAAACTTGTGCAAAATGATACACCTACTGTTGTTTTTGGTTTTGGAGCTCTTATTACTCACCCCACTTGATACCCTTTAAATTCACATCTACATATATAAGCTTAAAAACATGCATACCACATATGTATGTGGTATATTATTCTTTATCATTTTTAACTTTTCCTTATCAAAATTAATATAATTATATTAGGTTGTCTGTTTGCAATGTTATAAACACACGAATAAACTATTTCATGAACAACTTGTGTGCAAACATTACGTAGGCAGAAAATAGTGGTCGACTTAAGTTCTAGTTAGCCGACCGTAACGTGGTGTTACTTTTAAGGAACAAATCAGCTGATGCTTTTTGTTTCGTGCAAAAAATCGCATCTTAGTCCTAATGTTCTTTTCTGTTAAAAATATAATCTTTTTTCATTTCTATAGCAGTGGGCGAAAGATTTAGAACTAATTTAGTATTTTTTATTATCTGCTAATTATTTTGCATTTCTTATGTTTTGGTATTTCAATAATCTGTTTTTTTTAGTTTTTATTAATTTGTTATAATATTTTTTGTTTATAAAATGTTTATTTACTTCTGATTAGATTTCAAATTTAAAAAAAATTGACCTAAAGTTTAATTTTTTACTTAATGTTAATAAAAATCAAATTTTTTGCATATACCCTACTTTAAGGCAGTGGCTGTGGACTATCAGTTTCAAATTCAAACTATATCTAAAAATAAAACCTAAAAATACAACCTTCTCTTGAGCATGAAGCCTTTGGTATACCAAGTATCATACGAGCAGCTATTTTTCGACAAAATTTGAAAAGCTGGCTCTAGGTGCTGATGAAATATATGTATTAAAATACGCTATATTATTCGTATCATCGTTATTCCTTGCATTGCAGATGCTATGTGTGGAATTACGTGAGCAACGCAGAAGAGGGGGCCATGATACTTACTTTGTCTGTATGAGATGAAGAAAAATAAACTTACTTTTCAGTTTTGGTGCAGTTTTTAATTTATAACCTGTGAAAAAAAATCAACAGCAACCACAAATTTATGGTTGCCATTTGCCATACGTAATACAATTTCGGCAACTGACAACGCAACTGAGGTTGGGTTGCTATCCATAATCGACCTATTAGGTTTTTCAAAACATAATTTATTTCAACCTTGCCCTTGCAACAGAGCACTCTGGGACAGAAAGAAAATATTTTGGAAATAATTCAATTAAAGGGGTAGGACGATTGATCCACAAATTTACAAGAGCATAGCAGAGGAGTATCTGAGACCATGTATAGTTTTTAAAATCCGAACAGATATTAAAGAAAGAGATACTCCTCTGCTATGGCCGTGTCAAATATTGGATCAATCGGAGTAGCCCTTTACAAATGGCTGAATTATTTCCAAAATATTTTGATTCTGCTCCACTGTGCATTAGTTTAAACAGTAAATATCAGAAAGAAAACAAACAAGAATTGTAAACAAATCTCAAGTTTTAATTTTGTTGGCCTGTATAAGTAATAAATAATGTTTTTCTACTCCCTTTTAATTTAATATAAATAATGAAATTTAATCCTTTGTTTATTTGATATTGAAATTTTATGGAATTAAACATTTCACTGTTGTTTTATTTTATATTTAATGTAAATTTTATTTTCGCATTAACACACTAATTTATTTATTGTACATTAGCTATGCCCGCCACGTCGTGGGCATTCTGACAATATGTTGCTCGATTTTGCAAGGGTGAACCCAGTCTAATTTCATAGGAAAGGGACTATCACGTAATGTGCTTGTCCTATGAAATGGATCTGCCACTTTAACATGGCGATGGCCTGGGAGGAGGTCAGTTGACACTGTTCCGTCATTCTGTGATCTATTTTTTAACACTTCTAAATCAATTACGCGATTTGTGCTCTTCTCACCAGTCATGAATTACAACTTGTATCAATTTTAATTTAACAATTCATGGGGTAAGTAAGACTGGAAGAATTGTCCACAATTTCCTGCTAGGAAATTAAAAAGTATGATTAATACCTAAACCTAAGAGTAGAGAGACGATTTGTGTTATATTTGTTGTGTTATAATTTTCGGTCCATAACGGTTGGAGATTTTTTTAAATGTCATATCAGTATGCAAAATTGGCACATTTGGAGTTATGTAGTAAAATCCACACCACTTCATCCAGCGAGCTTTATATGCCAGAAGAATCATTGGTATTTATTTCGGAAAAGGCTAGTGGTGATTGTCAATTTAAAGAGATCCCAATTGAAGGAGATGTTTACTGACAGGACGGCACCAAATGCAATCAAATTTTTAAAGTGAAAGTTTTTGCGAAATAGTTCAGTAAATTAATAACCAAGATCGCGGGATTTAACGCCCTGGGATTATTTAATATTTCTGGTGTTAGGTGAAGTCATTGCTGTATGCAACCAAAAACAACATGAATTGAAATACGAGCCGTTGCCGAGATACTGCCCTAAATGTTTGACTCACATTCAAACCGTAATGGCACAACTTTATCCTTCAAAAAACTCAATTTTTGTTTTAAATTATGTAATCTTATTTTAAACGACGCGTGTGCGTCCTGACAATATTTTGTTCGATATTTTGTTTG
This sequence comes from Phasia obesa, assembly GCA_949628195.1. Classification (NCBI taxonomy): domain Eukaryota; kingdom Metazoa; phylum Arthropoda; class Insecta; order Diptera; family Tachinidae; genus Phasia; species Phasia obesa. The sequence goes on from OX451217.1 coordinate 55,864,467, forward strand.
AAAGTAATCCACACCAAATCTTACTTTTGTAGTGCTTCACGTATACATATTTTATAGGTCGATTATGGCTAGCAACCCAACCTCAGTTGCGTGGTCAAAAGGCAACGCAACTGGGAAAAACATTGGTATTATGTAAGTCAACTTTTTTCAGTTGCCATCAAGTTAACGATAATGCTATTTTGACAGTCTAGCAACTGGAAATAAATGTAAACAATAAAATATTAAAAATATTTTATTTTATATAATAGCAAAGAAAATACAAAAAAAAATATTCAGGTATGTTCTGTAATCCGAAACCGAGTGAAATTGAATCCACATGAAATTTTAAATTGTCATAACTTTTAAATCTTTCAACATTTTGATATTATTTTTTATATATTTGATTAAAGACAATTCACATAACTTCCTTGATTGCTAATGTTTTAAAATAATAGGCGCAACTAAGTTATATTTTTCTTTAAAAATGTATTCGATGTCAACTTCACTCGGTTTCGGATTACAGAACATACCCGATTATTTCGTCAACAGATTTGATTCTTATTAAAATTAATATACAATCTCTTTATAAAATGTGTCTAAACACACTCGTAAATTTAATGCAAGTGTATCATCTTGTTCCAGCCAAGGCGATAAATCTAAAAATACTCATCCTTTGAAGCTCCTCCTGTCAATTACAACCCTCCGTGTCTTGAGCAATTTTTCGACCATTTTCATCAAAAGCTAAGACCAGCTGCTGATGTATCTATCTATAAAAATACCGAATAATATTCATATCATCGTTATTATTTGGTTGGTTAATTACGCGAACAAGGCAGAAAGAGGGCCAATATACGTTTTCTGTAAGATTACGAGGAAAGGGATGAAGAAAAATAAATTTACTTTTCAGTTCTAGTGCAGTTTTTACCTTATAATTTGTGAAAAAAATGAACAGCAACCACAAATTTATGGTTGCCATTTTGGCAACTAAAATTAACAAGTTTTAGTTGCCAGTTGCAATTTCGGCAACTGACAACGCAACTGAGGTTGGATTGGCATCCATAATCGACCTATAAAATACAAATAAATAAAGAATTTTTTAGTATTTTTGTATTAAATTTTAATTCTTTCAGAAGCCACAGGGAACTCATTTACCGGGGAATATTTAGAATCGGGCTGATAAACAAATATTCTTTTATTTTTGTAAGAAATCATTGAAAAGGATATGCGCCTATAATTTTTCCCCGCAGTGTGTGACCTTAAAAAAATTATTTCTTTTATTTTTATTTTAATTTTTTGTTGGCTACCAATGAAAAAGTGTTAATTAACTTTTTTTGTAGTTCCTTAGAAAAATTCAAATTTTCTTAATTAAACGAGAAGGTGTTTAACAGCTGGTGCAATTCACTGTTTCATGATTTTGGCTTATAAACGTTCTTTCTAATTTTATATACAAAATTTATTTAAAAATTGAAAGTACAACAACGACAATAATCATTATATTTGGTCGGTTTAGCATAAAATTCTTTGCATTTTTTTTTCGCAGATTGTTTGGCGCTTGTCCAAAAGGATTTTTTTTGTTAAGTTTTAATTTTTAAGCAAGATTCTTGGACCACGTAATGAAAACTATAGATGTATATACGTAGGTTGTGAAGATAGTGCCAATAGTACTTGTATCTGTTCTACCATATGACTCAGACGACTTGCTGGTGAGTATATTATATTTTCTTACAGAATAAAAATTTCAAGAATGAGCATGATGTCGAGTGTTAAAAAACTTAATCAGACAGAAACTTTTACTTTTTGGTTGAAGACACATTTTTTTATATTTTTACATGAAAATGAATACTAGAGGAAGTGTGTACATATGTATCACACGTAAAGAAAAAAAACAACATATTATGATTGAATTATATGGTTGTATTCAAACCATCTTATTATTAACATAATATTGTTATGTTAGAACCATATTATTGTCTCACTTAAAAATAACATTGTGAAATAAAAATTTTATTATGAAATAAAATAATAAATATATTGAAATGTATAAATATAAAATAATCTTATTTGTTTTATAAACATATCTTATAAAGCATACAATTATTTATTAGCTTATTCTTTTAAACATTCAATATGGGAAACGAATCAATTGTTATTTGTTATATTTTGAAAGAAATCCGAGATATATATTTATTATAATAATTTTACAAATCTAAGCACAAAACTTCAAAAAACCAAACATTATTTGTTTGTTTTTAGTCATACTGTGGTTACATACTAGCAAACTTATCATAATTTGTTTACTAATAATATATTATGGTTATAAATACAATATTATTTTGGAATACTAATAAAACTTTGTGGTTGTGGTTTAAAAATTGTATAGCTCAAACCAACCATGTTAAATTCTTTTGGATGTGGTAACAATTTAATGATCAAATAGTAACAAAAACTTGTTTTTCGTGACCGTAGTAATTACTAAAACAACTATAAGTTGTTCATCGCAACCATATATTGTTACGAAGAACATAGGATGGTTCTTGTGACCATACCATAACCATGTTTTTTCTCTGCGTGTAGGTATGTTATTTAGTTGATCTCACAAAAATATTTTAACTAGGATGGTTAAATTATATATTTGAGTCTTAACTGCGCTGCAGCAAAAAGTTGAATTAGCAAACACGTTAATTTTGTGTATTTGTTGTTCGTGGATTTCTTTAGTTATCAAACAAAATTTAATTTACTTTTAAATGCTTGCAAAGATGGATATTTAAGATATCCAGAGGCAGGGTGCATTGTAATTCACTACAGATAACTAAAATATAAATACGTTACATTTGCATCTACATTAAGAGGAATGAGGTTAGGAGAACAAACTTTTATTCGACTCTCTTTAAAAACATCAAATAAGCTTGGCTTGAGGCACAGATGTGCAAGAGGAATCTAACATTCGATGCACTATACAAAATTGTTTGTCTTATAGTGCATAGAATAACAGAAACTAGAAAGATAGTATGAGAGTTCTTGGAGTATTAATGCAATCGAAATTTGATATCAAAAAAAAATTAATTATAAGGCCTTTGATTACAATTCTTGCTACATTATACTAGATATAGACGAAAATAATAAAAAATGTGATTGGAATTTAGGCCCGGAAAATAAAATTTGGTACTGCTCCATAACCTTGCGAATAACCGAGTAAACAAGTGTAGTAATATTTGAGCTTAAGCTCATATATTTTACTAACTTTTTTTTTATTTATTTATTTTTAATTTTTATAAAAAAATAACACAACCTGCAAAGCTTTTTGCTTGTCTGCAGAAAACACCCAGAGCCTTTGGCAGGAATCGAACCCGTAACCCCCAGACTGATAGAGTAGCGCGCTACCAATCAGTCTATCGAGGCACTGGAGGCAATACATTTGTTTTCCCCTTAAATGGAAGTTCAACCATCAAACTCCATATAAAATATTTTAAAATTTTCGCCTTAATATTTCCCCTTCGTAGTATAGTTACCTGATGAATGTGCCTTGAGGTAGCCTCACTATGGAGGGGAAATAGTAATAAATATTTTTATATTAAGTTCGACAGGTATATTTCCATTTAAAGGGAAAAATTGTAAGTATAACTATCAAAATCCATATAAAAAATTTTTAAATATTCAATATATGTATATTAATATTAATATATTAATATTTCCCCTCCTTAGTGAGGCTACCTGATTAATATGCCTTCCCTAGGTATATGTTTAAATTTTTTCTTTATGGAGTTTGATAGTCCAACTTCCATTTAAGGGGAAAATTGTGAGTTTAATCCATATAAAAAAATTGATAATTTTCGCCTTAATATTTCCCCTTCGTAGTGAGGTTACCTGATGAATGTGCCTTGAGGCATATGAAGGGAAAATGCTAAGGCGAAAATTATCAATTTTTTATATAGATTTTGACAATTAAACTTACAATATCCATAAAGAATAATGTAAACATTTCGCCTTAATATTTCCCCTTCGTAGTGAGGTTACCTGATAAATGTCCCTAGCATAAACACATAATAAAAAGGTAGCCTCACTACGGAGGGGAAATATTAGGGCGAAATTTTTCATTTCCTTATATGAAGTTTAACAGTTAAATTTTCATTTAAGGGAAAAAATTGTAATATATTCCCTCCGTAGTGAGGCTACCTGATTAATGTGCCTCGCATAATAAATAATCTGGTGAAATTCCGATAGCTTAGAGAATTTTTTTTATAATCTAGAGTTTTTTTTCTTAGTTTCTGTTTTGGAATATAACTAAGCAAAAACAATAATCACATAAAAAACAACAACAAAGCAAAAACAAAAATCATATAAAAACAGCAAAATGAGTCGCTCGCCTTTTTCGACAATATCTTCACGCTAGTTTATCAGTATGGTGGTTGAAGGTTCTATTCCTGTCAGTTTTCTGCAGACAACTCAGGAGCTTCTAAATGGTCTCGTTTTTAAATGAATAAAAAATGAAGGGCCAATTTTACTTATTGTTAATAGTAAACTACTCGACACTATCTCTGGCAGCTCTTCTGGGGCCTTGGAAAAACTGATTAAAAAAAAAAAAAAAAAAAAAAAACGGATAGATATTGCTTTCCTATGTATAACGATGAATATTGTAGAAACTACAAACGGAATCTTGGCATTTATTCGATTTATTAATTTTACATTTTTAATAGTTTTCTTAAAAAAATGTCAACATTAAATTTTCATTTAATTTCTTCATTATAAATTTAGTATAATTGAAGGTTAAACATTCCAATTAAATTACTTTTTTTTAATAAATCCTATAATTTGTTTCAGTTTTGAACAACTTTTTTATTTTTATTCTTAAAATAAACAGTGCAGTTGCATGTTTATTTAGTACGAAATTGAATGGTATCATGACATGGTGGTGGTTTTGACGGGGGCAGTGGAAACGTCTATCTGTCTCACTATATTGAATAATAATGCCAGGGAAGGAAAATTAAAATTTTGTAATGCTATTTTCATTTACCAAAATAGCACTTTTTGCAATTTGAATTGAATTTTATTTAAATAATAAAAGGGTTTTTTAAGAATTTGTAATGCCTGCATTTACGTATAAAAACACAAAATGGTAAGATTGGCAAATTTAGAAAATTTAGAAAAGCATTTTAGTGCGGAATTTTGCTAACATTATCATCTTAATTAACTTGATAATGTTAGCAAAATTCCGCACTAAAATGATTATCTAAATTTACCATTTGCTTAAATAAAACATTTTATCTAAGCAGCATTTTATGAGTCCTAAACTCAATGAAGCATATTTTCATACCTGTTTTACTTTAATGGCACATAGTTAATGCGAAGGAGAACTTTTACAAAGTACTGAAAGAAGACAGTTGGCCTTTTGTTTTCATCCCCGATATTATCGTATTTAACAACCATGTTAAGACGTGAAAAAAAAAACATTAGCATGGGTAGTCTACACTTAACACTGACATGATTTTAGTGTTAATGTTTATCATTTTATGTCTAATTAGCTGTACCCGCCAAGAGGTAGGCGTCCTGACAAATTTTGTTTGATTTTGCTTCCACAATTGCAATCCACACCAAATTTTAAGACTCATACTTTTTATAGTGATTCAGTTTTGGTTTATGTGTTTTCTTTATCTGAAGGTACCCAACCCTGGAAACTTTATTAAATTTGTAAATTCTAAAATATTAAAAATAAAAGGTGCTATCAAGTTTGCAGTACCTTTAAATCGGTAAAATTGCGCACTTTCACTACATTATTTTATTGCGATTTTAAGCTAAAGTTATGATTTTTATGGTAAAATTTTGAATTTATGATGCAACTTTAATTTTTTTTTAATTTTTTTGGGGAATATTCGTGTTTATTGTTTTTTTTAAGTTCCGAACTTTTGGTAAAACTCCGCTTTATTTATACCCATTTTAACTGAGGCGAGAGGTATACAAATGAATACTTTCCCTATTTTAATTTCTTAAAATATATAATTTTTAATAACTTTCTACAAAAATTTTTTCTTTCAGTGTCGAAATCGGTGAATCTGTACGTGGCGAAGATGTATATATTGTGCAATCTGGTTCCGGTGAGATTAACGATAATTTAATGGAGCTGCTGATTATGATCAATGCATGCAAAATTGCCTCAGCATCTCGTGTTACAGCTGTGATTCCTTGTTTTCCATATGCCCGCCAAGACAAAAAAGATAAGGTTAGTGTAATTGTGCAACAAGAGTTAACAATGATTTCAAATCATTAAAATTGTTATTTTTTTAATTTTATTTTAAATACATATAATCTGTTGAAAGAGAAACTACAACAACACTAACAGTGAATTTTTTTAATTAATAAAATTTTTTTTTTTTCGAAAAATTCTTTAATTATTCATTTACGTCTTTCGTTGAGTTTGTTTTAAGTTGAAATTTAGTTTCTTTTTGAAAAATGTTAAACAATTTGTAAATGTTGGTTTTCCTTTTGATTATTTACAAAAACTTAATAATTGTTTTTTGATTTTAAATCCCAGGAAAAATAACCAGTTCTAGAACGTTTGCGTAGAGGCGGTCTTTGTTCTAATGTGGTATAGCGGTGAGCTGTGGCTTGTAATATATTACGTTTTATTTATTTGTCGAACTAACAAGCTATAATTAACTAAATCATTTTATAACGGGCTCGAGTTCGAACTTAATTTAAAATTTTCACCGCAACTACTTTAACGGAACCGACGTGACTACCACGAGTCAATTATTTAATTTGGGCTAGGAACTCGTTCAATAGAAGTGTATACATTAGGGTAGCTTTCGATGTCGATGTATCGGCGATACCTTGAGTTTGCGCTAATATCGGCATAAGCGATATTTTACTTGTCGATATAACGATTCTTTACAAAATTTCAACAATTAACTTCAACAAAAAACAGACTTCAAAACAGATAAATGGTCACCAATTCTAAACTAAAAATGTAAGAAGTAATCTGTAAGAATTAGATTAAAACCAAATAAGACCTATATGGCCCTATATGGGCCATATAGGTCAAATTACATCATTTATGGGGACATCCTTTAATTTCTTAATTCGAATTGTTTACTTGTTATAGCGGACTTTGCAATACAGGTTCCTTGTAAATTTTAGCTGTCTGTCTAAAAGAGTTCAAAAGTTTGGCCACATACATAGAATTACATTAACTATTAGGACACCCTTTTATTTCCAAATTAAAATTTTATACTTTTTGTTATCGCGGACTTAGCAATATAGGTTCTTTGTAAATTTCAACGGTCTGTGTACAACTGTTAAAAAGTATGGCCATATACATCAAATTAAATGAACTATTGGAGCACCCTTTAATTTATAATTTTGAATATTTAAGGCCCAACTATAATATGCATAAGCTGGCTTAAGCTAATGTCAAAATATGAACGAAAAGTCTGTCAAATGCTTAAGCAACTTATTGAAGACTTTTAGGTGGCTACAATGTACTTACAGGAATCTAAAAACTATCATGACACAGTTGATCATTTGTTTTATTCGTACTTTTGAAAAATAATAATTTTTTTCTGAATAAATTAAATTTGTTAACAAAAAGGTGTTAAATAAACATATTTTATATACCTAATACAATTTATATACAAATTAATAAATATTTTTAATAGCTTTAAGAAAATTTCGAAAGAAAAATTTAACATTTTTGGCTGTTTGTGTAATTTTGGCCAAAAGTACTAAAAAATACAGCGGTGTGCATCACTCAACTCATAAACAATAAAATGCTCTTTCTTTTTAATTTCGATTATTTTTCAACGCCTCCCTTTTTTCTTATAGAAACTTCTTTTTTTAAACATTTTATATTAAATTTAGATATAATTTGTTCACTTTCATTCTCCATTGCAATTTTTTACGAATATGTAAAACACAAAGCACAAACAGCTGTTTCCGTACGGAATGTGCGATCGGTTTCGGACTTTGCTTAAGCAAATGACATTTGACGAAACTCAACGAAAAGTGTTGTTAAGTACATTATAGTTTGCCACATATGATTTATATGTAATTGCACAGTTGCTTAAGTTGGCTTAAGCTAGCTTATGCATATTATAGTTGAGCCTTTATACTTTTTATTATAACGGTCATAGTAATCGACATTCTGTCAAATTTTCAAGGTTTTGTCTATAACAGTTCAAAAGATAGGCCCATATAGTTCAAATTACGTCACCTATGGGGACACCTTTTAAATATTGTATTTATTTTTTATTACTTTCTGTTTTTGGGAGCTATTTTTTAAAATTTTCAATTGGTGCCCTTTACGGTAATACACGAAAAAACATGTATGTTGTATGGGGACACCCTTTAATTTTTTAAATAATGAACTGTTTTTAAAACGGGACCAAACTGGTAGCATAACCTTACAAATAAAGAAAAAAAATTAAAATCGGCTCAGAAATGGCTGAGTTCTGCGGGCACATACATAAAAAAGCAACATTCAGACGAATTGATAACCTCCTTCTTTTTTGAAGTCGGTTAAAAAATTAAGGCGTTTGCTAAAACAACGAGTTAGCCGTACAAGTTTTTCTGCAAAGTAGCACTTTAGAGTATAAAAGTAGATATTGCTAGAAGAGATGTTAAAATTTCGAGACTACAAAGTCAATTAGCAAAGCCTTAGTTATCTGACGATATACCCTTTGTTACTAATAGGTATGAACATATATTTGATAAAATCACTAGACCTGAAATGTCATGACTTTTCTATAAGAAAGAAAAAAGACTTTCATAGTATAATTCGTATAATCTTATTTTAACGCCTTTTGATTTTTTAAAGTTTGGCGTCGAGGCAGTAGACCAGATTGATTGAAGGAACGAATTTTATAGCTTTTTACCAATAAGTCTAGTAAGTTTACTTGGACTGGTTTCAGCTTCATTTGTAATAACTTTAATTCTATATGGCTTTTTCAGGTAAGTCGCCGATTAAATTGCATTCTGAAGTATTTCACTTTTGAAAGTTGAGATATCATTTGGTTATTTATGCGAATAAAGAGGCATGAGTCTGTACTTTGTTTTAACATTATGAGAGAACATTTTTTGCAACTAATGAAGAAAGTACTCTGGTATTTTATATATTTTATCTTTACACCAAATTCACAAAGCGAATCGGTAATGGTATCGTCGATACTCTTATTGGAGTAACGATATCGGCACAAAAAGTTTATCTATGCATACTTATTTTAGATTAGATTATGGGACTGGTATGGATCTGGAACAAGTTCTGAAAATAGGTTGAAAATAGGTTGACAAAAAACAAAAAGATGGTAACTTGAAAAATAATTATTTCCACAGTTCAAGTGGTTTTTTAAACTCTATGCAACTGCCAAAAACGAACAATGTCACAAAGTATTCTGAAGTCCATCTTATTATACACGATTTAGAACTGGTAATTCAAAATATTATCCTGGGATGGTTTGTGTATTTGTTAATTTTGCTTTAATTTAGTTTTGCATTTTGATGTTTTTTATTTACAACAAAAAAAGCATTTAGAAAGACATCTGTGTTAAATACAGGTAACGATTACAAAACAAATGTGGATGAGATTAATTAAATACGAACTTTATACGAACAATTATAATTTCCAGTATGCATTTTTTTGCTGCGAGTGTCTTTCACTAAATATTGTAAAATGTAATTAATTATTCTTATTTATTAACTTTAATTTGATTTTCTTTAGCTGGCTGGCTCAGATGATGGCGGTGAAAAGCGTTGTAAAAACTACGATTGGAAATTTAGGGTATTATTTGTTTCAATTTTTTTTTTATTTTCCCTTTTTTAAATAATTATAATTCGGGAAATATTTTAACAAATATCGATTATAAACAATATCCTCTCATATTCAAGCATATTTTGTACAAAATTTAATTTTTTTGTTTATAAATCGATTAACATTTAACTTATAGTAAACATAGTAACATTTTTTTTATAAAATTAGTAATTAATTCAATTAAACAAGTAATCATAAATGAAAGTTTTTTTTCTTTAATTTTAAAACAATTCACACATTTTAGAAAGATCTTTAACGAGCGTTATGGTACTGTTTAAAAAAAAAAAACGAACAATACAACGACGATAAATCAAATAAGTATTCGTAATCAACTTTTGCTAACAGAATGAGAATTATTTAATATCAACTCTTGGTATTGTTATTGATACCGGTATTAATTTTAAAACGCTATTTACGCGATACCGTTGTTAGCAACGATATTAGCTGCCAACCTTGTGTAAAATAGATTTTACATTTTAAAATATAAGTTTTGCATCCCTGTCCGTTAAATAAATGTTATACCTCCGTCTATATTAGCCATCAATAAGTCTTAACAACAGTCAAACTTCATATAAAAAACTCAGTACGAAAAATAATGTTTTTTTTTATATGAAGTTTGTCTTTTGTTAAGACTTATTGATGTCTAATGGTGGCGGGGGGTAACTATAAATATCATATTTTAGAGTTAGAATAGCAACGCAAGGCAGTGACATTTACCCAATAATTTGTCATTACTTATGTACAATCTTTTAAAGCAATACTGCAAGACAAAATTTAAATTATATTCTCGTTGCACAGTGAGTTGTCCCATAAGTAAAAATAAACAAAATCTCTATTAAGGTATTATTAAAAATTTTATATATTTTTGTTAAGATAATCTATCATACTAAAATCAGAAAAATACGTTTTTTATTTAAATTTTCTTGTAGACAAGATAGAGCGCTAATGATAAGCATTTTAAAGAAAATTAAAAGCATACAATTCAAATCAAAGGTCATTCATTGGTGGAGCTCCACTTCAAACTCATTTTAAGCTGAATTTGGGAATTATGATTTCCTATATGAAGGTATAGATTCAAGAGGAGGCGGAAAGCATCAATCAAAACGTGCAGTAACCGGGAAATATGTTAGCTTGGAAGCAACTCTATACAAATTTTCTTTAAAGATTAAGTTGGTTTAAGCTAGCTCATGCTAGCAACTGTGCCAATTCATATAAATCAAACTATAATATACTTAACCAAACTTTTCGTTAAGTTTCTTTAAATTTCATTTGCTTAAGCAAAGTGCTAACAGCTGTTTATGCTACATTATGTACATTCATTAAAAATTACATAATGTAGCATGTAGAACGAAAGTGATCAAATTATTTATAAATTTAATATAAAATGTATAAAAAAAGAAGTTTCTATAAGAAAAAAGGAAGGTGTTGTATTAGCTCTGTTCAGTAACTGGAAAAGTGTTCATTAACTCGAAAAACTAGCAACGAGAGAGTAAAACAAGAGAATAAAAATGTGAGAGAAAAAAATTACTTGCAAGTAATCAAGGTATATTTATTTTAATAGGTAGTGGCGTCTCTACAACAAATACAACAATACAAGAACAACATGGCATTTTGTTATTGCTTTGTAGTTCGAAATGTCAGAAAACATAGGAGAAAATTGAGAAGGCCTGTTTGTGTTTTATTGCTTTCTCACTTCTGCACCATAAAATTTCTAACAACATACAACTTTTGACATGTCGAACTACTAAATCAGCTGGGCGGACGACACTACCTAGTAAGATAAATATACCTTGCAAGTAATTTTAGCAAGAATTTGTCAATCAGCTGTTCAGGATTTTGTGTTCAAAATATTTTTTTAGAAAAATTCTATGAAAATAGAAATTTGTGCAATATTAAGAAAAATATCAGTATTTAGTAGTAAAAATAATATGAAATTGAATAAAATTTTGTCGGTGTATTGTTTTTCTTTAATTTAGCGAGGATATCAAACGTTAAAATTTAGTTTTTCATTTTTAAATTTAGGATTTCATTTTAGGTCTTTTTGATACATTTATTGCAATCGTACTTTTTTCGGTACAATTCTGATTTGAAAATTGGTATTGTACAGTTTTTAATATATGTATGTATCTTGAACAATAAATTTACATATTTGTGTTTTGGAATATTATTAATGTAAATATTATAGAAATTTCTTTGAAATAAGAGTGTTTATTAGCACTTACTATCCAAAAATATTGACATTTAAAGCTTAAATGCATCATAAACTGCTAAATGTAAACCAAAATTTATTTTTAAATTAATAATACACAGTCGTAAAGTAGCTCTGGGTCGAGGAACACGTGCGTGCGTCATTGCCATTATCGTTTAAAGTCAATCAGGCCGTCCTTGTTATTCGGCCTTCGTTCTCACACTGACTGATTGGCGTCCTCGAATAGCTGCACTACGGTACTGATATTGGTGGTTGCTTAATCGTCACGTGTAATCGTTTGGTTATCGTATATAACCTAGAAATTTTAATTTAAGTAAGTCGGACATTGTGGAGCTCCATTTTAAAAACTCAACTGTTAACTGGAGGAGCACCATTATACTCAATTTTTAACTGGAGGAGAACCAATAAACTCAAGATTTTCACTGGAGAGCACCATTAAACTCTTATTAATTTTACCTAGCTGAATTTGGAGTCTCACTTCCTATACGAAGGTTTCGTACCTTTTTTTTACCAATATTTTTTTTTTGGGCAAAATCAAGAAAAAAATTAATAATGTAGGCAAATTGGTATAATTGGATCGTAATTTGAATAAAACTAGATAACAGTAAAATTAACATCAAGAACAGGTAGTAAAGAATATAAAAAATACCCAGATAAAAACTGAAATCTGCCAAAAGTATTGGCACTTCTTTAAATTTTGTTCGCCCTCATTGGTGCTGGTTAAGTATTTAGCAGTAGATATCCAGTGTCGAGGCTTTGATTAATTTTTACTACTCAATATACAATTAGTTAATCGATACTTTTAGGGTAGTGTTTATTATTTAAACGGAAGTATTGAGTTCTAGTAATGGAAAGTAATAGAAATTGCCAGAACTAGTCCTTATTGTGGATGATGAATTAACGCAACGAATTTTTGACGTTCGTTAAGTTTGCCATACATTACTTCGTCGTTCGTTCCAGTTGTGGTTATACCATAACATAACTTTAATAGTGTTGCAATTTTTACTGTGACGATCAAATTAATCATTTCATATTTTTTTTTTCAACATAAAATATGGAAAAGATTCTTTCTTACGAAAGTAAGTATTGTTCGAAAGTGTGTGAATTGTGAGAAAAAGTCGTGTTTGTCATAACTTTTTGTTTTAATCCCATTTTATTTGTATTAAATCATTTAAACTTTGCATGTTTACATAATTTAATTAAATAATCTTTTTTTTTAGAAAATTTATTAATTTTTTAAAGGTCTTAATTATTATTCATCCGTTTGCAATGAACTGCATTTTTGCTTAAAAGAATATAAAAACTAAAGAAATCTTACAAAAAAAATATTTTGTACAAAATTTGCTTAATTTGGCTTGGAAAGAAAGCAAAAATTAAAAAGAAATTCTAATTCATTTTCAATTTTTATCCACATTTGATTTGTTGTTCTTTATTTTGTTTTATTTACGCCACTATAAAAAAAGAAAATTTAGAGCAAACAACTGCTTCATTGCAATAACGAAATTATTAATTAGAAAAATATTTGTTTTATTAATATTGTGACGTCCTATTTAATATATTTATTTTGTATGTTCAATAGTTAAAAAAGGGGTTTGTTATTTTAAGATTTTTCATATCAAATTATATTTATTATTATGGATTAAATGTATTTTTTATTTAATTTTTTTCTATGCTTTTGTTGTGTCTGAACGTAATAATTTTGTTTGTTCTTTGTAATGTTTTTGATTAAGTAATTTAAATCTTGTTTTTATACAAATATTGCTGCCAAAATAGAAAAATTACATTTGTTTCATTTTTGAAATATATTTATTTAATATACGAGGACAATTTAATAATTCCGTAAGTTTTTTGGATTGAAGATATTTTTCAGCAAAAAGCGCATTATTTCTGAACGGAGTATTCTTTAAATTCGCTACATGTAGTCCAGTGTATTTCTAGTTTTTTTATTCCCTCTAAATAATAGGACTTCTCAAGGTCCTTAAAATGGGCGTTTGTTTCAATAATGATCTCTTCTTTGGACCCACGCAGCAATTTTTTCAAAGTTGGATACAGGAAATCTGTAGACGCGAGTAACTAAATCCGGAGAGTATGCGGCGGAATGGCTAGGAGTTTGTAGCCCAAATCGTCGATTTATGCCAAAGTGACCACACATGTGTATTGTAATAATCGCACCCTTCACCCTGAAAACTTTTTCATTTTTTTAATATTGCTCGGTTGATCGTCCAATATCATTCCATGAATTTTATCGACTACTTGTATTCTGGCGTGACAAACATTTGGGCTACCTAAACGTTTGACGTCATTTGTTCTGGTACGATCACACTGACATTCAGTTATTCACATTTTAAACATTCAAATTGATGGTGTAGAGTTCCATAGCATACAAGCCTTTCTTTAACTTATTTCTTTATGATATGACTGATTGGTAGTGCGCTATTGTATCAGTTTGGGGGTTGCGGGTTCGATTCCCACCAAAAATTCTGGGTATTTGCTGCAGACAAGCCAAAAGCTTCGCAGGTAGTGTTGCCTTTAAAAAAATGTAATAAATAATGTTTTATCAGCTACCGAAATTGACTATTTTCAGTTTTCGTTCAAATTAACGAGGTTTTCTGCTTTCAATGGCTGTCAAAAACTAACCAACAGACGTAGCTTTAAAAACTGGACAGTAGTTCAGTAATAGACAACAGTTAATGGGAACAGCGTTTGATCGAAAGTTACTGCCTTGAAAGTCACGAAATTTTTAAATTGCCCTCGTATTAAACTTGTTTTTAGTGTTTCGGAATTAATAATCTTTATTTTTATCCAAAATTCGTTAGGATTACGAATAAGAGCATAATTTACAAAAAAAAAATAAATCTTTTTCCTTTACCATATGTAGTATAGGTAAAGTATAATAATCGTTTTGAGGTCTCCTGAATCCGTTTTTACTATTTTTTTGGAATGATATCTGTGGGTGGGTGCCCGTGTATGCCACTATTTTTGTGAAGGCTCTATGATATCGTTTGACACATCAAAAAGAAATTCAGTATGTGCCTTTGGTATATAGAGATGAAGAGCTGTACAGTTTCCACATAATCTGGAAGGATTTCGCACCCCAAATCGAAAATAATTAGTTTTTCGATTCGAATATACTTTAAACCTCTATTTTTTAAGTAATATATCCTTAAAAATATCTATTTTCATGAGGTATGGTAAAGTTGAGTGTGGGACACTCAAGATTTTTTAAAACTTGTAATTATATAAATCCGAGTGGTGTCGTGGGACAACTGATTGGACTGTAGCTCCTTTCGCTGTATAAATTGGCAGTTTATTTTTACTCTTTACTGTTGACAAAAGTTTCGCATCCCTCAATTTTCGTACTAATTTTCGCACCTAGTGTTAGGTGCGTTATTGTCTGCTGTATTGAAAGTAGGTGATACTTGTTTTGTTTATTCTCCAATGACTAAACAAGTTGCTGCTGCAGCTGCCTAATTTGACAAGCCAGTTGTTAGTAGGTAATGTCATGTGCCGTGCTGGCGCTAAAGGAGGTTTTGACGTGTTCTTCGTATAATTTATATAAAAAATGACCAAAGCTACAAAGACAAGGCCTTTTATATTCAATAGGGTCCTTAGAATGGAATAATATTGGTAAGCTAAGATCTTTATTTAAGTTTTTAACTTAGAAACTATTGTTGCTTTTTATTATTCATTTGGTTCGCTAGCTCTTTTGATTGTACAGACATTTCAAGGGCGATTTTCATAACTTTCCTATAAAGCTACCGACAGTTAATTGTGGAACAAGATTAACGTGAGTACCTGCCTAGTTGGCCTAACCTCACGGTGGTCTTACCACCGAGTGAAACTTAGGCGTAGACTAGCGCCCCCATTGTGTAGTATAACAACACTTTACGATTGCCACCAATCGCTTTTTGTGTGTGATACAGTCACAATGAGTAGCAATTTACATAATATGGCAAGCCTTTCCAAGGCAAGCCTAGATCCACATTATAACCTCTTGCTTAGGGGTTTGGAGACCATCCAAACTCCGTCTGTTGAGAGTGCAACAGCACACTTGATCGACCGTGCACCATGCCTACATAAATCGATCTTAAACCACAACCACCACGTGTACCCCCGAAGGGGACCTCACCAATAACCGGTCACAGAGAGGATAGGCTCTCTGTGGGGCCACCGTTTCCCGTGGTACCAGTCCTTTGGGCACTGGTCGGGCCTCGAAGAGGACCCGCAATGTTTATCGCAAACCTTTTCTTCCAGATTTAGGCTCTAGGAACCCTAGCGCGTGGTGCCCCTATTTTCCCCGAGTGAACCGCGTCAAAGCATTTGCCATTCCTGCAGTGACAATTGGAACCCCCGGGGGTACCGACAGTTAAATGTAACTTTAGTTAAACTGAAATATAAAGTAAAGTTTGTCTAATTGTTTTTAGCATTTTTAATTGTGGCAACGCCGCCCACAGCCCGATTAATTTTTTAATTCTATTCACCCGTTGTTGTAAAGCAGAGTAAAATATTTAGCAGGAATCGAAACCACAACAGCCAACACTAACAGACCAGTAGCACACTACTTATTAGGTTTTTGTGACAGCCGTATGGGTTCTCTTTGGCCGTATGAAAATAATCAAACGGTAGAATTCATACATATGTAAAACAGGGAAATTTTCACTTTTGCAATGTGCATTAAAAAACTGATCTAGCTACGAAATGGACAACACTTCCATTGAATGTGGGACTTTTTGTTTTTTTCATTTTTTTTAATCTTTAAAATTATAAAAGTCTCAAAGACAAAAGATTTTTTGTACTAAAAGCTTAGCTTGTTTATTGTATTGAAAAAAAAATTTAAAAACAAAAAAGTATGCGCGTTCGAAATTTAAAACTTTCTTTAAAATATAAAATTTTAGCTAAAGAATATGCTAGCATTGGCTGTAGTGCAATCAAATATATTTTACTAGAGCCGTTTGTTGACAATGGTGGAATTTCTGTTTCTGGTGACTGTATACTTTTAAAGTTTAAACGCATCTTCAAGTCGAAAAGGGCAAACAGCAACAACAAGAGAGAGACGCAGCTGAGTTGCTAGTATATGTGTGTACCCCTTGCTATTCGTCTCTCCTTTATTAAAGTGGTTTTACACGACGTGTGTTTGTCATATGACTTGTCAGTTTGATAACCCATATGTAATTTCATGTGTTTGTCAAAATAGACATTTTAAATACGGTTTATAATTTTTGCTATCAAACGTACATGTGTAATTACATCTGACATAACGTATAATATATAATTTTTCGGCCACACAGTTTTGTATTTCCAACCACAGCTGATGCAAAGATGCAAATATACTGCTTTTGCCACGCTTTTAGTGCTTTTGGTACCACAAAAAACCTAAAATAGCAATTTATCAAGTTGATATTTCAGGATGTCAAATGCTTTGTCACATCAAAATAGAACACGTTCTAAATGAAAAATGTCTTATGTATTGTACACATGGAAAACACATACATTTTATGTTGGAAAGATTTCACACGACGTGTATAAAATTTACTTATGGAAAAGTGACAAGTCATATAACAAATACACGCCGTGTAAAACCACTTTTATCAACAAATTTAATAGTTGCAAAACAAAAGTTTCAAGGTGTGGACGTGGACTTCTGCTGCCGATTTAATTATGAGCCTTGTTTATTTGTCTGATTTTACGTACTCAGTCAAGCTTTAGGTTTTTTTCACAGTCAATATGTTTTTGCTTTAATTATGTTATTTTTAAGATTTAATTTTTAAAACTTTTTTAAAACAACTACGAAATATGTAGTTTTTGCTTTTCAAAATAATAAAAATGCAACATTTTATGGATTAAATGTATTTATTGGAAACAATGTTGTTAAAATTAATTTTTACAAATGACAACTCTATGCCGAACCAATTTCAATTGAAACAAACTTCGCTGCGATAAGAGTATATCATTTTGGGTAATTCTTCACGAACATTTTAAAGCATCATAGAATGAATAGCTCAATAATATTCATCATAAAAGCCTTTTTGCCCTTATCCATATTGTGCCCCCTTTAAAGCATTTGCAGTCTAACTTTCATCCCTTTTCCTGGCCTTTTCGCTCCTGTACTGTTATTTTTTGTGTTTAACTATATTTCTGTACTTTTTATTTTACCTTTTATCTTTTTTCTACTTTTCTCTCAAAATATCTTTTTAGGAATTTTCAGCTAAACAATATACTGTGAGTAGCTAAGGAACTATTTAGAGGTCCCTCTCAATAATATAAAAAAGCAGATTTAAAATTTCTTCTCTTATAATAAACATATGTATGCTTTTTAGAGGAACAAATCTTTTTAAAACACATTTGGTTAAGCTGTTTTTTTACCCACTGTTTAAATTTTTTCAGTTAAATTTTTACTAATTTGTGTATTTCTAAAAAAATATTTTTATTTAATGAATAATAAATCAAAAATGTTTTTTATGAACACGGCAGTTAATATTTAGTTTCAATTAATTGTGATGATTTTATTTAATTTGCTTTGAAATAAAAATCAATATCAGTTTTATTTACTTTTTTCCTGCATGTTTAAAAACTTAACTTTTTCTCTAAGTGTAATCCCTAAGCCAACCCTTAAGCAATCACAACCACTATATTTTCAATATATCTTCCGGGTCTAGTTTTGAAGCACTTTTATGATGGTTTTCAACTTTTGCGAAAACATATTTCACCTGTTTTACCCCCTTGTTTTGTGTTCTAAAATCACCTAAAATACAATTGAAAGCAAAATTTAGTCGAAAAGCAAATTTTTTATTTATTTTTTTATTATTGTGTATTTTTTTTTTGTTTTAGTTATATGATTTGTCTTTAATTATTTAATATTTGCTGAATTTAAAATTAAATTTATAAATCGTTTAAAAAAATTAAAGGGGCGTTAAAAAAATCTCATGGTTTTCATTGGCAGTCATCATTGTCAGCGTCTTTTGTCATCATTAAGGATAAAAACTTATAAATGATATGTTTACATACATACATACTTACTTACTTACCTCATTTTCATTACAGATACTATTTCATAAATACAAACATTTTTATTTTATTTTATGATTTTTAAGTAACATTTTGGCAAGTTAGTTAATTAATTTTTTTATTTTCGTTTTCTTTCTTCCCTTTTTTTATTTCGTTACTTATAGAGTCGTGCTCCCATCTCGGCGAAATTGGTTGCAAATATGCTATCAGTGGCCGGTGCAGATCATATTATAACCATGGATTTGCATGCTTCACAAATTCAGGTAAGTTTGTTAATAATTCCCAACACGTTACAAAATAATGTACCCTTTGCGGAATAGCCGAGATTTAAAGTGTTTAAAAATATGTATGTGATGGAAAACGATCGATTTTGTAACGATCGTTTTCAAAGGGTGTGGTGAATTTTGATCGATTTTGAGAATTATTTTTGAACTCATCTCTTAACATTTGGGTTTAAAAAGTATACCAGCATATAAAAATCAAACAATAGTGAGAAATTTAGACAAAAAATTTAAAATTCGTAAAACCGAATTTTTATACCAAAGAACAAAATCGTTTTTTTTTTAATCGATTCGTTTTCAAAATCGTTTCTCATCACAAACCTGATTGTTTTTTTTTTATAAAAGACCCTCAAATCGCTTTGTTGAGTATCGTCAAGTTTTTTATACATATTTCTACATTCAAGATGAATTCATTTAGCAGGTGGAGGCAATGGGCAATTTGTTTGCTTTGTGCTGGTAAAAAACTAATGCAGGTGATTTTTGACCACCTCATTTTTTTGTTAATTTATTATTTATTGCATCCTTAATATATTTGAGCTTGTTGAGCACCATTTACTATTTCACAAGGAAAATTTGACATTTAAAATTTGGTGTCAATCTCGCGAATTAGAATAATTTTATGATTTTATGGCTTTTAAATATATCACACTGTTTTACAAAATTTTCAACAAAAAAATTTACAAAACGTTTCACATGAAATAATTCCCATTTGCTTTATTTCACAGCTTTGACAAAATGTTGCCAGAAACATTTCAATGTTTTTCCACAGTAAAAACAGAGTACTACTTCTGCAACATTTTTTCATGACTTTTTCATAAAAATTTTTTATGTATGTATGTAGTTTGACAGCATTCCGCATGAAAAACTGAACGGAGTACCAGGCTTAAAATAAAAATATTAGATATGTAATTATTGTGATAACAATGGTCGGCAAAAACCAAAGTCGGGAGCTTGAACCTTGTTATGTGATTGGGCATTTATGTGGTGAATCCAAATCTGTTCACAGATTTTTTCTATCACGTCTAATTTTCGAGATATTCTTATTTAAATAAAATAAAAATATTACAGTATTAGAAAATATTAGTTATTGTCAGCGTTGTCAACTTGGTGCGTTTCGCACCATTTTGGGTGCTTTTTCAATTTTTTTGTGCGAAAATTTCACGAGTTGGTGCGTGGTGCGCTTTTTTTTAAATTTTGGTGCTTTTTTTTAATTTTTTGTGGCACCAACAGTGCAAAATATTCATAGTCATTTTTACATACCATAATAAGAACAACTAGTAATGATGTTTAAGACATACCAAATCATATGCACAAAGTAAACGGTATTGTTGTTGTATTAATTTGTGTTATGTTAAAAAAAAGAAACATTTCACTGTAAGGAATTTGCTATCCCTACAAAACACATTGGTTTTCCCATTCAGCTGTTAGGCAAAAGACCTGCGAACAAATATATCAATTAATAAATATTGATAATGAGTGTCCTGATAATACTGATAAAGAGTTCCATTGATTGCAGACACTCGTTGGCTTTTAATAGAAAAGTCAAAGCAATTTTAAAAATGTGGCTTGAATTAAAAACGCTATTTAATACATTTCCAAGATCTCAACAATATTTTTTAGCTAACCAATGATGATATTAATTATGTTTCCTTAGTATATTTATCCGATATTTTAAAAGAAGTGCAACGTGTTAATCTGGCATTTGAATCAAAAAAATGCCCACCAGCAGGGTTGTCAGATTATTTTTCACCAATTTCGCCAAAATCGATGTTAAAAATCGCCAAAACCGCCAAAATGGGTTTTTGTTAGATTTTCCTAACAATATAAATATTGTTTTCTTAAATTTTAAAAATTATTTTTAATAAATTACAAAAAAAAGTTTATTGAAATCGCTAAAATTCGCCAAAACGGGGGAAAAAACGCCAAAAATATATAAGTACGTTCAGATTTTAGTTTTTATTTAAAACAAAATAAAATGATTAGAGAACACGAGAGAGATACAATTATTACTTAAAGCAATAATAAATTTATTGGTAATTTATTTGGTATATAATTAATTGAATTCTGAAGTTAGAGATTTGTTATATAACGAATATGCTGTTCAGCCCACCCTCAACTTATTTGTCATCATCCTCTTATTTTGGTTTTATTTTATGAGAATTGAAATACATAAGTGCAACATGAGCAATTTGTATTCATATAATTTATAGGGTCAAGAAAATTATTCTTTATTCTATTTCGCAAATGAGTTTTGGTGGAGTTCATAATTGAAAGCCCTTTTTCTATACAGGAATTACCAGCATCTAAAGTAAAAAATCAAGTAGTTTATTAACATACAAATGAATTTTTGAAGTCAGGCATATTCCTTTAATTCTGTCTTATTATTTTTTATACATATTTTAATGTTCTCTGCGATTATAAGCAACCGCAATAAAAATTACGGCAACCTTACCTTCATAGAGTCACGTGCTACAAACACCCTTCAATAACTTAATTGATTTCAGATTGGCGACTGGTAACTGTCGACCTTTTTTCTCATCACGCAGCCTCTAGTAATTGCTAGCATATGTTCAAGGCTCAGGTCCCCATGGTATCCACTTTTAACAAGCTTCTACGAGTGGTCTTAAGTCTTATGCTAGCCAGTGCGGACATTCACACGTAATGTGCGCTTCCGTCTCAGCCTCTGAGATCTCTACTGGCCTTCCTGCTCATGCGTCCTTTGTCCACCATTCGAGCCTGCCTGGTTTAATGAGTCCATCATTGTAGGAACTTAGCTCGCATTATGCCATTATCCAGCGCTACTTTGGGTTATCATCCACAGAAATTCATAGCAGATCCCCCTTTTTCTGGTTGGTCTGCTGCTTCATTCCCAGCTGTGGCTATGTATCCTTTAACCGTCATCAATGTTACCCCATTAACCGTGGCACATCTGACATTGAATTTCAACAAAAAAATATCTGGTTATGCTAGAACTGGAAAGCATTGCTGCTTCAAGTTTGGGTTAAGTATGGCATTGCTCCTTAAAAAGGCGGATCTAAGTCTTCTAGAATTGTTATATTAGATTTATGATTAATTTTGAATCTATTAAGGAATAATAATAATAATACGAAGAGTACTGATGACGGACGTAGCTGTCTAGAAAATGCATTCTGCTTTGCTGGTGTCTAAATTTATAATTAAGAACTTAAGCCTAAATAAATAATTTATTCGAATAATAATAATAATAATAATAATAATATAATATCAACAAAAATAATAACAAACGTTGTCGATTTCGAAAGACCTTAAGTAGCGCTAACACTTCGGTATCGGAATAGAAACATTACACAGAAACGTATTCTAGTGCAATTAACATTTATTTGTCTTCTATTAAAGTATTCACTACCATACACGATCGTAAGATTCATAAAAAAATCGGTTCGAGTTCTGTCCTATTAAAAAAATAGTTTTAAAATGATATTCTCACACAAGAAGAAGTTTTCTGATCGCATGGAAAAAATATTTTATGAAAATTTTCAAGTTTTTTAAATCCTACAGACTTTTCAAAAAGTCTGTCCCACACATGGACTTCTAATACGCACTATTATAATTTTTGAGCACACGTGCCATTTTTGCAGATCGAATGACTGAGTATGACAGTGAATCATGGCCTTGACAGATGTTTTTATTTGTTTGCATTTTGAAATTTGTTTTTCGAATTTAATTTCGAGCATACTATCGAAATTTTCATTAATTTCTATTGAAATTTCGATCGAACGCCGTAATTTTTCCCCGGAATTTTTTCGACTTTGAAAATCATGTGATTTTAAAAATTAATTGAATTATAGAATAGGAGTAAAAATTTGTGGGAAGAATTTTCAAATCTTTTTTCACATCTTGGTTAAGTGATTTCGAAAAAAAACAAGACATGTTTTTGGCTTTTCTTTAAACCAGGGGCCTAATCACCGCATTAGATATCGAGTAAACTGTCTTATCGAATAACCAATTAGGATACTTTTTATTCGATATCGAGTGCCTAGATACAAAAAAATTACGAGAGATTTTACTCGATGTCGAATGCGGTGATTAGACCCCAGTTTTTAATTTAAAAAAGAGAATCACGTTTTTTAATTTTCTCTGAATCGAAATCATGTTTACTGAGTGTGAATGTCGAGTGTACGAATATTTTCGAACGTAAATCGAGTGTAATTTTCTTTTATTTAAATAGATATTTATTTATTTATTACTTTTCCTCTGCCAACAGTTTATTTTTATTCGAATTAATTTCGAATGATCTCAATCGACTTGCAGAACATCAGATTGTCAATATTTCGGTTTTAAGAACGACTCGATTTACAGACGGAGGATTTTTATACAAAAGCATGCGTAAGAATTAATTCTCGAAAGTAAACATACTTTGATTGAATATGATCTGTGGAATTGAAATAAAGTTTTCAAGAGTATAAAAGAAATTTATTTTTTTAACATATCGTACTTCTTTAACAATAGTGTATTAACTCAAAAACAATTTTTTGTACAAAAAACATCGAGAATCGAGATCTTTAATTTCCAAAACAGAATCTAAAATCGCCATATTGCCAAAATCATTATCACTAAAATATTTATTAATTTTATTTTACACTTAAAAAAACAAAAAATTTTTTACTAAAAATTATAAATTTAAAAAAAAGTTTATACTTGTTATCAACATCTCTAGATTTATTTAGATTCAGCTAGAACTAATTGTGGAGGTTCCGGAATTTGACAATCTGATTCCTGCGATTCCTTGAAAATTGTAACGAGCTTATTATGTTTAGGAAAACAAGTATTTGGAGACTTTTTCCGTTTCTATAAAAGAAAAAAAAAAAAAAAAATAAACTTCAACTTTTTTTCGTAAATATATTTGTTTAATATTGCCATTCAAAAAGAAAAATAAAATAAAACGGCTAAAGTTTAAGAAAAAAAGAACTAAGCCGACTGCTGCTCAACAACTTTCATAACAACACAGTCGATATTGTTTTCTTTATTTTTAATTGGGTTTTGTTCCAAAAATATGTTCATGTTGGAGGCTGTATGTTCTAGGTTATGTTGTGACAATAAACTTCTCACCGATAATTTCGCCATTTGAGCACATAATTCCTCTATTCTTTCCTCTTTCAATTTCAAAACGTTCTCTAAATGTGTGATTTTTTGCCGAGTTGTCGTTAAAATGTTGTCCTTGATCTGTAATTCACGCAACGTTTGTTCGTATATCGAAAACAATATCATTTTCTGCGGTACTTGCACAATTGCGTCACCGATTAACTTATTGACTTTAACCGTCATGACATCATCATTTTCGGTCCAAACTTTTTCTTGTTCATTTGGTTTGTTATCGCCTTTACTTTTTTGAGCTCTTACCAACAACATTATATCATATAATAATGCCTCTATGGCCCCAACCGATGCTTTGGCTAATTTTTCGAGCACACTTTTATGCTGGTGCAAACCCAATTTGGACAAGACTTTATTATTAAAAGTCTCCCAATTGTCCAACTTTAGCTGGGTGTTATTACGGGGCGGATAGTTGTGTAATTCTACGAGTTTGGGGTAATAATTTTTCAGTATGTTTGCAACTGGAAGAGCATCAGAAAAATCTCGATTTAAATTTTTATAAGTCACTTCCAGATCCTTAAGCCATTCCTTTAATTCACTTAATTCATCGTTAGTCAAACGTTTTGGCATTTTAGGTGCTAGTGTTTTTTTTTATCTTAAGATGTTGAAACTAATTTGGAAAATATTTCTTGAAGTTTTCTTTTGGTGTTAAAAATATAAAAAATATAATATAATTTTTTTGTAAAATTTATTTTTTGAACGTTTCTGAAGTTTAACTAAAATGTTTCTAGATTTAGGGCAAGGTATATTTATTTTACTAGGTAGTGGCATCCCTACAACAAATACAACAATTCAAGAACAACATGGCATTTTGTTGTTGCTTTGTAGTTCGAAATGTCAAAAAACATATAAGAAAATTGAGAAGGCGTGTATGTGAACACATACAACTTTTGGCATGTCGAACTACTAAATCAAGGCATATTTAACCAGGTGACTGCACAAGGCGGAGCTAATATTAAAGAGAAATTTTTTCAATTTTTTTTATATGGAGTTTGACATTAATCAGGTTTTTTAAGAGAGAATAATATCTATTTTACTTTCAAAATCGATATAAAAAAATTCAAAAAATTTTTTGCTCAAATTTCCTCTCCCTTACGCTATCACCTTGTTTAATATGCCTTGTACTAAATCAGCTGGGCGGACGACACTACCCATGATATAATAATACAAGGTAGTTCCATTTCAAAAATGTTTGAAGTTTGCCGGAATTATTGAAGTATGTTTTTATGTAAGGAGCAAAAAAAAGTGTTGCCACAAGTAGAAACGAAAAAAAAATATTTTGGAAATTATTTAAAAAAAGTGTGTTATTTACATAAATAACATAAAATAAAATTGTTTAAATTCCGTTACCAAACAATTGCCTGAACATTAATTTTTGTTTAAAGCCCAGTACGCAGTTCTACGGAATTTCAGGTTTGATTTTTCTTGCCAATATTTCTACAAAACTAAAACTCATCATGTGGTCGTTTGTAAAAATAAAAGATATGTAGTCGTGTTTTTAATTTTTTTTTGCATATTGTACATAATAACATTATATCAACACAGATGTGAAAAAAAAATTATTTTAAAAGTGTAAAAAACAGAAAATATCATAAATTCCGCTACCCAACAATTGCTTCAACATTAATTTTAGTTTCTGTTGAAGGAAAAAAGTCTACACTTTTTATTTTAACATCCCTGTAATAGTAAAAATTACGTTTAGTTTTCTTTTTAGCTGCGTACTGCCAAACGGAAAGTTGCCTATAAATTTTTAAATCTGAATTTCAGGCGGTTTTTTTACACATACTTCTTATGGGAAACTGAAAATCAGGCGAGCTGCGTACTGGCCTTAATAATGAAACTTATGAGGAATAAATCTTGTTGTAGATTATGATTTCCTTAATCTTTTATAGGTACACTTTTATATTGAGAAATAAAATTATATTACAATCCTTTTTAAGCTGCATGTTAAGTGACCTTATGAAAAATCGCCACAAAACAAAAATTAAAAATCGCCAAATGAATAATTACCGTAAAAAATTTGAAAAATAGAAAAGATTTAAATAACAAGTTTGACCCAATACGGAAAATAAGTTGAAGAAATTTTGACAAAACCTGCCTCCTAAAAACGTAAACAAACAAAATTCAGCTGGGCTATCAACACCACCTGATATAAATTCGCCTTGTTATATTTATCTTCCTAGGCATGGCACAATAAACAAGGTAGACTCGCGGCGAAAAAAGAGTACAACTCTGTAATAAAAATACGTACATTTTGTTGTTGTATAAATCATTTTTGGCTGTCAAAATAAAAAATGTTAGTACATTTTGACACTGTAAGATGGTGACAACAAATAGTCAGCTGAGCTCTCGAGTTTACCTGTTATGAATTCGCCTTGTTCCTAGGTAGCAAGGCAAATTTATACCAGGTAAACTCAATGGCGAATTCAACATCATATGGTTTTTCTTGATTGTCAAAATTATATTCGCCTTATTCCTAATTTGTTTTGTGTTTTATATTTATTTTTAAAGAAATAAACAAAACAAAAAGCGAAAAAAATAGTTAAATTTAAATTATTTCTTTTGAAAAAGTGTTTGTACCGATCAAATTTAAAGAAAGCTTCGGCCACAGGACATTGCACTTTTCTGCCCGTCTCTTTTTGTATCATTTAATGTTCTAAACAATTTTTCAATTGTTCTGAAAAAAAAATAACAAAATTTATTTTTTATTTTGTTTTCCGTTTGTTTTAACCTCTTCAGGGACGAATTTTTAAAAGTGAAAAAACAATGATTTTATTTTTCATTTAATTACTAGTTGTTTACCTTATATTTATAACAATACAGTAATATAAGATAAAATTAAAAATAGCAACTTTTACTGAAAAATATAATGTCGACGTAATGTCATCTACGAATGGAAAGATTTTATGCACTCGGGCATACGGGTTCTGTACACTTTTCACACATGTAGTGAGTTCGTCTCGTGCAGTTTTTATCATGACATCGTGGGGGTATTTTATTCTCAACTTTTAAAGGATAGTGTGCTATAGAATCTAGTCTAACTTCTGGAATAACTTTAATCTTGTTTTTGACTTTTTAGATGGTTCAGAAATTGTACAGGGTATACCTCGTTTGTTGTTACGTTTACCTAGTTATCTGTATTAGTGAGCTGGCCAAAGGGGTTGTAAACTCAAGAAGATACATCTTTTTTTCTGTATCATAGTTAAAAAGAATGCAAGAATTCGAAATCTACATGTTTCGAAATTAGAATCCAAAATTAACATTTTGTTTATGACAAAGCAGCTATTTTTTACACAAACAAAATACATGTGGTTGTAGTTGTACTAATGAGTGTACCTTTTTAATATGCCTTGCTAGGTAGTGTCGTCCGCCCAGCTGATTTACTAGTTCGACATGCGAAACGTTGTATGTGTTCAGAAATTTTATAGTGTAGAAGTGAGAAAGCAATAAAACACATACACGCCATCTCAATTTTCTTATATGTTTTTTGACATTTCGAACTACAAAACAAAACAACAAACTGCCATGTTGTTCTTGTATTGTTGTATTTGTTGTAGGGATGCCACTACCTAGTAAAATAAATATACCTTGGGCCTGTTTTTATAAAATGAAATATTATGTTCTTTCGTAAACCGGAGTCCACACCTGATGAATTTATATCGTGATGAATGTCAAATTTGTATCATGATGAAAATTCATCTCGTGTAGACTTCATTTATTAGCATTATATCAGCGTTATGATATAATTATTAGAGCTCATGTACAGATAATCATATTATGATGTAAAACGTCATTTCAATTGTATTTTTTATATTGACGTTTATTTTTTTTTTTTGTTCCAAAAAAGGGGACAAGCGAAAAAGATAATTTTTAATTTCTTTAACTATTTTTTTTTTTAATAAAAAGCAATTAATATTGTGTGGCATGCATAAAGAAGTACATTTTTAGCTTCTTTTACGAATTTTAAAAATATGTACATACGTATATTTAACGTTAATTTCATATCTTAACTTCGCGGCGAAATATTGAAAATGATTCATCATAATAAAAATACATTAACGTCTTCCCCTATGTATTGATATTGATAAAAATTTGACAGTAGCTCTGTCGACGTTATATTACAAATTATGATGAAAAGTCATCACGTGTGGACATCGGGTAAAAAAAGCGAAAGAAAAAACATTAACGTTTTAGGGCCTGTTTTTATAAAACAAAACCTTCTTGTAGGTTTCGTTTTCAAACGATAAAGCTTTAAACTTGGTATTATATTATATAAAACATTTGAAATTTTTCGTTTTTTTTTTCATTCTGAAGTATAGAAAGCTTTTATACACTCAAAAATTGGTGTTCGTTAAATGAACTGAAAAAATAAAATAATTGAAAATACAGTTAACCCAAATAATTTTTTATTTTTTTAAATGTTGAAAAATCAACCGAATAAAATCCGTAAAACAAATGTTTTTTC
This sequence comes from Phasia obesa, assembly GCA_949628195.1. Taxonomy (NCBI): domain Eukaryota; kingdom Metazoa; phylum Arthropoda; class Insecta; order Diptera; family Tachinidae; genus Phasia; species Phasia obesa. The sequence goes on from OX451217.1 coordinate 55,893,335, forward strand.
TTTAATTCAAACTTGCAAAAAATAAAATGCACGTTTCGTTGGAATTACTGATTTTGCATTTATTTTTTAAAATGCCAATCCAATAAATACCATTAAAATCAACGCTACTTCCGTATTTTTTGCTATTTTTATTTCAAGAATATAACTAAAAATTACGTAAATATGTTTAGTTTGTTTCAAAATAAACGTTAAAATCAGTTAAATAATTTTTTCTCTTCATTTTTATTGTTATTCATTTAGAAATAATTTTACGGAATACTTTTTTAATAAACTACAATCAGTTGTTGTAATAATATTTTGAGTGTAGAAACCAAAAATAAATTAAAAAATTTAAATCTTTTTTTTTATCACTCACATGTAAAATACTAAAGCCCAGCACGCAGATCTACGGAATTTTAGGTTTGATTTCTTTGCCTTTATTTCTACAAAACTAAAATTCATCGTGTGGTCGTTTGTAGAAATAAAAATCATGTAGTCGTGTTTTAAAAATTTGATTGTATATTGTACACAATAACATTATATAAATAGTGAAATGAAAAAAATAATATTTAAAAAGTGTAAAAAACATGAAACGTCATAAATTCCGTTACCAAACAATTGCCTAAACATTAATTTTTGTTTCAGTTGAAGGAAAAAAGTCTACACTTTTTGTTAGAACATCCCTGTAATAGTCGAAAATTCCGTTTAGTTTTCTTTTTAGCTGCGTACTACCAAACTAAAAGTCGCCTGAAAATTTTCAAACCTGAATTTCAGGCTGTTTTTTTTACATACAATTCTTATGGCAAACTGAAATTCAGTCGAGCTGCGTACCGGCCTTAAAACGTAAATGTGTTTTGTTTCGTTTAATTTACGAAAGAAAATAATATTTCATTTTATAAAAACAGGCCCTTTTCATGTGAGTGACAAAAAAGATCTTTACATTTTTTAATTTATTTTTGGTTTCTACACTCAAAATAATTTTACAATAACAAGTTTATCAAAAAAGTATTTCGTAAAATTATTTCTAAATAAATAAAGATTAAAAATGAAGAGAATGAAAAAATATTTAACTGATTTTAACGTTTATTTTTAAACCGATTTACGTTGCAATTAACTTTTTCGTTTATTTTCTTTATTACTTGAAATATAAGTATCTAACTCAAAGTAAAGAAAATTTAGCAAAACCGACAGAAATTTCGTTGATTTTAATGGTATTTGTTGTTACATTTATTAGACTGGCATTTAAAAAAACAAACGCAAAATTAGTGATTCCAACGGAACGTGTAGTTTACTTTTTTTGGAAGTTTAAATTAAAGAAAAAACATTTGTTTTACGGATTTTATTCGGTTGGTTGTTTAACAAATAAAAATTATTCTGGTTTAACTGTATTTTGAATTATAATAGTTTTTCAGTTGATTTAACGCACATCATTTTTTAGTGCATAAAAAGCTTTCTATACTTCAGAATGAAAAAAACGAAAATTTTCAAATCTTTTATAAATACCAAATTTAAAGCTTTATCGCTTGAAAATGAAACCTACATGTGAGAAGGTTTTGTTTTATAAAAACAGGCCCTTAAGCAAGGCCTTGGACAGGGTAGACTTATCTTACAAAACAATTATTAAAATTATTTTTTCTTAACTCTGATCTTAGAAAGATTTTGAATTTGAATTTTAAATTTTTCAAAACGAATTGATGGATGTCTGGCACATTTTTAATAATACTTTACTTTTACCATCGCGTGTTCTGATGTTAAATTGGTTTGACAATTTATTATGAATAGACTCGCGCAATAGAAACGTTTGCAAATTGTTCAAATTTATTTTGAAAATCACGGTTCAATTCTTTGGTTATTACGAGCTTATAATCGTCCTTTGCACAATATGGTTACTTTTCACGTTTGTCAAAGCAGCATTACATAACGACGGTCAGTACTTTATACGGTCAGCGGCAACCAGAATGGTGCCAAATATGCCACACAGAGCGCGATTGCCGAAGTGCCTCGGTGGGCTAGTATATCAGTCCGGGGTTGTGGGTTCGATTTCCACCAAAGAGGTTGGATATAATCTGGGTACCTATAAATTTTTAACTACGTTAGTATAAGTCACAGACTCTCAAGTGTTATCAGGCCAAGTTAAAAATCGCGGTAAGACGGTACTTGCAGATTGTGCTTGGATAAAAAATGCTTTGGACCACGGGCATATATTATATGGAGATGCCTTGGAGAACTGTGACGACTCAGTGACCTGAGGAGACTCTGTGATGAAGAAGAACGTCGATAGGTATCACTCAGTCTAGAGTAAAAGGATAGAGACAGCACGAGTCTCAATGAAAGTAAGGCATTCGTAAATTTCCAGTCGCATACCAGAAATGATTGAACGAAGTGAGACTTCTGCATTATATTTCATTTTAGTTCAAAGTTAAAAAATGAACAACTAGTTCAATCTTTTAGATCAACTGCTTTTTTTACTAACTTTTTCTACAACACTTTGAGTTCTGACTACTACTATTTACTGGTTCTTTTGTGATTTTTAGAAAGTATTTAATAAAAGACCATATACGAGTATAACATATAATTTTTATTAATAAAAAAAAAAAAAACTAAATTCATACGTTCTGAAAATGGTTATTTTGTTAAATATGTATGTAGTTCAAACACTGTGGATGTATGTCTACCTACATACAATTTTCAAATTTGTTCGTGAACTACTCAAGTCTTTTATGAAGGATGTGTGAAAGTTGGAGCTACAGGTTGCGCCACATAAGCGCTAGCCGAGGCGGCCACAGGTCCGCCAAACAATTATTTAACGCTTAAAAAAACGTTTTATTTCAATTCAAACAACACACTGCACTAAATAAAGTAAAGTTATAAAGTAATGTTAAAATTGTATTTAATTAAAGTTAAAAGAACTAAAAATAGGCCTCAATAAGACTTACGAATTTCTTTACAAGCAAGCTTCAAAATCATACATACATACATACATACATACATACATACATACATACATACATACATACATACATACATACATACATACATACATACATATTTTCCCAGGCATTTTAATGATTATGCTTCATGTGACTGACCAGCGCACAGAGGGGTAAATTTATAATTCTGCATTGTATAGTGAATTTTCAAGTTGTCGTTATGGGACACTGTTAGGCGGGATTTAGACGATGATTTAAAAACATGCCTTTTTTGTTCAGGGTAGAGAAAAAGGTACGATTTGTTTTCCAAAATCAATGCACAAATAGTACCTTTTTCTCTACCCTGAACAAAAAAGACATGTTTTTAAATCATCGACTAAATCCCGCCTTAAAATCAGGAAAGTTAAGTAAATTGCATACGTTTTTATTCACTTCTTACGGTTATGAGAGGTTTGCTATATATTTTTTGTGGCTAAACGAATAAAGATTATATGTTGATTTTTTTCTGTAAAAGGTTATATTAACAGCTACTAATATTATTTAAAAAAAAATGTATTTTAAATATTAGGTATCCCCGGTGCACTTCGCTACACCCATCCTCAAAAAATACATTAACTCAAAATGCACGCTATTCTCACGACAAAACTGTTTCAGTTTATACGCAAGGTACGACGCCCACTGTTCCCCTCCTATCTGTTGTTGCTACACTATGCGTATTAACACGATCATAATATTTTACATTGTATGGGAGGCACCACTCCCGCTATCCTAATCCAGTCCTTATTTTGCTAGATTATGCACATTATGTATGAGGGTTACTTGTGCAAATTTTCAAGACAGAAGAAGAAACTGTTATGAAAAGGGTATTGTTGCCTATTGGGCTGTTATAAGAAGCACGAAACAAACATTTTTGGCTTTACAGGCAGAATTTTGCATGCAAGTTTTCAAAACTTAGGCTGATGACAAAATGCACGCTACAAGCGAAGCGAAACAAGAAGCGATAATAGTTCGTGCTATATCAATGCTACAAGATGCCAGAGTGAATGCTATATTGAGCAAAGCGATTTTTTTGTTTATAATAATTTTCAGTGTTTTCCAATGGATTCAGACGAAGAATTTTACAATTAATAATTACTTACGAAATTAATTTTTCCGTATAGATTTACTTTTTTTAAATTTCTTGTTTTTAAAAACAATATTTTAAATTAAAAATTTCTGTATTAAAAATGCATACATACGCCGGAAATGGTATTATAGCTAAATAAAAAATAAACAAACAACACAGTAGAAGCTACAACGCGCTACACACCAGTACACAACATGCTTTGTAGCACGAACTCGCATCAAGTTTCGCTCTCACTATGAGGAAAACACATGCATTGGTTTATAGCGTGTTGTAGCTTAGTATTATAGCTTCGTTTGTAGCGCGCACTCTGACATCAGTCTTATCAAAAGCCTATTAATAATATATTATTAATAGGCTTTTGCTAAGTATAAGACCAACTCCAAAAGAAGTCCTTAGCTTTTACTAAAGAAGCAATTTGTTTGTTGTATTCAGATTTGAAATAGGTCTTTAAAGAAACAGACGAAGAAGAGCCATGGTACTCAGCATTATCATAGTGCAAAAGAGAAGCAGTTAATTATTTTTAGATAAATTAAATACTATTAAGTTAATTAATTTAAAAAATGTTATTTTTATTCTAGGTTGGTGGGGATTGGTTAGGCATTGGGAAGACAGCTTCTCTTAGATATAAAAGCTTAAAAACTAAAATTTTTTTTGGAAATTAGCAAAAAAAAATTAAAAACGAAAATTTTCACAGGGTCGTCTTGGGGAGTGAGATTGGAGGGATGCAATCCCCTGCCCATAAAAGTTCAAAAATTGAATTTGTATGGTATTAAGTAATCCATTTCTTTTAATAATTACATTATTTTTGCAAATAGTATTTTATGTCACCGCCCACAAAAGGGGGCGGGGACGCAAAATGACATTTTAGAATTTCTTTAAGTTAAGTTTAGGGTTTTGTTTTGTTTAAGTTTAGGTTTTTGAACTTTCGGTGGCCTTAAAACTTGCGTTTGCTAAACAAAAGTATGGGAAAACTTAAAATAATTATTTTTTTTTAGAGGTAGGATTTGTTCTTCTAAGGGGAACTTTTTCTTGGTTCGATTTTTTTCTTAATTTAAAGCTTTAACAGCCACATGGCCATAAGATATATTTCTGACAAGTTTCACTGGTCTAGAGGCACTCAATATCTTTTCAGAGGTATTTAGCCTTATTACGGAAGTCGTTGTCACACATCGACGACGATAATATTGTAATAGACGACATCCGTAATAAGACTGAATATAATATAAAAGAAGGAATGTCCGGCTAGATTGTCAAAATACAAAATACAGCGGATAACAATGTAAATATAAGCAAATATAAACAGGAAACAAAAAAAGATATATTTCTATACTATACTGAGCAAATCATTTAGCAAACGTTTGCGAAAGGTTTTTTCTCAAAACATTTTTGTTTTGTTCCCATTGATTTCTTCTTTACCTGTTTTCTTTTTGCTTTACTCACTGTAAAGCATAAAACAAAATGAAAGCAAAAGTTTCATTTTTTTATTTTCGTATTCTGGATAAGGCACAGCCAAACAAAGCACTGTTACTTGTTTGTAGTATAATTGTACAAACGTTAGAAAATCAACTTTAATCTAAATACGAATAGGCCAATTTATTAAAATATCTGGGATTCCGATTATCACCCCTGTTTTGTAAACCGAATCCGAATAACTTTTTCAATTTCAAAACGAATTCACTTTTCTGAATGATCTGTAAATCTGTAAAATGGAAGGTATGAATCTTGTCGAAGGTTAATCGAGTAGAATTCAAATTTGTTTCGTTAAATACTTATTTATTCAATATTTTAAGTTCTTTACTTTAAAATACATACATATACAAATTTTTATTCCTTTTTGAAGGGTTTCTTCGATATCCCGGTTGACAATCTTTATGCGGAACCAGCCGTTTTAAAATGGATCAAAGAAAACATTCCAGAATGGAAGAATTCTATTATTGTGTCACCAGATGCTGGCGGTGCTAAACGGTAAGTTTTTGGATGAATTTAAAAATATTTGCAAACTGTTCCATACGAAATGTATAAAATTTGTTTTTTCACTCTGTATTCTTGCATGGATTGTCCAATAAGGGCAGGTCAAGTAAATAGTTTTTATTTATGCTTTAAACACATAAACTATAGCGGCTACACCGCTACACGACTAAAAATGCCGTTGGCTATAGTCGTCGGCATGTAGTCTACTGAATTATGTTGGAAGACGACAGCTACATACTTCAAAACTATGAAAATATTTTAGAAATACATATTTAACTTATAAAAAAATTACTTTTCAAAAAATACTTTTATCATTTCAAAACAAAAAAAAAATAAATATATTTGCACAAAACCTTTTGATTGTAAATTAATTTGTATTTTTAATTTTGTAATATTTTCTTCTGTCGCAAACAAAAATTGAAATTGGCCTTAGTTGGCTACAGCCACAACGGTGATCGTGTAGTCATGTAGCTATGATATTGTCAAAAAATCGTTTTCATATGTATTTCAGTTATGACATGTTGTAGTCGGTATCCTGCTGTCGTCTATGCCTTTAATGCTTTAGGCTCGTCTTCGTATTCCCAATTCTACAAAGAATTGAAAGAATATTTTTCTTTTCAAATTGATTGGTTAATTTTTAAAGAAAGCGGGCAAATTTTATTTTTAAGACATTAGCATAATCCAAAGCTTTCTCGCCATTCTACGTATCTATGTATCTATTAAGGTAGTGTTAAGCTTTATGAATACTTAAGGTAAATAATCAACCCTCTTTACTCACGATTTGAAAATTTGTTCTTGGCATGCTCGGTTAGACGAAATTATTGCCAGAGTTCGTAAAAATGAACCAGGCACATTAGTTTGTCGTCGGTAGCAGCAATTACGTTTTTCAAATTTTACTACTCAGCAATTTTTAACAAAAGATTTACATTTACAAACATACAAGAATTAAAGTCCAAATACCACCGACTGCACCGTGTTTTTTTCGAATGGTTCCGTGAGCACGAAGTCGTTTCTGAAATCAAATTTTGTTGAGTGGCCAGATTCATTCTTACCTCCCGACGTATTCGTTAACAACACAACTAAATTGCCATTTTTATGAATTACAAAATCCAAGACAGATTTAGGGCTCGATGACACTAAACGAGCTTACGAGCGGGCGTATTAGCGTGTGACCAAAATAACACTGCGCAAATGGACATTTGGTAGAGAAATGGGGTACTCGCAGCAATCTAACTATTATCTATTGTGTCACCTGGTTAGTTTAATAGCTAACAATAATAAGGGGTGATCCATTTCTAGGTTCCATACTTTTTTACAGAAAAAAAAAAAAACACAGAAAATTCAAATTTAATGGAGAATGTTTATTATCTTTTGAAAGAACATTTTTTGGCATTTATTTTTTGAAGATTATGTCTATGAAATGTTGGCCGTTGCTACGTCGCAGATGACTCGCAAGAGCATTTCGACTGGTAACTGGCGAATTATACGCGTGATGTTTCCCTCCAAGGCCTGAATCGGAGCGGGTTTGTCCGCAATAACTTAAGACTTTACATATCACCACAGGAAAAAGTCTAACGGTGTGATATCACACGATCTTGGTGGCCAATAGACCGGCCCAAAATGTAAAATTATATGCTCAACGAAATGTTCTCTCAATAAATCCATTGATTGATGTGATGTGAGGGAAGTGGCGCCGTCTTGCTGAAACCAAATGTCGCCGAGATTACGAGCTTTAATTTCACGCATCAAATAGTCGGTCATCATGACACGATAACGGTCGCCATTAACGGTTACGTTCACACCGGCATCATTTTTAAAGAAATATGGACCGATGATTTCACCGCCTACAAACCACACCATACCGTTGTTTTTTCTGGATGAAGTGGCAGCTCTTGAATCTCTTTAGGTTGCTCTTCGTCCCAAATGCGGCAATTTTGTTTGTTTACATACCCATTGAGCCAGAAATGGGCCTCATTGTTAAACAAAATTTTTCTCGAATCTTCTTGGAATTATTCAAGAGCCCATAGAGCGAAGCGATTCAGGCGTAAGTCTCTCCATTATGAAATGCCAAACAAAACTCACACGTGATCTGTCAAAAAAAGGCTATGAAAAAAGTACCTCGAAATCGATCACCCTTTATATGTCAGCGAGTATCGAACAAGATGTTTACAATCTGCTAGTAACTTATGAATATGACATGACACTGGGCTAGTTTACAAACAGATAGTGAATTTCCTTGTTGTTCGCTGTTTGTGTTTGGAAAATGCTGTTACAGTCAATCGTATGCGTTACAAATGCGTAACAATTCATTGCAAATTGCCGAAACAATCGTGCAACAAACTTAATAGGTCACATCGTTACACGGCATTATTAAATAGCCTTTGAAATTGACTCATTTCGAGCTGTGCTTTTTGAAGACTACAGCTTACGAGACTAACTCGTGCATAATTGCAAACCGAAATAAAAAATACAAAGCAAAGTAATCGATGACAAACTGCACTTCGCTGATATGACATTCAAAATTCTGACAATCGCATTACGAGGCAGGGCGGCCAGTTAGCATATACATATAAACTCCATACATAATTGTTATACATGGAAAAGAAATTTTGTTATAAAAAATTAGCGGCGACGGCAATTTTTCATCCGTTAGAGAAAAATAAACAGCAGATTTTAAAGACGATGCCAAACCAACATGACTGAAACATTGAATTAAACTAAAAACTAGAACTAACCTAACCTAAAAACTAGATTTTATTGACATTTTAAAATTCAATTCTTTGGTTGTTTCGACCACCATGTAAAAACCTTTCCAAGATTTTCAAATGAGTTAAGATTAAGTTTATGTTAATAGTCATAATTAAAACTCCTTAGAAAGAAAACTAAAGATTTACAGAAGCGGAGTTCAGTGTTCGACACAAATGGTCTTGTAAAAGTGCTATTTTGAAAAATCCAACAACAATATACCTATTGTTTTTGTTAAATTTGAATGATATAACGCATTTGGTCTTTCGCAAGAGCATTTGCTACAAACGCTGAATACCGCTAGAGATTTTTTTCAGCATTTTTAATTGAAACTCAAATTTTTCTTTTACTTAAAGTGTTACATCTATTGCTGATCGTCTAAATGTTGAATTTGCTTTAATTCACAAAGAACGAAAGAAGGCCAATGAAGTCGCTTCTATGGTGCTTGTTGGTGATGTCAAGGATAAAATTGCCATATTGGTCGATGATATGGCTGATACTTGTGGTACAATTGTGCATGCTGCCGATCGTTTAGTTGAAGCAGGTGCTACTAAGGTAAATAAATGATAATATTTGTTGAACTTTGGAGAATTTAAATTTATTTTATATATTTTTCTTGTGTTCGTTAAAGGTTTATGCCATTTTAACACATGGCATCTTTTCGGGACCAGCGATTTCGCGCATTAATAACGCCTGTTTCGAGGCTGTGGTTGTAACAAATACCATACCTCAAGATGGTCACATGAGAGATTGTCCCAAAATCCAAGTAAGTGCAACTAATAAATATCAACAATATGAGAATTTTGTTCTTATATGTTTGTATATACTTTTAGTGCATCGATGTTTCTATGATGTTTGCCGAAGCTGTGCGAAGAACACACAATGGCGAAAGTGTTTCTTATCTTTTCTCAAATGTTCCATACTAAGAACTATGTTTAAACAAAATACTTTTTTTAATTTTTTAAATATAACTTTAATTTTAATTCAAATATTCTAAAGGACAAAATGTTTTCTTCTTTTAATTTCTTTTACAAAAAAAAAAAGAAAAGAAACTATAATATAATTGGTTTCTTTAAAAATATACTTTCTTCTCGTAAGTTTGTGTAATCAAACATAATAATTTTTGCCATTGTTTATTAAGATTTTTATTTAAAAAAACATATATTTTTTTGTAATGTAATGAATAATATTATTTTTCTTTCCAACAATTTTTACCAATTTAAGTTACACGTTTCTTTTTAATCAAGTCAAAGTTTAAATTTATTTGCCATAAGCCTTTTTTATCATTTTAAAATTGATTTATCTAAAATAATTATGTTAAGCTTAACTATTTTACCCCAACTAAAGACCACTTACACAAAAACACATCAAATAAATAAATAATTAAAATTGTACGTTTTTTAACATTTTTCAAAAAAAAAAAAAAAAAAACAAATATTTGAAAAATTTACTCTCATGTCAAAAGAATTTTTTTTAAGCATTTTCCCCATATTTGTTATTTGTTTTATTTCTGTTTAACCAATCAGAGCACTTTTGATAAGAACCTTTAAAAATCATAATTTCATATTAATATTTTTTGCAAAATTTTTTAGGAATGTTTCACTTTAAACAAAACAACAACAACAACAAAAAATCATTGAGTAGTTAAAAAGCAAATCTTAAAAATAATTAAAATAATCATTGTTATAGTTAAGTCTGCAAAAGAAAAATATTAATTCATAAATGAATCAAATAAAAAAGAAAAAATAAAATAATTTTTAAAATATAGAATAACAAAAACAAAAATAAATTTAAGACAAAAACACAATAATTTGGTTTTTTATTTTAAACAACTTGCCCTAATAGATTTTGTTAAGGGAATTCTAGAAATGCTGTTGCATAAAAAAATAATTTTTCTAGGTGATCATTGTAATCAAAAGGATATTCTATCGATAAACCGCTAATTGGATAACCTCTTGATTTAATTCGCTTACATTTGAAATTTACTATTAACGAATAACCGATATTTTCACTTTTGGAGTATAAAATTACTAGTTTTGGTTCTGCCTGTTACACTATGCAAGCACGACTTTACGCGAGCCTGAAAAGGCCTATATATATATATATGCATACTTGCCTAGACAAAAGAATGGACCTGAGATATTTTCTATTTTCTATCTTTGGGTAGATATCTACTAAGAATTTACCTTAACATTTTTAAATCGATTTGTTAACTGGACACCAAAAAAAATTTTTTTAACTTTAATAACTTTTTTTTTAATTAATTAGGCTTAAGTTCTTAATTATAAAGAGATAAAGAAAAAATTTGACACCAGCAGAGTTTTGTATAGAGCTACGTCCGTCATCAGCACTTTTCGTATATATCTACTTGGTAGTTTCAATTGTTATTAATTTTCTATTTAAACAAACTTATCAAAGAAATAGGATATGAGAAATTTTAATTTGTATATTCTTTTTCATAGGAGATAGAGCTTTTTGAAATTGTTTTACACTTTTAAACACTATTTCTTTTTATATTATACTACCAAGCAAATATTTTTCTTTATTTTTATTCTCTATATATTTTCTTTTTATTTGAAAATGGTATATATCTGTCTTGCTAATAGCCATCCTTTGGTTAGCAATTAACAACAATTAGATATTTTTGTTTTTACAATATTTTTTTATATTTTTATTTGAAGTTAACAATGTCAAAGACGTGCCCGCACTGAGAATTTTATATGAATTTTATTTGAACTATTTTTAAATGAATAAATTAATTATTTAGGCTTAAGTTGTTAATTATAAAGAGATAAAGAAAAAATTTGCAGAGTGGAATGCGTTTTCTAGACAGCTACATCCGTCATCAGCACTCTTCGTACATATATATCTACTATATATTTTTTAATAAATTTTTAGCTATGGATGACCATAAGAAAATGGGAAAAAAATGAAATAACTTCTGACGGAAAAATTAAATAAGTGCTAAATTAAAGAACACTCAATATTTATTTATTTATCTATCTTTTTTTTATATTTGTTTTTTGGGAAAATTTTTTAATTACGGTTGATAATATTTATTATTTATTAGAAGTTATTTCATTTTGTTAATAGATACATTTTAAAAGATTTTGATGTACGAGTATAGAAATATTTCCTTCTACGATATGGTCAAAGCTGTCTTCGCTTTTTTATTGCCGGCTCTTTGGTATGTCAAATCTGTTTACTCTTGTCAGCGTCTATCTGTATTCCCGTCTTCGGCCGGTCTCAAACATTTTCTCCTGCTGCTTCGCTAACTTAAACTCACCCTTTTACTAAAGAGCGATAATGCAAAAGAGCTCGAGTAGGAAAATATGGAAAATGTGGACATTCCACCCAGAGCGGAAAATAATTATTACTGAACGAAAGCAGAAAAGTTTCTGTAAGTAAAAAGAAAGGTTTTACGATTCTTGAGTCAGCTTTTATTCCTTTCGAAAATCCTTAGCATAAGCGGGATGTTTTTCCATTTAAGAAACTAAAATTTCGAATTACCTAATGTACTTTTTTTTCATTTTAAATTTTTTTTCGTGCATATCGTTGCCTACAATGATGACGACAGAGAACGAATGTTTTGTCGTTTCTGTCTTCGTTTCAAAATAGAATATACCGATATATTTACGCCGTTAACGCCAACGGTAAGGCCAATTTTCGTTTTTATTTCGTTTTCAAATTACAACACCAACGGGAATAGGGCCGATTGTTTTGTTTTAATTTCATTTTGTGTTTATTAATTTATCAGGTACGAGACGCAAAACGACTCATTTTTAAACCAATTTCAAATTATTTTTATTCAAAAAGCAAACTAAAAGATTAAGTTCAAAAAAATAATGAGGAAATTTAACAAAATAAATTGTGAATGTTCGAAGTAAAACAAATAAATAAAATGTAGCTTTCATTGCTAACCGAAGGTTGGCTGAAGGAACAACAAATATATGGTGGTAAATATTAAAGTAAAAATATTCAACAATAGGGAAGCTTAAGGTAGTGGTAGACTTCGTACTCACCAACTGACGATCGTATTCCTTTATCTGGGTTTGGTTGGTTAAATAGATGATGCTTACAACTAAACACTACCCTAAGTAGCTAGATACAAGAGTGCTGATGACGGACGTGGCTGTCTAGAAATTAAATTTTCCCAATTATTCTTTAATATTATCACCTTATTGGTAATTTAATTATTTATTTTTTAGGGAGAATAAAAACGAACTTAATTAAGCTTGACTACAAATTTCATTGTATGCAAAATAAATTGTCGTAAATAAATGAAAAGGTATTACGTATCGCAACTCTCTTCGGTTTTAGACCGTTTCGAGTTTATCGATTAAATCGATTTCCATCACATACCTATATGTATATATGTAAAATGTTAGTGTCATATAACCAAAAAAACCTTGTATTTAAATCGGCACTTTGCTTTTTTTTTGGCAAAAAACCGTCAAAATGTCCATAAAACTTCAAATATTGCTGACGTGCATAATTTTTGCTTTTTGCGTTTTTTTTTTTCAATATGAATATCTCAGCTCAATATAAAAAAGTAATGTAAGTATATACATAATTATTTAAATTTTAAAACAGATTATTTCTGAAGAGTTTTACGTCGGGCAATACATTTGCCTTAAAACCTTTTACATACTTTCCCATAATTAAAAAAAAAACAAACAGAACCTTGTGTTTAAAATATGGGAAAGTATAATTTTGTAATGCGAATAACTCGAAACCTAAAAAATATAACTATTACCAAAGGCCAGGATTCATTATCATAAACTATTGTACGACTCGATCACAAAAAAAATTGTCAGAATTCTGTTTATTCAAAAAAATTGTATCAAAATGTTTTTTGTGTATTTCCAACTCGTATTTTCCAACTCTGATCGCATTTAGGAAAATATTTCATAAATTTTTTAAAAATAAGTCAAAAAGTCTGTCGAACAGATGCACTTCTAATCCGCACTGTCATACTTTTTGAGCGCACATACCATTCATAGATTTTAGAGAGGACTTTACGCTTGTCGAACTAAGTTTGTTTTTTCATCAGGTTAAATAATAAATGGCAAGTGTTTTAAACTTTTACTTGTTCCAGAAGTCCCACAATAAGAACCCATTGCATAGTCCAACTAAATCTAAATGTTCGCTTCTAAAATATTTTGATTCTGCAGACGTGAAAATTATATGATAGCATTATATGTTGTCACACGCATATCGTATGAGGCCGCAATGAAACTTATTAAATATGTATACTTGTTCCTATTGAAAAATCTTACCAATAAATGTTGCAAAAATGTTATGGGACTGTAGATTTTTTTAACCCGAAATATTTTATAAATATTTTTCTAAGGTTTCCTTCTGCCGAGTTGCTAGTATTGTATTACAAGCAAATGTTATCTAGTTTTTAAATAAAAATCATCACCACAATTTTTTTTATTCATAATCAAAAACCAACATTTTATTTATTTTTTACTTAATATTACAATTCATAATGTTAAACAGCAGAAGAGTTTAAATTTATTTAATTTAAAATCACTACATTTTATTATTTTATATGAATCATTTTATAAACTGACATGCCTTGACCTCAATATTCGAAATCGCCATCTTCACCTACCTGAGAAGTGTCATCAGTACCAACTTCTTCAAAATCTCTTTCAAGAGCAGCAAGATCTTCACGAGCCTCGGTGAACTCACCTTCCTCCATACCCTCACCGACATACCAATGAACGAAAGCTCGTTTCTTAAACATCAAGTCGAATTTATAACACAAATTACTAAACGCTACGGCTATGGCGGTTGTATTTGATAACATGCAAACGGCTCTTGAAGTTTTGGCTAAATCACCGTCTGGCACAAACGAGGGTTTTTCATAGTTAATACCAATTTTAAAGCCCGTTGGGCACCAGTCGACAAACTGAATGTGACGTTTTGACTTGATGGCCGAAACGGCGGCATTAACATCTTTGGGCACAACATCACCACGATACAACATACAACAGGCCATGTACTTTCCAGCTCTTGGATCACATTTAACCATCATATTGCCAGATTCGAAGCAGGCGTTGGTTAAAGTGGTGATGGCGTGCTGTTCATGAGACGCTCGGGCGGCTGATACCAATGGGGCATATGCCACCAATGGAAAATGAATACGGGGAAATGGTACCAAATTCGTTTGGAATTCATTTAAATCCACATTCATCGAACCACTAAAACGTAGCGATGCTGTTGTAGAACTTACGATTTGCGCTATTAAACGGTTCAAGTTTCTATAGTCCGGACGGTCCACATTTAAACTATTCTTACAGATTTCATAAATAGCTTCATTATCGACCATAAATACACAATCCGAATGCTCTAGTGTAGAATGGGTAGTGAGCAGAGCATTGTAAGGTTCCACAACAGCTGTTGATACTTTTGGCGAAGGATATACAGCAAAATCTAATTTACATTTCTTACTAAAATCCATTGTTAAACGTTCCATTAGCAACGACGTAAATCCCGAACCAGTCCCACCACCTAAACTGTGGAATATTAAAAATCCCTGCAGACCATCACATTGTTCTGCGATTTTCTGTATGCGTGTGGTTACATTATCAATAACCTCTTTTCCTATGGAGTAGTGGCCACGAGCATAGTTGTTTGCAGCATCTTCTTTGCCTGATATTAGCTGTTCGGGATGGTAAAGACTGCGCATGGGACCATTGCGTACATCATCAATGACAGTCGGTTCCAAGTCTACGAAAATTGATCGAGGTACTTGTTTGCCCGCACCAGTTTCGGCAAAAAATGTTCGAGCATCATTTGTAGCATTCGACTGACCTTCATTCCCCACTGTACCGGCACTACTACCACTGGCCATCATTTCTTCTTTTGTTTTGACTGAACCATCGGGATTGATGCCATGTTCAAGCAGATACAGTTCCCAGCAAGCGTTACCGATTTGAATGCCACCTTGACCAATTTGAATAGAAATTACTTCGCGCTAAAAAAAAAAAAATTTTTGAAGTTAATAAAACAAATCAAAAATATGGACATATGTACATATATGTATGTACATATTTGTTTTATATGTACATAAATATATCTGTGCATGTATATATTTATATAAGTACCCTGAAGGAAACCTGGGGACAACTGTCTCCATGTCACCACTCTTGTCAACTATTTTAGTGACTCTTTGACGACTTTGTCAACAAAGCGTCTACATTTATATTTGTCTTTAATGTTAAAAAAATCTAATAACGTTCACAATTTATTATCAAATCTGGTCTAAAAATCACTTACATAACTAATTACATCTACTTCAGAAAAGTACTAAAAGTGTAGACTAGAATTACTAACATGTACTATTGAATCACTAGTTCCAAGACTACTTATTTGTCTACTATAGCATTGTCTGGGGTATTATAAGTCACTTGCACTGATGACTGTGTCAATAGTAAGTCAGTACAGTTTCACTATTGAAATTTGTACGTCAAAATTGAAATTTGTACATCAAAATATTACATTCAGCATGCCAGAAATTAAAAAGCTCGCGTTAACAAATAAAACCATTTATGGGCTTATGTTATGTTAAACGACGTCATTAAATTCGGTTGTATTAGGAGACAGAGAGTTTGGCTTAAAAAAATGATGAAATTATGGGAAGAACTAGATAGCAGGATTAAGAAAAAAAATATAAAAAATAAGCATAATCTAAAGAATTCACTAACTGAAGAATGGAATCACATTTTTGAATATTTTGAAATTTTTCATGAAAAATAGGCTGGAGGTGGTTTAACGCATATTTGTGTACCCACAAAATATTAATATTAAAATTAAATATTAATATTAATTTGGAAATATTTAATATAGACATTAAATCATTTTTTATACAGTAGACGCTCGCAAATTAGAACCGATTTGTTTTTGAGGCAATTCTAATTTCTGAATTATTCTAATTTATGGACTTTTTTTCATATAAAAGATAAAAAATTTATTAAATTTACTTCCAAAAACTAAAAAAAAAAAACAACAAATAGGGAAAAACACACATATATGATTTGGTGATTCCCCTGTTTAGTTTTACTTTGTTCAAACAGAAAGAAAATAAATTGGGGATTTCTTATGTTCAAATAACAAAAAAAAAATGCTCAGAAATTAGAATTTTAAATTCGAATTTCAGAGCATTTAATGTATTGCAAACACTGATTCTAATTTCTGGACATTCGAATTACTGAAAGCTCTAATTTGTGAGCGTCTACCGTATATAGTATATAGACTTTTCTGTGCCCTAAAAATGATTATTTGCTGATTTTTTCGATAACTTTTGTTTGTATCCACTATTACCTGTCCGAATGCCAGTTTATTTCGTTCAAAAGAAATTTCTACATCTCGTTTATATTTCTTAGGATTGATGAGTTGTAGAGTTTTCTGTGTCACTGTATTTTAATAGTATTTTTGATTAACATTACTATGATATCCATATTACTTCATTCCGAAATAGAATGGTCGACCTACCATACTATACATATAAAATTTGGTGTTACGTAACTCCAAAACTAAGGTTCGAATCCCCCCCCCATTATTTTTACTTTGCAATTTTTGCTAATAATTGTAATAAAAATACGGCTTAAATCTAGTTTACGGACACATCATAAAAATTTAATTTTAAGAAAAAGTGTAAAATAAAAAAATTTGGGAGACGCTTAGTTTCGACCCCCAAAGTTTCTATGTAAAGTATGGTAGGTATATCTCGAGTATTTTATGAAGGATTTAGGCTATATGGGTATCATTGGAATGATAATTAAAAGTACTATGCAACTAAAGTGAAATTAATAAAAAAAAAGGAAAAAATTTTAAGTATGTATGTAAAAAAAATATTTTTTATTATTTATATTTTTTATATCTTTAGTAAGCGAAGCGGGTGTTTTTACACCATAGAGAAGAAAATCCCTGCGCCCGGCCGAAGGCCGGCTATAAAAAAACCTTCAGTTAGCGAAGCCGGTGCCAAAGGCTATGCAAAAAATCTTTGGTAAACGAAGAAAATTTTTTTGAAAAAAAAAAATGTTTTTTGTTTTTACTAGAAATTTTTGTTTATTTTTTCATTAATTTAGTTAGATAGTACTCTTAATTACCTTTCTAAAGATACCCATATTACCCTATTCCGACGTAATATATACGATATACATACATACATATACCATACTTTACATCCACACTTTGGGGCCGAAAGTAAAGGTCGCTTCCAATTTCTTCACTTTGCATTTTTGCTTCCTTTTTTTAATTTTTATGATGTGTTCGTAAACTAGATTTGTTCCAAAAATACTAGTAATATTAAACAAGGTGATAGCGTAAGGGAGAGGAAATTTGAGCAAAAAAATTTTTTGAATTTTTTTTATATGGATTTTGACAGTAAAATCGATATTATTCTCTCTTAAAAAAATTGATTAATGTCAAACTCCATATCAAAAAAATTTAAAAAAATTTCTCTTTAATATTAGCTCCGCCTTGTGCAGTCACCTGGTTAAATATGCATTAAGTAATAATAAAATAATTAATATTAAATTTGACAGTTTTAACGTGATTTAAGTAATCTATTAATATAAAGTTTATGCTTCATTTAACTAATAATAACCTGAAATATATGTACATTTGACTCTTAAACTAAGTTCATGCACATACAATACATACTTATCTTACAAACTAAACAAAGAATATTCACGTACTTTTTCTTTTTTAGTTCATTTCTCCCAAAACAACTTATTTTTCATCGCTACAAATCTATTACAAAAACGAATTTTACACTTTTTTTTTATAAATATTTCATAATTAATAATAATTGTGCATTGCTGCAGTTCGTGTTGTAGAAGTTCGCCATTTTCTTGGCAAATAAATAAAACAAGAAGTATTTTGGCAAAAGGACACGCATGCGCACATGATCACTTTAAAAGTGGAATTAAAAAAACTTGTTTTATTTTTGCAACCCTTAATTTGTGGAGTCTTTTTTTATTTTATTTATTAACCTCAATGTCCTTGGACTTAAAAACTTAATAAAACAAGCCACTTACCATCTTGTTTTTAGATGTTAAAATATCCTTTTGTGTTGAATTGAAATCGAAGAAAAACGAAAATTTAAAACTTTTAAAGACGAATTAGTTAAAAAAAATAATTTTCACTTTTTGCCGATTAAGATTTTTTATTAAAACAAATAAAACAATGAGTAATAACAGGCAGTGCTAAGCGCCAATGTTCGAAAGAAATGCCGCACAGCAATGAAGATGTTGACGAAGATGATGATGACGATAAATGATGATCTCTTTATTAGCGCAAGTTATTACCACACAAATTCAACGAAGTTTTAAAATTTAATACAATGCGTGTAGTTGTTGTTTCTCTTAGTACAATGAGTACTAAAAAAGTCCTGTTATATTTTGTAGTGTTGGTGATCGGTTATTATGCCAGTGGACTAAAATTCTATTACAAAAATAAATAAGATTTAGATGTTGCCAGCATTAAATTTTTTTACTCTTTTATATTTATTGGTTTTATGTAGAATTTATTAGGTATAATATTGTTTGCATTCAATTATAATTCTAATTTTTTAAATAATACATGTTGCGCTTATTAGTCTTAATTATTTAATTCAAAATACATTAAGGCATAATGGATTGCAATTGATTTATAAAAATTAAAGCCTTCTCCAGTTTTTAAGTTTGAGCATTGCATTCATTTTAATTTTAGCAAGCAAAAATTAAAACATACAAATAATTATAAGTATAACAAAATAAGTATAACATGTACTCTTTTGTATCAATAACTAATATTTAAAGATACAACGAAAAAATATTAAATTTAAACACAGTTAAGTTAAATTGTTAACTCAAATGAAATGTCATTTAAAAGGTTTATTATATTAAAGTAGACTTGAAGTATACTTTATTTATTTTGCATAAGGGCATTAATAAACTAATAAACATTTGGGTCATTACAAGTCATATCAACAAAACAAAAATCGTTTTCTAATTTACTATTCCAGAATTTATTGAAACCTTTTATATTTATATTCTTTGACTCCCTGAATACGAATATAATGTAAAAAAATCTATCTCTTACAGTTTTTTACCTATACAGAGATCAGAATTGTATTAAAAAAACTGTATTTTGAGTCATTACAAACTGAAAAAATAGCGACTTGTGTCTAGGTAAGAAATTTTCATTAATAATTAAGAAACCATGAATTATTTTTAACATCTTCTGATCCCACCATGGACCCACTCTAAAATTGTTATGGTGTACTCACTAAGCCTCTTTACAAAAACAATAAAAAAACACTTTCATTTTTTTTTTTTAATTCTAATTAACCCTATCATATTAATGCATATTTTAAAATTTTTATAACTGTATAGCTAAAAAACTATAAAAGAGAGAAGTTTTAAAAATTTATTAGGATTAAGTAAATCAAGAAATGTAAATAAAAAAAAGTTCAATGAAATCTGAAGAAGTCATTTTGAGTGGCATGTTGATTTGACATGGAATAACCCATATGTAAAATTAAATAAAATGATTAGCCAATAAAGTAAATCGATTTAGGGAATTAAAAAAATATAAATTATTTTTCTATTTTATTTACGTTTTAAAAAATTATTTTATAACAGTTATTTTGAGAAATAAATAAAAAATCCATTTAAAACAGTTATTTTAAAAATAAAACCTTAAATGAAAGTTTAAACAAATTGTATTTTGCCGTAAAAAAATAAAACTTTTTTTAGGAATTTAATTTTTTTCGTCAGAAAATAAAACTCATTTTATGTAAATTGATAACCACCATCGTCATTAAAATAATGTATGTAGGTTTTTAATTTGTTATTATTTGATTAATGGTCTTCACCGCATTTATTTCCTTTTTCGCCGGATTTTTGCGACACATCTCATACATCGACTATGAGGTAGAAAAAAAGTTTTCTTGGAAATTGATAATTTTTTCTCTGGGAGGAAAAAAATACATTATCCATATCCATAAATTGATAAAAAAAAGTCAACAGTATGTTTCTGCAACCCAGGAATGCGTGGAAAGATCATGCTATGCTCTTCAATTGTTATTGAGCGACCTCAAATCTATCCACAAAAAAAAATTATGTAAGTAAACAAAATGATTTTTATTTTCTGATGGAAAAAATAAAACTTTATTTTATGACGAAAAAATAAAAATCTTTTTTTAAAACTTTTATTTGAGTTTTTATTTTTACGTTGAAAAATAACTGTTAACTGGAGTTGAGATCGATTTTTTAAGATTCTGAAAGAGCTTGCCAATACAAATTTATTGATATATGACAGTATATATCTCCGTTGACTCTATCATACAACTGTTATTTACGGTCCCTAGAATATTTGGTTAAAAATTAAGTTATTTTTTAAGTTTTTTCAGAAAATGAGATTTATTTTTTGTTTGGAATATAAAAAATATTTTCTGATTTTACTTTTAAATAGTATCAATCAAGGCATATTTAATAAAGTACCCTCTCCAGCTAGAAAAAAACAGTAAGCGGAAAATTTGTATTTTAACTGTCAAAATCCATATAAAAAATTAACAACTGTCACCTTCCTAGTGAGGCTACCTTGTTAAACATGCCTTGTTATCAATTATTATTATTTACTTTTATTTTCTAACCAAAAAAAAACTAGAAAAATAAATTTTATTTTCTGAGAATACAAATATAATTTTTATAGTTAAGTTTTGTTATAAAAATTAAACAAATACAAATTATTTCGATATTTTAAATTAAGTCTAATAAGCTATTTCTGTATTCATATTGAGCAAATCGTTAAGAAAATTTGTATAGGAATAACTGGAAAAATTAAGTGCTTTTTATACAAATTTCCTAGAAGATTGGTTCAATTGTAATACAGAAACAGCACATACATATATAAAAAAGAATTTGTTCATTTACTTTTTTACACTTAGCATTTTTCTTATAAAATGATTTTTTAGTCACAATTTTAAAAATAATTGCTATTTGCGGCCTACAGTTGTGGACAAAATAATTAGTTTAGTTATTCAATAAACATAATTTAGTAAAATAATTAAATCACTTAAGTGCAAGTCGGACACGAAGGTTTCCCAACCATCGTACAATATTTAACTTTTTTTTAGTTAGTTAACAACACTTTTTTTCGTACCCACATAAACCCCCGTCTACATTAGTCATCAACATGTCTTACCCCCCGTCACCAATATGTCTTAACAAAAGTCAAACTTCATATTAAAAAAATACATTATTATTAATACTGGTTTTTTTATATGTTAAGACATGTTGATAGCAAATGAAGACGGGGGTTTAAAAATGTCAAACTTCACATAAAAAACAGTATTAATAATAATGTTTTTTTATATGAAGTTTGACTTTTGTTAAGACATGTTAATGACTAATGGAGAATGGGGGTAAGGATAAAAACCCAACATAAATTCAAAAATACAAAACAACAATAGAGTGTTCCGTTCATGAAGTAATTTTCACGTTACTTTTTAAACCATAAGAGGCAGACACTTTAAATTTTCATAACAACAAGCATCAAACACAAAATTACTGCCTATATTTCACAGTGTCTCATGAATTCGGTCTTTAGCACAATTACATTTAAAACAAAAACAAATATATATTTGTTGTTTTTTTTAATGTAATTGTGGGAAAGAAGTGACACTCTGAAATAGGCACTAAATAAAACTAAAGGTTATAGGCAAACAATTAGCGCTATGCTCGCTATAACAATAAGTATAAAAAATAATACAAGTAGAAATGTGTCCGCATTTTATCCGTGATTGTGAAACTACGTGCCTATTGAACCAAAGCAAGCTAGTTATAAAAATTGAAAATCAAGGGTTTCTCGATGAAAGACGAGAAATTTAAATCTTGTATTTTTACAGTTATATACATATGTATGTATTTACCACAGTACGAAAGCCTATGTTTGTAAGTCGGATTCTCACTTCACTGAGGATTTTGTTTTAGATCTTTTAAACATAAATCTTTTATTAAATGTTTAACATTATTTAGTTTTTAATATTTGCTATTATAACGGCTATAGTACACGAATTACGTAAAACATATTTAAGTAGGAAGTACGTAACGTATTACATAATAAAATACGGCTTTGAGCACTTGAAAATATTTTTAAGAATTTGTTTGGCACATTATAAAGCAAATTTATAATTACAAGGAATTTACAAGGTAATCACTAAGATTCGTTCGTTAAGAATGAATGTATTAGTGATTATCCAAACAAATTTCTTTATAACTTCCATAGAGATCAAAAAGGTTTTTGTGAGCTATTTTCCTTAAGGCTGTATATTTATTGTTATTAGTTTTGTAAATTTAATTATAAGACTCTTATTGTTGTAGTACTTATAGTAAAATCTCATACCTCTGTACCTTTTATATTTTAAACTAGTAAATAAAGACTAAAAAAAAAAAAAATTTATAATTACTAAACGATAGTTACTAAATATTTTTTTTTCTAAAATATGTAATGCATGTAATACCACCACATGGAAAGTGTTCACTAGGGCCACTATTACAGAATGTTTTTACAAATTTTGTATGTGAATTTACGAAAAATGTCGAAAACTCAATTTGAGTAATATATGAACACTGTGAATAATTTTGGCCAAATCCCACATGTAGAGATTTTACTACGGTCACTGCTATCATATAAGTACGAAAATTGGTGTTTTGTAATAAATAAATTTCTAATGATCAAAATATTTTTAATATTATTTAATATTAAATATTTACTGCTTCGTAGATGATAATTTACTTTAAAAACGAATAACTAAAAATCGTAATAGAAAACAAGAAAATAGCTGTGAAAATAATAAAAACTTTTATTTTCCAACAAAAGACATGTAAAAACAAAATTGAATGATGTAAAATAACGTAAACAAAATTTGTACAAAAATATAATTTAAAATTAAAATATGTATAAAATTTAATATATAAAATTATATACACTCAAACAAAAGTTAAATAAAAAATGACTAATATTATGAATCCACCTGAACTTATTATTGCTTTATATTTTACTCATCTTTACGGACACCGGGAGGCAGCGTTACATCAAAAACAATGGGAGGATTATTTGGTAAATAATTAATATCGCAAGTGGAAGCGTTAACATAGATAACACGACCATCTGAGGTTATACCATAGCCCTCATGGACATGACCAAAAACATGATACTTGGGCTTAACACGTTTTTGTATAGTCGTCAAAAGTTCAACACAGCCAGCACGAACACCCGAACAACAGAGATCGCCATGACCTACGGGTGGTGTGTGTGTCACTAAAATATCAATTTCAGATGGAATCTTATTCCATTTTTCTAAACACGGCAAACCACGCGGTACGTTAAAGGCCCATTTACAAAATTCCGGTTGCCAGGGACTTCCGTAGATACGTATACCCCAAAATTCCACAAGTTCATCTTCTATGTAGGTACAGTTGGTTAAAACATCTCTAATGTTTGGAGTTTGAACGGCGTCTACAATATTTTCTTTGGCATTACCCAGTGTAGGCAGGTCGTCAAGTATAGACATTCCGGTATGTTTTGTTCTAAAATAAAAAAATATTGATAATCCTTATAATAGAACTTTAAGGCTAGAAAAACTTTCCAGAATTATCGATTCGACAAATACTTTATGAAAGCTTTATTATGATTTCCTTACCTTTCACTATTGGTTCGATTTTGAAAAGGATGAGTAAAGGTCGAATCAAAACTCAACTCATGATTACCGGCAATTACAATTTTATGTTTATGAGGCAAAGAACTTATCCAGTTGTTGAATTCTACAACTTCCTCTAACTGGCCACATTTAGTAAAATCTCCTGCATGTATAAAAATATCACCGTCTGGTATATCAAACTTAATGTAGGGTGTTAATGAGTGCGTATCGCTCATGCAGACAACGCGCGCTTTATTAAAAGCCACTCCTGATTGAGGAGGTTTCATTGTTACTTTTATGACACGCTGAGTCTTGGATATTTCCTTCCAAGCTGCTGTAGGATCACTTGTTAAAGGGTGTATAGGAATATCCATATTTAAAAAATGATTTTCTTCTAAAATAATAAAAAGGATTCCGATGTTTTACAACATTATGCAAAAAATACAAAGGCTCCGCAACAAACCTTTGTTTAGAACAACACTTTGGTAACTATTTTTAGATGAATTTAACAAAACTGTTTTCTTTATAATTAATTTAGATTATCAACTATTACTTTAATAACAGATCATTTTGAATTTTATTTTTCTAATTTATTAATCAAAATTGCTACAAAAATTATGACGTCGTCTTTGAGTTATCGATATTTTATTGCATAAGTTGCCAAATCTCGCAATTTTTTAATCGCCAAAATTTTGTGAATCTGATATTTGGTATAGAATTGATAGAAATGGCATTGAAAATTAAGTTTTTGGCATCAATATATTTTGATTCACAATTCCAAAGCTAAAAATTTATGGAAAGGAACACATAATGAGCGGCAAGAAATAAAAACATTCAAAATACTATTAAAGTGACCACAAAATAAGCGGCAAAGCGGTGCCGCTCCGATATAAAACTTGTTCTAATTTTTAGTTGGTTTCTGAGTTGGTTGCATTCGTATTACTTCTTTGAAGTTCTATTTGAAAAGTTATTAATATAGTAGTTTCTTTTTTTATGTTTGTATAAACTTTCAAATTAATTTTTATTAAAAAAAAAATTATTTCCCTAACGATATATTAATCGACAAGATCTGCCCATATAATAATACATGGCCCTGAAACTATATTACTGATGGCGCAAGAGCTCGAAAGGAATGTCCTATAGCAAGAAACTTATAATAACTTTATATGTATACATTACTATTTGTATTAATTTAACTATTTTCTTTTAAGCTTTAGGTCTTTAAATAATTTTAATTTTATTTTTTCGATATTTCGCTACTCCTTTGTGTAGCATCATCAGGAAAAAATTAACAAATTAACGTTATGAAAATTACAATTAATAAGTAGCGAAATATCGAAAAAATAAAATTAAAATTATTTAAAGACCTAAAGCTTAAAAGAAAATAGTTAAATTAATATTAATAAAAAGGTCAAATAAACTATATAAAATAAAATAAAAAGTGAGCACGTAACTTTAATCAAAAGAAATAAAGGATGAATTACATTACTATTTGTATTATTTCATTTTTTTCAGAGGAGCAGCGAAAGCACAAGACAATGAAGGAGGGCAGTATGTAGTAGTACCGCTCTGCCGCTTTACCGCTCATTTTGTGGACACAGCCTAATATAGCTTTATTTGCATTTATCTAAGTTTTCTTTTGAATATGGGCTTCAATTTTGTTTAGTGAAGTTAAATCATCAGTACCATCAATAATAACTGTATTTGTTGCATGACTGTTTTATTTGGTTTATTTGCAGGCACAGTTTTTCTTGAGAATGTATTAGCAGTTCGAGCAGCAGCTCCATTAAGATTTGTAATTCGAGAGATAACAAAACTTCTTGTTGATTCAGGATCCAAGAGAAATTCTGACAGTGCTAACGTCATTAAAAAGTCGTCTTTGATCCTGTCTTATACAGCAATAAAACAAATTATGATTCAGACAGACAATACAAAAGTACAATAATGTAGATTTGTAAGCATATTCAATTTCTTACACAAACTTTGTTTTAGCACTTCCAAATACATATATAACTGTTTGTTAATTCACCTTAAATGCAAATGACGCAGTCAAACGTGGCACACATTGTGCTGGAAGAAGTTAATAGTTAGTTGAGCTTCATGAATGTCAAACTAATGCATGAATCACGAAGCAGAAAGCTTTGAAGGGACTAAGATAATTTTCCGGCTTAAATTTGGATGAATATGTGAGATATGAACAATAAATAAAATAAGTTTGGTAGCATATTACGGGTGGGGAATAGAGAAATTTTTTGTTGTTCGGTACTCGGCGATATGCTTTGTTGACATTTATTTTGTTGAAATTGTTGTTGTTTTTAAAATTTGAATTTCAATATTAATAAAATGTTGCCGACAACATGTTCATTTGTGGGAACGCAAATGTAAACAAGAAAAGAGAATTCAAAATGTTTTTCTTCCAATTATTCGCCCGTCTAAACTTGGTCTAAAATATTTTTGAAAAATTGGAGAAAAAACGCAAGTAGCACAAAAAGGTGCGATTATTAACAATATGGCTAATATGCACATTGTTGATAATTAAAATATCGATAAGTTTACATTTAATATTGAAAACATAGAGAGAAGTGTTCGATAAAATTAATGAGAGTGAGAATGTATAAGAAGAGAAAAGACAAAACGTGCTACAATTGTTGGGCAACATGGAAACCAAGATATTAAACAACGTTCTTATGTTTATGTACTTTTTTTATATGTTATAAATTAAACGCTAAATTTGCTAAAATTGAATTTGCTAAACTCATATTTTAATATTTTGAATTAAATAACGTAAATATTTAAAGCTTATCATGTAGAAAAAGTTCATGTTCATTAACAGTAAGAAACCTTAATTATTTTGTTTTTCTAAACAATAGAAAAATATGGGTAAACGCAAATCAGAAATAAGCCATATATTTTTGTAGAGTAAAATTTATAAAAAATACACAAAGTATTTACTATATATAATCAGGTAGGTAATGAAAAACGATCGATTTGATCGTTTTAAAATGGGGTGATGAATTTCTATCGCTCTTGAGAATCCTTTTTGAGCTATTCTCTTACTAGTTCGATAAGCTTATCAAGCCCCTCTCTTTTTTAAATCGTGTTGCTTTCATAATCGATTTCCATCAAATAACAAATCTAAAGAATACAACTATATTTTCAAAGCAAATGAATTATATATGCCTAGATTAGAACTGAAGTGGTCTACATAAAATTTTTGGCATTTTTGAATATAAAGACTAATAATCAATTCAGGCAGGCCAAACTCACTATATGTAAAAAAAAAACTTTTGACCTTCCTTTTTCTCATATAAATACAGGTGAAGTATATAACTTGATGCAATTCAATTTAAATTCATGAACGATGTTGGCACGAATTTTAATGACATTATGGTATGAAACTGCAGGCACGAGAGGATCGCAAGAAATAATATCTTGTTTGTATTTTTACTTTAAAAACCATCTTCCTGAACATGCTGCAAAGGTAAATCTATTTAGTGACTGTTGCGGCGTGCAAAACTGGAATACTATCATGATTTCTTATAATTTATTTAATCGAGCCATAGGGCCATATATGATTAATATAATAAAACAAATAATTTAGAGAAAAAGTACAAAATAATATAAGATTTAATAATATACTAAAAATGATTATCTACAATGTTATAATTTCTAATATGAAACTTTAGGGAGAAATCTTAGTATAAATTAATTAATTGTAATAGTTTATTAATTTGTGTTTAAAACTTAGAACGGAACAATAAAAATATTTGAGATCAATTGGGAGACCGCTGTAAAGCCTACATGCTCGTAAATTGTTTATGTTAAATGCTTTACCTAACATTAGCAAGATATATGTTCACTATCTTGTTACAGGACATCTGCCAAATAATGATGATTTCTCATTCATGAGCAGAGCTAAAAAAAGAAAGCCATGCATATACACCTAATGAGTGGGAATATTAATTGACACTGTAGAAAACATAATCCCTTTGGTATTAATAACATGATGTTTAAATTCTTAAGTCTATTTGATTAAAGCGTTTAAATTACTCCAGGTTTATTATTTTAATCACTTATTCCCCTTATTCAATATAAACTTTTCTAAATTACAATAATTCCAAAATGATCTATAAAACAATTTCACTATTCTGTTTGTGTTTGCCATCTTATTTTTACTTAAATTATATATGAATACTTAAGTTATCTTACCACGATGTAAGTTATCTATATCACATACATATGTTAATTCAAAAGCCCACAGTGATTTCAAATGCGTTTCTTTTGTTATACCAAAATATGTATTTTGTATCATAGATCACTTTTTTGATTTTTATGGCTCCAGAATTGTTTAATTTTATTTTGTTTGTTTGACCAATTTTCGACGATTATACATCTCAATTGTCCCTTCACCATGCTTCATAGCTTTGATATTACCTTGCTCCAATATTTTATAATATTTTCCCAAGGAACATCGTGATTCATAAAATGAAGTGAAATTTGAGGAACGTAGCAAGATTTCTTTCATTTACTGAAAAATATTAAATGGAAAATTGTTCATAGTTTGATAATGCCCTTATAATAATGCCCGTATTGTGAAAAAGTATACACGGGCACTTATGCATACAATATTAATCGTGTTTATCTATTATTTAAGAGCGTTATGCGTTGCCTGTTTTCCGTGCATATTAGATCACATGTGTCTCAATGTGTTCAACGTTTCTTGCGAACATCATTTTATAATTTTATTAAAATACATTTGTTACTGCATTTTTATTCGGTAATTCGCAATGGTTGCCCTGAATTTTTACTAAGCTTCTTACCATTTACTAAGTCTTCAAGATGAAATCAACTTGTTGTGCCCCGTAACTCATCATGGCTAGAGCGGTCATATCAAATGAGAGTCATACGTTCATTTAACTCATTACCCTCAATCTTAAGACACTTCAATAAAACATACCCCACTCAAAGGAAAAGACTCATTGAATTTATAGTTTATATTTATAGTTTAGTAATATCATCTAGTAATTAGGGATCGGAATAAAAGGAACTGTAACTATTTTTAGCATTTTTGTAAGTCATTAACCGTCTTCAGTGTCTGATGCGAGTGGTCTTGCGAAGGTGAAAATGCGTTATATCTCTCAAATTTAACGAAAACGATAGGTATTTTGTTTTTGGATCTACGATATTTAGCATTGCACTTTTGCGGGACCATTTGCATTAAACACTGAATAAAGTTTTTATTCATATTTTTATTGTGTGGAATTATGTAATTTATTTACTGCCCAATTAGGGTTACAAATTACAAATGGAAGATAAATAAACTTAAACTTTAACTTAAATACTGCTTAATATTTAACTGGATTTATGCAAATGTTCCATTTTAAAAAATAGTTGTGATATTAGGCAAGAGCAGCTGCGATTTTCTTTAATATCATATATATAGATGTTTAGAAAGATTTTTATTTCAGATAAAAATTCAAAAAATATTCTTTGTTGCAACAGCATAGTTTTTATTCAACAGTAAATAGTTAAGTTAATAAAAGTTTTTCACCTGGACACACTTTTTTTGCTTTTTTTGTTCTCTCGTGGCGCTTGATCCTTTCGAATATTTGCTAAGTGCCTATTCTAAAAATTTACTTAAATTTTAAAATTTTTTTTCTTTATGCATATTTTGTCAGTGCAGTTCTTCCTTACTTGTCCAGAGGGGAGAGAAAAATAAAAAGCAGGACAGCTAGGTATGTACTCTAGGTATATTTATTTTACTAGGTAGTGTCGTTCGCCCAGCTGATTTAGTAGTTCGACATGTCAAAAGTTGTATGTGTTCATGTATGTGTTCACAAATTGTATAGTGTAGAAGTGAGAAAGCAATAAAAAACATACCCGCCTTCTCAATTTTCTTATATGTTTTTTGACATTTCGAACTACAAAGCAACAACAAAATGCCATGTTGTTCTTGTATTGTTGTATTTGTTGTAGTAAAATAAATATACCTTGCATGCACTTTTAAAATTCGTTTTGTCTTTGTAGTTTTCATTTTCAAGTTTAAAATGTAAATAAATGTGTACATCCATAAAAATTGCTGAAAAAAAAATTTCTCTATGTAAACACAAATTCAATATTAAAAACGAAAAGAGAAAGATTACAGCCAGAAAAGATGCATAATGTAATTCGGCACTAGGATATAGTTTCAAAAAAATTCTTTGGTCTCGCCTGAGAATTTGATTTTAAAAGGTACGTTGTTTGTTATTCATTTTATTCACAGAAATTACCCCTTAATACCTTGTCTCAACAATTTCAAAGTTTCGCCCATCACTAGTCAGCTTTTTTAAAGCGGCTTTGCTCTCTGTTTATTTTTTCCTAATATCTTTTCCATGCTCATTCTTTATTTGTTGATGTTTCTAATCAAAACAAAACTGGAAAAAAACAATAATACAGCTGTTTGCCCCTTCCATATGTTTTTGACAGCAACAATTTGATTCAAAAAGAAACGTCAAAATTTTGCAATCAGAAAAACGAGAAATGGAATAAAAAAGATGGCTTCATTTCTGTTTAGTTTTTTCTATCAAGTGAAGAAAATTAAAGAAATAATATAAAAGTGCAATTTTATAAAATAAAATTAAAGCAATTTGTGAAACAAAACCAATAGTTATTAAATTTAAATAAATGATTAAAATTTAAATCGAATAATAAGCAAAAAAACAAAAAGTTAGTGTAAAATTTTAAAGGAATAAAGTGAAAAACATGGACACTTTTGAGATGTTGGCCGCTGGCGACGATGGTCACACAGAAGATAAATTGGGTAAGTTTCCCAATAAGAATATTAACAAAATAACCTTAATAGTGTTTTGTTTTTTAAATAATTATATCAATACAGTACTAAAAGGGGGCGTTGTTCTTGTTTAAAGTATTTGTTAAATTGTTTAACTGCTCTACGAGCTTTTCCATTTTAAATCATTGACCTCATTCTTCCTTTTTTCTATACGTTGATTTTGTGTATGCGGCAATTTTTTTTACTTTGCATTTGCTTTTAATTTAATTTAAATTAATAATACTAAAAGAATCTTGTTTTCGATAAAAGTATTTGTTGGTTACGAATCAATTATTCTCCCATTATTTTCTTTGTTTATTTGAGTGTTTTTTTTCATTTGTACAAGAAAATGCCGTCGTGTGATTCATTGCACTTTTGCGTTCAATTCTTCTTAGAGGGTCTTGATTAGTCGGACAAAATTTAATATGGAGAAGTGTGCGAATGGAAATAAGTGGCACAAATTGCAACAACAATATTAAATGTATCGTCAGAAAACATGGATAATTTAAAGTGAATAGGTATAACATCAAGCCGTTAAAAGTACTGAGATCAAAATGAGAATAAAGTTCTTAATTGGTAGAATGCAATTGTAGTGCTATTTGTTGGACCAGGCAAGAACTTGGTTCGCACTTTAATTTCAATACAATAAATGGCGAAAATGTTACTCGTACACGAAATTTCAGCTTTCTAGTAATGTATGTATATATGTACATAATACACCGTGTGCCTACCAGACTAGCTATGGCATATTATTATGTTTAACTTTTGTTTACCGATAGAGTATTAAATTAGAAATCGTGCAAAATGGTTTTATGTCCAAGTCAGTCCCAAAGCAGATAGACAAGGAACTTATTACGATTCAGGACTGTTTCGACATTCGAGTATGACTTTCACATTGACTATTGGTTAGAATTGAATGACTGTGGTACACCTTGATATCGCCAGAACGGTTTTTGTGGTGTATTCCAATAACCATATGTATTCGTTTTTTGCTGTTAACTGTGGGTATAGGTGTGAATAAACTTCGTGTTAAGTGAATATTTGCTATGAAAATTACATTACATTTATAAAAGATGAATGAATAAAACAAAAATAACAAGCATCTAAAAGACAAATCTTTATTAAATAGCTTGTTGAAAAATAATTTGGTTGTCAACCATTACTATCTGCATTAAAATAGAAAATAACTTTTACAGAATTATAAGAAAGCTTCTGGTGGGTTATTGAAGCATGAAGTGACTTTATATAATTAAAATAAATCTCCTTTCAGAAGTCCTTAATGGCTAATGGCATCTCCAGTTTTCTTGTCATCGAATTTAGGACGGAAGAGGGTGGTGGCCAATTAAGAAGAGGAAAATTTTGTTTTAAAATAAATTATTTTCCTACTCTTGTATTATACATACATATATGTAAGAATTATCTTGTTGCAGAACCCATGGCATCATTAAAAAAATATTGTTTACTACGAAAAGCTGAGTGTAACAGAATCTTGCAAGTTTCTTCAGTAATTTTCGCAATTTATAATTCTATATCGATTGTGACGTAATACGTTCTGTCATCCCAGACCGTAAATCCACACTCTATGCTGTGATGGCAGAATAAAATAAATCAGTTAAGTGCGAGTTAGTCTCACACACGTAGGGTTCCGTACTATGTTTAGTACGACTTTAAAAACTCAAGCTATTATTTTTTTCATATCTTATGGTGCACCCTTAATTTTTAAAATCAAAGTGATATTCGCAAAAATTGCATCGCTATTGGAACACCCTTTAAATTTTAGGAATTGTTGTTATAACGGCCATGGTAATACACTTTCTATGAAAATATCAGGCGCCTACCTATTGCGGTTAAAAAATAAGGTAATATACATGAAAAACATGTCACTGATGGAACACCCTTTAGTAATTAGTAATTGTTACAGCGGCCGAAGTACAATATCTACTGTAAACAATTCAAGAGTCTACCTATTACGGTTCAAAAAATAAGGCTATTTAAGTAAAAATCATGTCTTTGTCGGAACACCCTTTAATTTTGTTATTTGTTACAACGGCCATGGAAATTCTCTTTCTATGAAGATATCAAGAGTCTACCTATCACGATTAAAAAATTACGTCACTATACGTGAAAATCATGTCATTGTCGGAACACCCTTTAATTTTTAGTAACTGTCATATCGGCCGTGGCAACATATCTACTCTACAAAATTTTAAGAGTCTACCGATTGCGGTTCAAGAAATAAGGCGTTATACATGAGAAAAACGTCACTGTCGGAACACCCTTTAATTTTTATTATTTGTTATAGTGGCTATAGTAATAAACCTCCTGTAAAAACTTCAAGAGTTTACTTATTATCGTTCAAAAATTAGGCCTTATACATGCAAATCATACCACTATCGGAACACCCTTTCATTTTTAGGTTTATTTTTTTAGACTTGCTTATAAAGCGAACTAAGTTTAAATTACTGTTTGTAAATTTTTATTGTATGCCTCCTACAGTTTAAGAAATAAACACACATTCGTGAATAACATACATATCTCATATAAGTTTTAATATTTTTGGTATAGCGGCCATAGTTATACACCTTCTGTGAAAATTTCATGAGTCTACCAATTATGGTTCAAAACTTAGGCCTTATACATGCAAATAACGTCACTATCGGAACACCTTTTAATTTTTAGGTTTAGTTTTTTGGACTTGTTTATATAGCGAACTAAGTTTTAATTACTGCTTGCATATTTTTAGTGTATTCCTGCAAACAATTTAAGAAATAAACACATATTCGTGAATAACACCTCTCTATCGGAACATCCTATAAGTTTTAGTATTTGTTGCTATAGCCGCAACAGCTATACATCATCTATGAAAATTTCAAGAGTCTACCTATTATGGTTCCAGACATAAAAGGCGCTGATAGACGGACAGACATTGTAGCGAAAACAATAGGGTTTCGTTTTCACCCTTTGGGTATGGAACCCTAAAAATGGCTCCTCTTATAATAAAAATAATAATTGTAGCCATCTGAGACATTAAAATTAAATTATTTTTTGCCACTCAAAATCAAAGCACGTCAATCAAAACCATGATCTTTTACTTGAATCTTTCAAGTCATAAGCTCTTTAGTAACAGCAATCGATTTCCTTTGCGTACATTATTCAGCTTCTGTTTTTTCTTCATTTTTAATCTCAGCCATTCAAAGTTTGCAATGACTGTGTTGCCCTTTGAAATGCTTGCCTGTATACCAGCTTGAATCGTGATTT
Source organism: Phasia obesa (assembly GCA_949628195.1). Taxonomy (NCBI): domain Eukaryota; kingdom Metazoa; phylum Arthropoda; class Insecta; order Diptera; family Tachinidae; genus Phasia; species Phasia obesa. Next base: position 55,927,855 of record OX451217.1, read on the forward strand.
TTGATGCTCAAAGAGAAAAGTTTGACGTTATTCTTAAGATTTTTCTCTTTTTGTTTGGAGTTGAAGCATGCGAGAAGTATAAGTCTTTCATACAATGATTTCTGCAGAAGCTGCAGAAAGAAGAACATCTTTTTGTCTATACCCAGCACAGAAATATTCCACATCTTCATCACCTTATCATGTCTCATTCTCTGTAGAAGATTAACTGACCAGTTAAATTTTTGTGGAATTTAATTGATTGTACGTCCCGGCCAGTGAGCCTTTTATGGCTGCTCCTCTTTTTTAATTTTCCATTGTAGCGTTCTCTTCTCTGTTTTTTTTTATATTCTTGTCGTTTTACTTTTACTCCTGTATAATGGACTTACTTCATCTGTAGAATCACAACTGCCTGCCAAATCTAACCTAACCAAACATCAGTTTTGTGCATTGTTCATTTTTATGCACAATGAGGCGATAGGAATATTCTTGCGAACGATAAACAACGATTTTGGCTTTTTCCGCTTTATTTAAAATACCTTTCTTACCCCTTTCTCCCTCTAATGATATTCAAAATAAATTTTATTTTATTTTAAATTTTACCATTTCCTAATATTTTTTTTATTTTTTTGTCTGTTTCTGCAAAAGGAAGGCTGTTGTATTAAACTTTAATGTTGTTGTTATTATTTTTGTAATCTTAAGAAAATGGGTTTTCTGATGCTAGTAAAATTTTAGCCGTCGATAAAAAATTTAAGAAGGCCTACTCAAAACATAAATTTAATTGGTTCTAGTCTTTTAATCGAGAGTATGTAGTTTTTAAATCCGTGGAGAAGGTTATAATATGTGCAATTTGTTGCTGGATTAGGGACATTAGGGAATGCTAAATTTTTATACATTGAGGTCGATATAATATTTAAGACTATACAGAAATTTCAGCTTTCCAAATTCTGTAAAATGCCAACGAGGATTACAAATCTGTGATCAATTAAAAAATTTGGAATTTGTTTATCCACCTTAATTTTGTCCACCTTAATTTTTTAAAGAAGTACATATATTCCAATGGTGCCTTCAGTAGGCGTTACAGTTTGCAAAAGAACTTAAATTATACTTATGTAACTTTACCGCAATACCAATTTGATAGTATCCGAGTACACGTATTTTGTAAAAATAAAAATATATAATTTTTCGTAAAAAGTGCTAACGGTATTTCTAAAAAATTAAAAATCGTGAAGCTTTTAGTATGTTCGGATTTTCGCATATAATTTCGAACTTGCAGAAAAAAGTTAGAAATTATGTATTGTTGCAGGTATAATACAAAAATTCCATAAAAGTTTCAAAATTTCTCATCGAGAAAAGTATGTAAAATAGAGTTCTTTAGATTTTTATTGATTGCAGATTTATGTAAAATCTAGTATCGCTTTAGTGTAAACTATGTATATTCCAAAATGCTAATATGTTTTTAACTGAGGTAAGTTTAATTTGGTACCAACTATTCTTTTCGACAACACTTGTAACAGAGGCATTAAACGGTCATTGTTTGTAAACTAATTATTTGATATTTAAATTCTGTTTTTCATTTAAGCTGTTGTTGCACTAAATGCAAATTTTATTTAAATATCTTGAAAACACAAATAAGTATTCACAGCTCAAATAATTTCTTATAATAAACAATAGCAAAACACTACATTGTTCAATTAAACTTGTAAGTTTTCCATTTGTATCTGATTTACCTATACAAATTTTAACCAAAAATCTTATCTTCCTACTCTGTCTTGGCTAAATGTACCTACCATCAAAGTAAAACAACAACAATAAAAAATATAACAAACAAAACAAACACAAAAATTTCATTCGTAAACACGTCTTTGGCAAAAGCAAAATACTATGAAAACATTTGTAATAGAAAGAGGCAAAAACATTGCTAAACACCAAAAAAAGTTATCAAAACAAAACCTTGATAATGGCCCTGAAGTCAAACAAAAACAAACCAGAGAAAATTTAGAAACAAAATGAAGCAAAAGAGAAACACAAATGGCATCACCCCAAAAAAAGTTTCAAACAATTTAAATCGAAAATACAAAAACAAACGCAAACACACAGGCACACACCCGAATCCCAGCGAACATTCGCAACATGAAAGCATTTTTTTATACGATCACTGAGAAGAAAATTAATTAGTGTGGAAATTTTTAATTAAAAGTTGGGCGATTTTTTAAGGCTGTATTTTCCTACAGGAATTAAACTAACGTCAGTACAACGCTAAGAAAATAAAAAATTTACTTAGAAAATCATGATTCGGTTCGGGAATGTTTTATCGCAATATGTTAAGTGATAAGGTTCATTTTTGGCCTAATGGACTTGACAGAAGGCATTAGGCTGTTCTTTGTCGAAATTAAGAATATCGCCAAATGGTATAGCGCTCGTCAAACAATCGGGCTATAATTGGAACATAATGCAAAAGTGGTATTTCTAGAAATGCTCCAGTTAATTAATCATCAATATAATGGGGATAATTAAGTTATTTTATGCAAACGAATCAACAACTTTTTTCGAATTGCAAGACAACATTGCGCAGATCACGGCTAAGATAAGGAATTACATAACGAGCTACATCAGGCCCATTATCGGAGCATGCCAGAAATCATATTTATCCGTACACAAAGTCATCTTTTTATTTAAAATCTTGTGATTTCTGTGAATGTGTTAAGTATTTCCGAGTTTCCAAGTTATGTATTTCCAGTGCGGTTACTTTTAACGTAACACCCCTCTTTTCACTGCTCCGTTTATTATTTTGTCTTTGACAGCCATTTAAAGCAGATAACCTTGTTAATTTTAACGAACATTAAAAAAGGGAATTTATTGATCTGTTTAGCCATTTTTTTTACTTAAAAACCATTACCGAAACTATAGAAATGCTATTATTTATTATTAATTGATTATTTGGTTAAACAGAGGTTTACTGTCGCCGTCAGCTAGAATTAGTCCATACAATCCATGGAATGATATTAGACGATCGGATAATGAAAGTGATTGTAGCAGATAGCATCTCAACCGAGCGGGCACATGTTGCATGAATATTTGGAAATAAAACAGTTATGGGTACCATAATCAAGACAATGCACGTGTTCGCACGTCTACCCTGTCTAATACTAATACCCTGTACTAATACACTGTATAATACTAATACCCTGTCTAATACATTTTCCAGATTTGGCCCTTGTGACAATAAATGGTTGGGTGGTAAGAGATTCTGGTCAAAGAAAATGGTCATCATTGAAACAAACGCCTATTATGAGAGCCATGCTATTATTTGGAGGAAATGTATAAAGCTTAAGGCAGACTATTTTAAGACATAAACTCTTTCTTTATAATTTCATAGCTATGTGATGAAAAACGATTTAGACACAAAAATTATTTAAAAACAATTAAAGGCGTGGCGCTTTCGTAGCTATGTGATGAAAAACGATTTAGACACAAAAATTATTTAAAAACAATTAAAGGCGTGGCGCTTTCGATCTAGTCGTTTTTTTATTTCAATTTAAAATTCCATTTTGTTTCAAGGAAAAATTACTATTTTGCTTTGTGATGAAAAAAGATAATATCAATTTGAAATCATTTTTAAAACGTTGTTGTCTTAAGTATATCTTTTTTAATTTTTGTTTAAAAAATTATTTAAAAAAAAGAAGATTTATATCAACGAAAAATAAGTCGTTGTAACAGGAGTTTGGCCATATAACCTAGAGTATATTAAGTAAAATTAGAAAATTATACACATACCACAATAAATTCATTTGGTAAACTAAACGTATTTGAGTCATATATTAACTGTTTTCTCTTCAGATATTCTGTTTTTTTTCTCATCTTCAAATAATATTAAGGATACTGCCTGCAAGCTCCGTTGCAAATTTGCTTAACCAATTCAAGTTAAATATTTTTACGACAGATATACATTTTTACCATAAAAAATTAGACAATACAACTTTGGTAAAAAAAATAATGTTGCAGTATTAAAAATATATGTGAGAAATGGAATTAAAACGGAATGTAAAACCAATGAAAATTGATCACACCTAAATCGTTTTGAAAATGGGTTTTACAAAAAAATTTTTTATGAAAACGTTTAACATTTATGAAAAAAATTCTTAGGCCCCTATTACGTTTTACAACTTAACTCTACTGCAGTTGAAATTTTACAATTTGTTATTATCAATTACAACTTAACTTGTCAAAAATTGTTAAGTTAAATTTAAATTGTATTACGACTCTGTTGTAGTATTACCATTTAGAACCCAGTGTTAGTGCGGTTAACAAAATTATCAAAAAATTACAACTCATCGGTAGCAGTTGCCTCAAGTAAATTATATACGAAAAATGGAAAGCGGGTAAGTAGAGTTTCTTAATTTGTCTTCAAGTACTTTATTAATCATAGATTTTGAACAAATTATTAGAAAAATAAAAAGTTACAATAAAAAAACACTTTTAAAAACTTGTAGAACTGATGGAAAGCCATCACGATACTGGACGAGGCAAGCCGCAATTTGGGTCCCGCAAAATTTGTTCTTTATCTTAGATTGAGCTAGTCCTAAATTAAAATCATTGCCATACCACTTTTGGTAATGCGCATCTGCAAAAAATCTAAGTACAGCACCCAATTTCAATATCGGTGGTATAGCTGACACACACACAGATTTCTTTAAATGGTATTTTATACATAGAATCCAGCAAATAGCTAAGTTGAAAATAACTAATAAGTTTGTAAAAATTACTTTATTTGCATTTATTACTCAATTTATACTCATTTATTTTTTTAGTTTGCACTGGGCAGTCAAGTAGGTTGACTCATCACAATTTCTTTTTTTTTACGTAGAACATCTATGCCTATAAACGCCTTCCGAATCGTCTTCAAAAAATAAATCTCTACTTATATCCGTTTTAAATTATTTTATTTGTAGTAAAACACATAAAACACATTTGTCTTATTATAAAATTTTCATATAAAGTGGTTTTTCTTCTGTCAAATTTGATACTTTAAGTTGGTAACGCCGTAACAATTTCAACCAAAAAGCAATTGTATTTCATAATACTGAAAAGGAGTTTGGTTCAGTGTTGGGATTTGTGGTACAATTGTACCAAATTTGGTAGAATCCAGACATCAGTGGTACACTGGTACACTTCATGCTTTTTTGGTACAATTTCATATAAAATTTATTGACAAATTTTTTTATTTAATCAATACTTTTTTGTACTTTTTCTTACAATAATATACATTTCAAATTTTTAAATTTTAATATTGCTTTGATAACCTTTGAAAGGTTATTTTTTTTTTGCTGAACTCTAGCATTTAAGTTTTTGCATCGCCTTAATTAATCTGCGGAAGTTTTTGCATCGTCTCAATTAGTCTCCGCAGTATTCGGCTGATATAATTTTCCATTTATTCTAGTAAGAAATCGTAAGAACTTTTTGGTTATTAAACTCTTCATACTCTATCGCATAAATTTTATATGATCCTAATACTTTGGCGGAGTTTCAAGTACTTGCTGGAAGCTAGTTCTTAAGGAAGCCTTTTGTTTATGAACACACAAAAAAAGAAATTCAAGAAATCATGGTAAAATACCATTACTTTAAAATACCATAGTATAAAAGTTTTGAACTGTACTATTTTAATGTGGAGCTACTATATGTGTTTTTGTTTGTTTTTCAGTTAATGCCAAATTTTGGTACAATTGATGCTAATGTGGTACAATTTTATAATTCGGGCGGTGCAATTTAAACATTGTTAGATTCCAACACTGGTGTTTGGTTGTGCGATAGTTGAGTTGTCTCTCACTTAACCAAACTGAGTTGAGTTGTAAACCGTAATAGGGGTATTAATCAATCATTTTCAAGTTGACAACTAATCCGAGTGTTTGCTGGGATAACATTTGGCTGTGAAGAAAAAAACTGAGAACATTTACTAAACACTTCAGCAGTCAAAAGCCAGTCAGTCAGTTATATTTTACACTTGGCCTAGTCGTTGTTATTTTGGTCGTTTGTTTAAATAAAAAATAAAAAAAAAAAATAATTAATAATAATTAAAAAAGCCTCGAAATGTTTTAAAAAGTTTTAATTAAATGTATTTAAAAGAATAAGAAATGAGAAATAAGAATAAGAAAATAAATACACAATTAAATATAGTTGTATAAAATTTAAATTTCAAATTGCATAATTTATTTTATTTAATTTTTATTAAAAAGTCATCGGGTCTTTATTAAAGAAAAATAAAAAAATAAATTAAACGCGCGCGTTTTATTAAAAGATCGTGTCATTTGACAAAAAAAGTGCATAATTAACAAAGTGTGTGTTGTTGTGTGTTTACTTAAGTCACATAAATAAATGTTTTAAGAAAGTAATAAAAATTAAGTGAATTTTTGTGTTTTGCTTAAATTTTGCTTCCATTTAATATGTGATGTAATATTTGTTTAAATATTAAATTTTCTTTTATATGCGAGGCGAGTTTCAAAAGGGCTTATTTTACAATATAAAAAGCACAGAAAAGATTACAATTTAGTGCCATTATTATAAATAGCCAATAGCTAAAGTTTGGATTTTATCGGAGAGATAAGTAGTTTTTCATTATAACGAGTGATTTTTTAAGAGCTTGAGAACTTTTTTTTAAAAAAAAACGCATAAAATTTGCAAAATCTCATCGGTTCTTTATTTGAAACGTTAGATTGGTCCATGACATTTACTTTTTGAAGATAATTTCATTTAAATGTTGACCGCGGCTGCGTCTTAGGTGGTCCATTCGGAAAGTCCAATTTTGGGCAACTTTTTCGAGCATTTCGGCCGGAATAGCCCGAATTTCTTCGGAAATGTTGTCTTCCAAAGCTGGAATAGTTGCTGGCTTATTTCTGTAGACTTTAGACTTGACGTAGCCTTACAAAAAATAGTCTAAAGGCGTCAAATCGCATGATCTTGGTGGCCAACTTACCGGTCCATTTCTTGAGATGAATTGTTCTCCGAAGTTTTCCCTCAAAATGGCCATAGAATCGCGAGCTGTGTGGCATGTAGCGCCATCTTGTTGAAACCACATGTCAACCAAGTTCAGTTGTTCCATTTTTGGCAACAAAAAGTTTGTTAGCATCGAACGATAGCGATCGCCATTCACCGTAACGTTGCGTCCAACAGCATCTTTGAAAAAATACGGTCCAATGATTCCACCAGCGTACAAACCACACCAAACAGTGCATTTTTCGGGATGCATGGGCAGTTCTTGAACGGCTTCTGGTTGCTCTTCACTCCAAATGCGGCAATTTTGCTTATTTACGTAGCCATTCAACCAGAAATGAGCCTCATCGCTGAACAAAATTTGTCACATTTGAACATTTCGAACCGAAAACTGATTTTGGTAATAAAATTCAATGATTTGCAAGCGTTGCTCGTTAGTAAGTCTATTCATGATGAAATGTCAAAGCATACTGAGCATCTTTCTTTTGGCACCATGTCTGAAATCTCACGTGATCTGTCAAATACTAATGCATGAAAATCCTAACCTCAAAAAAATCACCCATTAGTAACAAGGTTAATCGTTACTACAACTTTCTTTAGAGTACGTGATAGTTAAAGGGTATTTTCAGCTTACTTATCATAACTAAAAAGTACTTAACTCTCCTATAAAATCCTAACTTTGATTTGGCTAGTCATAATAATGGGTCTTAAGCTGAAATCACCCATTTGTTTCGTATAAAATTTTTGTCCGGATAAATTTTTTTTATACGAAGTTTTATTTTTCTCTCTCTAAGAGAAGTTAGTTTGTCTGGACAACTCTTAAATTGGTTTAATTTTATTTTTTGTTCGGACAAAGTTGGAAGGTATTACCTAATGCATCTCAGGAATCAATATTTGAAAGTAGTAGTTCAAGTAATCGGTATTATCTATTTAAATAACTATTAATAGAAACATTCGTTAAAGTAATATATTTTCACACGAAAAACGCCAAAATATTATCAATTGCTGCCTGTAAAATTATATTGAATTAGATTAGTTTGTATTTCATATGGCAGCTTTGTTTTTCGGGACAAATTTTTCAAGATGGGCGAATCGTACTGCAGAAAACTCTCAGTAAAAAAAATTTGTGCGGTCAAAAATTTTGTTCGAAATAAATGAGTGAATTCAGTGAATATAATAATTTAAAAGAGAAAACTAAAATATAGATAATTTGAAATTGTTAAAACCTGTGTATTGCCAAAATATAAAAATTTTTAATAGAAAAGAGTGTATTTATTTAAGAGTAGCAGTGCCCGCCACGTCCTGTGCTTCCTGACCACATATTGGTCCTGACAATATATTGTTCGATTTTGCTTTGAAAGAAATCTTTACAACTTTAAAGAGTCTTACTTTTATAGTGCTTCAGATATGGTTAATATATTTACTGTATATAAAGGTATCCATCCCTGGGTAAATAAAAATTCTAAAATTTATATAAAATTCTAAAATTATTGTAGAGTTCTGTAAATGGTGTCTAACATTTTCCGCTTATGAAAATAAAAGGTGCTGCCAAGTTTGCAAAACCATTGAATCCGTAAAATTGCTTACTATCGCTACTTTTTCGCTATTTTCTCTTCCAAATAAGATATTTTTGCAGAAAAAAAGTATCCTATATTTGAACCAAGATACTAAGGTACCTCTTCATACAATTTTATTAAAATTCATCCAGTAGTTTATACGTGATGCGAACAAAGACAGAAAGACAAAAATTCAAAAATTGGTGTTTTGTTTTCCATATCGATTATTTTCAAAAATATTTTATGTTCAGAAACGGTCCGCTTACAGCTTTATTATACGTATAGATATAGACTAGCAGTGCCCACCACGTCATCAGCTTCCTGAAAATATCTCTGATTTTACTTTGAAAGTAATCCACACCAAATTTGTTGCGCACAGAAAAAACAGTGTCTAAATACCTAATAAAATAGAACAAAATTTATTTTTGGCATCTCCTTTGAAATTTTTTGCTAATCAATCTTTGATTTCTTTCTACCTTTTCTTTTTGTGTTAGCGGATGCCTGACATTTTATTTTGTCTTCATATTATCCTTTATTTTTCCAGTGGGTGGAAGGTCAGGGGAGCTTCTTTTGATGGATTGTCTAGAGGGGGTTGAAGCCACTTAATTTCTAAAACCCGAAAATCCATGTGACAATTTTTCCGTCCTCTACCAGGGATTGAACCTGGAGAGCTTCGTTTTGTAGGCACGCACTTAACCACTACACTAAATGTATATTTTATATTTTATGTTTTAACAAACAGTTTCTATGTTGATTTATATAAACGAAATAACATAACATTTTTGTGTCAAAAATGAGTAAAAAATTGTGAACAATAAGTTTTAATAAGTTTTGATTTAATAGGATTCCCTTATTGATAAAATTAAAAAGATTTACCACATGAAAATAGTAAGGAATCCCTTTAAAAATATCTTCTTTTCTTTCTGCTGGCATACGCCTTAGCCTAAAAACATTTCATAAAGAATATCTTTTTGATTCTATTAGGCATTTTTGGCTCTGTGTACCATCTTCAAATAATAATTTCTTTTAATAGAGTGAGAATCCCGATAAATGTTTTGCCAGATACTTAAAACGATATAGTTGCGTTACTGCTTGTCATCCAAAAAACTGTAATTTGGTTGTTATGATACATAAAGACGAAATTATAAAACTCTATCCCTAATCTAGAGATCTAATCTCTAATTTATTTTCAGAGGAGAAACGGGAAAAACTATTGGTCATGGTATCTCTTTGAGTAGGTTGTTCATTACCATTAATTGTGGAAAACTATTGAAACTATCCAAATTGAAAAACGACGATTGCAAACAAAAAATATGTCGAAACAAAACAAATCTAACTGCCGGTTTCTCAATGTCGAAAAAATTCGTTCTTTCGTGCAAAACAAAAACAAAATGTTTGAATTTGTTTTTGTTTTTGTTTAAAATATAATTGTAAGAAAGAAAGAACTCTGTCGACATTGTGAAACAGGCCCTTAATTTTGTGAAACACATGTATATCACTGTAGGTTATATATTTAGATGTTTCTCAAGCATTTGATAAGGTATAACGCGAAGGCGTTATACAAGAACAACTTTCCAAAATATCAATATTTGATATTACAATGCTACTTCACTGCTCAATATAAACTATTTACTCGTAAAGAACGAAATTTAAATACAAAATTTAAATCAACTAACCGTGCCTTCAACTAGAGGGTCTTGCAGTAGGGACTTCCGAACTTTGGCAGTAATGCGCATATTGTTGACGCTACGTTTGTCCACTGTGATGTCACAATAGACGTATATAGTTATAGTTCAACAACACGTGCAATTGGTAAAATTGATTTATCAAAATGGTTGCTATGCTCGGGCAATGATCCGCGCCTTCGCCCATTTTACGATCGCCGTAATCGTTCTACCGAGGGGTCTATTGGCAGTGTGGTGGATAAATTTGAGTCTACGGGTTCAGTAAATAATTACCCACACCCGAATGTCGACGAAACGCAAGATCAGCCAAAACATCACACTGAATTGGCCTTGGAGCAATAACAAACTGTCCGTAATTTTTATTGAAAAACTATCTTTAGTAATGAGGCCCATTTCTGGTTGAATGGTTACGTCAACAAACAATATTGTCAAATTTGAGAAGACAGCAATCCACATGAGATCCAAGAGTGCTCAATGCATCCCAAAAAGGTCACTGATGTGCATTTTGGGCTGGCGGCGTCATCTGTTCATATATCTTTGAGAACGACGTTGGCCAGACCATCACCGTCAACGGCGAGCATAATAAGTCGAAGATTACCAACTTCTTTGGACCTGAATTGACGTTTGAACGAAGGTCCATTTATTACAATATAGAGAAGTCGTTATTAGGTTTCCTGTCAATAGATCGTTCAACCTCCGAGAAAAAGAACAAGTTACCTGCAGAATTACGGAATCAATGGTCGACATCTGAACTATTTGCTTAGCTTTTTAAAACCTTCCAAAAAAGTTTGTTATGAAATTAAAACATCAAAATTGAAATAAAATATTTTGTGATTGCAGGAATTTATACAAATTCAAAGAAATAAAGTATGAAATGCAGTCAGATCCAGAAATGCAGTCAGATCGAGAAATGCAGTCAGAGAGAAAACACTTATGAGGGTGCTGTAGCTTAAGTGGTTAGCAAGTTGACTACTAAGCAATGATCACGAGTTCAAATCTCAGCCGCGGCAACATTAATTTTTTCTGATATGTATTAATTTCTCTTTATAACAATGCATATCACAGCGCCCTCCTTCGCCGGTATTACCACATAGCACTAAATCTCGCCTGCGAAGTAAAAAAATTTTAAATTGGCTATGCTAGCTTCAAACTAATTCGCCTAAATAACACAAGAGGCGCTTGCAACACTGTTCTAAAAATAATCACAACGTGCAATTGCAATGTTGCCATAAGCGAAGCTTTACTATTACACTAACCATCTGTATACTGCTATCCCGTTCCAAAAGATGCAACACAGTTAATATAGGCAAAAAAAAGTACTAACGCAGATACCGGTCGAGACCATTGTATGCCAAAGTACAAAGCGAAAAGCCTTTCTAGCTTCATTGTAGGCAAATTAGGTGCTCTTTTCAAGGATAACCAAATTATCATTGACTAGGTTAATAAAGCTAACCTTCTGCCTGAATTATTGGCAAGCTGTTCTCACATGTCAAAAATCAATCAACTACTGCCCCACTACTGGCCTTCTAAAGTAGCTCTTGGCTAACGTTTTCAGCAGTTTGCATTATGCTGTTAAAATTCCAATGCGTTAAAACGTTGCTGTTACTTTTTGTTCTGTGCTTTTTATAATGACTAGAAGAGTGACGGTAAATTTTATTAATCTTGTGAAGTATTTAAGCCCATCAAGTAACTTGCTCCATTTGAAAAAATCACCTTTCTGCGAAATTAAGGCGGTGGTTTAAGATACTTTCAAGGCGTTTTTAAGATTGTTTCGAGGATTCTTTTTGTAAAAATGTATAATTTTTTATGTATGTGTCAACTAGTCTCGATCTATGTGCGTCATTATCACACTACACGAATTATTCTAAATGGGATGACGAAACGAGTCAAGATTAAATTCAATTGTTCTTCATCTCGATGTTATAGCAATCTCTGAATAGAGTTGTGCAAGAAAGGGTCGATTTTATTACTTACAGAAGTTTGACCAGACGTGCTGCTTCAGCTTTTGCAATAGAAGTTTTTGGCATGAAAATCACAAACAATGTTTTATAGAGTAAATATATAATGCAAATATTGTAGAAACTTTCAAGTTTCTCGTTTCTTAAGTTCCTTTACTCTATTTGATCGTACTATTTAAGGGATGGTGCTCCAATCCGTTTAGTAGGCTGCTCTAAGAAGTTTATCGATGGCAGTAGGGTATTTAAATCTGTTGAATGTATGGATAGCTTCGCTGTTACATCGCTACAACAAAACAGTCCTTCAATGAAACCAGAGAACGGAAACACGTTACTTATACTTTTTTTACTTCACGTTCATATTAAGACCCATCTATTTGTGGACCCATATATCTGTTGGTCTGTTAACTACACTGCCCATTACAGCAGATAATTGATTTTTAGCTGAACTGTTCATAACAGGTGGCGCAAAATTAATCACCCTATCGGAAGATGCTACAATTTTTGCAAATGGCTTGGTATGTTAATCATATTTGACATTTGTATACAAACAAGCAAGCAATAGAGCGCGTGGAATAATTGTGTTAATGTTGTATACCAATAATCTGTCGGTGGTGTTAGCGCAGGGTTTTTATAAAAGCAGTTACGTCAATAAACAAAAATCTTCATTTCTAGGGAAGTGAAAATCCGCGTGTGATGACCAAAAAGCTGTTACATCCACTTAAAGCCACTGTGTGGTGCGCAGTTCACGTGAGAGGAGTGATTGAACAGTGTATTTTCGAGGCCACCATCGGCAATATGGCATTGTTAACATATGTTATCAACAAAACAGCAGGAGCCACAATAGATTTTATGAAGAAATCGTTTTCTGGTTGCGTCATCTTCCGTTTTGGCGATTTCGAATGGCCAGCAAGATTGCCCCGTTTAACAATAAAATATCACATTCTTTGGGGCTCCTAAAGTCACATGTTTATGTCAAAAAGCCACAGACAATCGCAGATTTATGGAAATAGTAATAATTGTATCAGCACTAGCGGCAGCCACTTAACGGATATTATCTATTACACTTAACAGATAAAGTTTTAATGGTCCCAGTAAAGATGCCCATCACTCGAAATAATTTTTTTATTTAGTAAACAAAATTGGATGATTCAATTTGCGCACCCTGTATGTGGAATCAACTGCTAGTAAATGCCTTTCCTGTAGTGAATTTTTATCACTTCTCCTTTCCACAATCATCCTTCCTAGTTCTGACAAATTAGATTATATTAGTCGGAGCCAAACACAGAGTGTTGGACCAATTAACAACAAAATCCTATAAAAATACGGTGGTGGGTTTTGTGGCTACGAGCAGATTATGATTAACTATGAAGAAGTTTGGAAAACACAATCTGTAACAGTTTTGCAAGGCCCACACATTATCGCAACGCATGCACGTCTAAAAATATTGTAGCTGATAGTGAAAATCTTAGGGTCTGTTTCAAAAATTTTGTTTGTGTTTAGTACTTGTACGACAGAACGAATACTTTCGACATTGTGAAACTGCCAGTTCGTGATACAGATTTACGTCAGTACCTGGCCGTGTAGGCCCTAACCCGACGATGGTCTTACCACCGAGTGAAACTTAAGCGTAGACTAGCGCCCCCATTGTGTAGTATAACAACACTTTACGACTGCCACCAATCGCAATTTGTGTGTGATACAGTCGCAATGAGTAGCAATTTAAATAATATGGCAAGCCTTATCCAAGACAAGCCTAGATCCATATTATAGCCTCTTGCCATCTGCTGAGAGTGCAACAGCACACTTGATCGACCGTGCACCATACCTACATAAATCGATCTTAAACCACAACCACCACGTACCACCGAAGGGGACCTCACCAACAACCGGTCACAGAGAGGATAGGCTCTCTGTGGGGCTACCGATTCCCGTGGTACCAGTCCTTTGGGCACTGGTCAGGCCTCAAAGAGAACCCCTTTGGTTTTACACACAACCCTTTTCTTCCAGATTTAGGTTCTAGAAATCCTAGCGTCTGGTGCCCCTATATTCCCCGAGTGAACCGCGTCAAGGCATTTGAGAATGTACTGCAATGACAATTGGAAAAAAAGCTTCACACGAAAGCTAGAAGAGTTAAATAACATTTCATTTTAACCTCGTATGTTTGGTTTTATTATTTTTAATGTTGATTTTTTCTAATATAAAGTTGATAGCGATTCATGTTTGAATTTTTGGTTTGATTTTGTTTTTCTTTCTTCTTGTTGCTCTCTTTTCTAGCACTTATTACTCTTTACTCTCTAATTGTCTTCTTCTTGTTGTTGTTAGTTTTTTTCTTTGTTTAACAGTTTAATGTTTTGCGTTTATTACAACTACAACAGAATTGCTTTTGCTTAAAGGTGTGTAATTTTTTGTTTTTATTTTTACCTTTAGCTGTTGACATCTTCAAAACAAATTTGCTTTTTATTTCTTTGATGTTTTTTGTATCAAGATGTTTGTTTGTGTTTTTAGTTGTTGTTATAGTTGTTACACAAACACTTGCTTTGTATGCCTGCCAGCCATTTATCCAAACTAGAGATGCGCTGCGCTCACGTGACTTGCGTGCATGATTGTCGTTTTAAGTGACTGTTTTTCAAATAAAAATTGTAATTTTTAATTAATAGTGTGATATTAACCCAAATTATAAATACCTACGGGGTAAGCTAGTTTCTATAGCCGTTTCGCTAAGTACTTAATTTAGCTCATCAGGAGCTAAACAGTTTCCATTATATTTTAGAACTTTCCTGCTGTACGAATTTAATAAGTCTTAACAAAACAATATGAACAAAATTTTTTGACTTAAATCTATTTTTTAACATTGTATTCCTTTACCTTTATCCCACAATTCTCTTTTTTGTTTAAGCCCTTTGGAAAATAAGATTTCCGATGGTCCTGAAACTGGCCTTTCTTACCCTTACTGATATAACTAAAAGTTTTTCTGTCGCGTTGTTTTAATAAATTGAGAAACGCAAAATAGTCGATGAACGGCTAATCAAGAAACTATATAAAGTGTATTTTCGCAATCAAAACTGCCACTGAATTAGTCACACGATTGTCTTTTTTCTCGATTGTGAGGGGCTATTTATCAGCTAATCTTAGGTTGTACAGGTCGTCGATTTGTATATTTAGAAACTGACTGACTTGAGTCCTTATGGTCAATTTGCGATATCTCAAGGGGAGGTAGAGAAGAACGTTAGAGTTCCTGCTAAGTGCAACAAATGTTTAGTGCTAAAACTATCCCGAAGCCCGGATAAAACTATTTATCCCACTAAGTTAGGTGCGCACGGTCTTGCTGCCTGTGACTGCCAATTAAAACCGAACTGTCAGTAGAGAAGATACAGCAATGACAGTGAAGGCGCTACACCATTTCCTCCTCCTTATACTGACAACTTCTACAGAAGTTATTAAACAAAAGTTTTAGCGTAGAAACCAATATTTCTATGACATGCTAGCTTCCCCGGGGGTATTAACAGTCACTGCAAGATATGCAAATGCTTTGACAAAGTGTTCTTGGGGAAAAAAGAGGCACTAAACGCTAGGGTTCCTGGAACCTAAATCTGGAAGAAAAGGTCTGTATTAATACGGGTCCTATTCGAGGCCCGACCAGTGCTCAAAGGACTGATACCGCGAGAATCGGTAGCCCCACAGAGACCCTCTCATCGCAATGACCGGTTATTGGTGAGGTCCCTTTCGGGGGTACACGTGGTGCTTGTGGTTTAAGATCGATGTATGCAGGGTAGGTGCATTGTGGATTAAAGTGTGAAGTTACACTATCAACAGAAGGAGTTAGATGGTCTCCAACCCCTAAGCAAGAGGATAGGACATGGGTCTATGATTTGCATTTTCTCTAAATTGCTACTCATTGTGACTGTGCGGTATATCTAGTGCGGTATCGATGCCTTCTTTTACACACGGCACATTATCGTAGAGTGTGCTGTACTACACAATCTACGCTTTTATTTCACTCGGTGGTAAGATCACCGTCGGGTAAGGGCCAACACGGCTAGGTGCCGACGTTAATCTTGATCACATCTGTCTTGCCAGCGCAGCCTTCAAGGTATATATGAGTTAATTTCCATCATTTTTATTAATGAAAAATAAAATTTAGATTTTAGGACAAAGCTACAATGTAATTTATTCAAAGTATTGCTGCATCCCAAAATTGCTTCTCATCTTTTAAAGGGTCTCTCCAGTTCTACGATAAATAGTGCACTTGTCTATCAGTCTGGGGGTTACGGCTTCGATTCTCGCCATAAACTCCGCGTGTTTTCTGCAAACAAGCCAAGAGCTTTGTAGGTAGTGTTGTTTAAAAAAAAATGTGAAGCTTGGGAAATTTACATCAAACGGAGGAGAAATCAGTCCAAAGGAGCAATGTTTCAACTATACAATGGAAGGGCCAAAACTTCCCTCCTATCTAATTTTTTTGTAAATACATAGTTGTTAACCTGTCCAGAAACACGATTAAAAATTATATGTTTTTGCATCTGTTCTCTGAAGTCCCCTGTAAACAGTTCACCCGTTGTTAACAGCTCGTAGTAGATGACACCACTTTGATCTCACCTTCCTAAGTCAGACACCAGTGTTGATTGAGCATCTTTATCTTGAAACTTTTTCATCTTCATGCTCAAATTTTTACGTCTGGTCAGGACTCTCCTTATCATTTACATTGAAATTGGCACTTTTAAAGCGACTAAACTATTCGCGACAAGTTGTCTCAGTTAGAGCATGATCGCCATAAGCTTCCATGGCTTTTCTCAGTGGTTAAAAAACCTAGTGACAGTATTTTAACGTGTTGCAAAGATGAAAATATAAAATACAATTGAAAAGTTATGAAGTTAAATTGAAATTAACATTAAATATTAAAAATTTTTGTTAATTTTTTTTCCGGATCATGATTAAATTTTTTACACTAAGATATGCGTGAGCGAACAAGCATCACATATTTTCTGCTCGTTTATGATCATATGTAGAATGTAATTCTTAATATCAACTCGAATTCAAATTGTTTTCAACAAATGAAAAAACCATTAGTAATATTTCTACTTCTTTATGATCGTGTGTGGCAAGAGTCACAATTTTATCTCAAATCTAACGACGTTTAGATACACTTGAACTTGTTTGCAACAAATAGAAACAAAAAATATAAATGTAAATAATAATTATAATTGAAATGATTTATTTATGAATAAACATCTGTCATAAATATTAAACAAGATAAAAAATATAAAATCACGTTAAAATGATTAACGAAACTTGTTCTAAACTTAACACTTCGTGGAGAACTATTATTTAGATAACACAGTGCAACACGGGAAAAAATAACCATATACGGACACCACTACGTGATAAAATACCAAAAAAAAAAAAAGACCCCTGTCTCCCAGTTTTGCCCAAAGTCCTCCAGGTTTTTTTATGGGCCCTCAAAGATGTGGGGCCTCGATGTCATTTTTGCAAAAACATTATCATTTCATCAAGCTCATATTTTGCAAACCGTTTGAAATTTTGATATACTCTCTGAGGCAAAGTTGTAGCTCTTGTCATAAAGAACAAAAATTGTTAACATATAAAATCAAAAAAAAACTTTATCTTCAAGGACAAAATCGCAAAAAACTTTAAAAAAATTCAATTTTTTTTTACCTTTTTTCCCCTGTTCAGGTCCATAGGTAGCAAACCGTTCAAAATTCAAGGAAACAATCAACTACAAAAATGAACCTAAGATCTCAATAAACAACTTTCTAGAACATATGAACTTCCTAGGAATGATTCTTAACACCGTTTAGGTAGCGCTTAGGTAGCCGCAAAAGTGAAAAGCGCTACCTAAACGGTGTTAAGAATCATTTTTGCTCTTTATGACAAGAGCTACAACTTTGCCTCAGAGAGTATATCAAAATTCCAAACAGTTTGCAAAATATGAGCTTGAGTAAATGATAATTTTTTTGCAATCATTTTTTTGAGGGCCCATAAAAAAAACCTAGAGGACTTTGGGCAAAACTGGGAGACAGGGGTCTTTTTTTTTGGTCTTTTATGACATAGTGGTGTCCGTATATGGTTATTTTGCCATGACTTAAAAAATTACACAGTGTGTAATAAAGGGTTCATAAAGGGAATATGTTAATTTTATTATTTATTAATAAAATAGCGAAAAAATAAAAAAAGACATGTCAATCAGCCCAACGACAAACATCAACTCCCTGGGAGTTTTTTCCCTGTTCCCTTTGTCTAAATAAAATCTCCCAGGGAAATTTTTCTCTCTTCCCTTTCCTCCTATTCTAAGCAAACTACAAAAAAGGGAAATTCTTCCCCGGAAAAAAAGTAGGTATTACAAACATGAAAAAAGGGGACAAATTTCAACAGTTTTTTTTTCCAAGACATTTTGAAGGGAGCTAAATAAAAAATGTAAGTTTTAAATTAAAAAATTTAAAAAAATTATTACATACAATGAAATTTATAGTCAAGAAAAAGAATAAAAGAATAAAAGAATAATTTTAAAGCTCTTTTTTAGGTCAAATAGTATAAATAAACTGCAACTGCTCTCCCTAATGGAGCGAAATCCTGAAATTGCTCGTGGTTTTTTAAGGGAAAATAAGCAGGTTGTTGAACGTATCTGAAGAAGAGCTGAGCAGCAATTGAATTCAATAACTCCCAAAATTGGAAATTTGATATAAAATGCAAAAGCGATTTTTCGTTTCTCTTCCGTTGTTGAAAAAATTGTTATCCAAACCGTGAAAATTTGTATTTCAAATATACGAAGAACTTTCGCAAGTGCTTTACTAAAGGTGGGCTGAGCCAAACCTACGTCATACGAAACGTCCCTAAAAGAAACTAGTTAATTTTGTACTTACAATGACTGCGTTAGCTTCAATGTATTAGAAGCATCGCGTATATTTCTCCTTGCAACCCTCTGATTATTTTTTTCATTATTTAGCTCTTTAGCGAGTATATGGAAAGACTAAATATTTTGCGAAAATTTAAATTTTAGCAAACAAATTTCAATCTGTTTTTCTTTAAACAAATTTATTTTTCATAAAAATTAATTCTGATTTTTTGTTTATTATTCCCTGGGAGACTAGAATAAGGGATTTTTTTCCACGGGAACAATTGGTTGGGAAGTGAAAAAACTCCCCTGAATTTTTATAATTGGGCTGAATATTATAAACGAGTCTATGATCTGTATAAAATTTGGTATAATTTGAAATTAAAATATTGTTTGCCCATTCCCATTCTACTCTAATGTAAACGTCTAAGGTTGCTAGGCGAGCTTTGTCGCTAGATTCTGCGGATTCTGGTTACCAGTGGACCTCTATCTTTAAAACAGACTTATTTACATAATATGGAACTCAATGCAGCTGGACTTTTCTTCTCCCCTTCTGGGGTACTGTAGAAAATTGAAAGGCAGATTAAAAATTTTCTAAAGTAACTCCAAAGTGAAGCAGAGGGCAAATGAAATCTACCAACGAGTTGCAGAAATCTCAGCTCCGAAATTGGAAACACTAAGTAGCTTGAAGGAGCGAGAAGACGACTACGCAAGTCAGGAGATCGAAAATGAACGTACAGCTCTAAAACTGCAATCCAGTGCAACCAATGGTTATGATAATAATCATGCCGCAGAGAGGCAAACCCCTAATGTTTTCTGCAGATTTATGCGGGCCTCGATTCACAATATTATTTTACTGTGTTCGTCGAACATTCCACTATCATTTTTGGAAGAATTGTAGGAATAGATTCCATATGGTAAGCTATTAGGGTTTCAATGCCAGCTTTTCTATCGGCGCAAAAACTAATTTCGCTATTCAATAATCTTTAGTAACTTATCTGTTTTAGCAGATATTTATGCGACCAGACGTTGCATGAATTGGGTGTCCGATATTCATTTATATAGACTCCATACTCGACTAACGTTTCTCTTTTGAAGTCATATTTATAAATGCAGAATTTTCGCGATAGAACGGAGATAGCCTCCATCATATCAAAGTGGCAAAGTGGACACCTGACTTTACCATACGTAGTATATGCAAAGTATAGTGATCGTGGAAAAAGTTCTCCTGAATTTATTTTGACTATTTTCGCGATGATGTCTTTGGTTGAGTGGGTGGGTGTGTTTGCCACTAGTATGACGCTTTACACGTCATACCGTTTGACATATCAAAAGGAAATTCAGTATGTGCCTTTGATATATGGAGATAGTTTTTGGACATATCAATAAAAATATCAGATTGTATAAGTTATGGTAAAGTTGAGTGTACTTTAACACAAAGTCGATACCAATTTGGTATTGCCCAGGTGTTGACCGTCTTTGGCAGTTTTGATATAAATTTAGTTTCGTTTTATGCAGCGTGTTTATTGCCACTTGTGGTGTGTGTACATCGTGCGATTAGTGATATGCCCCTGCAAAGCTCAAAGTCCATGAGAGCTTGAGTAGTTAGTGCTGTCCTAACAGATATAACCTTGTTGTAACTATAATTTTTATATGCTAAGTCTGTCCAATGTTTCAAAAATGAAGAATGAAAGGCTCAAAGGTCTGAAATCCTTGAATTTTGTATGAAGTACTTTCGGCTTTGGGAATAAAGACCAAATTGCATTTAGTTTATTATTTTGGAATTAAAGACGATGGGAGGTAGGGTGCGTATAAAAACCATAGAACTGTTATATTTTTATTGTTTTATCGATTGTCTGTCGAGAATATTGCCCAACGTATCCTATTTGTATTTATACTCCGAGACTATAGTATACGGTATTCCGAAGTAGGGTAAGGTTTACTAAAGTTCCTTGCTTTTTTAGTTTAAAAAATAATTACCTATAGATTATTGATATAAGCGCTGTCCTATTTTTGTGGCGAAGAGTGTACCAACCATATACGGTTGGCGTTCGCTTTTGATGTAAGGACATCATTATCAATCTTGGACGTACTATCTAAGACGTGTGTAGATACAGTGCTCGCTAACCGTACCAAGCAAACAGTCAGTAACCACATACGGTCTTCACCGAAAGTTATGGCAATAGTATTTCATTTACAGGAGGACTAGCAGCATATACTTATTTTTATCCTTAATAATGATCATACGTCACCATCTATGTACCGCATAAAAGATTGCCACATTAATCATACGCCGCTGCTACTGCGCTTAATAAGAGTAACAAAAAAACATGTGGGTTTAATTTTCCAAAGTAAAACGCAAAAAATAATTTATACTCCCACGCCCACCTAAAAACTTCTGAATAGAAATATATTATTTTTACTTCCCTAATTACTTAAACAATATAAAAGTGACATAAAAAGAAATAATAAAACATAATAAAATACTGAAAAAGTAATTGGTAAAGAAGATGCGATGATTTAAAATGAAACAAATTTCTCTTGCTGTTGACGTCGTACACAATTTTTGCTGTTCCATTGACTGAGTTCTGCTGACGGTGTGATTGACGTTCGTTGGAATGTTTTAAGTTTTTCCTCAAACTTCTGTTTGATATTTTTTCTCTCTTTTAGTTTTTCAATTTTTCTTTTTTCTTTTTGAGTTTTTAAACACGTATTCTTGTTCAACGATTGGAGAACCTAATAGTTGTTTGTAGATTTAAATGTGTTTGGTTTTAATGATGAACTTGGGTTGCTTTATAAATTATTAAGCTGACCATGAACTATTTAATTTATTTGTTTACGTGCAAATCTTTTTGGTTTTCCTTCTCTAATTTTCTTTAATATATTGTGGTTTTGAGTTGCAGTAAGGCTGTTTAGAAATTCATGTATGAACATATATAAAATTAAAAAAAAAATTAACACTGAATGAGTAATTGACTTTGGTATTAAAGTTATAACGAATTAATAAAAAATGTGGGCATCTATTTTTAGGCTTATTGAAGAGGAGAAGATAAAACGTCTTTACAAAACCGTATACGTGGCAGTTAATGTGAAGTTCCAAAGACAACTGGTAACTGTTTACCTAAACGTAAACGACAAGATATCTGCAAAAACCAAAGACTATTTAGATACATCTGAACCAGAGTTAAGGAATATTTACAACCGGGTAAATAAATTTAAACATCTTAAGGACATTCAATTAAGGCTGGTACTAAGGAAATAATCCATTGAATTCGCGATGTATTTCTTAGAGCCCAGCCAGTACTACAGACAAAAAAATGGTATGTTCCACGATTGCTGTTATCATTTGCGGGTCATGTTTTAGATCGTTGAAATGGTCGAATGTTAGAATCTTATTTTGGTGCTTTTGAATTTTTTCTATATTGGATGCTGAGGCAGTGCTCTCTATTGTGCCCTATATAGTGAATTCCTTAACATTATGCATTGGTTTCAGGATCGACTTGTCCAGTAGAAGTTTGCAATCTAAGCTGTAGATAGTTGAACTGCTTTCAATTTCAATTGTGTGTTAATTTTGATTCTATTTCCAGTTAGGTGCCGTTCAAGATGTATACCGAGATATTCAGCCCAATTATGAATATTCCCGGTCGAAATTTTTCCCTTCCCAATGTTTTGTTCCCGAAGAGATTTCCCTTATTTTAATCTCCCTTATTTTGATCTCCCTGGGATTAGCAAAAAAGGGAGTAAGAAAATCGGAAACAGGTGTTTTGCTTTTCATATTTTATTTCGAGTTCAATAATAAAAAAGTAACAGTACTATATTCGGCTATGCCTAATCTTATATACCCTTCATCATAGTAATGTTAAATATTCCCTTACACTGCAACTCAGCAAATGACGACGTGCGAACTAGGTTGATAGTTGGCATGTCTGTAGTATAAAACAAATATAAAATAGTTCGTAAAATACTACCTCGGGGAACTTCGGCTTCAATTAAAAGATTGGAGCTTAAATATATCCCTCCTACAGTATAAACTTCTTTCGATCAATTAACTAACTTAAAAATCCACAACAAACTCTCACCCTCTGTGGATGCATTAGCATTAGCGCAACGAAGTGAATGGTCGTTTGCCTTCAATTGCTGAGTCAATTGGGCTTTCTAATGCCGAGTTGATGAAATCGGTTGCAAGTCGACGTTCTGGGGTTGAGCTGCAGATGTCCGACTACAGTAGTCACATTTTGTTTCGGTACACACCAGTGTTGGGATTTGTGGTACAATTGTACCACATTTGGTACAATCGACACATCAGTTGTACATATAAAATTTATTTAATAAATTTTGTAATAATCAATTGCTACATTCACAAGCTCCCTTGTATAGCTTTAAGTTTATTGAAACAAACTTTTACACAAATAGCTTATGAGCAGGCTTTTAAATTGTACGTTGTTTTGCTTACTGTCAAAATATAATACATATTTTCACAAGCAACGTTGCCATTGTTGGACTTTTTCTCTCAAGTTTGGTACAAATTTTGCAGCTTTTTAGGATGGTAGTCTATAATTAATTTTAGTAGGATTAATATAATGTATTAATTTTGAAAGACTTTTTAGGGTAAAAACTACTTTTTATACAACATAAAGAAAATACAATAGCGCACGACAACCGAAAATAAAATGTATGGCTTGGCTACGAAGGAGGCAATGACGATACATACCTAAGGCAGATATAAATATTTTTTAAACATACCTTTAAAAAGTAAATTATATAATTGCAGCCAAGCTGGCAGAAGAAAGTTTTGTAAAAAAAATGTAATTTTGTATTATTTTGGTTAAAAAATTTAGGAAATAAAATCTATTTTTAAGCAAATTTTAATAAACTTTTTAATTTTTATTTCACATGAATAAAATCTTAATTTAAACAAAACTTTTAAAGTGAAGTCAGAAATATGATCGGAAATCCAAATTGTGTCAAACTTTTATCAATAATTACGCCTTTCTAAGTAATTTCTTCAGTAAGTTTGACTATTTTGTTGCCAGTTTGAACATTTCGCAATCTTTATAATTTCGGACCCCATTTATTTATAACTAGCTGTGCCCCCCGTCTCGTCGTTGGCATCCTTACAACATTTCGTTCGATTTTGTTGGAAAATTGCTGTTTTATATTCCATTTTGATTACCAACTGCACCAGCAACAAAGTTTTCAAAAATATTTCATGTACAGAAATGTTCCTGTTACTGTTTTGTTATATGTATACATACAGACATACTTACATTAATTACATATATCTGTTTTCACAATTTTAGCTTAAACAATTTTGTTGCTTTCAAAGAATTATGTTAGATTAAAAAAAAAAAAAAATTGGTAGAATAAAAACCTTTAGCAACGGCAACGTTATTCAGAATAATAAAATGAACAAAGTATATTTATCTTACTAGGTAGTGTTGTCCGCCCAGCTGATTTAGTAGTTCGACATGTCAAAAGTTGTATGTGTTAAAAAATTGTATTGTGTAGAAGTGAGAAAGTAATAAAACACATACACGCCTTCTCAATTTTCTTCTATTTTTTTTTTGACATTTCGAACTACATAGCAATAACAAAATGCCATGTTGTTCTTGTATTGTTGTATTTGTTATAGGGACGCCACTACCTAGTAAAATAAATATACCTTGAAAATAAAATTGAATCATGCATGGGAAGTAGTAATTATAAATATAGTACAAAATAATTTTTACACAATTTGTAATTTTAATATAGATTAGATGAATTTGCGGTGTAAAAGCACTATAAATATATAACATTAACTATAAAATAAAATAAAGACACCGATGAATACATATTACGAAGATTTTCATAATTTATTCAAATAAAAACTTAGTCCCAGGTATGGTCTCGATACAATATTTTCAAGACATATGAAACGAAATTTTATATTTATAACATATTTTTCCAGGGACCGTAAATAACAGTTTTCGACCTAAAAAAAATTATTTTATAACAGTTACTTTGAGATTTAAATAAAAAATCCATCTAAAACAGTTTTTTTTTTCAACGTAAAAATAAAAACTCAAATTAAAGTTTTTAAAAAAGAATTTTATTTTGCCGTAAAAAAAAACTTTTGTAGGAGTTTTATTTTTTTCATCAGAAAATAAAACTCATTTTATGTAAATTGATAACACAGTGCAACACGGAAAAAAATAACCATATACGGACACAACTACGTGATAAAAGACAAAAAAAAAAAACCCTGTCTCTCAGTTTTGCCCAAAGTCCTCCAGGTTTTAACATATAAAATAAAAAAAACTTCATCTTCAAGGTCAAAATCACAAAAAACTTTAAAAAATTCAATTTTTTTTACCTTTTTTCCCCTGTTCAGGTCCATAGGTAGCAAACCGTTCAAAATTCAAGGAAACAATCAAGTACAAAAATGAACCTAAGATCTCAATAAACAACTTTCTAGAACATATGAATGATTCTACGAATGATTCTTGACACCGTTTAGGTAGCGCTTAGGTAGCCGCAAAAGAGAAAAATTTCCTGCAAATTTTTTAATTTCATTTGTTTTTTCTTTACTTCAACATTGAGATACTATAAAGCCTTCTCCCGTAAGTGAGTTGTTTATTGAGATCTTAGGTTCATTTTTGTAGTTGATTGTTTCCTTGAATTTTGAACGGTTTGCTACCTATGAACAGGGGAAAAAAGGTAAAAAAAATTGAATTTTTTTAAGTTTTTTGCGATTTTGACCTTGAAGATGAAGTTTTTTTTTGATTTTATATGTTAACAATTTTTGTTCTTTATGACAAGAGCTACAACTTTGCCTCAGAGAGTATATCAAAATTGCAAACGGTTTGCAAAATATGGGCTTGAGTAAATGATAATTTTTTTGCAAAAATGACATCGAGGCCCCACATCATTGAGGGCCCATAAAAAAAACCTGGAGGAATTTGGGCAAAACTGGGAGACAGGGGTCTTTTTTTTGGTCTTTTATCACGTAGTGGGGTCCGTATATGGTTATTTTGCCGTGACTTAAAAAATTACACAGTGTGTAACCAAAATACAATCACCTTGAATAAATCGTCACTAAAATAAAGTAGGTTTTTAATTTGTTATCATTTGATTAACGATCATCACGGGATTTTTTTTTCCCATTTTCGCGCATTTTTGCGACACATCAAGAACAAGAAAGCAAAGAAAATGACAATGAGGTTGAAAAAAAGTTTCTTGGAAATTTGCAATTTTTCTCTGGGAGAAAAAAAATACATTATCCATATCCCGAAATTGGCAAAAAAAAGTTAACAATTTGTTTCTGCAAGCCAGGAAAGCGTGGAAAGAGCATGCTATGCTCTTAAATTGGTATTGAGCGGCCTCATATCAAATCTATCCACAAAAAATTATGCAAATAAACAAAGTGAGTCTTATTTTCTGACGGAAAATATAAAACTCCTTAAAAATATTTTATTTTTTAAAACTTTCATTTAAGTTTTTATTTTTACGTTGAAAAATAACTGTTAACTAGAGTTGAGATCGATTTTTTAAGATAACCATGGATTCTGAAAGATCTCGGCAATACAAATATATTGATATATGACAGTAAAGATCTTCGTTGATTCTAACATAAAGAGTTTGTGAGTTTATTTTTTTTTTTGATAACTGTTATTTACCATCCCTGAATTTTTCAAAACAAATTACCAACAACAAACCTAAACTATTGTAAAATAAGTTTACAATAAACCCTTTTACATGATAACAGGGGCTTGTGAATTGAACAAATATTTTTATACTTTACAATAATAAACATTTCTAATTTCTAAATTGTAACTTTCTTGATTTATGTTCAGGATTTTTATTATTTACTTTGATAACCTTTGGACGTATTTCGAACAGATATGATTTTAAAAGATACTTCTATTTACTTTTTACAACGTTTCTCATTTTTTGCTGCTGGAAACTATTTTAAAAAACTGAAACAAAATTTTTAATTGCCATATTCCAAAAAAAAAAAAAAAATAAATAAAATATATTTGATTTAAAAAGGTTTTATTTAACAAATTTCCATAATAAAATTAAATTTGTATAAATAAGGGCATAAGTATTTTTCGACCCTTCAACTCTTATTTTCTACATATTTAGTTTTGATGTTGAAACAGAACATCCAAAGTAAAATTCTTTGATATGCAAATTAATATTAAGTAAAAGTTTGCTTGAATATTTATTAACTTGTAACCCGGCGGGTGTTTGAAAGAAATATAAATTACAAAGTGTTTATTTATTTTTGTTTCTATTTTTATTTAACTTTTATGTTTAGACTTATTGATTTTTGCGAACCTATTTAAGTTCATGACTATGCTTTAAAAACGTCTGTATGTTTGATTAAGGGTTGTACGTTTTTATTATTGATAAAACCTTTCGTTTGCATACTTTACTCAAATCTAAAAAAAGATCCTTTAATATGCGGTAATACCTGGCAGCTAAACAGTTATGGCCGCTTCTAAGCTAATTTATTTGAATGGAAAAATAGAATCAAAAATTCAATTTTATAAATAAAGTAATTTAAAATTGACATTTAAACATATTTTGTCGCATAACAGCAAATTTTTGCTTGGTCATATTTAACCCTCATCAGAACACGTGATTTGCCTGCGAACCATACCTCGATGCGACCCTAAGTCACACATTAGAATTAAAGTACTTGTTTTTATATATTGTGGAAGGATACCGAAACAGATTGATTTTCTGGTATAATAATTTACCACTACTGTCCTTTCAAGGAGTCTCGTACTGTCACTAGCCTTTTACTCTCGATTGTAGTTATTTTAGACTGGCGACTGATAAATGTCGACTTTCTTCCTCATGTTAGAGTCTCTCTAACATTTTTCTAAGACTAGGGTCTCCATACCATCCACATACGAGTATATAGTTTGTGCCCGTGGCCCAACAGAACCTTATTGTAGCGAATATGCTAGACATTCAAACACTATGTGCGTTACTGAGAATCACCCAGTGGTGCGATTAGGGTTAAGTATCCACTCACACTTGTATATTATCTTTTAAATGTGTTTAAGAATTCTATATTTAAAAGTCCGATAGAAAAGAAAATGTTTTTGGATTTTTCTTTTGTTTCACGTCCAATTAAATTAAGTGTAAACAAAAATTATTTTATACATACATATGTATGTATGTATTTTATTTTAATATGTTTTAAATGCTATTTTGTATATAATAACTATATATTTTAATATTATTCTTAGAAATAAATAATTCTTGCAAAAAAAAACCGACTTCAAAACAGACAAACTTAAAATCATGTTTCTTTAAGACGGTAACTATTGCGACACCCTGTAATTTCCGAATTCAAATTTTATACTAGTTATAGCGGTCGTAGCAATACAGGTTCATTGTAAATTTCAACCGTCTGTCTGTAACGGTTTAAAAGTTTGGCCATATACATCAAATTACATAAACTATTGCGACACCCTGTAATTTATAACTTTTAATATTTATACTTACTATAACAGATATAGTAATGGACATTCTGTCTAATTGTTAAGTGTTTAAAAGATATGGTAATATATATCAAATGACGTCGCCTATTGGGACACCCTTTAAATTCAAATTTTAATATAAATACTTTTTAAGGAGGACTTAGTCATACAGATTCTTTTTAAATTTTAACTTTGTGTCCATATATATCAAATTACATCAACTATTGGGACACCCTTTAATTTCCAATTTTAAATATTTATACTTGTTGTTATACCAAACATAGTAGTGAACATTCTGTCTATTTTTCAAGTGTTTGTCTATAACTGTTTCAAAGATGAGGACATAATAGTCAAATTACATCAATAATGGGGACACCCTTTAATTTATAGATCCAAATTTTATACTTGTTGTAATAGCGGACTAAGTAATATAGGTTCTTTGTAAATTTCAACTGTCTATCTATAACAGTTGAAAAGTGTAGGCATATATATTACTTTTACATTAACTATTGGGACACCCTTTAATTTCCAAATTCATATTTTACACTTGTTATTTTAGAGGACTTAGCAATACAAGTTCTTTGTAAATTTTAACTGTCTGTCTATAACGGTTCAAAAGTTTGGCCATATATATATCAAAATAAACCAACTAATGGGACACCCTTTAATTTTTAATTTTAAATATTTATACTTATTATAAGAGACATAGTAACGAACATTCTGTGCAACTTTCAAGAATTTGTCTATAACGGTTCAAAAGATAGGAGAATAAAGGTGAAATTAAGTCACCTATGGGGTCACCCTTTAATTTTTAATTTTATTTTTTAATTACTTTTTGTTATTGGGAGCTACAGTGATACGCACTTTTTTTAATTTTAAATTGGTGACCTATAAAGTTCATAATACACGTAAAAAACATGTATGTTGTATGGGGACACCCTTTAATTTTTAAACTTTTGAACTTCTTTTAAAATGGGACCAATCTGTAGCCATAACCTTTGTAATAGTGCAAAAATTTTGAAAATCGGTGCAGAAATGACCGAGTTCTGAAGGCACAAACTTACAAAAAAAAAAAAAGCAACACACAGACGAATTGATAACCTCCTTCTTTTTCTGAAGTCGGTTAAATAGTAGTTAAGTAGAAAAACTTCATCATTCATTTGTGCATCGTTAATGGAACACAAAAATTTGTGCTCATACTAAAAGTTTGTATTCATACTAAAAGTATGTACCTCTTCACTACTAATAGACCAATATAAATATGTGTCCCCTAGGTTGGTACGCCAAGCTGGCTTATCCCTGCACTTCGTATCTTTTTTTTTGGAAATAAACAGGCAAATATACTGACAAGGGTATCGGTCGCTATGTCGCTTTGCCCTATTACGAAAAGTATTTCGGGTTACTATCTTCAGAGAAGTGTGGTAAAATGGAGCAAAGTGGACAATTGATAACAATGACAAGCTTTCGATTCAACTGATGAGCAGGATCAGAAAGACTATATTAAGGCAATTGGGCAGGTCATTGAGCGATCGTTTATTATGGTGTTGTTGCTTGTGCTCACCTGCATGGTGAGGCACAAATGTATTTGCGCGATCATAATAGACGAGCCCCAGCAATAGTGACTTACTGGTGCTCTATACGGCGTCATGATTACAGAGTTCTGGTTCTGGTTCTTTTAATTGGAATTATTGATGTGAACGATATGTGATTTCAAGAAGACGTCGAGTGAAACAATCCAATTACTGCACAAGACTTTTCCTGTTTATATACTCGTGTACATCTTTTCGGAATTATTTTCTGTGTACTTTATGATTTCATAAAAAAAAAAATTGGCAATCTAATATAAAAATTTGTGTTTTCCATGTAATTTAATTCATTCGTCAGTTTCAGGGATACTCTTTTCAACAATAGATTTTTATTTTTCAAATAAATTATTCTTAATTCTAATTATTCTCAATTCTAAGCGATATACAGTGTATTCCGAACCATCAAACAAAAACATTGTACCATCGAACACAAATTAGTAAATGTTGTTCAAAGGGCCTTTAAAGCAAGAAAAAACTGCTCTGCGTTTTTTTTATCGACGTTACTAAACATTCGATCATGGAGTCTTAATATACAGTGATGTTCCACACCTTTTACTACATATTTCAAAAAAAAAAAAACATACTAAATCTTCATAAAAAATTTTAACGTTTTTATTTTTGTGTGACCGAACAACTGACCAACTAAAATACTATAGACCTGTTTTGATAAGAAACTTAAAATGAAATATATACATAAAAACAAGGCCTATCATATGGGTCGAAGAAAGAATGCATGCTATTTTTTTACACAAATCTGCTTAACAGTTATGTGAGGTCTCACCCTGAATAGAAAATGCCGCTTTAATATGTGTTTCAGCAAGACAATGAGCCGAAACACACATCAAAGTGGGCAAAAGATTGGTTTGAAAAAAATGGGGTTGATGTTTTAAGCTGGCCTGCTCAGTCTTAAATTCATTGAGAATTGTGGCGAATAGTTAATTAGCTCATAAGGGTAAACATGCTACAAATAAAGATCAATTGTGGGCATTAGTAAAAGGAGCATGGATAATATTCCGATGGAGACATGCCAAAAACTTGATGACCCTACGCTAAAACGGTGCTTAGCCATTATCAAAAATAAATTATATTCCACTAAGTACTGAAGTAATAAAGGATATTAAAGTTATTTTATTCATATTTTGGAATTTTGTGTTTTTTAGACAATTGAAGTAAATGGCTTTATTTTTTCACACCTAAAATCGTGAATTTTGAATGTTTTTACGTATATATTTCATTTTAAGTTTTTTATTAAAACAGGTATATAGTAATTTAGTTTCAGAGTTGTTCGGTCTCACAAAAATAAAAACTTTAATATTTTTTATGAAGATTTAGTATGTTTTTTTCTTTTATGAAATATGTAGTAAAAGGTGGCTCTATTTTATGGAACACCACTGTAAAAGTTAAATCAGAACTTTTCCATAAAGTTCTGTAAGCTGTTACAAAGTTATATAAGTTAATACATACTTAAAGAAGGAGCCTATCTAAGCTCTCCTCTTCAGCCAATTGGAGCCTGAGTTCCCCAAGGCAGTATATTTTGACTTTGTTGTATACATTCGGCATGCCAACTAGCAACTGAATCAACACATCGACAACACAACGAACGACATTTGATTTTATTTATAAAGATTAAAAAAAAACTTTTAAATATTACTTTATTAAAAATGTCAATCTCTTATGGCTTTACTGCGGTTTGCCAGAAAAAAGCTGCCCTATTCACCACAAAAATGTTCAATAGGTATAACAACATTTTTAATTATGTATGTACAAAAAAAAAAAAACTAAACGTTTTTAATCTTTCTTTCTGTAGACTTCAATTGAGTTTGCAAAATTCTTCAATATGGATACATTCTGTAACGAACGTTCGAAAAAAAATTCATATCAAAGAAAACACCACAAACATGAAAAATGTTGATAACAAATAAAGTTTAATTTACACACACATACATACATACATACATACATACATACATACATACATACATACATACATACATACTTACATACATACATATGTACATACATACATACATATGTACACTAATTAAAATATAAATAAATTAAAAGAAATCAACAAATTGTTACTGAATTAAAAATATTGAGAAAAATTAAAAAATAAAAAATCTATATGAAGACGGTAAATAAAAGAATTCTAAATAAATTTTAAATCTTATACATACATACATATGTATACATGCATACATATGTATACATGCATACATATGTATGTATATAAAGCATAAAATATGCTTGTTTTGTCGGAAAGCTATAGCTGCCTACACCAGTGACCCGTTTTTTCTGAAATTTTCAAATTGGTAAAATAGCGTACTTATTATTTGATATTATATGTGGGCGTGGCACTTCCCATACAAAGTAAATAGGTAATAGGTATCACCTTGAAATTTTGCACCCCCGTAACCTCTATATTAACATACATAGTTTAGAGAAAGATAGACTTACAAAGTGGAAAATTATTATCCTGTATCTAGAGAACTGCAATAGGTAGCGCCTTGGAATTTCGCACCAGTAACCGTCATATTAACGTACATAGTTAAGCTAAATACAGGCTGAATTGGAATAGTGGGCGTGGTACCTCTCATACAAAGTGTTAAATTATTATAGTTTAGCGATCGAAACATAACACAAAATCTGCTTCTACGATTGTACTAGCTAATTTGGTCACAACTCGCTCCCCCAGTGCTCCAGAAGACTTCACTTTGCCTACGTTGTAACACACAAAAAAGACAAAAATACAATGCAAAAAACAAAATTATAACGGAACATATTAGAATGTATTCAGGAGAAATTAAAGACGACCTGGTAACTTTCACAACCTAGCAACATGAATTTGAATATTTTAGAGATGTTTAAACTTCAACTGGTACACATGTGTACCATCCGGGTCGAAAGGGTTAAAGAGAGTGTAATAAAGAGTGTTAAAGAAATAGGGAGAGGAGGAGAAAAAGCCGGCATATTTTCATGCAAATTAAAACGGGAAAAATATACAATTTTCTGTAAGGCTGGAGTAATTACCGCCAATGTATTATTCCAATAAAAAAACAACCATTTTGGCCATCTATAAACCATATTTTTACCAGGTTTTTTTTTATTAACAAGTTATTAAAAATGTTTGTTATAATGGGTGATTTTTTTGAGGTTAGGATTTTCATGCATTAGTATTTGACAGATCACGTGAGATTTCAGACATGGTGCCAAAGAGAAAGATGCTCAGTATGCTTTGACATTTCACCATGAATAGACTTACTAACGAGCAACGCTTGCAAATCATTGAATTTTCTTACCAAAATCAGTGTTCGGTTCGAAATGTGTTTCGCGCTTTACGTCCGATTTATGGTCTACATAATCGACCAAGTGAGCAAACAATTAATGCGATTGTGACCAAGTTTCGCACTCAGTTTACTTTATTGGACATTAAACCAACCACACGAATGCGTACAGTGCGTACAGAAGAGAATATTGCGTCTGTTTCTGAGAGTGTTGCTGAAGACCGTGAAATGTCGATTCGTCGCCGTTCGCAGCAATTGGGTTTGTGTTATTCGACCACATGGAAGATTTTACGCAAAGATCTTGGTGTAAAACCGTATAAAATACAGCTCGTGCAAGAACTGAAGCCGAACGATCTGCCACAACGTCGAATTTTCAGTGAATGGGCCCTAGGAAAGTTGGCAGAAAATCCGCTTTTTTATCGACAAATTTTGTTCAGCGATGAGGCTCATTTCTAGTTGAATGGCTACGTAAATAAGCAAAATTGTCGCATTTGGAGTGAAGAGCAACCAGAAGCCGTTCAAGAACTGCCCATGCATCCCGAAAAATGCACTGTTTGGTGTGGTTTGTACGCTGGTGGAATCATTGGACCGTATTTTTTCAAAGATGCTGTTGGACGCAACGTTACGGTGAATGGCGATCGCTATCGTTCGATGCTAACAAACTTTTTGTTGCCAAAAATGGAACAACTGAACTTGGTTGACATGTGGTTTCAACAAGATGGCGCTACATGCCACACAGCTCGCGATTCTATGGCCATTTTGAGGGAAAACTTCGGAGAACAATTCATCTCAAGAAATGGACCGGTAAGTTGGCCACCAAGATCATGCGATTTGACGCCTTTAGACTATTTTTTGTGGGGCTACGTCAAGTCTAAAGTCTACAGAAATAAGCCAGCAACTATTCCAGCTTTGGAAGACAACATTTCCGAAGAAATTCGGGCTATTCCGGCCGAAATGCTCGAAAAAGTTGCCCAAAATTGGGTGGTCCGAATGGACCACCTAAGACGCAGCCGCGGTCAACATTTAAATGAAATTATCTTCAAAAAGTAAATGTCATGGACCAATCTAACGTTTCAAATAAAGAACCGATGAGATTTTGCAAATTTTATGCGTTTTTTTTAAAAAAAAAGTTCTCAAGCTCTTAAAAAATCACTCGTTAAATTCCGTAAAATATGCGCGTGAAAATAAAATCTAACGCACATTTTTTATAAATTTCTTTGGCCGAATAAAAATCTTATTTATTAAGATTAAAGCTAAAGTACTTATTAAGGACTAAACGATTTTTAGAAAATCCCCTACAAATAAAACTCCTAAAAATAAGTCTTAAAGAACAATAATTAAAACAGCCAAGAAAAAAAGTAAATCTCTCTTCATGTTTTCATGCAGAACATATCGAGGGATTTCTCCGGAAATGTAATTGATTTTTTTCCAGCTAGTTGGCTTTTAAATCAGATCACTTTCTTAGACAATGTACCGTTTCAACCAGGAGGCGCCAAAGTAATGTCATGTATAATATTAAAAAATTAAGCGATGGTGACTATGCCTCGAATGGATGAAAATTGTGCTCGTTTTAATGCATTTAAAATTTTTAGTTTCAAACACAAAGCGCCATGATACAAAGTACATTTATAACCTGAAATTAAATTAAATTAAATAGCAAAACCTAGTAAAAGGGTTATGTTTTTTAAATGTACTATACTTCTTAATTGCTCTTTTTCGAAGTATTTAATACGTTTTTGATTGTATTTACGTCAAACCCCTTATCAGCATTTTTTTACAAAAAACTTCTAGGCAAAAAATAAATTAATTTAAGTTGAATTGAATTGAATTGAATTGCTACAAAAATTGCCTGTTATAATCTAGGCTGGCATTTTAAGCATCTAAAAACGAGTGAAGGGTTTAAAATATATTCAAAAAAGAAAAATATGCACCTAAATATTAATTTAGCTATAAAATATGCGCTAAAATAAAAAAATTTGCAAATATATATTTTTTTATTTTTATTTATATTTTTTTATTTATATTTTTTTATTTATCAAAAAACAATATCAAATAATTAATGTAAAGGTGTGGCTCCCCACAAAAAATAGATCGAAAGCTTTGATTCGACTAACTGGCATCAGTAGATGTTGTTGATAATTGCTATTGGACAATAATAGCAATTATTCACAAACTGAATTGAAAGCTTTTCTTTGTTCCACGGTTATTTTTACGTAAATTTCTTGCAGTTGAAAGTTGGTTTTAAAATTTTCTCAATTTTGTTCCAGGTTGTTGTCCTCTCATTTTGCAAATGCCAGACTTAAAACTAATTTACTGTCAATTTGTAAACGTCATTCTATGCACCACCCTTTACTTTGGCTTTTATAAAATAACTACAATTGACTTGAATGAATATAATACTGATGGTATAAATATTGTGCGTGACTATTTAAGCCTGTTTCACACTGAGTATTAAGATTTTCATTGGATTTTGTAAGATAGAAATCAAATGAGAATTGTGTGATTGTCAAAAAATCTAACGTAACATATAAAGCGAATTCATACCCGGTGGAGTTGATAGCCCAGCTGATTGTTTTTTGCTCTCGTGTTTTTGCTAATGTCTTGTCAAAAATACATTGTTTCATATCTGCTAATCTAATGTCAAAGTTATTGTTTTGTTGTAATTATTGCTCTACTGCTCACACCTGGTATGAATTCGCCTTGATAACATAACATTTCGTTTTCACACTATCACACTTCAAATAAAATGAAAAATATTAGCAAAGGAACAAGCCGAGACGAGACATTGAACGGCGTCGGCTGGTTTGTTTGGCCGTTCAAGTTTTCGGATAATAAAAAAAATAAAAAAGAAAACAAAAAAACAATATGTACATTCAACAATTTCTACGCATGGCAGACACAAAGTACATACGTAGGTGAGAAGACTGATGGCAATTTAAGGCAGTCGCAGGACAAAGAAAAAATATCATCGGCGGCGGCGAACTATCTATCGGCTACGATAGTTCACTCAGCTTGATTCTTTGCTTTAAAACAAACACAACCCTGATAAAATGAAAAATGTTATCGTTTAGAAAATTTTCTAAAAATGGTTTGGTATTATGGGATTTCAAATTTCTTTCCGTATTATTTTACATTTTGATAACATACTGCTTTCACACTATCACACTTTCTCATTGGATTTAAGTGATTGACAAGTCTTAATACTCATATAGTTATGGTTATTTTTTTGTACAAAGTTAATCATAAGCTTTTTTATTACTTTATGAAATAAGTGAATAATAAGCTCTAGTCCACGATATCTAAAACAAGATGACTATTATATTAGGGTGGTGAAATCCCAACTCCACCTGGTATGAATTCGCCTTGACCGCTAAATAGTTTCTATGAAAATGACATTTTAAAAGTTGGTCGTATTTTTGATTTGTTATAGCGGTATTAGATTTGTGATCATAGTTCCGAATCTAAGGTTGCATTTCTGTTTTTACAGTGTTCTCGTGGTACAGTATTCTACAGTATTCTTAGAATAGTCGTAATTTTGTATACACAGTGTTGTGGTGGTACATTATCATTAGGAAGAGTCGTAAGTTTTGCCTGGGTGGTTTTAATATTTTTCGTTAGTTTTGGGACACCTTTTATAGTGTAATATTTAAATAAATGTTATTCTGATGTCTAACAAATGTGTGAAGTATCTATGAATATTTCACGTGATATAATTGTTTATATTATCAATTAAATCTACCCAACAAAAAAGTAATTAAAAATAAATTATTTCAATTGTCTTAAATAGAAAGAACATTTCAAGGTTTTTGAGCCATCAATTGTGATATAAATATAGTATTTTTGTTTGTTAATTAATTATATAAAAAAACAATAAAAAAAAAAACAATAAAAACAAACAATAATTAAGTGATATTAAATATTATTTATTGTCCTTAAATATAATCAACAATAAAAGCAACATAATAAGAATAATAATTATAGTTATAATTCTATAAAAGATAATAGAATCGTAAGTTAATCTAAAACAATCAACAAATAATAAAATTAATTGTCAAACGTGTGGAAATTTAAAAAATTTATGCAACTTTTTAATGTTATGGAATTTTCAATGGACACAAAAAAAATTAAAAGGTTCGTTTGTTTTAATTTTCTTTTAATGTCAATGTTAATGTCAATGTGCATGTCAATATCAATGCCTTTTACTATTTACATTTCCATCATTCTTTCTACACATTTTCTGTCATTTACATATTTTCTAAGATTTATTCACACCTATTCTGCATTTCGATTCGAATCGAAATTTTCTCCGTTTGTCAACTTTGGTATTCTGTATTCCGTTTCATTTAATTTTTTAAGATTGTATGTATTCTGCATTACGATCATAGCTACGTTTTTGTAAGTTGTGAATTTGTTAACTGAAAGTTTTTTCGATTCTTGTTTGTTTAGTTTAAAAAAGCGTGTAATTAAAAAACATGTAAATATGAAATACAATAAATATTTTTTTTTTAACTGTAAATGGCTTTCTTAACTGAAATTCGAGAGTTTTATTTAAATTTTTGGTGGAAAACAAAAGTACCTGACCATTTTGAAAATCTGGCGAATTGAATGGAAACGAAAGATTCATAAATTAACGGGTGGATTCATAAATAAAAACTTTATTTTTGTGCTATAAAGATGTACATATAAAAATTTTAAATATCACCTCCGGCGCTACAGGTTTCTTCACACTGGAGTAGAGTAGTTGGAGCACAAATACCTCTTAATTACTTTATACTTTTATGATTTCTTTCCAAAATATAGGATCCTAAAAATATATGTCCATATAAGTATTTACTTCTGGAATTTCCCTTTTATTGAACTGATATTTGATGACGGTATGTAATTTGTTTGTAATTGACTGAAATTTTAACCCTCTTTTCTGTTTTCTTGAGCAATTCTTACTCCAGACAATAATTTGTTTAATTCTTCGTCATTACGAATAGACAATTGCAAATGGCAAGGAATGATTCTGGCCTTTCTGTTGTCACGAGCGGCATTACTAGCAAATTCAAGACTTTCAGCGGCCATATATTCCATAACGACAGCTACATATACGGGAGTACCGGTACCAACACGTTCAGCATAATTATCTTTATGTAACAAAGCGTATTGTTACGTTTTAGTACGTTTTGCGTACTAAATTTAACTTTTTTTTATGACAAAAAGAATTGTTTATTAATAATTTTTTGTTTGTTTTTATTTCTGAGTTCCTATTTCATTCGTTTCATAGAAAAACAGTTGTATTGAACATACTCTTCTCTTCTTCTTTTTCTTTCGATTCAGTTTTTGTTTGGAATACCTTTTTTCGATTCGTGCGTAACTGAATGCGGGAACGTAATCGGAACACAGAATAAGGGTGATTATACTTTCTACTTTACATTCTACATGCTTTTGTTTTATTATTCTACTCGTTAAGAGTTTTTTTTAAACACTATGCGGCTAGTAAAAGCTGCCGCAAAATTGTCGCCCGAGCTTTTTCGAATGTAATTTTGGTGAATAAAAGTTTTATATTATGTTTTGAATTGATGATAACATGTTCATCATTCTTAGCACATCTTCCGGCAAAAGTTTCTAGCATTCTTAACGGATATTCTCTTGAATGGGCTTAAAGAATATTAGGTTGGTTGTAATACACTTCCGGTTTAGATAACCACAAAAAAAATATTGGGCGACCTTGTAGGCCAGTACAAGTCA
Organism: Phasia obesa; assembly: GCA_949628195.1. Lineage (NCBI taxonomy): Eukaryota > Metazoa > Arthropoda > Insecta > Diptera > Tachinidae > Phasia > Phasia obesa. The sequence goes on from OX451217.1 coordinate 55,966,943, forward strand.
CCAAAATTAGATCCTGTTTTGAAACCACATGTTCTTCGATCCCTATTTATCCAACTGAAAAAAAAAAAATGAAAAAGCGAGCGCCATCTGCAGCAAACTGGTGACCTAAACGCGATCATTTTGCTTATTCACATATTTGAGATTAGCTGTGTCCACACACGTTGTGTGCGTCCTTACTATATTTTGTTCGATTTTGCTTTGAAAGTAAATCATATCCAATTTTAAGACTTTTACGTATTTACTTTATATAAAGGTACCCATCCCTGGATAAAATTCTAAAATTTATATAAAATTCTAAAAATTATTGTAAAGCTCTGTAAAAGACAGACAGGAAATAAGTTCCTTATTATTTTAAAACAGCGCCATCTGTTGCGCAACATTGCTTAAAATATCCTGCTTTCAAAAATAAAAGATGCCTTAAAGTATGCAGTACTTTTAAATTGGCAAAAAAAAAATCGGCGTACTTTAACTGCTTTTTCTCCACTTTCTCAAGTGGATATCAAGTTTTCTGATATGTATTATTTCTCTTTAAAATAATGCATATCACAGCACCCTCCTTCGCCGGTATTACCACATAGCACTAAATCGCCGGCGAAGTAAAATAATTAAAAATTGGCTATGCTACCTTCAAACTAATACGCCCACATAACACCAGAGGCGCTGCAATACTGTTCTAAACATAATCATAACGTGCATTGACAGTGTTGCCATAAGTGAAGCTTTACTATAACACTAACCATCTATCTTTCTTATCTACTCCTATTCCTTTCCAAAGGAAGTAGCACAGTTAATATAGGCATTGATTTTCTGAGAGATACTTATCTTTAAAAAAATGTATAGATGGACACGTAAAGTTTATGATTATTTTCGATGATTGTTTGTTTTTCTCGCAGTCGACAAACATTAAAAAATTATTATGGTAGTTAAGGTACAAACACCTGTTCAGGAATCCATAACCTAGAAATCTGTTGTTGTCATTATATTTTAGCAACAACTGACCATGCTGACACGTTATAACTTCTCAAAATTACTTCAAGCTTGCACAGAGTACATACTCTTCTATATAAGTTTGCTAAGGAAAACGGCTGATATGTATCGTTTATAGATGTGATTCAGATTAACGCCAGTGCCTGGCGTGTTGCCTTAACCTGATGGTGATCTTGCTACTAAGTGTAAACAATTCGTCTATAAACGCCATTTACAGAATATGGCTTTCAGTACCATGCTCATATCCCTTGATTGAGAGTTGGAGACCAGCTGAACTTCTGACACTTTATTGATACTTCTGTTGCGAGTACAACAGTACACCCAACTAAATTGCCCTTTCTGTGATTTAGGTCGAAACCACAGCCACCACGTTACTACATGAAGGGCCTTATCCCAGCAAAGAAATATTGGTTTTTGAAAAGCAGAAAAATAAATCTCATGTCTTCCAAAAGCGGTTGACATAAGCGCATCTCAAAAACTTATTCGAGAATGCTATAAAAAATAAAGCTGAAATGTGTATTTATTTCTAAATTTTTGTTTAATATACCGATGAAATTTTTAAGTCAAGCTCAAGTTCGTTTTATTCTCTCTAAGAAAGAATAATTAAAATTACAAATTAGTTGCTTAATATTTTTGTTTAATAACAAACTGCTTTCTCTTACACTTACGAAGATGCAGCAGGTATGTAAGCGAATAATTTTTCTTAATATAATTCCCGATTTAATTTTGTTGTTTTACGAGCCGTTCCAAACAAAAAAAATTATATTATTTACGAATAAGATGACGCAACAACAAATCCGTGTAGTTTAGTTGATATTGTAACTGCTTCCAAATAAAAATCATGCCTTCCTGAAGCGGTTGGTAAGGGGAGTCTATTTCTCTCTCCCTTACAAACCTGCTTCCAAGTAAACAATATTTTTTGCTGGGACCAATAGCCGGTCACAGGGATTTGGGGAAATCCTAGTGTGGCTACCGATATCCGTACTACTAATGGTTTGATCACTATTCAGACCTCGAGGGAACTTGCCTTGCAGGTTCAGGCCCCTGCTAAACTTGGGTGCCGCCCTGAGCATTGGCGTTAAGTTGTAAGAAGTCAACAAAACAATAATACCCCTGGAGTTACATACAGCTATATATATAAAGCACAAAATGTGTATGTTTGTTTGTTTGTCGAAAAGCTATAGCTGCCTACACCAATGAACCGATGTTTCTGAAATTTTCACAGTTTGTTAGTAGATACACGGATGGTAAAATAGGGTACTTATTTTTTTTCATATTCGACGTGGGCGTGGCATCTCCCATACAAAGGAAATATTTATCATCGTGTTTCTTGCTAACAGTAATAGATAGCACCTCGAAATTTTGCACCAGTAACCTCTATATTAACGTACTTAGTTTGGAGAAAGATGGGCTGGATTGGAATAGCGGGAGTGGTACCTCCCATACAAAGTGAAAAATTATTATCCTGTATCTAGAGAACTGCACTAGCGCTTTGGAATTTTGCACCAATAACCGCCATATTAACGTACATAGTTTAGTTAAACACAGACTAAATTGAAATAGTGGGGGTGGTACCTCGCATACAAAGTGAAAAATTATTATCGTGTTCCTGGCGAACTACAATAGATAGCGCCTTGAAACTTTGCAAGAGAAAGCTTTGTGCTAAAGCGCATAGTCTGCCAAAATACAGAATGAATTGGGACAGTGGGCGTGGTACTTCCCTTACAAAGTGAAAAATTATTATTGTGTACATAGAGAACTATAATAGGTATGGTCTTCAAAGTGGGTACAAGTAAACCCCATACCCATGCGTATACTCTAGAAAAACTTAGGCTGAATTGGGACAGTGATCGTGGTACCCCCCATACAAAGTAAAAAATTATTATCCTGTCCTAGAGAACTGCAATAGGTAGCGCCTTGGAATTTTGCACCAGTAACCCCCGTAATAAGATACATTGTGTAGAAAAAACACAGACTGAATTTGAATGGAGGGCGTGATACCTCCTATGCAAAGTTAAAATTGTTATCGTGTTAATACGTATAGTCTGTCAAAAAACAGGTTTGATGGGAACATTTTTGACTTGAGAATAGCGTGCGTTTTCGCGTTAAAGGTTGGTCATACTTTTCTTCCAAGTGTTTTTTTTGTGGATAGCTAGTATGTACATATATAAAACCAAAAAAAAAAGCAAAAGGGAATGTATCGTTTACAATAGATTCCAAGAATAGCCCATTTTTTTTACAAATATTTCTTAAAAATTAAAATTGACCGTTAAATATAGTTCATTATTCGGCCATTTGTATACAATACAAATGTATGTTTTTTTTTATCAGAAATAACATTTTTTTGTTTATAAATTTATTCGTAATTAAACTAGCAGCAAGTGTCATCCACAATTCTTAACGTCACAAATGAAAAAGAAAAAAAAAAACAAATATTTTAAATCATCATGAGAGCATAGTGATATAATAAACAAATAAATTGATTACTTACTCGTACTAACTAAGTAACTTTTTAATTATAATTGTTTAATGGGTCTTTATATGGATTGACCTTTTTTGCTTATTTTCTTTTGAACTGATTGCATTACAAAAAAAAAAAAAATAAATAAAAAAAATTATATGAATTTAATAAAAACGATTACAATAACATAATTGAAGGTCATTTTGATATTTTTAACCGACTTCTAAAAAAAGAGGAAGGTTATCAATTCGTCTGTATTTTTATGTTTTTTACTTCAGAACTTCGTCTTTGACGTTTTTTTTTTATCCTGACGCTTTAAATTTAATCAGTAAAAGTAGTTGTACTACTTAAACGATTACTCATGCAGAAGTTGGTTTTGACGTTTATGGGCTGGTAGTATCAAGCAGATTCTTGAAATTTACACAGCAGAAAGTATAAAAAATAAATTTAAAAAGTGTGAAGTGAGAGAGGCTGTATTACTACGTTAAAATTAAAGGGTGTCCCTATAAAAGGCGCGATTTTGACTCATAAAGAATGACCCATTTCGAGGTACTTTTTTCAATAGTCTTTTTTTGACAAATGACGTGTGAGTCGTGTCATGCTGTCATGTTATTTTTGTTTAGTATTGTTTGGCATTTCAAAATGGAAAGACTTACGCCTGAATCGCTTCCCTCTATGGGCTCTTGAAAAGTTCCAAGAAGATCCGACGTTTTCGAAGCAAATTTTGTTTAGCGATGAGGCCCATTTCTGGCTCAATGGGTATTTAAACAAACAAAATTCCGCATTTGGGACGAAGAGCAACCTGAAGAGATTCAAGAGCTGACACTTCATCCAGAAAAAACAACGGTTTGGTGTGGTTTGTGGGCCGGTGGAATCATCGGTCCATATTTCTTTAAAAATGATGCCGGTGCGAACGTAACCGTCAATGGAGACCGTTATCCGACTATTTAATGCCTGAAATTGAAGCTCGTGATCTCGGCGACATTTGGTTTCAGCAAGATGGCGCCACTTCCCACACATCGCATCAATCAATGAATTTATTGAGAGAACATTTCGGTGGGTACATAATTCCACGTTTTGGGGCGGTCGATTGGTCACCAAGATCGTGTGATATCACACCGCTAGACTTTTTCCTGTGGGGATATGTAAAGTCTAAAGTTTATGCGGAAAACCCCGCTTAGATTCAGGCCTTGGAGGAAAACATTACGCGTGTCAATCGCCAGTTACCAGTCGAAATGCTCGAACGAGTCATCGAAAATTGGACTCAACGGATGGACCATCTGCGACTTAGCAACGGCCAACATTTGATAGGCATAATATTAAAAAAAATGCCAATGAATTTTCTTTCAAATGATAATAAACATTCTCCATTAATTTTGAATTTTCTGTGTTTTTTTCTTTGAAAAAGTAGGGAACCTCGAAATGGATAACCCCTTATTATGTATTCTTTTTTTTTTATTAATGAAAAATCTGCATACTTTTTTTTAATATTTTTCTTTATTTTATTCAGACAATAATTCTAAAAATTACTGTTTTGTATTCCATTTCCCAATATTTTGAAAAAACTGGACCCACGGTAACGAAAAATCAAAATTTGATTTTGAAAATGCTTATAACTCACTAATTTTAAAACATAATTTGCTGTTTAAAGCACCATTTTGTAGGTATGAACTAGACCTTTAGACCATGTATAATTTTGTACAAATTGAAGAAATGGCAAGCAGTAAAAGTATTTGCAGTTGAGAGGTACCTAACTTTGTGACCAGATAGCGCCACTTCTGGAAAGTTTATGGTACCCAGCTTCAAAGCTCAGATACCCCTCTGCTATGCTGATGTCAAATTTTGGATCAATTGGCCTAGCCCTTTACAAATATTCAAAAATATTTTGATTCTGCCCCACTGTGCAGCGTACACTAATTGTACTTTCTATACAAAAAACCTTTGATATCATGCTTCTATATTATTAAAACTGATAAATATAAATACAAATATGCATATTCTAATGAAACCGGGATTAAAAAAAAACACATCATCATTCGCATTAAACATCTTCGTGTTTTCATGACTTAATTTTTTACCAAATCATTTTTTTTCATTGTGTATAAATATTTTAATATTATTCAAGAAATTTTTAAATATAATATTGATATTGCAAAGATGGCATTGTATTGTTGTAAATGCACTGTTATTTACAACAACTTAACAACAAAATTTTATTTTAAATATTTTTTTATTTCACTTTGTTTTTAATCTTAATTAAGTCGGCATATTTTTCTTTAACTTTAAAATATAATTAATTCTTTTTTCTTTGTTGTGCAAGTCAAACCCTAAAAAATTGAGTTTGAATAAGTGACATGTCCCGGACAGAAACGAGTCGTTCGTTTTATGATCTATTGCAAATATTTTCAAATGGAGGTATTATAATTATTCTATATAAAATATTCTAAGCTAGACATTTTGGTTGTTGTACTAAGAAAAAAAAGAAAAAAAGCACTTTCATCATACTCATTATTTAATACAATTTTAGAGCATCGTAGCTAAGTAATCATTAACTTCTTAAGCTAGAAAGTCATTTAGTTTTGTTTAATGAATATTTGTGAAAAAGCATAGCAACAAGTGTGTAAAAGTTTATGCACTATTGAATAATTAAATAACAAGTGAATGAAACGAACCGGGAGAGGGGAGTCAAATTGACAAACTCAAATGATTTCATCATATAACGATATTTTTATTCAGTTCAGAGTACGAAAATAAACAAAACGAAACGTTTACTTTCGATTTGTTCTTTGCAGTGAGGAAAACAAAAACAAACAGTGCCATTTCGTTTTAAATTGTTTGTGGTGTTAAACATAAAAACAGAATTAAAGCGATAATTTAAAAATATGTCTTTTTTGTTCAGGGTAGAGAAAAAGGTACGATTTGTATTTTGATTTTGGAAAACAAATTGCAAACAATGATTAACAAGATTTGTTGTTGTTGCTTATTGAGAATAGTATAAGAAGAAAAACAAAGTACAAAGCAATTCAAGAAAATAAATGTTTACCGAAATCGGCATTCCAAAATCGAACGAACAAATCAATCACTTAAAAAATACGTTTCTGCAGTATTTTTTGTACCCAATTGTAATCGTAGATCAAAGCAAGCAAAATGTACTTGTTTCAGTATTACTCACGTATAAAATGATTAAAATAATTTCAACAGTTTGCGTCTTTGTACGGAACGTTTTGTTTGTTTTCATACACTGATTCAGTTGTGAGTCGGATGATTGAACATGTTTTATTCACATTTAATCACTCAACAAAATTAAGCGCAGGCTAAAATCAACAACGTGCAGTTGAAAGTTGATTTTCTTTTATTCACATTTTATCACTCAACAAAACTTAGCGTAGGCTAAAATCAACAACGTGCAGTTGAAAGTTGATTTTCTTCGATCGCTGGGTAGTGAAGTTGGTTGCAAACAAACTGTCAATGTTTTTTTTTTTCAGTGAAGAAGTGATGCCATTGCAGTTATTTTCATTTTAAAACCATAAAATTACTGTTACATGTCAGTACGTTGCGTTCTTATTTAAGTTTGTTATTGCGGCGTTAAAGCTAGGCGTTAAATAACGTTTCGGATAGCGCGCTGATTTACGTTGATTTATGCATTTTGTGTGCTATTCCTCAAAATAATCGTTGTTTAACGGAGCGATCAAACATTCGAGTTGCTTCATAAGAAGCGTTTAATTAATAAAATCACAGAGCCAACATAAACTACATCGTTTCGTTGAATGATTTAAAATCAACAGCAAATATGTGTGTATGAACGAAGTTGATGGTTTGAACGCAAAGGCATGTCTGTTAGGGTGTTATTAAATTTTTTCAATCACCCATTCATTCTATGACTATTAGGATACCACACAGTGGAGAATTTGATAAAATCGGAAGAAATAAAAATTTAACTTCTAAACTGGTAATATAATTTTATTAAAACCTCACAAGGCTACAGAAGAAAAGTAGTTTCAGAAGTTTGTAAAACACTTTACAAAAATACAAAAGAATTAAAATTTCTTAAGGCTCTCAAAATAGGCGTTTGTTTTAACAAGAACAGCCATTTCTTTAATTTTGTAAACAAGCAATAATTGCAAGGTGCTAAACATGGAGAGAATGCTGTAGATGAGGTAGAATTCAATTCATTGATTTAGAGATGAGTGCACCCGTGCATTGCTCAGATAGCTTTTTAAATCTAAAGGGTGGTTTAATTTTAAGGGCCGATGATTTGATTTTTAATTAAAACACAAATTATTTAGGAAATTATTGTTGTTTCTTTTTATTTTGATAATATTGGTATGGTTTAATTAGGTATGGAACCAAATATCGGCCAAATGGCCGCCGCGACATTGGTCTCACACCTCCATCCGATGCTCAAAATTTTCGATGACGCTGAGACATAATTGAGGTTCTATGCAGTTAATATGCCGAATTATCTCATCCTTTAGCTATCTTACTCGCTTACCAACGTACACCTTTTCTTTAAAAAAACCCCAAAGTTAGAAGTCCAACGGTGTCAAATCACATGATCTTGGCGGCCAATTGACATCGCCACCATGTGAGATAACACGGTCATTGAATTTGTCGCGCAAAAGAGCCATTGTTTCGTTAGCTGAGTGGCAAGTGGCACTGTCCAGTTGAAACCACATATCGTCCACATCCATATCTTCCAATTCAGGCCATAAAAAGTTCGTTATCATCTTACGATAGCGAAAACCATTCATAGTAACTGCCTGACCGGCCTCATTTTGGAAAAAATACGGTCCGATGATGCCGGCAGCCCATAAATCGCACCAAACAGTTACTCCTTGTGGGTGCATTAGTTTTTCGACAATCACTCTTGGATTATCATTCGCCCAAATTTCTTCGAAAACTGATCATCCACTGTTGCTATTTCTTGAATAACTCTAACGCGTTGCTCGATTGTGTATCTTTCCATGGTTCAAATTGCGTTAGTCTGAAATTGAGAAATGTCAAATTAAATGCAAAAAAAAAACTGGAGGTTCACATTCAACAACGGCCCTTAAAATTTAACCTCACGATATATATTTATTCAAAATATGATGTATCCGCTAGATTGAGATGGTTACAACCTCAGCGTTCATTTTTCGATCGTATACTATTTTGGCGACCGAAAAGTTTTCTGTCATTTGTGCAGTTACGACCACAGCGGAATTCATAAATAAATCACTTTTTAAAAATTAATACTGATGGTGCAATTGATAGTCCATACTTATATCATTTATCAAGGAATTTGTGATGGATCACCTCATCTTTTTCAATTTTGTTAAACTAACGAGGTTGTTTGCTTTCAATGGCTGTCAAAAACAAACTAATAGATGCAGTTTGCTTTCAATACGAGAGCAGTAATAGGTAACTACAGTTAACCAGGGGGCTTACTGCGTATTTCGATTCGAAAGAAATATCATTCGAATTTGTATGTCTTTTAAATGGTGTTCGAACAATTTTTCTTTCGAATCGAAATACGCAGTAACCCCCCCAGTATGCTGTTGGATTGAAAATTATTGCAATGGAAATACAAAAAGTCACGGAACTACTCTGGTTTAAAATTTAAAAATAAGTGGCAAATAAATTGATTGGTACTCTAGTTATTAGTTCTACATTTGCAATTTTCATCTGAATACATTCTTTTAATCATGGCTTTTAATTACAATAGAAAAAAATTAACTTAATTCAAACTTCCAAACGCTTAAATGTTTAATTTTTTTCCATAATCAACAGGTTCAAATCTAAACCAAAATGAAAGTATAAATACAGCAACTACTTTAGGTAGTCCTACCACAAGAAATGCTCCTAGTTCACCTACCAATTCAACTACAAGTAGTCCCATTGTAGGTTATGAAGAGACACAGCAACAATCAAATGTAGCGCCGCCTGTCCCTGCCAACAACAACAACAATAACAACATATCGCTTGAAAATAACGAAATTTGTTTAACACCACCCCAGCGTCGCTCCACAAACTCAAATGATTGCCAACAACAACCAACGCCAAAATCCTTGCGCAATACTAGTATAGCACAGTGTGGTGCAGCAACAACAATTGGTGAGACCGCATCAGTTGGTTTTGAAAATAGTAGTGAAAGGCCCACTTTATCAAATGAGGAAAGTCTTTTGCCACAAACTTTAAATAATATAGAAAGTTGCACCACCCTTCATGAGTCGCAGTTGATGGTCGCATGTGTCAATGCCATTGATACTGGTGGTGGTGGCGGTGGCGGTGTGGAAGTAATAAATAGTACTGGTTGCACTAATACATCCACTCCGCATAATCAACAAGTTATAACAACAACCTCATCGTTGGGAAACACACAAAACGGTGCTAATCGCAATTATAATCCCATAATGATACCACAACGGCAATCCCTTTTACCCTGGGGTACCAATTCACGTTCCTCTATAATTAATGTTATACCTTACGCAAATCCAGTGGCAACCTCTGGTAGCAGCATGGCCAACTCGGCAATTGTTAATGCAAATCAATTGGAAACGAATGACACCGGCTCCTTACGACCTGGTGAAATTGTCATGCGTAATTTATTTAGCGATTTTACGCTGCAGGCCGAAAAGAAAATCGAATTGGTCATGTTGGAAAGTGTAGACAAACCGCTTTCAAAATTGTTGCAGCGTGGTGAGGATCAACAATTTGATCAGTTACTCTCCGCTTTGGGTAGTGTAGCCGAACATTGTTTACCCTCACTGCTGCATACTCTGTTGGCCTGGCACAAACGCCAACTATCCGATGCCGAAATAAAAAATGATCTCAAACGTATGGAAAAGTCAGTAATAAATCTCACAAAACCTTTGAATTCACAAGACATTGAATTTCAATTGCAACGCCGCGAAGCTGCTGTGGAATTCATTTTCTGCTTGGCTCTCATCGAAATCCTTAAGCAATTGCCCTTTCATCCCGGCCACGAGGATTTGGTGAGAAGTATCGAAAATTTGGCATTTAAACATTTCAAATACAAAGAGGGACTGCAGAATAATCCAAATGCCCATAACATACACATGATTGCCGACTTGTATGCTGAAGTCATTGGTGTTTTGGCACAATCACGTTTTAGTTCAGTGCGTAAGCGTTTCATGAGTGAACTCAAGGAGTTGCGAGCCAAAGAGCCGTCTCCCCATACAACACAAAGCATTATCAGTTTGCTTATGGGCATGAAATTCTTCAGGGTTAAGGTGAGTTGACAAAACATTTAAAATAAAATATAAATTTAATTTAATGTTTTGTATATTTTCTATTTTCCAGATGGTGCCAATAGAAGAATTTGAGGCATCGTTTCAGTTTATGCATGAATGTGGCCAATATTTTTTAGAGTTAAAAGACAAAGATATTAAACATGCTTTGGCAGGTTTATTTGTAGAAATTCTAGTACCCGTAGCTGCGGTAAGTTTAATAAATCAAAGGGATTCTTAAGTTACATACACATATGTATTTCAGAGAGCAGTTTCATTTTAGAGGAGTGCCCCGCAACATAGCGCACATGTGTGCTTGCTCTCTCAACACAAAGAGAAAAACGCATGTAAAAAAGTGTGGTGGTATGTGTTTGCGGGGCACCTTTGGCCTTTATATTTTAATTTACTAGACAGTTATAAATCGTAAACTTTTTCAGCGTTTTTTAATATCGTAAATTCTTGTCGTTTCTTTAAATCTAAATTAACGAACAAATACATTATTCATCTTTTCGGAAAAAGATAATTGGCGATCCTGGATTAACCTTTTCCGAAAGATAATCCAGATAATCTTTTTCCGAAAGAAAATCCAGTAGTCAATGTCGTCACTAATTTTGATTCACCATCACTGTGTGTCGACGTCAATACCACTTCGACACTGACGTTTTTATATTTATTTTTGATTCTGGTTTCAGTTAATGGTCTTGTCTCTACTTTGCCATAATTTCGCAGCAATTCCGTGCTACTTTTGGAATTACTTTTTATCGTAGCCCAATTTTCCTATTTTTTCAAAAGAAAAAGACTCCCATTTTGCAGAGAACGTCCTGGAAATTTTGAGTGCTGAATAATACGACTGCGGAATTATGGTTAGTTGGAAAATCTATTGTTCTCAGTTCAACATATAAAGCAAACTCTATCTCTGGGAACACTATTTCGACTCCTATGCCAACGTCTTCACCACCTTGGACAACGGTTTTTTTCTTTCCTGTGTTTCACTATTGGAACCAAGCAGGATAAATTCCTTTCTGAGGAACTGCGGTTGGTTTTACAACCCACTCCCACTTGGCTAGGCATATATACCTCACTGATTGCTTGTCTTGACCAATGTGCCTAACTGGGTATCTTTCTTTAACAGAACTTCCTTCCCATAGCTTTCTATCGATGGGAAGGAAGTTTTTTGCAGGTAACACATAGCGACCAACATATGGACCCAAGTGAGCTGCACACATAGCTGCCTGTTTAACATAACCTAACTTTGTCTCACCTGCAAAAAAAGGGAAAATATCAAAAACAAAGAAAGAAGAGTTTTCAGCAAACAGGGAGAATTAGGATATAAAAGTGTAAATAAAGGACTACCATAGAAGGGTCCTTGGTTTATGACTTTCATCTAGTTTAGTAAATAGATCACGCCAAAAGTTAGTGGGTCAAAAAACCAAGCATAAGATGTTTAATAATTTGTTCCTTTTCCTCATTATATCTACGTCTGCAAAATTTATTGGATGGGAAACCCCTAATTTTAGCATTCACTTTAAACACAATGGCAATGGTCAGCTTCACTCGGCTTTGGTATATATATTATTCTTCACGATACGCCACTATTTCATTCTTGTTGTTTAAAAACTGCTCGAAACAGTTTTCATGCAGTGTGTCTATTGCAAACGATAAAGTTGTTTTTCTGAAGTTTATCAACCTGGTTTGTATACCTTACGAGACGTGTCGTTATCAAATGCGTCGATGACAAATCAGTGTCGTTTCAGTACAATGTCGACGTCGATTTTATTTAAGTTATTGATTGATGTAGATAGTAACAACGGGAATACCATATTTAAAGGAGCGCTAGAAGACGTTCGTTCGTTTTAGGTAGATGACGACAACTGAAATAAGGTCGATTATTACTTTCATTTGCGTAGTTAGGCGAATTTGGATAGAGCAAAGTTATACCTACGACAGTTATTACTTTCCAAAGTAGCCAAAACGTTGAAGAATGACTAAAATAAATGAAATAAAAATTAAGTGAAGAAACTTTTATTTTCTCTGCCTAACATTTGACAATATTAAAGCTTTAGCTTCAAGTAATCCCACCTAAAAGTGGTTTCAGATAGGAAATGTCCAATAAAGCTAGACAAAAAAAGACAAATATTGCAACAGCTTATTAAAAACATAGCAACCTTTTACGTGCTACGAAATTGCAATACTTTCGAACTTGAATTAATTTTATTTTACATTTGTGTAAAACTTTATTTCTTACTTTGTTTTCCCACATAAGATATGTATATTTAAAATTCTTTTTCCATTACAGGCTGTTAAAAACGAAGTTAATGTTCCTTGTGTTAAAAATTTCGTGGAATTACTTTATATGCAAACCTTAGATGCCTCCACAAAGTCAAAACATCGCTTGGCTCTGTTCCCCCTGGTGACATGTCTACTTTGTGTTTCACAAAAAACATTTTTTCTATCGAATTGGCATTATTTTTTGGCCATGTGTTTAAGTAATTTAAAGAATCGTGATTCGAAAATGAGTCGTGTGGCCCTGGAATCCCTCTATCGACTGCTGTGGGTCTATATGATACGTATTAAATGCGAATCGAACTCTGCAACACATTCACGCTTACAAAGTATAGTGAATTCATTGTTTCCAAAGTAAGTACATCCTCAAAATGTTTCACAAACAATATTTTATTATCTTTTATTTAATTTTACAGAGGCTCAAAAGGCGTCATACCACGTGATACTCCTTTAAATATATTTGTAAAAATTATACAATTTATAGCCCAGGAACGTTTGGACTTTGCTATGAGGGAAATTGTTTATGATCTATTGTGCGTGGGTAGATCGATAAAGGTTTGAAAATTAAATTCTATTTTATTGTTGAAATATAACTTTTCCTTTCTTAGTTAATTTTAAATCCCGAACGCATGAGTATCGGCTTGAGAGCATTTTTGGTGGTAGCTGATTCGTTGCAGCAAAAGGATGGTGAACCTCCTATGCCTCGCACTGTACCTGTGCTGCCGTCGGGCAATACATTACGTGTGAAAAAGACCTACATCAATAAAATGCTAACAGATGATACAGCTCGCAGCATTGGCATGTCCACGTATTTTCCTCACGTACGTCGTGTATTTGTGGATATCTTACGTGCCCTCGATGTGCACTATGGGCGTCCACTAATGATGACCAACACACAAAATCAAAACAAAGAACCCGATGAAATGCTTTCGGGTGAACGTAAGCCACGCATTGATCTCTTTCGTACTTGTGTGGCGGCAGTGCCACGTTTAATTCCTGACACAATGACGCCACAAGAATTGGTAGACCTTTTGTCACGTTTAACCGTTCACATGGACGAAGAACTGCGCATGCTGACACATCAGTCGTTGCAAACATTGGTTATTGATTTTCCGGATTGGCGTCAGGATGTCGTGCACGGTTATACACAATTTCTGGTGCGCGATATCACCGACACTTATCCGCAATTGTTGGAAAATTGTACTCGCATGCTGTTCGTGTTTCTCAACATATGGCGCTGCGCCATTAATGTTAATGGCAATGGTAGTTCTGGTACAAATACCTTGAAAACGCCCACATCAACCGGTCTCGTAACAGCCACTAATGCTGCAGCTATCAACACACAAAGTATTTTACAATCTGGTACTGGAATTGGCGGCGGTGTTGTTGGCAAAGATACAGCTACCAGCCAACTCTCTAGTGCTAGCAATGTCAAGAGCATAAATACCAATTCGAGTGCCACTTCAAGTATCACTTCCAGCGGCATGTCAACAATAACACAGACAACTGTAATAAACATGGCAGATGCTGGAAAGAAAAATGAAATACCTTTGGCAACAACTTTGCATTTTGTCGAAGGGTATGCTTTGGTTCTACTCTGTAACTATCGTCCATATTTACGCAAATTGGCCGCCATGATATTAAAAGAAGTTAAGAACTTGATGAAAGCTTTGGGGATACCAGAAACAGAACCATCATTGTTGGATGTTATTGATAAATGCTGTCCACAGGTAAGATGATGCGTTGTAAAAAATCATAACTAAAGAAGATTAAGAAGAGGTTTTACCTGTTGAGTCATTCAAACTTTAGTATTTCGTCTATAAAAAATTTATATTATTGGAATTGGAATATTGTAGTTTAATTTTAAAACGCGAGAAGACTTCTCTCTCTCTCTTCTAAAAGAAAGGAGAGAGGGCTACAGAGAAAAAGTAAGAGAGATTGAGATAGAGGGAAAAAGTAAGAGAGAGAGAGAGAGACACAGACAGAGAGAAAACAAAGTTTTTCGTGTTTTCATACACGCATTTTTTGTGTAAAAATCGAAACAACTGTCAGTTTTTAACTTGTTTATAAAACTTCAATTACTTTACTGAAATTGCTTTTTTTAAGTGATAGAAACGGTTATATTTTATTAAAAAAATTGATCTTTAATAATTATTTCCACATTGTTCTCTTTGTTCACATAAAATCTCTCCTTAGCAAGACTTTGTCTTGTATAAAATATGTTTTTTTTATTTAATGATAAAACTACAATGTATTTTATTCGAATAAATATCCATTGGAAGCTATAACTTTTTTCGTCTCTGGAAATTTATGAATTTAATACCAAAACCACTTCAGAAACGAGTCTAGCCAATTTTTCATACCTTGTCCTGAACTGAAGCTTATTTAGACAAAGCCATTGTGCAACGAAAGATACACAAAATGATCTAAAGGGGCAATTTGACATGATAGGTGGGAGAAACTTTCCATTCACTTCAACTTGCTGCACAACATGAGGCCGAGCATTTTCATAAAGTGAGAAACTTTTTCTCGCATAAGTTACAGAAACGAGGCACTCATATTGAGCTTTAGTGCCGATGTTCCTGCTTAGTCGGACTTCATATACGATTTTTTTCATTTCGAATTATTATAATATAACTATTTGTCATGGGCCGTAACAATTCGATGCACAAATGGCGCTGAATCAGCATTTCAGATATGCAAAGTCGCATTTCAGTATTTCAATTCGTCTCCATAGAGGAACAAACACCATCCTTTAACTATAGTCGGATTTAAGCAAACATTGAGACGTTAGTCTAGTCGTTAAATAGTTTACTGCTTCACTGTTTAAAAATATGTGTATGGGACGAAAACGGCATACGCCAACACAAAAGTGAACTCGATTACATCTGTAGGAATCAAAAAATTAATGTCATCCTAAAATCAGAGACTCAATTGACAACAAATATCTTTTTTAAAATCAATGGTGACATACTATATAATAAAAATAAAGAGGGTCTCCCGTGGTAGAGCATGTCGGGGATCGGCACTACTTATAAAAGCCCGAATCAAACATTATTTACTATGTGATTTTTGTCACGATTAATTATTCCGAAAGTTTGTGTGTTGTTTGATGCAACTACAAATATCCTTCTAAATGTGATTTCGGAGGACAACTTACCTATTGGTCTACTGATTGGCAACAAATACCTGATGTTATTGATTTTGGCGTGATTAAGGTTATTTTAGGAAAAATTATTAAAGTTGAAGCCTCAATACAATTATCCTTCGATCATTCACCCACTATTGTATATGGAACCAACAAAATATCGTTTCACCAACGGCAAGCACACTCACAAATTGGTTAAAATACCGAAAATATATTATCACTCATTGCTCGGAAAACATACCGCTAGTAATACGAGACAACATAGAGCTGAATCTTCTTGATTTTGATAAAAGCCAAAAAAAACATATGCCCAACATGTAACAATAACCCGATAACAAACTAGATACAATCAAATTTATATCGAACGGCTCTTGACTGGAAAAAGAAGAATTCTAGGATAGTGGCGGACACCTAGATCTCCTTACCTCAAAGTTTAAGAATGCACGGAACGGCTACGAAAGTTACTGGAATCTCGAAAAGTATATCACTGAAAAATTACCTCGACCTAACACGACAATCAGATTATTCATTATGGCGTGCATGTAAAAACCTTATAAGACCAGTCATACGTAAACCTCCCCTAAGAATTTCTTGAAGAGGTTGGGCAAGAAATGATGCCGAAAAAGGCAATCTGTTTGCTGGGCATTTGAAAAAGAATAACCCGGGCAATAATCGATTTCAAGGGCAATAATCGATTTAAATCCCATGAAAGCCGCTGGCTTCGATGAAACCAGCAACAATATGCTATTTGAGTTGCCCCATATACTCGTAGTATTAAAAATAATAACTTTTATTATTTGTGTCATTTTATGTCTTGAACATATCAAAGCTGTTCGAGAAGACATTATTAACTAAGCTGAAATCAATTCTAAGCGAGAAAAGCTGTATTTTGAACCATCAATCTGACTTTAAGAAAAAAACATAGTACAATCGAACAAACACACAGTAGTAAGTAAATGTAGTTAAAAGTTACTTTGAGGGAAGAAAATTCTGTTCTATGCTTTTTATCGAATGAAGGCTTAACATAAGAATTAAAGTAAATATAAAGCTTCTGTAAGCTGTTAGAAAGTTATTTCAGTGATTCAAAATTCAGACTGAAAAAGTAGGCTTTTTAAGCTATCGTCAGCCAATTGAAGCTGGAGTTCCCCAATGTAGTATATTGGGGCCCCTTTTTATACATATTATTGTATACTTCAGACATGCCAACTAGTCTAAACATCGACATTTGCTGACGACACAGCCTTTTTTTCACGAAATCCCCCAAGTAGCAGAAAATATTTTACGAAATAGATAATATAGATGAATCAACAACAATATAACCATATCACTTATCACGTTCACACTGCGTAGACACTCATGCCAATTCGCTCAATTCTCATTAATAACCATACGATATCACAAATTTCAGAAGTCAAATACCTCAGCATACATATTGATTGGTATTTTGGCGCAAAAGAACACACAGCCACTTCTGCCAACTTTGATTTTGAGTCGGCGACTACTAGAAACTGATAACTTTGGTACGGCCCCGCATAATCTATATGAACACGCTGCCAATTACTTTCCGGTTCTTTCCATGGGTGAAGCACTGCTTTTGGAGGATTTATCCTTACTGAGGCACAAGCAGAACAAGATCGAACTAAATTTTCAATGTCCCTATCGAAAGAGACCCAGTACACATAACTTCTTGCCAACTGTTTCATTTTGGTTATACCAATATGTGTGTAATGTAGCTCCTCTAAAACCGCCTGTTGAAGCCATGCAGGTATTACAACCCTTTGATTTTTAAATAGAATGTTGCCATAGTAACACACGATATGTGAAAATTTCAAGAGTTTACCTATTATGGTTCGAAAATAAAGCCATATGAACTAATGAGCTAAAGTAAACTAATGAGCTGAATCGAAATAAGGAGCTTACTGAACTAGTGAGCTCACTGAACTACTGACTTGAACTGAACTAAGGAGCTGATATCAGCTCAGCGAGATGCCTAATTGGTGTGCACCTATTTCTTTGCAACCAATAAATTAAAAATATGTAACAATCAACTTTCTGATAGGTTTTTCTAAACTATTTAAACAACGTATTAGAAAGATGATTTTTGGATTATGCATGTAATATGTCATGAAAAAACAACGAAATGCGTACATGAGTAACGACCCAGTGGTAAAATTAAAAAGGCCTTCTATAAGGCATGCTTAAACCTTCTCTCGGATCCTCATTTTTGTGTGCCTTCCAAAGAGGCCTTTTAGATGGCCTTGGCTCTTCTAAAAGATTCAGTACACATTCCTACTTCGCTTCTTTTATAGGGAAGTAGGAATGTCTACTCATTTTGTATGAAAAATACATACAAATTTTCTATTTTTAGATTTTTTATTTCTAAAATACAAAACTTCATTGAAATTGAGATGTTTCGATAGACTGATTGGCAGTGCGAATGTCTATCAATCAGCCTATAGGTTGACGGTTCGGATCCCAAAAAATTTTAATATTTCAATTAAAAATTAAAATAAATTTAAAATGCTTAAAATTAGAAATATTTTTTTTTAGTTTTTGCTACAAAAACCCTTCTAAAAGACCTTCTAGCAGAGAATTTTCTGAAGACCTTCTGGAGCGCTTGTCGACAACCTGTGTAAAAAAGACATAAAAATGGAATGCGAACGGAATGCAAACAGAGGGCCTTGTGCCTCCAAAAGAAGGAGAGGCCTTCTAGAGGGCCTTCATACTCATTAAGATTTTATTTTTTGAAAATTACAGAAACAAATTTATTAAATTATTTTAGGAGATTTTTTTAATGTGTGTGAAGTTAGCTCCGTCAGTTAGCTTCGTTTTTAACAACCCTGTGTTAGTTAACTCATTTGTACCGCACCTTTCCCATTTTGGCTATTTTTTTTTTGATATTTGATAAATGTCCATATGGGAAAATGCATATTTTCACTTTTTTCAAAATTCTATTACTAAAAACCTATACAAATTCTGAATATAACCAATACAGTTCTGAAATCTGTAATGTCATACCTTTCAACCCCTATAGTCCGCTAAGCCGCACCTTTCCGATTTTGGCCATTTTTTTGATATTTAATAAATGTCCATATGGGAAAATGCATATTTTCACTTTTTTCAAAATTCTATTACTAAAAACCTATACAAATTCTGAATATAACCAATACAGTTCTGAAATCTGTAATGTCATAGCTTTCAACCCCTATAATCCGCTAAGCCGCACCTTTCCGATTTTGGCCATTTTTTTGATATTTAATAAATGTCCATGTGGGGAAATGCATATTTTCACTTTTTTCAAAATTCTATTACTAAAAACCTATACAAATTCTGAATATAACCAATACAGTTCTGCAATCTGTAATGTCATAGCTTTCAACCCCTATATTCCGCTAAGCCGCACCTTTCCGATTTTGGCCATTTTTTTGATATTTAATAAATGTCCATATGGGGAAATGCATATTTTCACTTTTTTCAAAATTCTATTACTAAAAACCTATACAAATTCTGAATATAACCAATACAGTTCTGAAATCTGTAATGTCATAGCTTTCAACCCCTATAGTCCGCTAAGCCGCACCTTTCCGATTTTGGCCATTTTTTTGATATTTAATAAATGTCCATATGGGGAAATGCATATTTTCACTTTTTTCAAAATTCTATTACTAAAAACCTATACAAATTCTGAATATAACCAATACAGTTCTGAAATCTGTAATGTCATACCTTTCAACCCCTATAGTCCGCTAAGCCGCACCTTTCCGATTTTGGCCATTTTTTTGATATTTAATAAATGTCCATATGGGGAAATGCATATTTTCACTTTTTTCAAAATTCTATTACTAAAAACCTATACAAATTCTGAATATAACCAATACAGTTCTGAAATCTGTAATGTCATAGCTTTCAACCCCTATAGTCCGCTAAGCCGCACCTTTCCGATTTTGGCCATTTTTTTGATATTTAATAAATGTCCATATGGGGAAATGCATATTTTCACTTTTTTCAAAATTCTATTACTAAAAACCTATACAAATTCTGAATATAACCAATACAGTTCTGAAATCTGTAATGTCATACCTTTCAACCCCTATAGTCCGCTAAGCCGCACCTTTCCGATTTTGGCCATTTTTTTGATATTTAATAAATGTCCATATGGGAAAATGCATATTTTCACTTTTTTCAAAATTCTATTACTAAAAACCTATACAAATTCTGAATATAACCAATACAGTTCTGCAATCTGTAATGTCATAGCTTTCAACCCCTATAATCCGCTAAGCCGCACCTTTCCGATTTTGGCCATTTTTTTGATATTTAATAAATGTCCATGTGGGGAAATGCATATTTTCACTTTTTTCAAAATTCTATTACTAAAAACCTATACAAATTCTGAATATAACCAATACAGTTCTGCAATCTGTAATGTCATAGCTTTCAACCCCTATATTCCGCTAAGCCGCACCTTTCCGATTTTGGCCATTTTTTTGATATTTAATAAATGTCCATATGGGGAAATGCATATTTTCACTTTTTTCAAAATTCTATTACTAAAAACCTATACAAATTCTGAATATAACCAATACAGTTCTGAAATCTGTAATGTCATAGCTTTCAACCCCTATAGTCCGCTAAGCCGCACCTTTCCGATTTTGGCCATTTTTTTGATATTTAATAAATGTCCATATGGGGAAATGCATATTTTCACTTTTTTCAAAATTCTATTACTAAAAACCTATACAAATTCTGAATATAACCAATACAGTTCTGAAATCTGTAAAGTCATAGCTTTCAACTCCTATAGTCCGCTAAGCCGCACCTTTCCGATTTTGGCTAATTTTTTGATATTTAATAAATGTCCATATGGGAAAATGCATATTTTCACTTTTTTCAAAATTCTATTACTAAAAACGTATACAAATTCTGAATATAACCAATACAGTTCTGAAATCTGTAATGTCATAGCTTTCAACCCCTATAATCCGCTAAGCCGCACATTTCCGATTTTGGCCATTTTTTTGATATTTCATAAAAGTCCATATGGGAAAATACATATTTTCACTTTTTTCCAAGCCTTTATTATTAATTATCAATAAAATCTTAATAAAATAGCTGCTTTTAATTACTTTTGGCATAAAAATGTTTAAAATAATTCATTTTTGTGTATTTTACCATCTTTTGTACAAATGAGTTACTTAACACAGGGCTGTTAAAAACGAATCTGGCAACCGTGATGTGTACCCTTTTTAATTCCTCTCTCTCCTCTCGCTAACTAATGGAGAATTGCGGCGACAAGAGTTGCATAATGTAACTCGGCATCATCTGAACTAGGTCGTTAATGAATTGACTTTGTTCTCACCAACTGACGATTGAATATTGAATATTTTTTTTAGTATTCTATTAACTTCGTTTAATTGGCTAACTAGAAGATATTGACAACTAAATACTACCCTGTACTCTATTGAGGACGGTTGTAGCGATCCAACTAAATTATTTTTTTTTTCTAATTTTTCTTTCTTTCAACTTAAAGAGAATAAAACAAATTTTAGCTTTTTTTCAAAAATTGATTTGTATGTTTATGAATAGTTGACTAATAAAATTTAAATGTTCATTTTACTTATTTTACGGTTACTTGTTTTTCTTATAACTAAAATTGAAAATTAAAATTTTCTAATTGCTTGTGGTTTGCTTAATCAACAGGTTTTGGAAAAATGTTTGCCACATTTGCCGCAGGCAGAAAAGACTGCAATATTAAATGCAACTCAAATCGATTTACAATGGATAGCAGAACGTTCGAGTGGCGTGTGGTTGGGTGGACTAACAGACGGTAAGCAATAAATCTATTTTCATATCTCTTGTAAATTTTGTAAATTTGTGTCCTTCTTTTTCAATGTTATTACAATACAGATAATTCAAAATCCTCAACCTCCACTCTTAATTTATCGCAAACAAGCGCAACACCCCAACAACAATTTGATCCATGGTCAGCCTGTTTGTTTGGTTTTCTCGAAAGAGATCGCATTTTACAAAAATGTCCTTCAGCAGTTGCTCAAGCATGGCCAATTTGTTACGCTAGAGTAACAACCCTCTACAGCGTCATAGACCCAACGTGAGTATATTTGCTTTGTTTATGCTTTTAAGTATTGTATATTGCTAATTACAATTAAATTTATTTTCTCGCACCAACAGACCGGTCAATGACAATCGAGCATCATTGTTGCGTTCATCTGCACCAACGAAGAAAGTGCCAACAGAAAGTCAAAAGGATTTTTATTTGCGTCTGTGGCGCAATCAAGTTGTCATGGCAATGCGTTTGGTACCACAAATACCAAGTGTTGCTATACGTTGTGCTTCTCCCGATTTAAGTTTGAGGTAAGTTATTATCTTTTTTCTTTAATTTCTTGCATTTGCATTTGAATTTTCGTTTACATGGTTTAATTTCCTTCTGTTGTTTATTCGTTTTATAACAAACATACAAACATACAAACTATCACTTCAGTTGTTTCTAATGTTTTATTTTTTAATTTAATCAATTTTATTTCATTCATTTTGTGTTTTATTTATTCAGTTCATGGTTAATAATTGTATTTTAGTTATTATTTGTACTTCTTGTAAACAATTTAAATTTCAAATCAATTAAATTTAATTTTGCAAAATTCAATT
The DNA here is from genome assembly GCA_949628195.1 of Phasia obesa. Classification (NCBI taxonomy): domain Eukaryota; kingdom Metazoa; phylum Arthropoda; class Insecta; order Diptera; family Tachinidae; genus Phasia; species Phasia obesa. The sequence goes on from OX451217.1 coordinate 55,989,714, forward strand.
CAGTTCATCTAGTTCATTAAGTGTGAAAAAGGAACCGTTTTGGTATCATTTTTCGTAGTTGTATCATAAATGAATAGATGTTATAATTGTTGAAAAATCAAAGGGAAGTATTAATAATTTATGTGTATGTACATATGTATTGATACCAGAAAAATCTGGAAAAATGCTTTATATGTGCTGCATTCAATATGCATTGAAATTAGTATAATTGTCACTATTTTATTTTTCAAGTGGAATGAAAGCGGGTGGAATTCTAAAAGCCGCCGGAAAAAAAAATTTCGAAATTTTCCATGAAATATTTTTTTTTTTTTTGATTCGAAGTACAAACTATCATAAAAATAATATAAAAGCAAAACTAATAAAATAAGTGAGTAAAAAATATAGAAACCACACTGAAACTGTATCTAAAAACAAGAATAAATGAAAAATTGTGTTTGTTTTTTATTTAAAATTCTTTTACTGTAAAAAAAGACTCCATAAATATCGATACCTTCCCGTAAGAATGTATTAAGCGACACTTTTTTCGAAAATTTCTTCTATCATGGATGGAAAGGAAACTAGAGAGAAAATAAAAATAATGTTGCTCCCTGAAATTTGTATTATGTCAGGTTTTGCATTCCAAATAATATTTGGAAAGCGATTTTCAGAATACATATTATGTTCCTCTCAATAAATGAGACGTTTTTTCGTTTCCTGAACAATTTTAGAAATGTCGCTTCCCACCAAACCAAATGTTCCGATTTCGTAAAGAATTCGTAACGACTGTTCGAAAAAATCTTCCGATTTCGGAACCGAAATATTACCGAATTCGTAATGATTTTTATTTGAAAGGGTTGACACGACTTCGCAACGATATCGTTACGATATGTAGTTAGAAATCGCAACGACATGTAGGTATGAAATCGCAACGACATTTAGGTACGAAGTCGCAATGAAATATTCTCTGTGGATATAAGCTAAAATATCGTTCTCTGAAAGTTAAGTGAATATATGTAATAATTATTTCATGATTTGGTATGCAAGCCAATACTTTACCGTAATCAATTCGATTTCAATTGTCCATCTTATATATAAGTGCATACTATTTATTCAATTTTTTCGTATTTAATATATTTTTTTTATTCAAAAAATTGTGGTTTTTATTGTCTTACATATAAATCATAGTTTTATATATTTTTTTTATTTCTTGCGACAAACAACCGAAATGTCTTAACAAATTCGTTATTTTTTTTCAATTTTCAGACAAACTACCGAATGTCTTAACGATTTCGTTACGACAAGTCTGATTTCCGACAAACTACCGAAATGTCTTAACGAATTCCTTACGACAAGTCTGACTTCAGAAAAATTAGAAAGCTTTGGTTTAGTGGGTTAATACATTCTTATGGGAAGGTATCGACAGTAACTTTAACTTTTGAATTTGTGCCTAAAAAAAAGAATAAGTGAAAAAATTTGTTTGTTTAGTAAAAATTTTTAGGAATTAGAATTTTTCTTCAGCGTGCTATGGGGTTGTATTGTTCATTAACGAACTGATTCAACAAATCGATTCAGTAAAGTAAATGATTCTGACTTGTTTAATGTTTTTTCTTTTTTATTCTTCATGACGTTCTGTCTGTTTGTTTTAATAATAAAATTTCATGATAAAAAATAATCATCAGTTCTTTTAATGGTATTTTTTTAATGTTTCAACCATCTATGGTGTCATAAATTTGTAAATTTAAAGCTGCTGGTCTGAGGGCGCAGCCGACCTGAAATGCCAAAAAATACTCAGTGGTAAGACCACCATCAGGTTAGGCCATCACGGCAGATACTGATGCTAAATCTTAATCAGACACCGCACCTTTAATGCGAGATAGTGATATATAACTAATAAAAATTTCTCAAAATCACATTTTAAGTATTAAAAGGTTTTTAAAAGTCAATTTTACCCTGTTGTGTAAATCTCTTAATACGTGGGGGTGGTTTTAAGTTTATAAAATCACAAGATAATGGTGTTTTGATGATTCAATTTATTTTAAAATTATCAATTTTAAAATAAAAAAATATCAAATTAAATAAAAATACCAGCTTAGCTAATGAAGCCATCTAAAATTGTTAGCCGATATCAGCCGAACACTTCGGCGACGGCTAACTGCTTCCATTTTATGTCGGCGGCGACTAATAGCTGGCTATCGGCGACTAATATAGGCTTCGTGCTCTGCTCCTGGTACTTTAAACGTGTATAGGACGTTATTTTATATTTTAAAATATAGCAAATGGTGCTCGCATTGCTTCATAAATAAGTGTTTTGTTTAAATTTTATTTGATTATTACTTAGAACAAATCCTATTCAATAAATATAAAATAATCATCTCATCTCAAACTCATCTATTTAATTAATAGTTTAAGCTTCTATTACCACCGTTTAGAATCAATAAAGAACGTCATCATTCACATTCCAAAAGAATATATAAGATTCGTTATGGAAGTGGTCTGCTTCGACCCCTACATTAAAAAAAATATAATAGTTTTGAGCGATCTGAAAAATTCAGCAAAATATAACGAAAATGCCCAACTCTAGCGTGCTATTAACCCAAATAAATTAACATTTAAAATTGATTGTTATGGGGAAAGCTAGTTTATATGGCCACTTTGCTGAATGCTTAATTTAGATCATCAGGAAACCTTTCCGCAAATTTTGGATATGCTTAAAATAACTTTAAGTTCAAAAAGTTCCCTGAATCAATAAGAATTAAGCCAAACCAATTCAATACAAAGGCTGACTTCATAAACGCAGTTTTCAAAGCAACACTTCAAACAGATGCGCTAGCAAGACATAGCATTATTGCACGTCAACACTGCTATGTCAAATTATGCAACATATTTTTTAACATTTATGAACGCAAAATTGCTTTGTCGTAATTTTCGTAAGTTGTGTTTCAAAAAAAAAAAAAAAAAAAAAATTAATTAAACTGGAGTGGCCTACTCTCTACTTTACCATACCCAATGGAAACAGATATTTTTATGGATATATTACATAAAAAATAAAAGTTCGAAGTACATTCGAATCGGAAAATGAGCGTTCACAAAATTTGGGGGTAAGAAAACTACACCTTTTCCTCTCCCCATTATGCCCAAAAACTATACAGCTCTTCATCTCCATATACCAAAGGCACATACTAAATTTCTTTTCGATATGTCAAACGGTATGACCTGTACATGCTCCACAAAAATAGTGGCATACACACCCACCCACAGACATCATCGCGTAAATATTCAAAATGGATTCAGGAGACCTCAAAAAGTATAAATCCGTCAAAATCCCGACCTCGATTTTTTTCATGATTACTATACTTTACCTTATACTACGTATGGTAAAGTAATATTGTGAAATGGATCTTAAAAACATTAGGGCATTTATTACTAAATTATGAAAATTAATTAATACATTTTATTTTAAGAAAATACATTCAACCGTTCATCTCACCACGCATCACAAATAAAAACAGTGCACAAATTTGGCAACTGATGCGCATTGAAAAGAGTTGCACTGCAATAATGAACTCACGACAATGTAAAAAATAATGCTGAGGCGTTTATGAACTATATTGATTGCAGTGTTATTTTGCAAACAGGGTTTATGAAGTCAGCCAAAGTATCAAAGCTGAAAATAACAATCAACAGTAAATTTATATTTTCTTAAATTATTATTACCTCAGTGGCTTCAAATATAGGTACTAGAAATATTTTTTTTTTTTGCTTTCAGAAGAAAAATTAATATTTATTGAGCCTTTTTTTACAGTAAAAAAAAGAATTTATTTTTAAAAATAAGAACAACATAAAAAATATTACTTAAGACTATAATGTATTATCTTAAAAACAATAAATTTACTACAGCATCATTAAAGTAAGAAAAATAAACTAAAGTAGTGTAGCACAAAAGTTAATATGCCCTTGCTCCCGGGGCTAACTTAGCTAAGATTAATTTTATACGAATTTTATAACATTTTTATGTATTTATTTATATTTATATATGAGCTGTTTTTTTTAAGTGGTATAAGTCCACTTTTTAAAAACAAATGAGTTAACGGTAATGAGCTATAGACTCCTTCTTTCCATTGTTATGAAAATAATTTCAATAGAGTTCTATTTTGACATAAAATAAACAAAAACAGTTTTGCTGTACAATGCTATCGCACAAATATTTCATTTGAAAGTGGAATAAGTCCATTCCTAATGATTATAATTAAAACAATTTTCTTATTGCAATTATTACTTTTCATTGCTTCTTTAATGTACGCTGCTGCAGACATTACTAACGCCCGTTACACACTATAATACTAAGTATTAAGATTTGCATTGGATTTTTTAATAAATAAATTAAATAAGAATTGTTGTGATTGGTAAAAAACCTAACGTAACGTAACGTAACATAACATTTGGTTTTCACATTATCACACTTTAAATAAAATTTAAAATCAAGCAAAGGAACAGGCCGAGTCGTAACATTGAACAGCGGCGGTGAAGAATTTTTTTTTATTTTTTCTTTTAATTTATTTATTATTTTATTTGGAGAAAAGGGAAGACCAAAAAACCTCAGTATAATTCATATGTAGTGTCACTTTATAAAACTTCAAGAAGCATAACAAGAGAGAAATATAACCATATGATATGTTTATTACTTTATATACCACCTATTCACCATAAATACTTCAATATGTTAACTGTAAAACAAAATTAACGAAGTAATTTTCATTTTTACATTTTTAATATAACTGAACCGAACTAACACAGGGTTGTAAACGGTGAAACTACAACAGAGTTGTAACACAATTTAAATTCAACTTAAAAAATGTTGACAAGTTGAGTTGTAATTGATAATACCAAATTGAAAAATTTCAACTGAAGTAGAGTTGAGTTGTAAACCGTAATAGCGGCCCAACTCTTAATAAACTTGGTTATTCGTGTATTTAAATGTCTTCATTTTAATTATTATTTTTTACATAAAAATCCATTTTAGTAAAGCTTATGTCTATAAAAATATGGACTTAAATTTGTTCCTGTTTTTATTTCTTGTAATATGTTATTTTTGATAGTGGTATAAGTCCATGTGGAGATACTAAAAACGTGTATTTTTCCAAATAATTTTAGTTATTTTTATTTCAAAATAAAATTTAAAAGGTGTATAGTGTGAAAAACATTACTCGAATTGACGAAAGTTGACCAATATTTTTAAATTATTCAAACGCAAACCCTTAAATATCTCAATATATGAAAAAATGGACTTATACCACTTTCAAAAAAAAAAAAAAAAAAAACAGTTCATATATTGATGGCAATTTTTTGTATCTTTGCATGAAAAGTTTGCGCAATTTGTTTTTTTGTTTTCATATACAGCTGAATCATTTGTCAATCGGGTTATCTACCACAATTTCGGTAGTGGTCAGAATGAGAGAGTGAGGAAGGGAAGAAGGGAGGGAGAAAACATAGGCATACAAAAGATTAGTTTACATTGTACATTGTTGCAATCAAATAGTTGTTATCACAAAAGCTAATAATTTTTAAGAATAGAAATTTAGGCATTTGTTTGTGATTTGTTATGACGTATCATTTCGCTATTGTATTATTTATGGCTTTGTTGATAGGTATATTCGTAGTAAGAAATATAAGATCTAGTGAGATCAGTCGTCGTTTATCATTTTTTTAGGAATCAGGAAACTAGAAATGAGACTAATGAAAAAACAAAAAAAAAAAACATAAATAAATGACAGCGATTTTGAAAAAGTTAATATTATTAAAGAAGAAACCTGTGAAAAGGTAAGGTGCACTAAGAGTTCAGCATAAGAAAAAATAAATGACCAATCCACATGAATTTCTTATTATTTTATGAATTCATTATTATTTTCGTTTATCGAACAAATTTGATAATTGCTTTTGAAATGAAAGATGAAAAAGACAAATGCGCATAAGAATTAGAGAGTATAAACTAGAGTTGTGTAGTTCATGAGCGACATAGTTTAGTTGAACTAATCTCTCTACTGACCTAAGTGAGCTGATCACCTCATTGAGCTCATACCAGCTCATTAGATGAGTCAGCTCACTACTTCAGTCAGTTCACTTGCTCAGTCAGCTCCTTAGTTCAGTTCAGCTCATCAATTCACTTCAGCTCATTAGTTCAGGTGGTTTTATTTTCGAATCATAATAGGTATTCTCTGGAAATTTCCACAGGTGTTTTGCGATTTTAACGAATTTAGCCTTATTTTGTAAACATTATAGGCAAACATTTGAAATTTGGACAGGGTATTAATAAAAAGTATTAATTGAAAGTTGAAGCGTGTCCCCATAGTAGTTCCAAAATTAGTCCCGATTAACAAAATAAAACTAAAAGACGTGAAAAATTAAAATTGTGTGCTTTTAAAGTTGTATATTGAACTATTTATTCATTTATTTAGACTTTAATCAAATTTATTTAAATAAAATAATTAATCTTCCATAAAAGAACTTACCCACCAAACCAAATGTTCCGATTTCGTAAAGAATTCGTAACGACTGTTCGTAAAAATCTTCCGATTTCGGAACCGAAATAGTAACGATTTTTATATGAAAGGGTTGACACAACTTCGCAACGATATGTATTTACGAAATCGTTACGATATGTAGTTACGAAATCGCAACGATATGTAGGTACGAAATCGCAACTTAAATGAACTAACAAGCACAACTCTAGTACAAATCGTACGAATCGCAATATAGAGAAAACTTTAGCTTCGGTTCTTCACCACAATGTCCACTCGGACTTAACCCCAATATAATTTTCGATATCGGCCATTCTCTAGACGGCCATTCGTGATGCGTGTAAGAACTTTCCGAACAGCCAATAGTTGGCTACATCGAAAAAGAATATATTTTGCATAAAATATTAAAACTGAAAATATTACAGCATGTTTAATTGACGATACTCGTACTTCAAACTCGAGCTTCTGCAAATGCGAGAACGTATAAGTTGTGGAACCCCAATTTTTCATTCATTTTATTTTTACCAATCTGTATACTAAAGACACTTAAAAAAAGCAATTAAAGAAATTTAATTTATACAAATTTTATTTGAATTAATTTACATTAAATATTCAGGTGACACGGTATTTTACGAAATATGTAATAAATCATTTGTTCATTTTCTTTTAAACAATTGGATAACTGCACTCGCTAGCAATGCCGCAAAAGTTTTTACCTCTTGGCAAACGGAAATAACCTTCTTCACCCCAAGCCTTATCCCAAGAGTTCTTAACGATCCAATAGTCCAGGCCGTTTTCGCTGCCGTAGCCAACAACCAAAACAGAGTGATTAACTTCACCCTTGTTGCACTCTTCATCGGAGTAAATACCACGTTTGTATAACAACAAAGACTCCAGACCATTAATGGAACAAGCCAGAGGGCCCAGAGTAGCAATAACTTTTTTCATTGTCTCTTCGTCCTTGGAATTGACGACAGCAAAACCAGTTATCTCAGCACCCTTAATATTTTCTTTGTACGAGCAAGTCTGTTTCTTATCCACGTACGGATATTTATCCCCCTTAGCAATACCCTTTTGCGTGGTAACAAATTCAAAACCATATTCTTGAAAACCACCATCACAGCCAACTAAACCGTACTCTTCCTTGCCACAATCCACTAAATTTTGTTCGGATAGATTGATAAGTTTGCCAGTTTTCCGGAAGACATGACCTTCAATAGCGCCAGTAACAGCAAAAGACCAACAGGAACCGCATTCACCTTGAAATTTGACTGGTGTAACGCCACCCTTTTCACGCCAATCAAAAGAATCGGGAATGGAAGCTTTAGAGTTGACGGTTGCTGTTTTACGATGTTTCTTAGCAGAATTTCTAGCAAAAGATAGGGGTTAAAGCCTGTTTGTCTGTCTGTTTGTTTGTTTTATTTTGAAATACTTACTCGCCCTGACTGGATTTGCGATTGCCCGTAAAATGATTTAGGAATTCATCTGAAGTGACGTCTGAAAAAGCATTGGCAGCTGATTCAAAAGTCGATTTGCCAGCAGCATAAGCTAAATTGTTGGCATCAACGAGTTGTTTGTGAGCCTTAAAAACACCTTCACGCAAGGTTTTCTCAGCAGCACTGGCATAATTCTTGCCAGCTTGTTTCTGGAATAATAAATTTTATTTAAAAACTGCAAGTGCTTGAAACACTTTTTTTTCTTTTCTTATTTGTCACTTATTACTCACTGCAAAGTCGGCAAAATTTTTGGCATCATTCACGAAGGGCACAGTTTTAATTTGCGAAGCTATATTATTAATACCACTCTGAAATCTATTAGCAATATTGCTACCAAAACCACCGAAACCACCAAATTGGGCGACAGCTAAGCCACAGAATAGCGCCACCAAGCAAACCATTAACTTCATCTTGGTTAAAAGTTTTTACTTTGTTTTCTCGTTGATTTATCTGTGAATTTTAAGTTCGTAAAAAAAGATTATTAAAATTTAAAGCTAAACTTATTGAGACGCTAACAATCAAGACTGTGTCTGTCAGCAAACAAATAATGAACCGACCTTTGAAATGTAATCAGAAGCAATGTTTTCATCGCTATTTCTCGCAGCATCTTTTATAGATTTTTCAAATTGTTAATTCGTGTTTAGTAATCAATAACCGATTAATTTTAATTTTACACATTAATTTTAAGAACGTTGTGTCATTTGCGATTCATATAGACTCTTTACTTAACAAATCGACTATATTAACAATTTGTAGTTTTTTTTTTTTAATTTTTAATCTTAAGCTGATATAAATTAATGTCATTAGGATAATTAAATATTCAAAAACTAAAATATACATTTCGTCGCAAAATGTTTTGAAATAACGACGACGAACATGCACTTATAAAATGGATTATTCGATTTGGCAATTGCTACATCCATATGTTGCGGGGCTTAAGAGAAATTTGCGTAGTTAAATAAAGGTTAGGACTGGCGAAATTGCCGTCTAGTTTTAACTTTCCTTCTTACATGGTTTAAACCTTCCCGCCAACGTCGTTGCCAAAAATTGCATATTCTTCTATTGCGTGCGTGACTCGGTCACGTATAAATATAAGTTTTCAAAATATGATGTTAAAAAATATTGCAAATATTAAAATTATTACCTATTCGAACATGGGCGGTAGGCGTGTCCCTTGCCCATTTTTTTTCCAACCTTAAATTTTTCTTAATTAAGGTAAATATAACTGTCGTTTTCAGAAATCTGCGTCAACACCTTCTCTTTTTGTCACATCTCTATACGGGAACAAAGCACTGTGCGTCATATTAATGGGTTACGTTTCTATCTCTTAACACAAGATTCTTTTAGCTCGACACACTTCATTGAGCGATAGTCCAATTTTTTTAGTCTCCCTCAAAGTAGGATTTTGTATGGTCATCAAAATAGGCCTTTGTTGCAGAGACTAGAATCTGTTTTCGCCAAGACTAACTATTTGTGGTAGATGTGCTAACTGGCTATTACGCCACTAGAGAAAGAACCAGCAGATGGGTCACGGGTACATTGGACTTTTGTAGGATGTGCATGGACGAAGAGGAGTTGGAAACTGTAAAGCATATTATGTGTCACTGCCCGGTATTGCAACGTCACAGGCTCAGATGGCTAGGCGAAAGACTTCTCGATGGGCTCTTCGACATGGCGCGGCGTAAAATCGATGATGTTGTCGGCTTTATCAAGGGAATCGGGTGGCTTAGTAATGGGTAATAGGACGCATATAGGTCTCCCTTCTTCCTTTTGTTTTCTTAGTTTTAGTTAGCTGAAGGCAATAACAGTGGACCCTACGGGTCTCCGAGTAGATGTGCCATTTTTGGCGCAACCCCTTCTTAACCTAACTATTTGTTGATGGATATCATATCTAATATTACTCACATATGTAGATAGGCCGTTTTGCATTTTCTATGACGATATAGTCTTTAATGCTGTTTCAGATATTCTAAATCTACAAATTACACTTCCAGTTCTTTTGAATTAATCTTTGGTTTTCCGCCGATAAATCCTATAATATCCCTCGTTCTAAGACAAATATACCCTTATTCCTTTAAAATGTTATGTCCGGGCCAGCAGGTTTGGATGACTATCAAGATTCTGTAAATGTGTTGCAACATGTTTCTCGATTTTTGCTTCAAACAATAGCACATTTAAATCTTTGAAAATGTTGGAAACTGAGGCAGTGACCCATAACTGTAATCCATAACTCCAAAATTGTTTCACGGTCGACTTTCAATTTATGTTAAGAGTAGAGTTGCTGACCATAAGCCAGTTTCAACTCCATTTGCATTAGCTTTGATTCTACTTCGCATTTCCAAGTAAAGCGCTGATCAAGATGTATACCTAGATTTTTTGCCCTCCGAGTGTTGAGGTGTCATTTGTAAACGAGTCACTTGTGTAAATGTTATGTGAGTATGTTTTCGAACATTCTTCTTCATTCTTAATTTTTCCAACCATAATTCAAAAGAAATCTATCTGATCCTATAAATATCGGGAAGCTACTTGGAGGCTTTCGTAAATGCTTATAAAAGCAATGTCATCAGTAAATGTCGATGTGTTGTTTCGACTGTTAGATGTCATATTCTAAGTATACAACGAGTATAAAAGGATCCCAAAATACTACATTGGGGACTCCGTCTTTAATTTAAGAATGTGGGAAAAAAACGAGCTTAAAATATCTTCTTTAAGTTATTTAAGGGCCACTTAAATAATTTTTTAAAAGCTTCTAGAAATTTTGGGTCAGAATTTGCTTTATCTTGTAAACTAAGCTTTAATGATATATTCCATTTACCAGTTTAGTGCTGTGCTCTCTTCTGAATTGGTTGATGATTCGGAGTATAACCTTTCTCGCTCAAAACTGGGTTGAAATATTTTCTCAATTTTGACAAACTTAATAATTGACTTATATGGTTATCTGGTTCTACATTTGTGTGATCTTTCCCTCTTTTATGTATTATAGAAATCAGAGAAACCGTTCAATCAGTTATAGAGAGAACTCAAGCCGTCGAATGGCATTAAAATTAAAAAGAATTGGTTTTACGGGGGATTGCTGCTTCATCATATACGGGTGGCAACTCTACTATATCAGTAGATATATTCAAGGTAAAACAATTTTTAAGGTGGGTAAGAAACACCATTTTGTAGAATTCATGCCAAACCCCCATTTGAAGACCAAAATGGAAGCCTACGTATTAAAGCTCTTTTAAGCTATTTTTATGCACCCCAAAAAGAATAATCTGATTGTGGAGTTGGGTCGAGGTCTTCCAAGTGTTTTTCGGGGATATTATATTTTTGGATTCCCGTAGCTCTCTTAGCCGTTTCGTGCATTCTTTTAAGTCAAGGAGATCTACTTGTCTTCTGGTGTTCTTAGCGGTACTTTTTGAGAATAATGCGATCCGAGATATTTCCTGTATTTTAAGGATGTTATGCGGCTGCTTATAGTCTCTAATAATCCAGTCGGTGATACGTTTTTTTAGGGGTTCTATATAGAAACAATACTGAATGAATGATCTGAAGATAATTCTGGTGATGCTTTAATTTCTTAAAATATCCTTAGTGTCATAAAATACATATAATCATATAATATGTATATTAACTCGTACATATATTAATTTAAAAATATTTACGTGTTGTTGGGGTACGCTTCAGAAATCAGCCTTATAACAATTTGTTAATCCACACAAATGTTTTGAAACATATTTTTATGTTGAAATATGCCGTTTAGGTTCCATATTTCTTTTGTAATTTTGCCCTTAAGATAGAAGTACTTCATGTCAGCATATTTAAATTTAACCCACTTCTCTGCTCTTTTGACCGAATAAAAACCGATTCTTCTAATTCGGAATAATTTGGTGTTTTGTAATTTTCTTGAATCATTAATCATTTTTAGATTTAATAATCAGCTTGTGGTTAAAATTAAATCCATCCGTAGTTGGAATTCACGTAATAAGATTAACGATGTATTCTCTCTCTCTCTCTTTAAAGCTAATTAATTACAAGTTCTAAAAAACGATCATTATACGATTGCAAACGAATAATTAAATAACGAAAGACACACCTTTTTCAACAGTTAATGGTGTGTAGATTTATTTAGAAGAAGACTAAAGGTATTGTTTTTAAGAATCAGACTTACTTAGATAATGAGCACACTGTGCAGCTATAAACTCGTTTTTGTTATTTTTCTTTAACCCCTACACCAGTATGGATAGGTATAGTATTATGTGTTTGTGCTAAGAATCGTTTTGGCGTGTATGAATATTGCCTGCCAGACAGGCTGTTTGTCTGCTATAAATTGACCTTGTGTATAAAGTAAAGGGAGTCTCTAAACTTACAATTATTGTTAATGTCCCTTAAAAAAAAAAACTAATAATAAATTTGAATTAATTGGAAACAGGTTCTTTTTTAATGTGCAACTTCTTTTTATATCATTAACTACTCAGCGTAGGGTTATGTATAAAATACTACATCGGACAAATCGGCTATGTTGCTTAACTGTCCCATAAGCATTCTTTATTGAAAATAACATTTTGCATTTCGTTGATTTAGTGTTGAATTTCCATGTTTAGGATGGGAAGTTCTTAAAAAATATCCTTAGATATTTTTCTTTGAATAGGCTTCATAAAATATCATTAAGCTGTTCGATTACGACAATGAACCTAACTGCATCATCGTTCGCCCACCTAAGGAAGCCTTTGGCTTTACAATCTTGAGTTTCTCTCTCTCTACAGTTTCTAGCTCTTCCTTATCCTCGTACATCATGTAAAAACTTGAGTGCCTTAATAGACCGATTGGTAGCGCGCTAGTCTATCAGAGTCCAAAGACTCTGGGTGTTTTCTTTAGAAAAGCAGAAAGCTTGGCAGATATAGTGTTGTTGTCTTAAAAAAACGCAATTTTCCCATATCTCGTTCTTGCTCTAACCAAACAATGGCCCGTTGTTATACCCACATATAACGACCTTAAGAACTTTTCTGTTCAAACCTAAAAGTAATTTAGTTCTTACAATATCTAGTCTGGCTCACATGAGCCTGAAATGAGCCTATTGCAGTATCCAACCTCTATAGATAGCGATAACCCGCACCCAGCATACATATTGCATTAAGGGACCTTTTACAATTGTTTATCATCATTCAATTTATACCATTACTCTTTTAACCTTTCAGCATTTGTAAATGGTTAGACCGATTGATCCAAAATTGACATGAGCATAGCAGAGAAGTATCTGAGCGTAAGTTTTGAAGTTGGGTACCATACACTTTCCAGGGGTGCACAGGGGGCTATTTAGCCAATCTAGCCGGACATTAGGCTAAAAATTAAATTTAAGAAATGTAAGTACGCAGCTTGACAGACAATAATATTCTGCGTCGTATAGTAAAAATCAGGAAAGTTAAGTAAAATGCATATGATTTTGCGAGATTTGCGATATATTTTTTTTAGCTAAACGAATAAAAATTTAAACTGTGAATATCTGCCTGTTTGTGTTACCATCACGTAAAAACTACTGGTTGAATTTTGATAAAAATTTAATGTAGAGGTACCTTACCATCGTGATTCAAATTTAGAATATTTGTATCCCATGAAAATCTCATTACCAACAAAGAGAGAGAACAGGTAAAAGTACGCAGCAAACTTGGCAGGAACTTTTAGTTCTGTCAGCGGGTAATTTACAGTACTCGACAATAATTTTTTAATTCTTTGAGTATTTACCTAGGGATGGGTACCTTTATATAACATGTTTACATTATCCATATCTGAAACACTATAAAAGTAAGAGTCTTAAAGTGGATTACTTTCAAAGCAAAATGATGACGCTGACAAAGAGGCGGGCGCAGCTAGTTATGAATAAATTAATTATTCTTGGATAAATTAAATACTATAAAGTAATAATTTACAAAAATTACTTTTATTTTTTTGACATAAAGACTTAAAAATAAATATTTTTTGGAAAATAGCAAAAAAAATTTTTTTTTTTAAATTCACATGGAAGTTTCAGGGGGTGGGATTGGAGGCGTACCTCCTGACAAAAAACTTAAAAATTTCATTTTTGTGGTATTAAGGCGTATATAGTCCATTTGTTTTAATAATTACATTATTTTTGCAAATTATATTTTATATTACCACCCACAAAAGAGGGCGGGGCGAAAACAGCTTTTTGGAATCTCCATGGTCTAAGTTTAGATTTTTGAACATTTGCTGACTATAAAAGTTGCATTTGCCAAACAAAAATATGGGAAAACTTGAAAAAATTTACTTTTCCAGGTAGGTAGGATTAGTTCTTATAAGGGGAACTTTTTTCTCCTTGCTCCGATTTTTTTATTCCATAGCTTTCCATCACCATAAGAGATTTTTCTGCCAACTTTCATTAATAAATTTGTTCATCTGCAAATTAATAAAAATTAAAGGGTGTGCCTACGTTATTTTTAATTATATGGCGTTATTTTTGAGCCGTAGATACTTAAAAATTATACAGAGTATGTAAAATTGCGTCCGCTATCAAATATCATAAAACTAAAGGGTGTTTCGATAGTGACGCCAAACAACTTAAATTTACACCGAGCATATTTTACAGTGTCTATTATTACAACAAGTATCAAAAATAAAATATATAAAAATGAAAAAGTGATCCCTAGAAGTCGCGACTTTGAATTATTTGAAATACTTATATACAAAATAATTAAAAGTTAGAAGGTAAAGAAGAAGTTAGAAGTTAAAAGGTTAGAAACGTAATCGTAAAGTATATGTGCTTTTTTATGAACCCATTTAACATTTTTAAAAGAAAACAATCAGTCAGAGCAGACAAACTATCGATAGTTACCATATTCGATGTTTTCGATAGTAAGTTGAAAAATTATCGATACTATCGATAGTATCGAATTCTTTTATGAATTATTAAATTAAGTTTTTTTTATTTTATAATATATTATATATAACGAACTTCATTTAGTTTCATATTTTTTTTATTAAAATATAAAAATTTAATAATGAAATCTATTTTTAATAAAAATATGTTCATATAAATCGAAATAGTTGGTCGTATTAGTTACTCAAACTTTATCTATAAAGACCAACTTATACGGTGCCCTGATGGGCTAGTAGATAGAGTGCTAGTATATCAATCTAGGGGTTGTGGGTTCGATTCCCTCTCTCACTACAAAGAGCGCATTTCTGCGTTACTATGTTCGGTAAATTAAGTTAGAAGATAACTTGTAATTGTATTAATTAAACTAAAAATTGTATTATGGCGTTTTCTTTTCTGAGAAAAATGTTGCATATATTTTACACTTATTATATTTTCGTATTCTTTTCTACAGAAAAGTTTATAGTGTGAAAAAAACATTATGTTCTTTTCTAAATATGTCGCACCAAAACCAGGTAAATATGCTAAATTTTTTACACTCAACTGCCCTTTTTTATACATATTTTTTTATGTGAATAATGTTGCATTTAAATATAAAATCAGTTTGCTTTCGTGTTCTTTTGAAATCATAAAAAAGGTCACACTTTTCAAGGGCTGGGTGATGCATAAAAAGTATTACCTATTAATAAGGCAAAATATTTTTTGAGAAAAGAAAACACCATTAAATAAATTAATAAAAAATATGAAGATATTTGTTTTTAAGTTATATTTCCTATCTGGTCCCTGATTTGCTTATTCTTTCGGCTACTGTCGAAGTTGCAGGTATACAAAAAATAACATAATAAGGCACATAATTTTGATCTTTAAATCTTTTTAGTTGTGTATAGAATTTTCGACGTTAGTATCAATATCGAAAAAAAAAAAAAACTATCGATAGTCTAATGGTAACATAACTATCAATATTATTGATTGTTTGCCAGCTCTACAATCCATGCCGCTTATTACAGATTTTGCATACCAATATTGGTTTCAGTTGGTGTCATGAAACCAAGTCGGTTTGAAATAAAACCAATATTTGAATCAGCTGTTGTTTGGCACTGGTACATTTGTTTAAAATTTTAATGTTACTTTCTTGACAAAATAATTATTTTCGTTTAAATATTATTAAAAGTTATTGCATTTTTGTTAAACTATCGAAAAAATGGCGCTACGAAAATGTAAACAGAAGGAATTTCGTGAGATTGCAGAGCAATCCACTTGAGAAGCCGGAGACTGAGCGTTCCTATTTAAAGCTGCTTTGCAGATTTATAGCATATTATCGATTAAACAGTCTTTATGGTCCTTATTGACACAATCAAAAGATATTCCGTCATTTCTGCAAGTAGCAGCTTCTTTGCGATTTTTAGCTAAAGGATCCTATAAGAGATCTGTCAGAAATGACTCTAGTAAAAGTCTAGGTAGAAGCACGGTCTTAATAATTTTACATGATGTCCTTAAGGTTACGGAGCGGTTCCTTTTGCCCCCCAGTTGGTGCAACTTGAAAAGGCGCAGATCAAGGGGCTATTTCTACAGGTTAAATCGACGGGACACACATAAATATAGTTAAGCATAGTTGTGACGATCATTTATACTCTTGCCAAAGGGAATCTAATCAAATAAAAGCAAAAGCGAAAACTGACAGCTGTTAGCTGATTGGCTTATTTCCAATAAAAACGATAATGTTGGTATCTGTGACACCTAAAACTGACAATAATTCTAGTAAAGTTGTATTGATCATTGTACGGTACCCTACGTTTGTGAGTCTGACTGGCACTTGACCGATTTATTTATACTGCTAAAAAAAATAAATATTGGAATCCTTACGAGTATCTAAAAAACAAAACAAGAACCTCCAAACAACATGATCGAATAAAATAAAAGCGCCGAAACAACAAATTAAAAACAGAATATTATTTGTTTCGTATAACTGTATTAAAACGAGTTCGTATTTATCTATATATGTACGGGTATGTGTGTATGTACATGTTTAAATGAACATGGCTTTAAATATTTCATGGTTTCGGAGAACAGCTGACACATCTTTGTTAACAATTTAAATCAAACAGCCAACCAGTTTAATTTAGTTTAAACTACTGTTCCAGTATAACTGACGTATAAAACATCATTTGCTGCCTCTTAACATTGACTGTTCAAAAACAAGTTCAAAAGATTAACACGCTAATTAGTTGGGCGCTTAACAATCTTGACTGCAGTTTTCATTAATTCACATTATGTTCTAACAGATACTGTTGATTGTACGCTACATAAAGACAGGTTATTATTGCCTGTCATTTTACTAGATATTGATGAAGGGAAATTAATAAAATCTTAAACATTTAAATTTTAATTTTAAACGCAACAACTGAATATTTCTTTACACTTCACAGTGGGCAGAATCCAAACATTTTGGAAATAATGAAACGAATATCTAATTTTAATTCTTTAAAAATGTATCTAAACACACTCGTAAATTTAATGCAAGTTTATCATCATGTTCTAGCCAAGACGATAAATCTAAGAGAAAACTTACAATACTCCACATCCACCTAAAGATCCTCCTCTTAATTACAACTCTCTGTGCCTTGAGCATGAAGTTGATATACCAAGAGTTTCATACCAGCAGCTATTTTTCTACCATTTTCATCAAAAGTTGAAAAGCAGGTACTTATAAAAGACGTATCTATAAAAATAAGGAGTATAAATCGGAATATAAATTTTGTTGCATTGCTGATGCTATGGTCATAATTACGTGAGCAACGCAGAAAAGGGGCCATCTGTATGAGATGAAGAAAACTAAACTTACTTTTCAGTTTTAGTGCAGTTTTTTCTTTATAATCTGTGAAAAAAATTAACCACTACCACAAATTTATGGTTGTTATTTGGCAATTAATATTAACAAGTTGTAGTTGCCAGTTGCCATACGTAATACAGTTTCGGCAACTGACAACGCAACTGAGGTTGAGATGCCATGCATAATCGACCTACTAATCCTCCAATCGCTTTTTGAATAATTTTTGAGTGATGGAAATTTTTATTTGGTCCTTTAACATGTTCAGAGGAAAGATAATATCCGACAAGCGGTTGCCTCCTTGCGCCCGTTTTATCGAATTTTTCCATGATATCCGCTGAAACTGTTCGCATTTCTGTCAAATATTAGCCATAAGAGCTGCGATGGTCTGGCGACTTTTTGGCATAAACTCGCGACTTTAAGTAACCCCAAACAAAGAAGTCTGAGATGGTTAAATCAAGCCAAATTGTCAAAACGGTAGATTACACATCCGGGAAACTTTTCATTCACAATATGCATCCTTGATGAAACTACATGTTCACGAAGACCCGCTCCTTTAATTTCGGCACTAAGAAGTCTTTTATCATGGCCCTGTGGCATTCGTAATTAACAGTAACCGAATTGCCGATGAGGTCCTAAAAAAAAGTTGGCCCAATTACTGAGTGGATGTAACGATTTTAGTTCTGTTATTGTTACTTTTTGTCGACAACTTTCGACTAAACATCGTCCTCTTTTTTGTTAAGATGGTAGATGCCTCTACACGCGTTTAACGGTCCGCAGTCATTAGCCTCTGTTCCTTTTACGGATAAATGTGTAAGTCTTCCTCTAAAATTTGATATAGGGTGCGTCTGGTGGTGCTTAATAACATCTGCAATTAATAACGCGAAGTTTTTATTTCTTGATGTCGAGTCAGTGTAATCTCAATTTTAGTTCATACTAACATTCTATTTGAATATAGATTTTCATATTACAAGGGGGAAGTTGATAAATAAATCAAATTTGCATTTACATATGAGACTGAGTTATGAATTCAAAAAATATTATTTTATCAAAAAATGAAATTATCTTCTAAACTTTTATCATGAATAAATTAATATTTTTTCTCAATAAACAAAGATAATTTATTTATAACGCCCAACATTGGATAGACAAAAAAATAGATTTTTTACTAACCTTTTGTTAAAAACAACCACGTTTTATTTAGTGCTATACAGTGGGTCAGAGTCAAAATATTTTGGATATAAATTAGTTTGATTGCAGAACTTATCAGACCGAATAGAAACTACGCTGTGAGTTTAAAGGGAGTCACCTCCGAGATTTGTAATGTCTACGAGTATTTCTTAGTTTTTAATTTTCTATAATTTGCCTTTAAATTTTTAACATTTTAACAAATTTTTTTTAACAATTTACTAATATGTTAGTTTTTTTTTTTGAAAAAAAAAATCTGATTCAGAAATATTTCAATCGATACATTTGAGTAAAAATAATTTTCATATTGCTAACAAACCCATTGACTCAAGGCACATTCATCAGTTAGCCTCTCTACGAAAGGGAAATAATAAAATTTTAAAATTTTTTTTTATGGAGTTTGATAGTTCTTCCATTTAAGGGGAAATTATAAGATTAACTGTCAAAATCTATATAAAAAAATTAAAAATTATCACCTTAATATGTCCCCTTCGTAATGAGGCCACCTGATAAATGTGCCCTGCATTGACTTTTTCAGTATCATATGTTGCCCAACGCCATCACGAGAGTTGCAAGGGAATCTTGCGTATGTCTGATTTTTTAGGGTTTCAATATAGACGTCTTAATTATTAATTTTGAATCAAATTGTTCGAGCTAAATTTTGAGGGATATATATTTTTTGGAATTTCAATGGCTTTTAAAGCCGCATCGGGCATTTGTACCGCCAATGAGGAAACGTTGGACTTGTTATTGAAAGTGGTTTTACACGACGTGTGTTTGTCATATGACTTGTCAGTTTGATAACCCATATGTAATTTCATGTGTTTGTCAAAATAGGCATTTTACATACGGTTTATAATTTTTGCTTTCAAACGTGCATATATATAATATATAATTTTTCCGCCACACAGTTTTGTATTGCCAACCACAGCTGATCCAAATATCAGCTGTGCTTTTGCAACGCTTTTATGCTTTTGGTACCACAAAAAACCTAAGATAGCAAAATATCAAGTTGGCATTACCGGATGTCAGATGCTTTGTCTCATCAAAATAGAACATGTTCTAAATGAACAATGTCATATGTATTGTACACATGGAAAATACACATGTTATGTTTGAAAGGGTTCACACGATGTCTTTAGAATTTACACATGGAAAAGTGACAAGTCATATGACAAATACACGTCGTGTAAAACCACTTTAACCTTTGTTATCTTGCTATGGTTCACAAATACTAGTCTAAGGTAATCTAAGAATAAGATAGATTTACCATATAAGTTTATCAAAACTATGTTATTTGAGTCCAAATTTGAAAAAGGGCTGATAAAGGACAAACAATTTACTAGATCATCTGGATGATTGAGGGTTATGCTGGGGAAAATATGGTTATGTTGTAATAACAAGCGTTTGAACCAATTGATGAATAAAACTAGGAAACACATCTTAAGGTTGCTAGCTGTGCTAACGTGTCAGCATAAGGTCAGAAAAAACAAA
The DNA here is from genome assembly GCA_949628195.1 of Phasia obesa. Lineage (NCBI taxonomy): Eukaryota > Metazoa > Arthropoda > Insecta > Diptera > Tachinidae > Phasia > Phasia obesa. The sequence goes on from OX451217.1 coordinate 56,010,090, forward strand.
ACCGAAACCGGGTTTTTAAACGAAGCAATTATTCGGTTAAAATGAAAACCGGATTTTTGAATTCTAAACTAACCTCAAATACTTCCCTGCCATGTTCATATTAAATATTGTCGCGTTCGAATCAGTAGTTAAGAAATAATCGATTTATTTCCAAAATTTTTTTATTTTGCCGCACAGTGGTTTGAAAACGTTATATTTTGGAAATAATTCAGTAGCTCACTAACAACTAAAGATATCATAATAAAATTTCACAGAGGCAAGGCAGGGGTGTTTCTGAGTGAAGTTGCGGACGCTCGGCCCCCTAGGGTGAAAGGAGGGAGTGAGGGAGGTCTTGTGCGTGGTTAAAAAAGCCAGGGTAGCTACTTTTGTAAAAAGAATACAATTTTTGGGAACTTATCATTCCCTTTTAGGGCTGAGCTTCCGCAATTTCACTCAAAAACACCTCTGGCTCTGTGAAATTTCATTAATATTCTTCAGTAGTTTGTGAGCTACCGAATTATTTTCAAAATAAAACGTTTTCAAACCACTATGTGCCCTACTGTGATCTGTACGATATTTGTTTTTTAGTCTATGCCAGCTACTGTCATCTGATTATTATCCCTTTGACTTATTTCATATATTTTTTAAATTTGTATTTGGGATAATTTCATTTTTTACTTAATTCTCTTTGCTGCTGCTGATGCTCCCGCCTTTAATTTAATTACGCCGAAAAGTTTCACATAAATATTCATATCAATAATCAATATATTTTTTCTAAACGCACATGTATGCTTTATGTGGTGCATCCTATGAAATGTATATCCTGGTTAATAAAATAAAGTAAATTAAATCCAACTCAACTCCTACTGAGTAACTAAGCAAAAGTTTGTCAGTCAATCTTTCTGTCTGTTTGCGTTCGCATCACGTAAAAACTAGTGGATGGATTTTATGTACACATAATAAAATAGTAAGTAATTTCCGTCAGTCTGTCTGTCCGTCTTTTTTTCTTTGTGTTCGTAGCACATAAAAACTATTGGATGGATTTAAACAAAATTTTGTGAGGGGGTACCTAAGTATCCTGATTCCAATATAGGATATTTTTTTCCGCAAAAATATTTTATTTCCAAGAGAATGTGGATAAAAATCAGTGAAAGTGCGCAGTTATTTTAGTAGTAAAGTAAATACATAAACCATAACTGAAGCACTAACCGGATATTTATACTTTATTTTAGCAATAGATTGCGCTGTTTTATTAAGTAAACACATAACCATGGCTGAAGCATAGTTTTAGGCGGCACTAAAAAGTAAGGGTTTTTGGTGTGGATTCCTTTCAAAGCAAAATCGAACACAATATTGCAAGAACGCTCACTAAGTGGCGGCCACAGCTCTATAGAGTCTATACATATAATAAAACAGTAACTGAATGTCTGTTGTGAGGACGTACCTTAGTATTCTTATTTAAATATAGGATATTGTGGAACAAGATTAACGTGAGTACCTGCCTACTCGGCCTATCCTCACGGTGGTCTTACCACCGAGTGAAACTTAGGCGTAGACTAGCGCCCCCATTGTGTAGTATAACAACACTTTACGATTACCACCAATCGCTTTTTGTGTGTGATACAGTCACAATGAGTAGCAATTTATATAATATGGCAAGCCTTTCCAAGGCAAGCCTAGATCCACATTATAACCTCTTGCTTAGGGGTTTGGAGACTATCCAAACTCCGTCTGTTAAGAGTGCAACAGCACCTTGCACCTTACCTACATAAATCGATCTTAAACCACAACCACCACGTGTACCCCCGAAGGGCACCTCACCAATAACCGGTCACAGAGAGGATAGGCTCTCTGTTGGGCCACCGATTCCCGTGGTACCAGTCCTTTGGGCACTGGTCGGGCCTCGAAGAGGACCCGTATGTTTTAACACACAGACCTTTTCTTCCAGATTTAGGCTCTAGGAACCCTAGCGTCTGGTGCCCCTATTTTCCCCGAGTGAACCGCGTCAAAACATTTGCCATTCCTGCAGTGACAATTGGAACCCCCGGGGTTCAAATATAGGATATACTTTTCTTCCGCAAAAAAAAAATTCCAAAAAATTCTCCAAGTGGAGAAAAAGCAGTGAAAGTACACCGATTTTTTTTACCGATTTAAAGATTCTGCCAACTTTAAGGCACCTTTTATTTCTGAAGGAGGTATATTTTAAACACAGATGCACAACAGATGGCGCTGTTTTAAAATAAATAAAAATATGAATTGAAAGCGGGGTATTTTTAACACGGTTCCGCAACATATGGCGCTGTTTTAAAATAATGACAAAATATGAAGTACATAATTATTGCCAAAAAGTCTATTGAATAAAATCTGTATTTGATTTGTATTTTTAATTTGTGGAATTACACTGTATTTTAAACACCTTTTACAGAGCTTTATAATGATTTTTAGAATTTTATCCAGGGATGGGTACCTTATATAAAGTAAATACGTATACGTGAAGCACTATAAAAGTAAGAGTCTTAAAATTTTGTATGAATTACTTTCAAAGCAAAATCGGTCAAAATACTGTCAGAACGCATACAACGTGTATGGGCACAGCTAGTGTAAAATGTTTATGTTCACCGGTACCAATAAGCGCGTTTAGGTTAAATTTCACAAGAAAATGTAACTCCTACGAGTAGTACGTAGTATGTACTAAAATTGTTGTTATTGTTTTGTTAGAAAAATCAAAAATTCAAATAAAAACCCTAAAAATTAATAAAAAACTGAAAGTGCACCAACATCGAAAAATAAAACAAAATTAAGAAATAAATTCTATCAATCACTAAAACTTCGCAAAAAAAATGACTTAAAAGTGCCATCCAATTGAAAATGAGTGCCTCGGTAGACTGATTAGTAGTGCGTTATTCCATCAGTTTGGGATGTGCGGTTTGATTACCGCCAAAGCCTCTGGGTGTTTTTGCAGACAAGAAAATGTTCACAGGTAGTGTGGTCTTGAAAAAATGTATTTATAATTGATTTTAGAATCCGTGAATAAACAAATATGTAGATAAAGGGTGTCCCAAAATTAACAAAGGATTTCAATTTGTTAACATTTATGCAGTGAGGTGTTGTTCAATGTCAAAACTGCAGCATTTGGGGTACTGCGAACTCACATGTTATTGTTGAAACACAAATGATCCACAACGCTGCATTAGTTGGTGAAGGTTTTGCATTGGGGTATCCAAACACCAAATAATGAATTGTATGGTTGCGCAAGCAATACCAGCAACTCATTTGCTTTTTATTGTTGAAATCTGAACAGAGCAACACGTATAGTTTTTCCCTAGAGAATATGGAGAAAAAGCAGTAAAAGTACGCCGATTTTTTAGACCGATTTAAAAGTACTGCATACTTTAGGGGAGCATCTTTTATTTTTGAAAGCACTATATTTTAAGAAATGTTGCGCAACAGATGGCGCTGTTTAAAATAATAATCATAATAATAATCATTTCCTGTCTATCTTTTACAGAGCAATAATTTTTAAAAATGTTAGAATATTATACAAATTTTATCCAGGGATGGGTACCTTTATATAAAGTAAATATGTAAGAGTCTTAAAATTTGGTGTGGAATACTTTCAAAGCAAAATCTAATGCAACGTGTGCGGGTACAGCTAGTTAAAAATAAAAAGGTTGACCCCATAGGTGACCTTATTTTTTGAACCGTTATGACCACAATAACAAGTGTAAAAAATAAAAAAAATTGGCCGAATCTTTTCTTTACAATAACAATAAATATATAAAAAAAATTAAAGTTAAAGGGTGTCCCCGTGTGTGACTTTATTTGACGCATATAATATTCAAAATTTAAGGGTGCTGCTAAAGCTGTTGTAGTTTGACTTGTAGGGCTCTATCTTTTGAACCATTCTAGATGGACAATTTTTAGGAAATTTTGTTCTGTCCGCTTTAACTGCCGAGGAAAATACGTGATTTTTGTGCATATCGCTTATCTATTAAACTGTGATAGACAGACGCTTGAAGTTTACTTTTGCACCGTAACAGGCAGACAGTGTGTATTACTTTGTACGCTATAGAGTTTCGGATAAAAAATAAAATTAATAATTCTTGCAAAAACCGACTTCAAAACAGATAGATGGGCAACAATTCTAAAGCAAAAATCTAAGAAGTAATCTGTAAGAATTAGATTTAAATCAAATAAAAGAAAATTAGCCGGAAAAAAAGTAAAGACTATGTGAATGTTAAGCCTCTCACTATTACTGTTCAAAATTTAAGGTATTTTCCCCAGCATACGTATTTTATAATAATAATAAAAATAATATTACCTATTGGGACACCCTTTAGTTTACAATTTTGAGGTAAAGACCTGTTGTTATAGAGAACTTGGCCACAAAGGTTCTTTGTAAATTTCAACTGTCTCTCTATAACTGTTTGTGCATATACATCAAATTACATGGGCTATTGGCACACCCTTTAATTTATAATTCCAAATATTTATACTTGTTATTATGCCAGACAAAGTTATGCTGCCTAATTTTCAAGTGTTTGTCTATAACGAGTCAAAAGATAGGGCCATATAGGTCAAACCACATAATTTATGGGGGCCCCTTTTAATTTCTAAATTCAAATTTTATACTAGTTAGCGCGGACTTTGCAATACAGGTTCCTTGTAAATTTCAGCTGTGTGTCTATAACAGTTCAAACAGTACTTAAAATTACATTAACTATTGGGACACCCTTTTATTTCCAAATTCAAATTTTATACTTTTTGTTAAAGAGGACTTAACAATACAGGTTCTTTGTAAATTTTAACGGTCTGTGTACAACTGTTAAAAAGTATGGCTATATACATTAAATTAAATGAACTATTGGAGCACCCTTTAATTAATAATTTTGAATATTTATATTTTTTATTATAACAGTCATAGTAATCGACATTTTCTCAATTCTTCAAGGTTTTGTCTATAGCGGTTCAAAAGATAGGCCCTATTGGGGATACCCTTTAAATTTTAAATTTATTTTTTCATTACTTACTTTTTTTTTTTTAAGAGAAGTTCCACTCAGGCAGTTAATGCCTACATAAACTGTGGTACTTCCTTTGGAAAGGGATAGTAGTAGATAAGACAGATGGTTAGTGATAGTAAAGCTTCGATTCTGGCAACACTGCAATTGCACGTTATGATTATTTTTAGAACAGTATTGCAGCGCCTCTGGTGTTATTTAGGCGAATTAGTTCGAAGCTAGCATAGCCAATTTATAATTATTTTACTTCGCCGGCGATTTAGTGCTATGTGGTAATACCGGCGAAGGAGGGCGCTGTGATATGCATTATTATAAAGAAAAATTAATACATATCAGAAAAGTTGATGTTGCCACGGCTGAGATTTGAACTTGTGACCATTGCTTAGTAGTCAACGTGCTAACCGCTTAAGCTACAGCACCCTGTTTCATTACTTTCTATTTTTAACCGACTTCAAAAAAAGAAGAGGTTATCAATTCGCCTTAATGTTACTTTTTTTGAACAGAATTTAAAAAATTTTCCTTTATTAGAAAGAAAATGCTACAGATTGGTCCTAATATAAAAGAAGTTCCGAATTTTGAAAATTAAAGGGTGTCCCCATACAACATACGTGTTTTTTACGTGTATTATGAACCGTAAAGGCCACCCTTTTAAAATTTTAAAAATCTGCATGTCATTATAGCTGCCAATAACAGAAATTAATAAAAAAATAAACTTAAAAATTAAAGGGTGTCCCCATATGTGACGTCAATTTAAATATATGAACCATTTGAACCATTGTAGACAATCACTTGAAAATCACAGAATGTCCAATATTTATAATCAAAAATTAAACATTTATAATTAGAAGTTAAAGGGTGTCCCAATAATTGATGTAATTTGATGTATATTGTAAAACTTTTGAACCGTAACAGAGAGACTGTTGAAATTTACAAAGAACCTGTATATCTAAGTCCTTTATAACACCAAGTATATAATTTAAATTTGGAAACTAAAGGGTGTCCCCATAATTGATATAATTTTACCTATCTAGCCCTATCTTTTGAACCGTTATAGACAAACACTTAAAAGTTAGACAGAATCTCCACTACTATGTCCCGTATAATAACATTTAGAAATAATTAAAATTATAAAGGGTGTCTCAATAGTTGAAGTAAATTGATGCATATGGCCAAACTTTTGAACCGTTTTAGAAACCATTTGAAATTTACAAATAATCTGTCCTTTAATATAAGTGTTTAATTTAAAATTGTACATTAAAGGGTGTCCCCTAGGTGACATTGTTTAACCTATGTGACTATATCTTTGGAACCATTACTTTTTATTACTGTGTCGGTAATAATAAGTGTAAAAAAATAAAGGGTTTCCTCATATCTGACGTAACTTGTCGTATATGGCTTTATCTGCTGAACCGTTGTGGATAGACATTTAAATGTACAGAACATATATTACTATGTCCGTTAGAGCAACAAGTATAAAAGTATTTAATTTTAAATTTTTAGTTTATAATTGATGGACATATATTTGTTTTGTAGTCGGTTTTTTTTTGCAAGAATTACATATTATAATATTTTAAATTGGTGTCCTTTACAGTTCTTAATACACGTAAAAAACATGTATGTTGTATGGGGACACCCTTTAATTTTTAAAATAATGAATTGTTTTTAAAACGGGACCAAACTGTAAGCTTAGCCTTTGAAATAAAGAATAATATTTTAAAATCGGTTCAGAAATGGCTGTGTTCTGCGGACACATACATAGAACCAAAAAAAGCAACATTCAGACGAATTGATAACCTTCTTCTTTTTTTGAAGTCGTTTAAAAATAAAAGGGAGTATTTTTCGCATATCTTTTTTATATTTCAATTTGTTTTAAATATAAATGCTTACAAATTACTATTTTTTTTTTAATTTTTAGTTTTGATTCCTTGTTCGTCTATTAGTTTTAAAGTTGGTTTTTCTTCGCAAGAATTATTTTTTGGTTTTTCCTTGCCCATTGTTGCTTATATTTGTTTTTGTTTCTGCCAATATGTTAGATAACAATTTTATAAATATTATTAGTTTTGTTTTCGAAGCAACTAAGTGCACTTTTGCAACAAATGTAGGTTGTTAAAATACTTTCATCTATAATGAGAAAATAAACTTTTGTATCTTAATTAAGATGCTCTTAAGCACAAATATCTCTTTATGGTGTAAATTAATTCTTCTCACTCAAAAAATTTTAAATGGCTGAAAATACTTCCCTTTGTTTTTAATTAAAAATTCATAAAAAAGTTAAAATTAATAAAAGTTACCAAAACATATTTTGTATAAAATATTGATCTCATAAACTATTGGATATAAAAACAAAATATTGTTATAAACAGCCGTATACTCGTATATTTAGATTTAAATAAAACTTAAATTTAAACCTTTAATCAAATTAATATTTTGTGCAAAGTTAAAGATTCTAATTATTAATAAATCTATAAAATATATATGTATATGTATGTCTATGTCTATATGGTGTTTATGTGTGTGTGTGTATATTGTTTTCATAGTATGAGTATTTCTGTATTTATTAAAACTCATTATTCGAACTCAAAGTAACAAAATTCTTGCGAGTACGATTTCATTCATTCGAAAGTATTTATGTTGGATATTTTGATATAAAAATTATATGGGCATACTAATAGGGCTGGGATGAAGTTAGGGGGATCAATTAATTCTATTCAATTGTTTAATACACTGTGCTACAAAGATTTAATAAAAGAGAAAAAAATTGTTAATTTTAAAGATCTGTTTGAGAACTACTTGACCAGACAAAGACAAGTTTACTTTGAAACCTATAAAATATATTCTACATCAAATACGAGTAGATCTTCATATTTTATGAAGTAATTACGCAAAAATACCATTAAAAACTTATTTTGAAACAAAGTTATTACTTCTTAATAACAATAAAACTGTTGAGCAGACTTTATATTGTAAGGCTGATACAAATACGAATTTCCCTTTTTTCGAATTATCTTTTCGAATCTTAGTACACAGCAGCCCTCAGTAGTACAAGGTTAGGTTAGGTTAAACGGGCCGCCCGCAGAAGTGAACTTACTCGCAGGCCATTAACGTCTATTGTGATTTCTAGACGACCATCTACGCCCACTGTTTCGTATAAAACTCCAGTACCTTCACCTATGGCTTCTCGCAAAACCTAACAGAGTCGGGCAGTCGCAGAGAAGGTATAGAAGTGATTTCTCTTCCTCCTAATCAATACAGCTTCTACAGCTCCCACCACTAGAGATTTCCATACGCCCTGACATACGTCCAATCAGCAAAGCTGTTTCCTTTAGCGACCATTCCGTAGCGTGTTAGAAATTTCAGCCAAGGGTTTATTAATATAACCCAGGGTGTTTACCACTTCCAGGCTCGAGCCGTTCCTTGCACATTGATCGGCCGTCTCGTTTCCACGAATGCCTTTGTGCCGTTGGAATTGATTGCCAGGGATTGATTGCACGTCAATACACATCTATACTTCACCATTTTCGAATCAAGAGCCCTAATGGTTAGTCGAGATTAGACCACAAAAATATTAACAGCCGTCGTCTTCGTCAGTAGTACAAAAAGTGTCCCGAAACTCATGCAAGATATAAATTTTTATAATAAAGTGTTAACCACCGTAAAAAATAATTGGACAGCTGACAGAGTATACAGGCTATCGTGTGTGTCATGCTTTACACGAGAAAACAACGTATTTTCATTGTTGAACAATATTTGAAAAATAACGAAAGTTCAGTGGCCACTTTTATGAGGAAGGTAATTTTAAGCAATGGAGTACACTAAATGGGTTAATCGAACTGGATGCTTCAGTGGATCATACTTGTTCCAAAACGAGACTGGTCAAGGTCAAGCGGTAAAAATCGTTAAAAATATGTTTTTGAAAACGCGAACAAAGGCAACTTCTAGCATAGTAACTTGCAATGCGACACTGCTCTGTTTGACTGTTCTGATCTATTACTAGGCCACTTTCGAGTTTGGGCAAACTGCACGTTTTGGGCAGTCATTTTAAGCAGACAACCTCGGCAATTTTAAGGAAAATGGATAAAGGATAATTTCGTGAGCATAATCAACATTATTTTTTACATAAACAACCCGTTACTGAAACCCGAAAGAAACCAATGAGGACTCTGCAGCAACAATTTCAATGAGTTTCTTTTTGTGATATCAGCACAATTGAAGCCAAACGTTCTGACCGCTTAAAAAAGGTCTCCATGCCAGAAATAGTCGGTTATATCCATGACATGATATTGAACGATTAAAAATTAAAAATGCATGAGATGACGCCCTATTCCCTGTTAACAAGTTTAAAAAATGTCTGGGTAGTAATAGATTATTTTACGAGTCTTTTTATTTAATGGGTACAAAAAAAATTAGAAAGACGCTGTACTCAATGCATAAAACGGAATTATCAAACTGTCCTCGTAATAGCTTTCAGATCATGCGGACCCATATAACCTGATAATTGTAATAGATAATTAGCTTATGCAAGCATGATTTTTCAAGGGCTTAATGAAACGTATTATTAATCAATTTTAAGAAGCTACTAAGGAGTACCACATTTAAACTTTAGCGCAAATAGTCCCAACTCTGCATACGGGAAGCAAAGCTGAATGCAACCAGTCGCGTTCACGTTCCAGGTTGCGGATAGTGGTACGCCTACATATGATATTGATTTGATCAAGATTTACGTCAGTACAGGGCTAGATTAGCCCGCCCTAACCTGACGGCGGTCTTACCACTGGTTGAAATAATGTGTAGACCAGCACCCCATTGCTCCATGTTTTTACTGCACACTATACAATACAAGTGCAATGAATTGCACATAATATCGCACAATGTACAAGCCCAAATGATTAGTAATTTATAGAACATGGCAACCCTGGACCCATGCTATAACCTCTTGTTTAGGGGTTTGGAGACCAGCCAACTCCTCTGTTGACGTACAACAACCGTGCATGTAGTGGTCCAAACCTCAGCCACCACGTGTAACCCGAAGGGACCTCACCAACGAACTATCACAAAGAAAAGTGGCTCTATGAGGTTCTACTAGTTCCTGTGCTACCAGTCATTTGGACACTGGTCGGGCCTCGAACAACCCTGTATTACACAGACCTGTTCTTCTAGATTCAGGTTCCAGAAACCCTGGCGTCTGGTGTCCCCATTTTCCCCGAAAGCACTGGGGCAAAGGTTTGACAATTAATGCCTCGGGTAGATATACTAATTTGACAATGAGCAATTTCGAGAATAAGGTCTCAGAAGGTCTCCGGATAGCGCCGGTTTTCTTTTCAAATTATGAGTACTGTTGGTACACGGTTCGACATGGCAAGTAATTAGCGCCATCTAATAACAAATAGCTATTACGTAACTTGCAACACTTTGATGTCCAGCAAGTGGGTGCCTGTGTTCGCGAAGACAGCGGTGTAGTTTAAAAGCGAGAAACCTAATGCTACCGAATGCATAATCTCCTGCCATCTTACAAACAGACATTTGATGTTTCAGAAGAAATTTAAATATTAATTCGAGTTTCCTTTCCGCTTATATTTTGTACAACCAGCAGTTAGCAGGTAATTTTATGGCACTGAACCTCAGACATTAAATGAAAATGATACGGTTTTGAGAAGGGCTTTCTAGAGGTTATTTCCAATCTGAAGTTAGTCAATATTTCTATTAAATTTTTTGTTAATTGTAGCACAGTGTAACTGTGTGCCCGTGTAATTATCCTTGTTCCATTAACTGATTGACTCACAACCAACCATTTCAATTTCGAAACATTCATTCACAACAAGTTTTATTGTTTTGTTTTATTTGATTAAAATAACTTTTTTCATTCTCTTAAAAATTTCTAGTGTTTTTGTTTAACCTTTTTTCTATATTTCAATTTTCTTCCTTTCATTTTGAAACAATTTTGATTTCAAAACATTCGAACGATTTTTAGTTTACAAGATCAATCGGATTCACGATCACTATCCGATTCGTTGGATAATATACCTTCAAATGTATTTGGACCTGAAGGGATTGTAACGCGTTTTACTCTGCCGTTATCGTATGGTCGCAAAGAGGCGCGTCAAAAACGTTTGGGGTAAAAATATATAAAAAAAAATAAAAAAATCATTTTACACACAAAAAAAAGAAAAAAAAAATAGTTCACATTTTTTTAGTTTTTAAGTTTTTTTTTTAAGAAAATAAATTAAATCGCAATCGTAAAACTACGAACTTCAATTTGAATAAAAAAAAAACAACATTAGAAAGTAGTTAACAAATGTATATGCTAAAATTATTTCAATTGTATGTATAATAAGTAGAACGCTTTAAGCATGGCACGTACAGTGGCAAACAAAACATGTACAACTTATTTACTCCCTACGTTTTTTTTTTTTGTTAAAATTAAAAAATTTGTTAATAAAATTTTATCTACTCTTTTTTAAATCACAGCAAATTTTATGGTGTCAACAAATACATATGTGTTCAAAGGAAATCGCTTCAAAATTATGTTCGAATCAATGTTTAAAAATCTATAAATTTTCTATTTAAAACGATTATAACACGCTAACTGGAAGAGTTAAGTCGACAATGCAATCAGAGCTTAAAAAAGCTGCTCTTAAATTGAAAGAAATGCAAGTTAAATGTCCGAGCTTCGTTAAAACGGAGTCTTGACGAGCCATTGTTTTGTTTGCACATGAACAAAGCGCCGCACAGAGGAGTATTTGGCCTGAAAAGCTGGCCAAAATTATTGAACGTGTTTTTTGAATTAAAAGTTTTAATTTGTTGATAGTTTTAGGTGTAGTATGATATAAAAAGTCTAGTGGTAGATTTTGAAAAAATTACCCTGCGCAACAAAAGTACACTGCGCAACAAAAACATTTTTCTCTACCCTAGAAATAAAAGTATGTGGACTATATGGATTTTGATGCCCTTAATTCAAATCTGTTTTCCGTTTTTCTCTAGTACGTAAGGATTTTCTTTTAAAGGCGTGGCATACTTCACCCCCTAAATCGTTGGGTTGCCTTATATATTTTGTCATAACTTGAAAACGTGTTCTCCGATTTTAATAGCAGGAGGATCAGAAGATGCACCGGAAAATTCTGCTTAAACTAACCATACACATTTATTTTGTATCTATTACTATGTTGGAGTTATTAAAAATTTAATGGCGAAAACAATTTTCACATGCAAAATGCGTCAAATTTTTTTGTTTTCAAAATGCAATAAAAAAATTTAAAAACCAAAAAGCCACATTCCTAAGGAATAAAAGACGGTATAAATCGCAAAACTCAGTTAACAAATGTTGATTTTAAAGGTTTAAACTCATTCTTGACAGACTGTATGTACATACATATGATTTATAGTCTAATTAAAAAAAATTTTTGAAAATTGTAAGGCTCTTATGAAGCAGTATTATTTTTTATGAAAAAAGGCTTTATTATATTCATTTTATATTATTTAATACTTTATATTTCCTTACTAATTATTATCCTCATTAGCTGCATCATCCGTTTCTGATGAAAAATCTTTTTTTTATTAATCCGTACTATTCAAGACATCTCGATTTGTATCGCTTCTGCTGAATTTCCTCGAATAATTCGTACGATATAATCGTAAGTGCTTATTTCTGGCCTCGGCAGCTTCTTCTGACAATTGTCCAATTGGCAAGATTGCTTGCTTTATAACACTACCTCCATGAATAAGAATCTTGTGCATCGTAGGACTCATGGGGTGCCAGTTGTAAAGTTGCACATATATTTCGGCATATAGGCAGGTATTAATATTGTGAAGTGTTAAATGTGATGTGAATAGGAGTTGAAATCAATAAATCAAAATACATGAAAGTGTATGACGATATAAATGTATAAGAAAAAGTGCCCGATGAGCAAAAACAGAAGAAATGTGAAAATTTAAAAAAATCGTCAAAAAAATGGCGCAAACTTGCGTACACTTTTTTTGTTTCTAAAATTAAAGATTCCAAATTTTATTGTGGTAACAAACAAATCGCAACTAAAAGTCTTCAAATTTTACAATATAATATTGTTTTTTGTCGAGCTGCGTACTTAGTTCTTTAGATTTCTTAAAATTCCGTTTTGCCTTTTTGGCCAGCGTTTTGGGTGAAATACTCCTCTGTGCGTCGGCAGAATAAGGAACAATAATTTGTTTACTTTCTTCTGTACGGAGAAAACGTATCGATGTGCATGCTTTGACAAATAAAATTTTCTGTTTTTCGTTAATGTTGTTTGAATGCTTATAGCACAGCAAATATGATTTGCACGCTTAATTAGCAGATGGCGTTCTTTAAGAGTCAAACTTTCATACTAAAAACAGCATTTGATGGCAGACATCGTTGTGCGAACAAATGTTCGAACAATGCTGTTTGAACAAGAACATGACATCGACAACGACAACGACGATCTTCACGAGAGATTCTGATGTGCACACATGAATTTGTTCAATGGTTGATCAAATCAATGGCTCGTCAAGACGTAGTGTAACAAGTGCCCTGCAATGCGAACCAAATTTCATTCTGGTTTCCTGTGCAATGTTGTTCTGTCACAAATATGATAGAAACAAAATTCCGTAAGATAATCTAGTTTGTACGTTTTAAGAGACGTCATTTTAGCAAAAATATTTTTTTTAAGAGCGTCATGGTGTAATCTTGTTTCTGTCATTCTTGAGTCCGCCATGATCTTTGACAGTTTATTATCGCCGTTTCTATTACTATACCTTATCAGTCCATTTGACAATTGTTTTTCTTTTAAAGGGTGTTCCAAAACTAACGCAAGTATTTTCATTTATTTTTATTAAAAAACAACGAACAAATGGCCTTCACGGTTTCACTGGTAGATATGCAATCTTTTATCGAGAATTTCCATGAACAGTTTACATAAAGTTTACATTGATGTTAATAATGCTGTCAAATAAACCACATGACTAACCGTTCACTTAATTAGTTTGTTTCACGGGCTGTCATGAGGCACCGTCATATAAAGGGTGTTTTTTTTATAGAGGTATAGAACTTTAAGTTGCAATAAAACAACGATGGATTATTCGATTGACATGAATTTTATTTATCCGAAAGATAATCTTGTGGCATTACATTTTAAATATGATTTCTGGGATATGATGTCCAATCTGGACGTCCAATTTTCGATGACTTTTTCCAACATTTGTGGCCGTATATCGGCAATAACACGGCGAATGTTGTCTTCCAAATGATCAAGCGTTTGTGGCTTATCCGCATAGACCAATGACTTTACATAGCCCCACAGAAAGTAGTCTATCGGTGATAAATTACAAGATCTTGGAGGCCAATTCACAGGTCCAAAACGTGAAATAAGGCGGTCACCAAAGGTGTCTTTCAATAAATTGATCTAAAATTGCACTATTTACAAGCGTTGTTCAGGCGTGAGTCTATTCATGATGAATTGCCAAACCAAACTGAGAATAAATCACTTGACAGCTGTTAAATCGGTCGCCATCTTGAAAAGCAATGCCAACTTAAAGTTCTATACCTCTATAAAAATCACCCTTTATATGCGGGGGTATACCGAAGCAGGCCACTAGTTCTATAAGCCTCCTTTCGACCCCCATAGTTTCTTAAAGATTTCTGTATACTTTTTGGTAATTTACGAATACTTTGTTTTCATGGAGTCTCGTGTTATCACTAGCCTTTAATATAGTGATTAAAGACTGTCGACGAAAGACTGTACTCATCACAGAGCCCGTCGTAACTGCTTACATTTGTCTAAAGCTAAGGTCTCCCATAGCATCGACATTTAGTATGTGTGTCCGTAGTCGTAAGCCTAATGCTAGTCCCTGCTGGACAGTCACACACACTCAGGCTCTTCCAGGCGTAGGGGCTGTCTGCAAGTTTCATCTTCTTCGATTTTCTTATTTTTTAGATTATACTTGAAGTTCTCATGAATTGTTGCTATCCCAATTATCTCATCTATGATATCGAGCAAATTTCTGGCATTCCTGCCGAAGAGTTGTTACCTCAGGAATGTATTTAATCCATCTCTTGTAGACATTGTTGTACATCTGTTCTGGCTTCCTACATTGGGCAAATACAAGCGAAGTTTCTTCATAGCCTTACCTATCCACCTTATCCATCTCTGTTGATTCACAAGGTCTTGTTGGTGTTTCACAAAACAAAATTTCATAAAATTCCGGTAAGTCTGGTAATGGAGAATAACTTTCCTATATTCAAATTAATTTAGTCAGCCTCCTAGCAGAGGCGATGGTACATTCAGCTACTTCGGGACATTCCCTCCCGAAGGTTTTTAAATTTTTTAAGTTACCAAAATTTTTTTAGTTACCTAAAGTGATCATCACAGCTGATCGAATACGTTACATTTAGGCTCAACGTCTTATGAACATGCCCAATGTTACAATGTAACTAAATTATATCCTTTCGTATTATGAATCACAACCTATTTCAGTCGTCTTCGTTAAGTTATTGTCAATCTTAATTAACATAGTTGTCATAGGTAAACAGCTTATTAAAACTTGAGTTACTTCAAGTGACTACAAATCATCATCATTCGTCTATCAATTTAGTTGTAAATCAGAATAGGGGCGGTTAAATAAAAGAAAACAAAATAGTATTTTAGTATAATAGTAATTAAAGAAATAATTAAATCAATTAAAATATTAAGTGAATTTGAGTGTAAAAATAAATAAATAAATATATATATATATATATATATATATATATATATATATATATATATATATATATATATATATATATATATATATATGCACCAATTAAATGTTTTAATTAGTTTAAAATTCCAGTTTAATTAACTTTTTAATTGATTCAAATACATATTTGTTTAAAACAGGAAAACAATTCAGAAATAAACAAATTATTGAATCAACTAATTACTTAATTAAATTTTAATCTGGAATAAATTAAAACCTTTAATATTTTTTTTCTGTGTACATATACACGTTAATTTATGTGTCTTATGATTCTTTTTCACAAAGAAAGCTAGAGAAGACTGTAGCGGTTTAGGAAACGCTTTATTAAGTTGGTGTTAAATAAAAATAAATGTTTCTGTTTTCTGTAGAAGTATGAAAGAAGATTTGTTTCAAAGAAATAATTTCTTTTTTAAGTTTAAACTAACTATTTTTTATTTAATTATTTTTTTGGCAATCTTTAAATTATTTTAAACATATTTTCTTAATTTACTTTTCCTTTAGAACTTTTTTTGTTCTCCTTGTATTAATGGCTCTTATTCTATTTGGCGCCGGCAACATTGCCGCCACTTTTGAGCCAACTTCGTCGTCATCAATTCAATTATAATTTGATGTTCCCTAATAGTTTCATGACGACGTCGACGGTTTATCGACAATTTTGGTCAAGTATAATACAAATACCTTATATTTAATTTATTTTGTTTGACTAAAACAAATATATGTCGTTAGCTCAAATGCAAAAAGGCGTAATTAACAAAATGTAGTTTTACAGCAGAAGCAAAAAAATTTGTAAAATGAAAACTATGCTATATCATAGGGGCCTTGGTTTTTTGTTAATAATAGCCTAATTTTTGATCGTTGAGAAGTTAAAAATTTTGTCAAGAGTTTAATGTCATGATTTATAATAATCAATCAAAAACTCGATTTTGAATTTTTTGTTAGGTACGACTTTTTGCAGTTTAGCTAACGATATATTTATTAATTTGATATAGGTGAATAGATAAATAGATAAATCTCTGAAGAAGCCTGAAAAATAATTGGTAGGTCTATTTAGCTTCTATTAAGATTGATAGGGCTTATAAGCTTCCTTTAAAATTGATTAGTCATGATTAGTGTTGCGTAATTGAAGATCTTTTTCTTTAACTAGTAATTTTAACTTTAAATTCAGATTCGTGGATTTCATTTTCTCTTTTAGCTTTGTCTCCTAATAATATTTATAATTTTTTAATTTTTTCCATCTATATCTATCAATTACTTTTTTAACTTATTATGAGGGATGACCTCATAAAACGTTTTAAAGATATTGTAATAACGAATTTGCAATAATTCCTGGCAGTCCATAGTATTTTGTTCGCTTTCTTTCTTGAAGAGAACTGTTTATGGGGTGAGATTTGCTACAGCCTCTTTCAGCGGGCTAGGTTTAATATGTGTATGCATTTTAACTCCAGTACACTTTGCCATAGCTTTGTTAGATACCTCTTCTTCATCTTAAATTTCAAGTCTCGCCAGACTTGTAATTCAACTTTTGTCAGTTTTCATATTTTCCTTTATACAGGGTGCGGCAGAAACACCCTCCCATCCCCTCTATTAGGGAAGCTAATAAAAACAATATAAAATAAGGTAGAATGTTTTTTTTATTAACTAAAAGTACAGCTCGTGACGTTTAAGAGTATGCTAATCTTTAGTTTAATTACTTTCCTTTTTAAACAATACATCTCTCAAATGGTTTCCCCCACTGTTGACACACTGGTTGAGTCGTTCTTTGAAGATGTCCATTACTTTACGATTCATGTCAGGAGAGATGGCTTCAACTTTTCGTGTTATCACTACTTTTAGGGTTTGTAAAGTTTGAGGATGATGTTCGTAAATCTAGGATTATAAATAGCCCCAGAGAAAAAAACACAAGGTGTTAGGTCCGGCGAACGTGGTGGCCAGCCAGCCATTTCCTGGGCCTGTTGCAGTCGACCGGAGGGTTTCTGTTTTAATGCGGAACCTATCTCACGAAAGTTAGAAACCCAAGAATAAATTGTTTTCTTATCGGGAACAGGGTCTCGTCGCCATGGCGAAGGCATGATGTTCACCCGACCACGCCATGGTGTACACTGAAAACTACTGAAAACTACTCTGCTTCATCTCTCGTCTGCTTAATCTTACTTTCTAATCGGCGAGTTATTTCTTCCGGACCCTGTATATTGTTCCTTTCCACACCTCTTGTCCCTTATGCTAGGATCTTCTTTAATTGCCAGGGTCATTTAATGGAGAAGAGAAACCATCCACAGCTCTTTAATATTACTGGGAGTTTAATATCTTTGGAAGCCTCTTGTTAGGAAAGATTTTTTTCCATTTCTTTAACTAATTTTCCAAATTGGCTGTAATTTGGTCTTTTAATCTTTAAATTTTGCATTTTAACTCGTTTCTAAAAGCCGAGATGATAAAATCGTAGTCGGCACAACAAAATAACGACGTCAGATTTTCTTACAAAATACCAAATAAAAATAACAAGTCAACGATAAATGTTTTAGTCGACAAAGGGTATACCAATTTAAACCAGTCGACACAATACGACACCATTTTGTGTCGACGACGTCTTATAGAATAAGGGTGAATTTTCTGCTTACTGTAAGAACCAAAATTTTTATTATTCGATTTGTACAACATTTGTAGAAAGGCGTGGCTTTTATAATTCAGATTCCTCTAATTTCAAGCTATATCGAGTACCAGTGAAAGGGTACCTAGCCACGTTCAGATTGTATTGGTATGTTTACAAAAGATGCTCATTTTTACAGTGGCTACAATTTTCCCATATAACTTAAGCGGTCTCACCTAGTATGAATGAGATATTAGACAAAAACTATTGAGAACTTTCTTGAAGGCCCACTGATTTTCAAAATCTCTCGAGGCACATCTATAAAAAGTGATCACCAATTTCGCCAAACTATGTATAGGGTATTACTACCCTTTGTAGGCAGAATCGAAACTATACTGTCAAGTCCGTAATTCTTTTTCACTGTTGCACAGTGTTATTTATGTGAATGCCGCCATAGACTGATATCAGTCTGGGGGTAGCAATTGTAATGCAGGTTCGATTCCTGTCAATTCATCAATTCTCTGAAGCCAAAAGCTTCGAAGAATCAGGTGTCTTAAAAGACGCAAAACATGTTTAGTAATTGACGAATACCTGACCAAACCTTAACTGTCATCTATCGAGTGGGTTTGTTGTGGTTGCCAATACTGTACTGGACAAATCTTGTAGTTATTTTGGGTCACCCGTTTAAGATAAAATTTAAATTAAATTAAATTAAATTAAATTAAATTAAATTAAATTAAATTAAATTAAATTAAATAAAAATAAAACCAACAAATATAATGCTTAAACTCTAACAAGGGGCAAATTTATAAAATAATTTTTGTTTTATAAAAGGTTTAAATCAAAAATATTTTTTATGAATTTGGCCCTAAGTTTTTCTATTTAACAACATTAGTTGTTGGTGTGAATATAATTTTGGTTTGTATGTGTTTTGGCCACCTATATTTAATATTTAGGTTAAAATGCTTTTACATGGCTTTAAAAATTGTAGTTAAAATTAAGTTAGCTTTAGAATGCTACAGTATAATTTAGTTTTTATTTTATCAATTTTTAATTAAAATCCTTTTTTTATTTTTTATTTCTTTTTTTTCAAAATTTTCCAAATATATATTTTGAAATACAAAGCTGCATTTTTGATTTTTATTATAATTATTTCTTTAGGCCAGGGTTCACTAAACAATCGTGCGATTTAATTACAAAAAACTCTGACAGAATTCTGTCCTACTCAAAAAAAAAAAAAAAAAAAAAATTTAAAAATGGCGTTGTAGTTGCCACCATTATACAAAAAGAAGACGGTTACAACTTTGATGGCAAGGAGAAAAATATTTTATGAATTTTTTCAGAGGATTATCAACTATTACAGACTCGTCAAAAAGTCTGTCACACACATACACTTCTAATTCGCTCTATAATACTTTTTGAGTACAAATGCCATTTTTGCCTGATCGAACGTCTGATTGTGACAGTGAATCATGGCCTTTAATTGTAAAACTGTTTAATTTTATTTCTTTTAATTAAGTTATTAAATAATCTTTCAAATAAATTTGCTTTTTAATGTCATAAATATTGTTATTTTAGTTCCTCACCGGATTCTTTAAATGCTGATCGAAGTGATAAATCTGCTTTGGGTATGGCATCACCCCAGGCTCTCTACAAATTGGTGGTTCCCCTGTTACGTTGTGAGGTAGCAGATGTACGAGATGCGGCTGTGAATGCTTTGGGAATGATAAATCATGATGCTCTGAAGTAAGTTTTAAAAAAGAAAAAACGAATAACCCAGTTTGAAATAAAATGATTTTTTCAAACCTTTTTTAAACCGAGAAATAAATTCAATTTTAATATTCAAACTCAAAATAATGTTCATTTGAAAAAAAAGATGTGGAGAATAGTCAATCTCCATAATAAAATATATGTTTGAATTAATTAAAAATGAGATGATTCAAAATTTAAGTTTAAAGTACCGCATAATAAAAGTATCTTCAAAAGAAAATCGACCGAAAAAAAGAATCTAAGATTCTATTATTATTTACTACTATGTTTTCATATATATGATTACACAAATATAAAATTTCAATATTTAAACGAAGAGATTGTCAAGGATTATTAATAACATTATCAAGGGTGACTGATACTTAAAAATATATACAGTCTGTCAAGAAAATGTTTTGACATAGTGAAAGATGTTTTGGTTTTGACTTTTATGATAGAAAATGTTGTTTTATTTTTATTTATTTTTTTTTAATTAATTTTATTATTTATAAATTAATTTTATTAAAATAATTTTATCTATATGTTAACTTACAAATAACATCAAAAAAGAAAACACAGATAAAATAAGGATAAAAAACAAGATTAAAAATAGAAACACTTCCGGAATTTTGTTGTTAAGGAAATGTTTTTACATACTAAGATAATATAAAAAAAATGCTATGGATATGGAATTGTAACACATTGTATGACAACCATTAGTATCAATCACGCCTTGCAGACACTCTTTAAAGGAATAAACTAATTGTTGAACACATTCCGTCAGTATTTTATTCCATTACAGCTCCAAAATTACAGCTTTTAACTCATCTTGACTTTTGGAACGCCTCATAGCAATGTTTTTTTTTTTTCAGATAGGCTCACAAATAAGTCAGAACTCTGAATACATATTTAGAAAATCAAGTCCTTACCAGAACAGTCTTGAATATCGGGTCATTATCCTGATAAAACTTGATATTCGGCTTTCTATCAGTATAAATTCTATATTTATTGACCCTGAAAATTAGACGACCATTTAATATATATTTAGGTACTGATTCGTAAGCATTGTATTCACAATGAAGCAAATTACTCCAACTATCTTACTAGATATGGACCTACAAATTATTAGCGAAAGTTTTCTAAAATTTACTACTGGAATCTAACGACTTTAGGGGTTTCCCCATATTTTTTATTGGGCCCACCGTTAAATATAACGAAGTCCCGTTAAATATAACGAAGTCCCAGTAGTCGACAGGTTTGGAAATATGCGTTACAGTAAGTCGCCTTTCTTTGTGTTGCATTGTAAGCAATGGTTTCTTTCGAGCTGCTTTTGATGAATATCTGTACTACTTAAAGACTTGCCTTACCATTGCATGGGAGATGACACGCTACATTCTTCTCTTAGTTTACTTGAAAGTGTTCTTGTGAATACCAAAGGGTTTTCATCTACCTTCTTCTTTAAAACACGTTCTGTTCTCTCCAAAATCTTGCAAGGGTGGCCAGTTGACAGCTCTAATGTGAGCCTATTTTGTAAACAGTTAGCCTTGTTATTGAATATATTTTAGACAATTCTTGCACTGTTTTTCCAATCGCGAGATTTTAATAAACCAATTGATTCAGATCTGTCATTGTTATTGTACCAAGCATTTTAAATTCTCGTAAATTTTTCCATTTTTACACGTTTTTTTATGAAATCTAAACAAAATGTTCATTGAAACATATCATTGGTCACTCGACTTTAGAAAAAAATTATGGTTGGCCAATAAAAATAAAAAAACAAGAGCAAAAATTGTAAAAACAGACGTAACTGTTGAGCTCAACTGCTACGAAATTGTTGTCTACTGTTGAGCTCAACAGTTACGTCTTAGAAACGGCTTGAGAAATATACTGCAAAATAAAGAGCTGATAAATGTAAACAATTGAAAAAAATAAAAGAAGAACAAAAGAAATAATTTAAATTAACGAAATTAATTACTTTAGCTGAAAATTATGGATAAGAAACGGTATAACTCTCTTCTTTAGCTATTTAAGCTGAGCACAACATGTTGACTTTAGCTAGCTAAAATATTTTGTGATACAAAAAATACCCAACTGTTGAGTTGAGCGCAACTAGTCAACGACCCGTTTCTAAGACAAATACTCAACCGTTGCGCAACAGTTACGTCTTATCAACGTGCCCATTAATTCTATTTTTAATTCGAGAAAAAAAGTCCCTTTTTTGTTGAGAAAACTATTAAGTTCAAATAAATATAAAAAGTTTTCTTAAATGATAAGTTAGGCGTGAACTTTCGTATTTTCTGAGGCCCAACAAACACACAAATTTAATATCTGAGTTCTAACTCCTTCTCAAACTGTGCTCTGTGCACGGCACCAACGCTTGCTTGTGAATAGCCATAGAGTATTTTGGACCTAGTTAGTGAAAATATCAGGGAATGCGTTAGTAATGAGAAAAACCGTTATACACAATGAGTGTATGTAATGGACGGTAGAGCAGTAGCAGGTGTTTACTCACTTGAATTTCTCCTGCAGTCTGCGCCTAATGATGTGTGTGTTGTTTTACCGGACATACGTTGGATCACTTGTTGGGAAGTCGTGTGCAGGGATGAAAGGTTATCATTGCATTCCACAACCAGTCGGTTATAAAATGCATAAGGCAAGTGAACGTGTACTACAAACTAGAGTTTGAAAAGGTTCTAAGTTTGAAAAGGTTTTCTCATAGTAACGTAATGTGGGTGTAAGGACACATAGACAGAGTTGAGAATGAAGTAGAAGCGAACTAACAGAAAAGGGTTCTTTATGCATCACAACCTGGAGTTGCACTGGGGAATAGTTTATTCATTAAACCTGAAGAGTTGAAGGGAGGCTACCGCCTAAGGATAGACATGAATATGCTTAAGAAGGCGCTCGGCAGACAGCTAAGAAAACTTATGGTAAATAATTGCATTAGTGAGAGTTTGTGGAAACTTCATGTATCTTCTAGTCAAGAATGAAAATCGAAGGAGATGATATTTGCAGACTATGCCTGGAAGAGGCTGCGACGGTAGGGTAGCTCATATTGTGCATAAAGGGAAAGCACTATACTTAGGGCCACGGGCAGACATATGTTAAATGTAAACGTCATAGGGCAAATGACAAATGACAAATGACAAAACAAACAAATGCCTTACAAAAACTTGGTAAAGAGTCGACAGTCTGAAATCACTTCCATCAAAAGCAAAAAATGAAAAATTGAATTTTTCACAGTTAGGATTAGTTATTCTAAGGGGAACTTTTTTCTCCTTGATTCGATTATTTTTTATTTTCAAGCCTTAACAGCCTATGGCCATTACATAATTTTCTGCCAATTGTGATTGACCAATAACTTTTGAGAGCCAATATAAATTAAAAAAAGTAATGTCTGGCTAGATTGCCAGATAGGGGTATCTGCGCCGTAGAGCTAGATTTGGACTTCTCAGTCTTTTCTGCAGACAAGCCAGAAACTTCGCATTTAGTGTTGCTTTCTAATTGATAATCCATCACGATAACGTTCGGGTGCTCGAACGAAGGGCCTAAAATATTTGAGAACCGCTGGATGAAGCGTATTGCTAAAAAGTAAAAACTGAAGCAAATTTTTATTTATATTTTTATATGTATTTTCTTTGTTTTTGTAAACAAAAGGCAATACTTCCCTTGTAGTTTTGCAATAGCGTACCACTTAAAAACTTTTATTTTTGTTTTGTTGCACAGTGTTATTTTGTTTCTTTATTTTGCAGAGATTTAATGGAGGAATTAGTTGTCTACATACGCGAAGCTGTTGATAGAAAACAAGAGAACATGCGAAGACGAAGGAGGCGTGATGCCCTGCGTTTGCAGTTGGTGCGGGTTTTAGAAAAAATAGCAGAAAATGGAACATTCGGTGTTAGGTAAGTGAAAATTGCAAGATGAGCATTGTGTCACTGAAAATGTACTGCAACTGAAAGGATAAACCCGAAGATATGCACTCTTATTTGTAAGTATGTTTAAATCAGCTTTATTTCCAAATGGTAAAGCGAAAACAAATAACAAAAATGGAACTATTAAACGAGATTATTTAAATAAACTATAGCATGTGTGTTTTCGAAATGGTTAAAGCGACATAAGCTGTTAAAAATTCTTTTAAAGAGATGATGTTTTCTAGTATACTCTATTATTATATTAACTTTCTACCAGAGTACGAAAATAAATTTTGTCCTTTGCAATGAATAAAACAAAACAGAAACAATTAGAACGATTGTTGTCTATTGTGTTTGGTCACAAAGCCAAGCTGAACATTCAGTTAAACGCTATTAGTGAGAAAACAAAACAATTTTTAGGAAACTTTTGGCAAACGTTTGCTAAATGATTTGGTTATAATGGTAGAGAATGTATCAAATGAATGACAGTTTGTAGAATTTTCTGTTTTTATTGGTGCTTATTTAGACTACAATAGTATAAGAAGAAAAACAAAATGAAAAGTAATTCCAGACAACAAAATCAGCATTCGAATGAACTAAATCAATCACTCAAAAAATACGTGTCTGCATTTGTTTTGGTTGCAGTTGTTCTACCCATTTGTACAGATGAGTTAAAACCTAATTGTTTTGTTTGCCCAGTTTAAAAAATTTCGATAATGGAATTCAGCAACATCAGACCATTCCATTCGAGGCTGCGAGCAAAAAACTACGCTCACATCTATTCGTTTACGTTATTATTATTTTTTTCGGTTGTAATGCTTCTCTTCTCTTCTCTTTTGTTTTTTTTTTTGTTAAATTAGATCGCGAGCAGTAGATTGCAAGGAGTGCGTAATGATCTCGGGTGATCAAAAACACACCGCGGGGGGCGATTTTAGTTTGTTTTTAGGTTGGTAGGGTTTTTCTGCTTTAATTTGTATTAAAGGCCTTTATAGAAAGTAATACACATAGAGCTAGCCGATAGACCCACAGGGTGTCTACTGGGAAGCAGGAGAAGTCGATAGGGGATGGTTAATATTTGCGATAAAATTTTTACAATTTTACAAAAAACTTTCAATAAAATTTTTACAAACAATTTTCGATAACATTTTACAAAAAATTTTGAATAAAATTTTTACAAAAAAATTTTCGATAAAATTTTTACAAAAAAATTTTCGATAAAATTTTTACAAAAAATTTTCGATATAATTTTTAGAAAAAATTTTATACAAAATTTTAAGAAAAAATTTTCGATAAAATTTTTAGAAAATATTTTCATTTGATTGATAAAATTTTTAGAAAATTTTCCACAAAATTTTTAGAAAATTTTCCACAAAATTTTTATAAAAATTTTCTATAAAATTTTTACAAAAATTTTCCACAAAAATTTTATTACAAAATTTTATCACAAAAAAAATTTTCTATAAAATTTTACAAAAAAATTTTCTATAAAACTTTTATAAAAAATTATCGACAAAATTTTAACAAAAACTTTTTGATAAAATTTTTAAAAAACATTTTCGATAAAAGTTTTACAAAAAAATTCTATATCTTTCTTTGATATTTGTAATAACAAAGTTAAAAATCATCAAAGTAAAAAATCGAATATATGTATATTATTGTGAAATTGGGATACCTTGTTTTAAAATAACTTTTTTTTTTTAGAGGTACCTTTTTGAAAAACATATTAAAAAAAAAATACATACCTTTTGAAAAACGTATTTTTTTTACAAAAAAAAATTTAATTATTGAAAAACAAGCTTTGTGAACTTTTCTAAAAAGTACTTAAAAAATTTAACTGAAAAGGTGCGTATTGAAGATTATTAATAAGTTGATTAATGTTTGTTATTAAAATTATTAATAACAAAAACTATTTTAATATGAATAAATAGCGTGCTATTAACCCAAATTCTAAGTTCACCGAAACAGATTATTACGGCGCAAGCTAGTTTCTATGTCCATTTCTCTAAGTGCTTAGTTAAGCTCATGAGGAAACTTTTACCCCAATTTTAGATAAGATAAAGATACCTTTAAGTTAAAATTTTTTTTTTTGACTAAATAAGAAGTTTAAGTCAAAGCAATTTAACACAAAGTATCAAAGCTAAAACAACACAATAATAATACAGTGCAACACGGAAAAAAATAACCATATACGGACACCACTACGTGATAAAAGACCAAAAAAAAGACCCCTGTCTCCCAGTTTTGCCCAAAGTCCTCCAGGTTTTTTTTATGGGCTCTCAAAGATGTGGGGCCTCGATGTTATTTTTGCAAAAAAATGATCATTTACTCAAGCTCATATTTTGCAAACCGTTTGAAATTTTGATATACTCTCTGAGGCAAAGTTGTAGCTCTTGTCATAAAGAACAAAAATTGTTAACATATAAAATCAAAAAACCTTCATCTTCAAGGTCAAAATCGCAAAAAAAACTTTAAAAAATTCAATTTTTCTTACCTTTTTTCCCCTGTTCAGGTCCATAGGTAGCAAACCGTGCAAAATTCAAGGAAACAATCAACTACAAAAATGAACCTAAGATCTCAATAAACAACTTTCTAGAACATATGAACTTCCTAGGAATGATTCTTAACACCGTTTAGGTAGCGCTTAGGTAGCCGCAAAAGTGAAAAATTTCCCGAAAATTTTTAAATTCATTTCGGCTACCTAAGCGCTACCTAAACGGTGTTAAGAATCATTCTTAGATTTTTAATTATTTTCACGTAAGGTTTGATTTCGCTTTATTTTCTCTAAGATGAAATGTCACAACCATTCTTCATTTAAGTTCAAGAAGTAAAAAGAACAAAACTTTATACCTGTATACATGCCGAAGGTGATTATAATCATCACCAATTTTCTAGGAAATTGCAAAAACCACAAGGTCTAGAGTTTGGAATTTTCTTAATTAGCACCTAGACAATTTAAAATTAATTAAAATTATTCAAATCGGTCAACAGAAAACAGTTACGGCAAAAATGATTGATTTTGTTTAACTTTAGTATGTTTTGTATAAAACACATGCACTTTTCCCTTTTATTCTATAACAACCAATTTACTATTTATTTGTTGAGGAAGATCTAAGTAACTTTCAATAGAATTTTCAGTTCGATATAAAGTAGCCTTAAGCAAGTTTGAGAGTATAAAAGATACTATTTTAAAATACACAGAGTAGAAAAATGCGTTTTGCAATACAGCTTTCTAAGAAGCTCGTGTAATTTTTGATTAAATGGTGCGGTTTCATAAGGAAAAACAACGTTGCGAATATTCATAGTAAAAAATACATACAATCGTAATTTTTTGTTTACTTATAATGGACGTTTCAATTCAATTTTTCAGATAAAGCAAAAAATTAATCTTCTTTTTTACAAAAAAAAAAAAAAAAACATATTTTTTTTTCTTTTCATATTTTTTATTCACAGCACTTGTGTTCTGGAACGTGATACAATGTCCTTGCATCCAACATTTGTGGAGTATATTGATGGTGCAATGCAATATTTGGTGGCCGAAACAGATAAAGACAACATCAGCATACGTGAGGTGAAGGCACATTTTTGTAATTTTATACGCAAAATGATAAAGAACTTTTCATGTAAGTGAACTTTTTAATCTGTTATAAATAATATGCGTGCAAACAAGAGCTGCTACAGGTACCGCAGATACCTGAACCAGTAAGAAAAAAGAAAAAAAAATGGGAAAAGCAGTTCG
The DNA here is from genome assembly GCA_949628195.1 of Phasia obesa. Classification (NCBI taxonomy): domain Eukaryota; kingdom Metazoa; phylum Arthropoda; class Insecta; order Diptera; family Tachinidae; genus Phasia; species Phasia obesa. Next base: position 56,037,795 of record OX451217.1, read on the forward strand.
TTTTAATGGAATCGTCTTTAGTTTAGTTCTGTAAGAAACCTGATCTAATGGAGTAATACGTTTGTGTCAAATAGTGCTTTGTATTGACTTAAAAACTCTTGCTTCGCCCAAAATCTTTCGTTTATAGTTTCGTTTTTTTTTTTGTTTTAATACAGGGTGCCGCAAACTGAATCATCTAATTTTGTGTTTGAATAACTTTTTTACAAAATACAAAATATAAAAAAAGAACTAAACCAAAAGTGATTTTGAGAGATGGAAATCTTTATTTGGACCTTTACAATTTTATTTTTTAAGTGGAAAACTTAACATCCGAGAAATGGTTATCGCCAATGTTGATACTCATTTTTGCCCGTTTTACTTGCATTTTCCATTAGTTTGACAACTATTCGTAACCCCAAAGAATGGAGTCTGAGACGATCTTGCGGTCATGCCAATAAGTCAAAATTGAAGATTATGCGACCAGGTAACGCTTCCTTCACATAACTCATTGTAACACGTGCTGTATGTGCGGTTGCACTATCTTGTTGAAACTAGATCTTCATCAAGCTTAGCTCATTCAATTGCAACAGTAAGAAGTCGTTTAACATGGCCCTGTACTCGTAGTGTTCGCTAGTAACAGTCACCGTATGCTGAGAAGGCGTCCTCAAAAAAATATGGCCCAATTACTCCACCTGCGTGAACGCCGCACCACATGACTTGATAGGGACTAGTTCGAGTTCAAACACATTCTGTGAAAGGGACCTGTAACTTTATCATGGCGATAGCCTAGTAGAGATACAACTGACACTACTCTGTTATAGATTTCAGACCTAACCCTCATGTGGTTGTTCAGTGTGTTACTATAATGCAAGCCTAACTCTAGGCTAATTATAAAGTGTCGTCAACTTTGCTCTTTTGCTCCTCTGATCTACGTCTGTGTTCAATGAGCTAAAAGAATAAGTAGAATAACTTCTCCTTGAGAGAAAAGTTTTTTCAATAAAACTTTGGACATATTCCAAGAACTATACGGCGAGTTTTTTAAAAGTGTCTCTTAAATACTGCATTTTCCAGGATTCATTAATATCTCCGAAACCGTCGCTTCAGTAGTCCAGAGCACAGTGCGGCAGAATCAAAATATTTTGAAAATATCTCAGCCATTTGTAAAAGGCTATGCCAATTGATGCCAAGCTCTAAAAAAATGTGCCGGTGCGAGGTATCCAATTATGAGGCTTAGATACTCCTCTGCTGTTCTTATGTCAAATTTTGGATCAATCAGCCAAACTTTTGCAAATGGCTGAGTTATTTCCAAATTATTTTGATTCTACTTCACTGTGCACCATTCAAGACTATATCCATTGCAAAAAATTAATCTCTCGTCCAGGTCGCTCATTTAAAACAGTTACTTCGAAAATCGTCGATAAAATAGTATTTATTGTAGTGACCGTAAAATAAAAACATTGGGGTGATATGAGACAGCCAGGATGTGCTGAGAGCTTTAACATCATTTCAGTGAAATGTCTGCAGTAGTCATGGATTGTGGGCATTTCTAAATTAACTTTGACTTTAAACAGACTAACTCTGTGCTTGATGTCTGTCATTAGGGGCAATGATCGGGCTGAATGGATCTAACGCAGATTTATACGACTAGACATAATATATTAACGATGCTAAGAAATATACTGGTTCCTCGCCACTACAAAGCTATGCGAGAGCTAAAAACATGATTTTATGACTCTATTTTCAGGATCAATTTATTACGGCTGCTCAATGAGTGTTCACTTAGTGCTTTGTTAAATACCATCAATTCATAGATTAGACAAGGCAGGTTTAGCTTGAGTGGACGTCGAAGCGAGTATTTTGTAAGTGTTCTGCTTTGAAATTTCCGAGACTTTTTAACAGAGATGATGTCCCACTGAACAGAGAGGCTTCATTCGTATGTTTGCTGTACAAGATCTAAGTACAGCAAACATAAAGGTTGAACAACATGTAATAAGGGTTTCAACGGCCTTTTGGCCTCACAATATACTAATGTTGATTTATCGAATTGTAGCTGGTCTTAAAAGTTGGTACAGATCTGTGATTTATTTTCAGTGTTTGATAACAGAACGGAATAATTTTTTTTTATTTAAATAAACTTCTCTAAAAATTTGTTTTTTGAAACTTCAAATTTCCAAAAACTTCATTTTATGTTTTTCAATCCTTATGGTCCGTTCAGGTTACATGGAACAGGGAATAATTAAATTTAATTTTATTGCACAATATTATATTTCAAACAGCAGTGCCGTTACGATTAAAAATATTTTTAAACTTAATTTTATTTTTAGTGGAATCATGTGCTACATTATTGACTCGTGACCTTAAAAGGAATCTCTTCAATTTATTCGCTACGTGGTGTGGCAATTTTTCAAAACCTCTGGGTATTGCTTCCCAAATAGGTCAAAGTGCTGAAGAGGAAAAATTACAATTCAGTGCCTTGCAAGTAAGTTATATCAATTTATTTATTCATTCCTTTTTTTTGTTTAATTTTAAACACTTGATTGTATATTCTTTAAAGGATTCTTTTTCCATTAAATACGAATGCTCTGTTAGAAGCACATCATTTTAATTTTCCTTATTTTATAGTTTTTTTTTTCTCTTACTTGTGTTATTAAATTACAAATGAAATAACAATTTGATTTGTTTATTTTATTTAACTTGAATTTTACCAGGCCATGTCTGCTCTCTTGTGTTGTGGCCATGTCTTCTACACCCCATATTTATCTGATGATGGCATTATTTATAAATGGCTTGACATGCTTTTAACCTCGAAGGATGAAAAGGTACGTACGTGTGCATGTGTGTTTGTATATTTTAGAATTTATTTAGAAGTTTTATATTAAAGCTTTAAACAAACAATTTATATCAAGAGTTTGAGTGAAAAGTACTCAGATACAAATTTTCTGAACAAATTATTTGCCTTCAAAGCAAAAAACAAAAATTCTTCTTAAGTTCTCTTTTTATTTACAGATTTATTTATTGGCTCGTGACACGGTAGTTTTACTGCTAGAATCAAATCCAGATATGGGACAGCTATTGGAATGGGTCATTGATCGATGTTATACCTCGACTCCCCGGGAAGCAGATGCTTGCTTCTTGGCTTTGGCCGCTATTTTTAGTGCAAGGTAATAAAAATTAATACCAATTAAAGTTTTTTTTTCCTGATCCACAAACTCTAAAAAAGCACTAGAAAAAGATAGAATAAATTTTTTTGGAAAAATCCTCATCTTCATATACCCGTACACTCTCCACCACTTAAATTTCTGTCTAAAAGTCTGCTATCACCGAAAAGGTTATTTGCTAAACATAGCTAAAAATTAAGTTTTTGTAATTTTCGTCGTAGATGTGAACCGATTTAATAGGTTTTGTCTCTGAATTTTGACGCGGTGTATGCGCTTACAGCTTAAAAATATCTCTAACGGAGGCTTTAAATTGTGTGAATACCCATTTAGTCTTTTTTTATATTCTGTGGGTCCGATTTTAGAAAATCAGCAATTGTTTCAAAATTGGTTCCAGGCAAGCAATAAGCAAGGTATAGCTTATATTCCTTCTTTTCTTTCGGTTTGATCCGATCTTCTTAGGTCCGATCTTCTTAGCTCCGTTTTACAACTGAATTCCGAACTCTGCTGAACAGTAAGAACTCCGTTATCATATCACAAAATCGAGAAACATTTCTGAAGAAGTACAATTAAATGATACCTTTAGCTTAAAAACCGGACTAAACGGTGGTATGTTTTTCCACAATATTGAATTATCTAAGCCGTTAATGTGAAAATAAGTTTCTTATTACTCTGGACGGTTTGTCTCGAAAAAGGGCACGTGAAATATTTTTTCTCCCGTTTTATTTTTCTCTTTGTCCTTTGATTTATTCACTTTATAACTGTTTTGTAGTAATAATCGATGAAAAGGGAATGCTAATAATTGGGCGATTGCGAACAAATATCATATCAAAGGTCAGCAGGTTCGTAAGCTATAACAACTTGTCATTTCCCTATAAAGCTGCATACGGCGAAGCTTCCTTTTCTGCTGGGAAGGCACTAAGCTTAAGATTGGCGCAATAAATGTTGAATAAATCTAACAGCAGGAAAAAATCTGGAGTGGTCTTCACTTTTCTATACCTCATGGAAACAGATATTTTTTTTTGGATATATTACATAAAGTGTAAAAAAGTGCAAAGTATATTTGAATCAAAAAATAATTATTTTCGGTTTGGGGTAGCAAACTACCCTTTGCCCCCTCCCGATTATGCCAAAAAACTATATAGCTCTTCATCTCCAAATACCAATGTCAGAAAAAAGTGGCATACATACTTTCCAATCATATACTGCATTCAATCATCATCGTAAGTTGGTGAGAACGAAGTCTAGCACCACCTTTTCTCTTGTTCTTTAATATTTACCACCCTATATTTGTAGTTGCTTCACTTTAATTTTGATAACTTAAACCGTTTTAGATAAAAAAATATATAAATATTCCCATTTAACAAACACAAATTTTTCACAAATTTTTAACACAATTTTTTTTTTTTTATATTCACAGTGAACTGATACCTTAGTTTGTTATGACTAGCTGGTCATAATAAACTGAGGTACCACTGTACTTTGAATGTAAGAAAGAAAAAACTTTAATGGCATCAAAAAATTCACGGGGTATTTCTGATAAAAATTTGTACGTAAAAGGAAATCTAAATCACCGGAACATAATTTTAAGTTTTCATGACAGGGGTGATTGTTTAACACTAAAAAGCCTTGTTTTCTCTTGTAATATGCCACTTTTTGCTAACCCTCTGAAGTGTCAGTTGTCCAATTGTTTTACTACACAAATAGCTGCAAATTTACCCTTTAGTAAATGTTGGAAAACCCTTTTCTCTCAAATTTTTTTCATTAAGTCTATTGATAATTTGTTTGTGCTTTTTTCAGAGAATATCCTTGTGATCATTATACCTCAGTTATCACAGTCACTCTACTTATGACAGGCTGTCCACGTGTGGAAGTTCATTCAACAGCTTTATTACTGCTGCAAATATTAGACAAGCGTTTCTTTGGCAGTATGGGACCACTGCATGCTGATAATGAAAAAGGTATGTGGCTACAGCCTTATTAATGTAACCGGACATTTGAATAGAAATAAAATTAAACATACACTGGTTTAATATTTTTTTAAATAGAAGCTATGTTTAAAATAAAATAAAAAACTTTTCTAGCATTCATTACTATGCGTTACTAATTACTGTTTAATATGATGAATTACTACAACAGTTTTTAAATAAAAGCCTGACATGGAGCTAGTGGAAAATTTTTAGAAAAATACACAAATTTAAAAAATTAAAAATGTGCACTGAATATAAAGGAGTGCATTAATAGGTCGATTATGGATGGCAACCCGACCTCTGTTGCGTTGTTAGTTGCCGAAATTGTATTACGTATGGCAACTGGCAACTAAAAGTTGTTAATTTTAGTTGCCAAAAAAGCAACCATAAATTTGTGATTGCTGTTGTTTTTGTTTCACAGATTATAAAGTAAAAACTGCACTAAAACTGAAAACTATATATGTACATATTTCTTAAAACTAAAGATTTCTATATTAACCACTTGTTCTATCTACTCCTATCCCTTTCCAAAGAAAGTAACACCAATATTATAGGCATTAATTAATTGCCTGAGTTTTACTTCTCTTTTAAAAAAAAATGTAATAGTGGACACTACACATTGAAAATTTAATTATTTTATGGCACAACATTCAAAACTTAAGGAATCTAAATAAATAGCGTTATATTTTACTTGTAGCGTGTACACTCTCCTGTACAAGTACGTAGTATTATATGATCGGCAAAATTTTTGTAGCTACCCAAATTAAATGAACTAAGCCTTATAGCAGGTAAAAATATTGTAATAAGTAATTATATGAATTTTATTTGAACTATTTTTGAATTAATAAATTAATTATTTAGGCTTAAGTTCTTAATTATAAAGAGATAAAGAAAAATTAGATACCAGCAAAGCAGAATGCATTTTCTAGACAGCTACGTGCATCCTCAGTACTCTTTGTATCAATCTACCCGGTAGTTTAAATTGTTATTAATTTTCTATTTAAACAAACTTATCAAAGAAATAGAATCTGAGAAATTTAAATTTTACATTATATTTCATAGAAGATAGAGCTTTTTGAAATTGTTTTACACTTGTAAACTCTATTTTTTTTTTTTATATTATACTACCAAGCAAACATTTTTCTTTATTTTAATTCTCTTTATATACTTTCTTTTATAATTAAGAACTTAAGCCTAAATAATTAAGTTATTAATATTGTAATAAAGCTAAAATTTATATTGTAAGAAAAAATAAGATATAACGGTCTCTATAAAAAGATGTGCTTGTACTTTGTGAACTAGTATGTACATTCATATGTATTTACTGTGGAAAAAGTACATAGATACAGCATAAATTTATAGAGTAGAGAACTAGAAAGAGACAGATGTCAGTAGCAGTATACTATCTACTCGTATTAGTATAATATTTTTTACCTATTACTGAGCATATTAATGGTTCAAAAGATAAGGTCATATAGACTAACATTAACAATAGGGACACCCGTTAGTTTCCAACTTTATAGTTATTCCTATAGCGGACATAGTAATATACGTTCTGTATAAATTTGAAGCATATGTCTATAATGGTTCTAAAGATAGAGCCATATAGCTCAAATTACATCAACTATTGGGGCACCCTTTGATTTGTATTTTAAATATATGTATATACTTGTTGTCTAACTTTTAAGTGATTGTCTATAACGGTTCCAAAGATACTGTCATATAGGTCAAATTACATTAATTAATTTCCTTTTCATCCTTTAATTTCCAATTTCAAATTTTATAATTGTTGTTATGGTGGACTTTGTAAATTTCATAAGTTTGGCTATAACTGTTTAAGTTTGGACATATATGTACATCAACTGTTGGGACACCCTTTATTTTCCAAATTAATATTTTATACTCTTTGTTGTAGCGACCTAAGCAATTCAGGTTTTTTTGTCAATTTAAATTTTGGCCATATACATCAATTATTGAAACACCCTTTAATTTCTAATTTTAAATATTTTTCTTGATATTATAACGGACATAGTAATGGACATTCTGTCTTATTTATAAGATTTTGTCTGTAACGATTCAAAAGATAGAGCCATATATGTATGTATAAAAAAATAAACCGATGAGGGGACACCCTTTAATTTTTAAGTGTAGTTTTGTATTATTTTTGTTATTAGAAGCTATAGTGATAAGCACTATTAAAAATTTAATTTGGTGCCCTTTTCGGTTCATAATAAATGGACAAAAACATGTACATATATTTGTTGTATGGGGCACCCTTTAATTTTTAAAATTATGTACTTTTTTGAAATGGTACCAATCTGTAAGCATTTTCTTTCGAATAAAGAAGACATGTTGAAAATTGGTTCAGAAATGATTGATTTCTGCTGGCACATAAAAAAATATTTAAATATTTACTATGTAATATATGTATGTATGTATGTATGTATGTATGTATGTATGTATGTATGAATGTATGAATGTATGCATGTATGTATGTAGGTATGTATGTATGTATGTATGTATGTATGTATGTATGTATGTATGTATGTATGTATGTATGTATGTATGTATGTATGTATGTATGTATGTATGTATGTATGTATGTATGTATGTATGTATGTATGTATGTATGTATGTATGTATGTATGTATGTATGTATGTATGTACGTATGTACGTATGTATGTATGTATGTATGTATGTATGTATGTATGTATGTATGTATGTATGTATGTATGTATGTATGTATGTATGTATATGTGTGTGTGTATGTATATATGTATGTTTTTATTTTAACGAGGTGAAATCATCGAAAGACAATGTGCGAGACTTTAACACGCTAAAACACCTCAATCCACACTCCTATTCTGGCGGTACAACCGTGAAGTACTTCTTTGCCGGGATAGGTAGGTTTCATTAACCTCCGCTGTGTTCTAGGATTCTACGCAATTCGCGAATAACCTGCCTTACATAATTTGCTATATGAATTTGCCATCAGCTGGATAATGTTGTCGACTGCTATTTCAGTGCGTAACTGTCGTTGGAGATACTCCCTCTTGAAGGTGAATCTCGGGCATACGAAGAAAATGTGTTCCACCTCTTCAATCAAATCGTGACAAATCGGACAAAAGGTCGTCTCTACCAGACCAAAACGATAAAGGTAATATTTAAAGGCACCATGTCCACTCAGAAATTGGGTAAAGTAATATTCAATATCGCCATGTTCTCTCGCCAACCAACTAGCTAATTCAGGTATTAGTTTATTTGTCCATCTTCCTTTTGTGCTAGTGGACCATCTTCTTTGCCACATTGCCATTGTATTTGCTCTAGCCTCGTCCTTAGAAACTCCATCTTTGTGTATAAGCTAGCACTCCCTTGCAAGCAAGTCCACTGGTATCATTCCTGATATGACAAACGCAGCTTCATCAGACACAGTTCTGTAAGTACAGCATACTCTCAGTGTTGTGAGTCTATATATGTACTGAGTTTAGTTTACCACAGTATGACTTAAACTTGGTACAGTCGGCCCAGATAGGTGCGGCATATAATATGATGCTCTTAACAACCCCTGCTAGAATCTTCCTTCTAAGGTATGTATGTATGTATCAGAGCTGTAAATGAATCATTCTTTTTTGATTTTAATTCGTTACGAATTAGTAAATTTTGAATTAATTCTTTTCATACAAAAAAATGAATTTAATGAAATTTGAATCAATTCAAATGAATTAGGCATAAATGAATTGCAATTCGTTTCCAATTCAAATAAATTTGTAAAATGAGTTGCAATTTATTTTTCAATTCAAATGAATCTGAAAAATGAATTGCAATTCATTTCCAATTCAAATGAGTTTGTTAAATGAATTGCAATTTCTTTTACAATTCATTTGAATTAAATTGATTTTGAATTCATTCAAGTGAATTAGAACAATGATTGCAATTCAATGAATAAAATCAAAAGAAAATTCAAATTTAATAGAGAATGTTTATTATCATTTGAAAGAACATTCTTTGAAATTTTTTTTTGAATATTATGTCTATCAAATGTTAGCCGTTGCTACGTCGCGGATGGTCCATCCGTTGAGTCCAATTTTCGATGACTCGTTCGAGCATTTCGACTGGTAATTGGCGAATGACACGCGCGATGTTTTCCTCCAAGGCCTGAATCGAACCGGGTTTGTCCGCATAAACTTTAGACTTTACATATCCCCACAGGAACAAGTCTAACGGTGTGATATCACACGATCTTGGTGGCCAATCGACCGGCCAAAAACGTGAAATTATGTGCTCACCGAAATGTTCTCTCAATAAATCCATTGATTGATGCGATGTGTGGGAAGTGGCGCCGTATGCTGAAACCAAATGTCGCCGAGATCACGAGCTTCAATTTCAGGCAACCAATAGTCGGTTATCATGACACGATAACTGTCGCCATTGACGGTTACGTTCACATCGGCATAATTTTTAAATAAATATGGACCGATGACTCCACCAGCCCACAAACCACACCAAGCCGTTGTATTTTCTGGATGAAATGATAGCTCTTGAATTTCTTCAGGTTGCTCTTCGTCCCAAATGCGGCAATTTGGTTTGTTTACATACCCATTGAGCCAGAAATGGGCCGCATCGCAAAACAAAATTTGCCTCGAAAACGTCGGATCTTCTTGGAACTTTTCAAGAGCCCATAGAACGAAGCGATGTCGCTTGGGAAGGTCGAGCGGCTTCAGTTGTTGCACAAGCTGTAGTTTGTATGTTTTCATTTTAAGATCTCGACGTCTGTTACGAGTTGCTGCGCACGGCGCCGAATCGACTCTCCACGGTCTTCGTGTACACTCTCAGCTACGGCTGCTATATTTTCTTCACAGCGTGCTGGACGTGGTCTATTCAGTAGAATATTATCCAACAATGAATGCTGGGTCTCAAAATGGATGATGGTGTTGCGAATAGTACGCTCAGTAGGCCGATGATGTTGACCTTAAGTTGAGCGAAGTGCACGAAACACATTGCTCACAGAACGTGAATTTTCGTAATAAAGTTGAACGATTTGTAAACGTTGTTCAGGTGTAAGTCTTTCCATTATGAAATGCCAAACAATACTAAACAAAAATAACATGACAGCACGACAGACACGACTCACACGTGATCTGTCAAAAAAAGGCTATTGAAAAAAAAGGCTACTTGAATCACCCGTTATTAGACTCCTTCAATCAGAATTGTTTTTGTCCGTATTTTATTTACTTTTGTTTGGTGAGGGGATACTGAAGCAGATTACTTAATTTGTAATGGGTCCCGCTTCCACCCGCTTTGTTATTTAATGATTTCTGATATCCGATTGGTAATTTGCGGCTACCCTACATTTATTGACGAGCCATCGTCAAGAACAAAATGTCGGCAAAATAAGGAACACAATTTTTTTATATTCTTCTGTGTGGAGATTACGTGTCGATGTTTATGTTCCGTCTAAACATAATTTTTTTTTATTGCCGTCAATGTTGTGTGAATGTTTATAGCAAAACAAAGTGTATTTGAATGCTTGCGCACCAAACAACATTTGAAGGCAGACATCGTTGTGCAAACATGTTCCAACTAAAAACAACATATTTATTTTTTATCCTGCAAATGTAGTTAGCAAATTAACCATCTTCCCAGTAAAGTGAACATCAAATAAAAATTTAAAATTTCAATTAAACTGAAACAATTTTATTTCAATGCTTTAATGCTTTAATTTAATAATACTTACATCAATGATCATTGTTAATTGACATTAAAAACTTAATTTATTTTAAAAACACATTGAAATTTAAACATATTTAGATCTTACGAGTAATATCAAGGTCTAAAAACGGCATTATTAATTAGTAATGGATCTAGAGCTAAACTTATTTCAAACGTTGTAATTCATGTATTTCATTCCAACAGTTTTGCTTCATCATGCGTCTACGCGTAGAGGTGTTTGTGCCACAGGCCGCACCAATGCCGCCACTATTACGATAACATTCAGAAACTGTAAAAGGAAAATAAAAATAATAATTAAAAATACTATGATCGTAAAGATTTGAGGAACTTAAAATTAAATATAAATTAGTTGTAATAAAACTGACAAATTAACGATTAAAATTTCTCGAAATGACACATCTTTGATTTATTCTTATCCTGTGGTTGACCATCTTCAACAAAAAAATGTTAAGGATGTTTCATAAAATGAAGTGACCACAAGGATGAAATTGGGACGTGTATATTAAATGATTCAAGTTGTCATGCCGTGAAATGATGCGACCTGGATGAAATGCTTATTACTTCTACCAGAAACACATACACAGATTTCGAATGTTATGAGCTGGTTACTCCACAATTGCCTGCACGTTCTTAGAACTCCGCTACAGTTACCCTATCTTAATTCGATAATTCAAATAAATCTATACATATTTGGAAGAAATTTTAATGAGTCATCTACCAACAACAACAACACAAAACCCCTAAACATTTTTCTCAAGAAAGAATGGGAGAATATATCGCCCAAATACCGCCGAAAAGGGATGCAAAACTTTAAAACCCTGTAGTTCGGCATAAAAAGCTTGCAATTTGAATTTTGTTTTGTTTCCACTTTTACTTTGAGCTAAAATTTGCATACTGTTTATGTTTTTTTATATAATCACCCCTATTCTATTTGGCTTCATATTCAATAACAGTATTATAACGACGTCGACGGGCAGATTATCGACTATATCAGTCAAATAAAATACACAGATCTATTAATTATTTTTTTCGATTCGGATTCAAGTGAGAAAGACTGCAAAAAAATCTGGTCAGAGAACATTAATCAGACTAAAGTCTAACATATTTCAATTACCGGATGAGAAGTAGGTAAAAACGAACTTTCTTTTTGCAAGATTTATTTTTTATGTTGTAATAGGTTCCAGAATTATTTTAGGTAAAATAGAAGCGGTGTCACCAAATTGCAGCAGATTTGTTAGAGCCTCTTTCAGGGGGGGGGGGGGGGGGGCTAGGTATAAATTGTTTATTAATTCCACCGCATATTCTTCACATCCACACTTTGCATAAATTCGAAGTAACATTTTCTTACAAAAAAAAAAAAAAAAAAAAACAAATAAAAATAAACAGTCATCGATAAATGTTGATGTCGACGTCAAATATAATAGGTGGGGTGAATGTTTGTTTTTATAAATAATTAAATTTTCCGTTTATTTTGATAACCATTCAGTATTATTTTAATAATAATGTTTTGCGTAAACATGTTTAGCGAACTATTTCGGCAACTATGTCCGGCATTCCAGGACTAGATTTGATGTGGTAAACACACCTATTAAGGACCGCATAGCAGCTTTGCTATCGGTAAACAGAACACCCTTTAATTTTTATTATTTTTGGTTATGTTCCAGTACGTTACCTTAAAAAGGACTAACTCAAAAGATGTCCTTTTCTGTGTTTTTGTAAATATCTATTTACTTCCCCTCGCGTAAGATACATACATACATACATACATATGTATATTTTCAATTTCACTGGTACGCTAACGCAAAAAAGTAAAGCAAAATAAAACAACTGACGTCAACAAATTCATGGAAAATACTGCTGTCAAAAAGGTTATAAGAAGGTGTGCCAAAGAAAATAACAATATTTACATTATACAGCTTCCTAGATAAAATGACACAAACCGTTCTTTGGAAAAATGCTACAATTCAAACTCATTCCAGGTATATTTGGGTGAAATCTATATTTAAATATTTTTAAATGCTCATTTTATAATGAATGGTGGTACCCTTGAAAAACTAAGGTCAATGGTGTTTTAAAAAAAGTGGTTATAAACGGAACATCTTGTCAAATGCAAGAGTTATTTAAACACTTGTTCATTCGCCTGTACCATTGGTAGCAGGTATTTGCAAATTATCCCATTGCACCGTGGGGCAGCATCAAAGTATTTTGGAAATAATTCAGCTATGTTTAAAGGGCTAGTCCGATTGATCCAAAATTTGAAATATTTAAAACAGAGGAGTATCTAAACTTATGTTTTGACGCTGGGTACCATTTACTTATCAAAGTTGGGGACCTTGCGCCTTAAAATTTTTAGAAGCCAACAAGAAAATACAATATTTCGGGCGGAATATTTTATCGAACAAAACTGAAGAAATGAAGGGTGTGAAGATAAATTCGTCCCACATCTCTGTTAACTGCGTTCCACAAACTGTAAAAAAAAGTTTTTACACATTGAAGCCTAAGACTAGTAGATTTCATTAGTATAATTTCTACATCCAGATTCTGCCCAGCATCGGAGAGATATATATTTTAAAATTTTGATTTTTCAAAAAAAAAAAAAATGATATTTTAAAGTGGCTCCAGTGTTATTGAAATCAGCCTAAGACTAGTAGATTGCAGCAGTATACTTTCTACGTACAGATTCTGCCCTGTATCGGAGGTATGTAAATTTAAAAATTTGTATATTTCGGAAAAATAATATAAAATTTTAAAGTGGCTCCAGTGGCTATTTAGAGAAGACATGAATCGGGTCACCGGAATATTGAAATAAGCCTAAGACTAGTAAATTTCAGCAGTATACTTTCTTCGTCCAGATTCTGCCCAGTATTGTGTATATATATATACACAAATATGACATAGCCTAAGACTGGTAGATTTGAGCAATATAATTTCTACGTACAGATTCTGTACATTGTATTTTGTTCGATTTTGCTTTGAAAGAAATCCACACCAAAGGCCGTTTCTTTTTTTTAGTGTTTCAGTTATGGTTTATGTATTAACTTTATATAAGGGGTCTCAACCCTACTTAAATATCGTCGCGTTTATTCCTAAACCACGTAAGCGCCAAATGTCGTTTTTCAGAAAACGAAAAAAACTTGACAACAATTTTAATATGGGTTTCAAAACAATTTTTTTTACAAAAACATGGCATGTGACTCTAAAGGGTACAGATTTTTTTTTTTTAATTTGTTACTTACAATTAATTGTAGCCAAATTTGTCGCTTACGTGGTTTTCGCGCAACCAGCAAATTGCAAATTCCTGTGTGTAAATTATCATTTATTTTTGTATTTATCAAAAAAAAAACTTTACCGAAAATGCTCAATTGGCCTGATACTTTCCTGATTTTTTTATTCTTAAATACAAAAAACTTAGTGGTTGAGTCTTTAACATTTCCAACTTAAAATATAAAAACCATTATATTTTGCATGCAAATGTAATTTGTATAACGCTTACGAGGTTTTGAAAATGAATTTTTTTATTTTTCATACAAACTTGTTAAGATGAGAATGTAGTCTGGTGGCAAATGTTATTTTCTACCATAAAAACCAAAAAAGTCAATTTCGAAAAAATGTCACTTACGTGGTTTAAGAAGAAACGCGACGATACACAGAGGGATTTTTGTGCAATAAGTAATTTTTTCGACACATAAAATTTAAAAAAGGTAATGATGCAGTTTTGTAGAAAAGTGATTCAGTATGATGAATCTATAAATTGTATGCCAAAAAAACGTTCATTTGTCTTTGAAGTAACGAACTAAAAAAGTCACATGTATATTTTGGTCCAAAATATTGAAAACTGTTTACGCATTTCTATAGTGTTTGTACGTAGGATAATTTTATAGCTATGATTCAAATAGTAATTTTTTTCAAATATATGCTCTTCTGCGTATTTAAAAAAAAATTATAAAGTTCGGACATATGGTTTAAAAGATATGATAGAATAAAATTTGTTCTATATATAACGTGCACTGATTACAAACTTCCTTGGAAGAAAAAATAAAATGAAAGGTAAGACGCCATACTATCAATTAAAAATAAAAAAAGTTTAAATAATTAATAATCTTTTATAAAATCATAAAATTTGTCTTCAAATACATGAAATTTTTAATTTTAAAAAATTACAAAATTAAATTACAATTTGAAAATAGCAAATAGACAAGTGAAAAGGGTATTATTAAAATGAGTTTATTTTCTCTTTTATATAGTGAACTGAGTTACGAACTCACTAAATGCAATAAATAATCTTAAATTAGTTTCAAGCAAAGCAAAGCTAGATGGATATACGAGTGGATGCAGTTCAACAACGAACTGGGTCTACTAACTAAGTTCAAGAATTTTGCTCAAGATACAGCAAAACTTTTTGTTGAAAAATATAGTTGGTATTATATCCAAGTAACAGTACACAAAATACTGATACACGGATGCGACAATACTTCCTATTGGAATCCTTTCTGAAGAAGCCAGAAATAAAGATATCCTCATATCCTTTTATAAGTAGCATTAGATGTAAACCCCGTTAACAGGTTCTGGAACTTGATGGAATGATAGATGATGATTAAAAGTCTATATTTAAATGCATGTATTGAAATTTATTTATAAAATAATTAGTTTTGGTAAAGAAACAAAAAGTTGTGGGCAAAAATATAATATCGGTTATATGGGCGGTGGGTAGTGGATGTAGCCAATTTTGATGAAACTTTATTTTATTCTTAATTGAGATAATAAAAGGCTCTGTGCCAAATTTCAAAAACTTTGGACCAAAAATAAATTTTGGGTTCCATAGGCGGTGGGTAGTGGGCGTGGCCAATTTTGATAAAGCTTTATTTTATTCTTAATTGAGGTAATAAAAGGCTCCATGCCAAATTTCAAAAACTTTGGACCAAAAATAAATTTTGAGTTCTATGAGCGGTGGATAGTGGGCGTGGAAAATTTTGATGAAACTTTATTTTGTTCTTAATTGAGGTAATAAAAGGCTCTGTGCCAAATTTCAAAAACTTTGGGCCAAAAATAAATTTTGGGTTCTACGGGCGGTGGGTAGTGGGCGTGGCCAATTTTGATAAAAGTTTACATTTTTCTTAATTGAGCTAACCAAAGGCTCAGAGCAAAATTTGAACATTCTACGGGCACTCCTTATATTTTTTGCCAAACATTGTATGATCCTACTGTGCGATATGCCGCCTTAAAGTATGCATATCGTTAAAATTGAGTACTTTTACTGCTTTTTCTCCACTTGCTCTTGGAAATAAGATATTTATGCGAAAAAAAAGTATCCTATATTTGAATGAAGACACTAGGGTACCCCTCACCACTAAATTTTATTAAATTTCATCTAGTAGCTTTTACGTGATGCGAACACAGATGGAAAGAAAGTCAGACTTAAAAAGTTACTGTTTTATTATATGTTTAGATTATATTTTAATTAAATTATTTCGACACAGTCGGGCAAAATAGCTTGCTTGCTAGCATATACATACCTGCATAAATATGCTTTAATTTATATAACTTTGGAATAAATTATATACAATAAATGGTTTTTCTCCTATCTTTATCCTAACAAATTTGCATATTTTATCTCGCTTGTCACTGAGCTGCATATAATAAGTCATTGACACTGTTGTTTAAAAACAATGTGTGAAGTAGGATATTTTTTTAAATAAAAATGTTGATCTCATTAGCAACCAGCGACGTTTTAATCTGGGTATTCTAAACACTAATTACTTTCAAATTGATTTCTGTACATTTGCAACAAAGGGATTAAAATAAATTTATGCCAATCATAAGACCACAAATTTTGCATTAAATATTCACAACAAGCTCTTTCAAGAGAAATAAATCATAAATAAACTAAAATGTATAAAAAAGTTAATTATTTTTCAAAATCAAATATTTCTGTGGTTCCAGTGAATCTATAATTGCGGGTTAATGCAACAAAATTAAAAAGAAACAAAATAAACAATATTTATTTGATTTGTTATGGTCAGGTCCATTTAATATGAAAACAGTCGAATCTTGAATTTTTATATATATTTGTTTTTTTTATTGGAATCTGTGATATTTGACAAGTCTGCTGCTCCATGCATTCCAGAGCACCTTCAAAGTGACTTCTAAAATTTAGTTTCTTTTTATTTTCTAACTGGATTCAACAATCATAAAACATTTTAAAAATAATTAATTTTCGCAAAATTGTTTTTCGTTTTAATACAGAAATGGACTTTGTGGGTTGAACAATATGTTGCTGAAACCGCTTGGATAAACAATTACTCTGGTCCATAAAATAGACCTTTCTCCTTTAGATAAAAATATGACGACTGTTAGTTTAACTTTCCTTATAATTTTTTAAAAATATTAATTTTATCTTTAACTAGCTGTGCACACCAAATTTAAGACTCTTACTTTTATAGTGCTTGAGTTATATATTTTTATATATACAGGTACCCATCCCTGGATACAATTGTAAAATTTAAATAACGTTCCAAAATTATTGTAGAGTTTAGTAAATAATATTTAAAATATGTATAACGGTTTCAAAAATAAAAGGTGCTGTCAAGGTTGCAGTACATATGAATCGGTCAAATTGCATACTTTCACGACTTTTTTTTGTATTACATTTCGATTATTATCTTTTCCAGCAACAACATTTTCAAAAAATATTTCATATACCGAAATGGTCCTGTTACTATGTGCGCTAGTCTATTCTCACATCAAAAATGTTTTAGTGTATATGCAAGGTATGACGCCTACTGTTTCCATCCAATCTATGTCTTGCTAGACTATACGTATTAACACAATAATAATTTTTAACTTTTTATGGGAGGTACCACTTTCAGTATCCTAATCAAGGCTGTATTATGCTAGACTATGCACATTATTCTGAGGGTTAGTTGTGCAAAGTTTCAAGACTCTACCTATTGTAGTTCTCCAGGTACACGATAGTAATTTTCCACTTTGTATTAGAGGTACCACGCCCACAGTCGCAATTTATTCTGTATTTTGGTAGATTATACGCATTTTCAAAGCTCTTATAGTTCACCAGAAACAGGATAATAATTTTTCACTTTGTACGGGAGATACCACGCCCACTATTCTAATCCAGACTATCTTTCTCCACACTATGTATGTTAATATAGAGGTGCAAAATTTCAATGCGCTACCTATTACTGTTACCAAGCAACACGATGATAAATATTTACTTTGTATGGGAGGTGTCACGCCCACGTAGAATATCAAAAAAATAAGTACCCTATTTTACCAACGGTATATTTAATAAGAAACTGTGAAAATTTCAGAAAGATCGGTTCTCTGGTATAGGCAGCTATAGCTTTCCGACAAACAAACAAATAAACATACACACAAACACATTTTGTACTTCATATATATAGATAATCTGTATATTTCCTCATCACAATGACGAACTAATTAAAGCTGTAATTGCCGTCTTTTTGTTGACCCAATGTCCATTTTTACAAGCAACAGTTAGTCACATCGCAATGATGTGTGCTCTGTGAAACAGGTTATTTGCTGATTCCCTCAACATGTTTATATTGCTCACACGAGGGATGGTAAATGAAATTTTAAAATTGTACAAAAAAAAATAATTAAAAATTGTACTAAAAAAAATAAATTAAAAATTAAAACTGATCGCCCTTAAAGGTACAATAGGAATAGACCGCCATATCCCCCGTTGGGGGATATCTCAAATTCAATGATACGATAAACATTTTTTTTATATTTATTTATATTTTTGTTATAAAAATTGTAAACAAAATAAGATAATAGATATGTGTATTTTATTTGACTCAAATTGGTGATAACCCGTCGATGTCGTCATAATACTGTTACGGAATACCAAATTATAATCGAATTGTTGACGACTCCGATGCAAAGTGATGTCGCCCCAAAAGAGACGACGATGTCGACGACGCAAAATAGAATAGTGGTGAATAGTTTGTTTTATCTTTTTTTAAAACATTTATGTATGTACATATGACTTAGTTTAGGAAAATGTTTCGACTTCTATTCCTCGCTCGCTTTAATCGTGACTTCTTATATTTTCGCTTGATTGTTTTTAACAAAAATATAAAAAAAAAATAAATTCAAAAACTACACTAAGGATAAAAAGACGATTTTTTTTTTTTGATTTTTTATCGTGAAATTGGCGATTTTGTCTTAAATTAACCTGGCAGCCCTGTCTGTAGCCTCTGTTAAGCATTAAACACATAGACGGCAGCAGGATACCGACTACAACCTGTTAAAATACACACGTTTATATGAAGACGATTATTTTGACGACATCATAGCTACATGGCTACACGACCGCCGTTGTGGCTGTAGCTAACTTAGGCTAATTTCTATTTTTGTTTGCGACAATTTTATTTTATTCAACAGAATAAAATGTCACAAAATTAAAAATACAAATTCATTTACAATCAAAAGGTTTTGAGCAAATATATTTATTTGTTTTGATATGATAAAAGTATTTTCATATTTTCATAGTTTTGAAGTATATAGCTGTCGTCTTCAACATAATTCAGTAGCTGACTACACGGCGACGATTGTTGCCAACGGCATTTGTAGTCGTGTAGCTGTGTAGCCGCTGTTGTCTATGTTTTTAAAGCATTACTCTGAGAACAATGTGCATTGTCGAGTTAAAGCTCGGCCATACTTTTAATTTAAAATGTTTATTTTTTTAATGATCCCCCATCATCATGATGAAAACTTCTCAACAAAGAATTTAGAATGTCTGCTACTGTTGCAGTTAGAAATAATTACACCTCAAAGAAATATAGTAGTTATCGGATGTATTTTTTGTTGTTGCATAGCTTAATTAAAAACTGTATAAAATACTTATTATGTTGTTAATTTTATGATTGCAAAAAGGACAGTGAAATTCATAGAATAACAAATAAATTTATATTTAAATATTCTTATAATTTCTCTTTTCTAAAAACATTATTTATCCCGTTGACTAGAAAAAGGATGTCAGAGGGAACATTAACCTTGTGTCTATTTTTTTTATTTCATTTAATTAATTCATTTTAAATTTCTTATCAATTAACTTTGTTTATATTTCAAAAATGTTATGTTGTTTGTTTATTTTATGCATCTAATTTAAAATTTAATTTTTAACTAGAAAACTTGCATAGATATTACAATAATACGTCGCTACCACAAAAAACTGCAGCAACTTTAACACGTAGACACAACTGACGTCTACAGGCGTCGATAATAACTCTTGTTTTTTTAAATATTATTTTACGTATTAAGTTCTTCCTTTCCAGAAGGGAAG
Source organism: Phasia obesa (assembly GCA_949628195.1). Taxonomy (NCBI): domain Eukaryota; kingdom Metazoa; phylum Arthropoda; class Insecta; order Diptera; family Tachinidae; genus Phasia; species Phasia obesa. Next base: position 56,057,955 of record OX451217.1, read on the forward strand.
CTAAGCGATGGAAAGACCACAAAAAGTTTGAATCATACAGAGCTATAAAGCAATTGTCAATTGTGTGTAAACTATTTAAGACGATTTTAATAATAATTTTATTAGGTAAGGTTTAGAGTTTTTCCGAGTGCGCTCTGTTGCTTTCCCCAATAATTTAGGTTGAGAAGGATTATGCCAGGGAATGAGGTTCCATTGTAATTCCCTTCACAGTGGAACTCAAGGTTTTAATTTTTTCTTGTCTTTTAAGAGGCCCCTTTAATTTTTTGTTGTTGTGTACAGACGTGGAACAAGATTAACGTGGGCACCTGATGGTTTGGCCTAATCCCACGGAGGTCTTTCCACCGAGTGAAACTTAAGCGTAGACTAGCGCCCCCATTGTGTAGTATAACAACACTTTACGATTGCCACCAATCGCTTTATGTGTGTGATACAGTCACAATGAGTAGCAATTTATATAATATGGCAAGCCTTTCCAAGGCAAGCCTAGATCCACATTATAACCTCTTGCTTAGGGGTTTGGAGACTATCCAAACTCCGTCTGTTGAGAGTGCAACAGCACTCTCTACTAGCTCGATTTTGCTTTGAAAGTATTCCACACCAATTCTTAATTCCATAGTGCTTCAGTTATGGTTTGTGTATTTGCTTTATATAAAGGTACCCATCTCTGGATAAAATTCTAAATTTATAAAAAATTCTTAAAATTATTGTAAAGCTCTGTAAAAGGTGTTTAAAATATTTTAATAACAATGTAATTCCACAAAGTAAAAATACAAATCAAATACAAATTGTATTTAATTGGCGCCTAATGTAGCGCAATAGTTTTTAAATTATCTCACTTTCAAAAATAAAACGTGTGCAACCGCGTTTAAAATATCCCAGTTTTAAAGCAAAAATTTCAGTACCTTTGAACCGGAAATTGCGTTTTTTTACTGCTTTTTCTCTACTTCCTCTTGGAAATGAGACATTTTTGGAAAAAAAATTATCCTATATTGAAATAAGGATGCTAAGGTAACTCCTCAGTAGTTTTGCGTGATGCGAACACAAATCGAGTGCCTCGATAGACCGATTGGTAGCGCGTTAGTCTATCAGTCTGGAGGTTGCGGGTTCGATTCCCGCCAAAGACTCTGTGTGTTTTCTGCAGACAAGCAAAAAGCTTCACAGAGGTAGTGTTGTCATTAAAAAAAAAAAATAAAAAGCAGACAGACAGACAGACAGACAGACAGACAGACAGACGGAAATGCGTTACTATGTTATTATATGTATAGATATATATACATACATGCCCTGGCTAAATATCAAGTGTCTGCATAAAACATTTAAAATATAACTCCAAATTCATCAAATTTTTACTTCTATGGACCAACTTTTTATTTATATTAATTCTATATTTAATACTGGTTGTAATAGTAGAAAATGTAAAACATACTCTTTGTAAATTTAAAGTCCATATAACAGTTCCAAAATCACTTTTGAAACACCCTTTAATTTTTAGTATTATTTTATTTGTTATATATTGACACAAGAGGCGCTGCAGCACTATTTAAAATAGATATGATCTGCAATTGCAGTATTGCCAAAAGTGAAGCTTGTGTCTACCCATTTCTTTCACCTACTGTCCCTTTTCCACAGAAAGTAACACATTTAATTGGTAGGCGTAATTGCCGGAGTGTTAACTTCTTCTTTATTATGGCAATTAAACACAACATTTGTACATTATTTTCAAAATTTAACATACGCAAAGCCTCAGGTGAAGCATAGACTTCTTCTTTTGTGGTAATTTACGTAAAGTAGAAATCAACGGGTCGGAATTTAGAAGAAGTCTATGCAAAAGATCAGTGTTAGTGACAACACGAGACATTTTTCGCGCGTTGTCTCGTCTGAATTGCTTAAATAATTTATTAAAAGATTCAGCGGCTTCTTTAGAGAGCTCGCCTATGGAAACTAGACAGTGATCAACTACTTCCGATCCATGAATTAACACTTTATGAACTGAAGCAATCAAATTATACCATGGATACGTACTAATAAGCATTCGCGCGGTTCCTAACGAGTATTCTCTAAATTCTACACTATTAATTTTGAATCCCGACGAAGATGATGACACCGAACTATAACTGCTTGATCTAATGCAGTTATTTCAGCTGATATAGCTGAATTCAAAAAAAAAGTTATTGAAGTGTTTCCGTCATTGGATGTGCCACTTCCGCCACTTTGAGCTTTGTCGACAATTAAACCTAATCGTGTCCTAAAGTGCTGCTGAACACATAGGTTTTTTTGTGCAAGAGGCTCCTTTTCATCTGTTGAACGAGCCTGCCACTTTCTAAAATCTAATCGGTAAGATAAATGTATAAAATATTCGAAAAATCTTATTCATGAATGCAGAGGAGATAACCAAAACTGATATCTAGCAGTATCAATAACGGGTTTACTTAAACACATGTCATTATCATTCATTTCTTTCGGTGTTGCGCATCTACTACACGCATGTAAGGTTCCGTACTATGTTTAGTACGACTTTAAAAATTCAAGTTGTTAATTTTTTCATGTCTTATGGGGCAACCTTTAATTTTAAAATTAAAGTCATATTCACGAAAATTGTATCACAATTGGAACACCCTTTAAGTGTTGTTATAGCGGCCATGGTAATATACTTTCTATAAAAATATCAGGCACCTACATATTGCGGTTCAAAAAACAAAGTAATATGCGTGAAAACATGTCACTGATGGAACACCCTTTAGATATTAGTAATTATAAGAGCGGCCGAAGAACAACATCTACTGTAAACATTTCAAAAATCTATCTATTACGTTTCAAGAAATAAGGCAATTTACGTACAAGTCATCTCTCTGTCGTAACAACCTTTAATTTTGTTAGTTTTTTATACCAGCCATGTCATTTCTCTTTCTATGAATATTTCAAGAGTCTATCTTTTACGATTAAAAAAATAAGTTACTATACGTGAACAACATGTCACTGTCGGAACACCCTTTAATTTATAGTAATCGTCATAGCGGCCGTGGCAACACATCGCATCTTCTATGCAAATTATAAGAGTCTACCTATTACGGTTCAAAAAATAAGGCGTTATACATGCAAATCACACCACTATCGGAACACCCTTTAATTTTTAGGTGTATTTTTTTATACTTGTTTCTATAGCGAACTAAATTTTAATTACTGTTTGTAAATTTTAAGTGTATGCCTCCTACAGTTCAAGAAATAATTTATTCTTTGAAAAAAAAAACTATAAAATAATTATTTGCTACGAATCTAGTCGTAGAGACGAAGACCCTCTGTACCATGCACATTCGCAAACAAACGCGGATAAATTCTTTATAAAAGTACAGATATAGACTAACATTTTGATATGTAACTTGAAAGCGTCATAAGACGGCAACATACTTAATACCTGAAGAAAAAAAAACGTTGTAAAAAATATACGTGAAAATTGATTTGCCGTGAAACCGCTTTCGCAAAATTGGTTTTGCTTAAAAATTATTAAATACAAAATAATAGCGTTAAACACCTCCCACTTAAATATCCATTGAAAACAATAAGTCAAAAATATTTTTTTTCTTTGAAAAACACGCACTGAAAAAGATAAGGAAAGTTGTTTTGATTTGTGCACTTCCGATGCACAAAAGTAAATGTAAATAATTCTTGCAAAAAAAAACCGACTTCAAAACAGACAAACTTAAAATCATGTTTCTTTAAGACGGTAACTATTGCGACACCCAGTAATTTCCGAATTCAAATTTTATACTAGTTATAGCGGTCGTAGCAATACAGGTTCATTGTAAATTTCAACCGTCTGTCTGTAACGGTTTAAAAGTTTTGTCATATACATCAAATTACATAAACTATTGCGACACCCTGTAATTTACAATTTTAAATATTTATACTTATTATAACAGATATAGTAATGTACATTCTGTCTAATTGTTAAGTGTTTATCAATAACTGTTTAAAAGATATGGTCATATATATCAAATGACGTCACCTATTGGGACACCCTTTAAATTCAAATTTTAATATAAATACTTTTTAAGGAGGACTATGTCATACAGATTCTTTTTAAATTTTAACTTTGTGTCCATATACATCAAATTACATCAACTATTGGGACACCCTTTAATTTCCAATTTTAAATATTTATACTTGTTGTTATACCAGACATAGTAGTGAACATTCTGTATATTTTTCAAGTGTTTGTCTATAACGGTTCCAAAGATGAGGACATAATGGTCAAATTACATCAATAATGGGGACACCCTTTAATTTATAGATCCAAATTTTATACTTGTTGTAATAGCGGGCTAAGCAATATAGGTTCTTTGTAAATTTCAACTGTCTATCTATAACAGTTGAAAAGTTTGGCCATATATATTACTTTTACATTAACTATTGGGACACCCTTTAATTTCCAAATTCATATTTTACACTTGTTATTTTAGCGGACTTAGCAATACAAGTTTTTTGTAAATTTCAACTGTCTGTCTACAACGGTTCAAAAGTTTGGCCATATATATATCAAAATAAACCAACTAATGGGACACCCTTTAATTTCTAATTTTAAATATTTATAATTATTATAAGAGGCATAGTAACGAACATTCTGTGCAACTTTCAAGAGTATGTCTATAACGGTTCAAAAGATAGGAGAATAAAGGTGAAATTAAGTCACCTATGGGGTCACCCTTTAATTTTTAATTTTATTTTTTAATTACTTTTTGTTATGGGGAGCTACAGTGATACGCACTTTTTTTTAATTTTAAATTGGTGACCTATAAAGTTCATAATACACGTAAAAAACATGTATGTTGTATGGGGACACCCTTTAATTTTTAAACTTTTGAACTTATTTTAAAATGGGACCAATCTGTAGCCATAACCTTTGTAATAGTGCAAAAATTTTGAAAATCGGTGCAGAAATGACCGAGTTATGAAGGCACAAACATACAAAAAAAAAAAAAAAAAACAGCAACACACAGACGAATTGATAACCTCCTTCTTTTTTTGAAGTCGGTTAAAAACAACTGATTGCAAATCTTTTTGCATGTTTTAGTAGTACCACTAATTGTGAGTATTAGAGCGAACTAAGGGTGAAAAAAATCGAACATCGTCATTTGACCCCTATGTCCTACTACTGAACCACTGTGCAATGGGGCGATAGGAGGTAATTTGGTCTCCAACACCCAAACAAATGCTTGTTATAGCGCTATGCGCTACAAGGACATTGGCAGGGTGACATGACCCCCCTTAGGTTAGGGCAACAAGTTAGGCTGCGTCTATTAGTTTCCACTTTTTAACACCCACAGAACGAAAATCTTCGCTAATGTACAGATGTTCACCTGTGTAGGATTTTTTACACTACCCCTCTTGGGATTATATGCCTTCCACAATGGATTTTCGATCTTAACGATTTGTCGCGGCCGTTTTCGTGTCTTCTTTTTTTCGTGTGCCAAAGTTAATCCGTTGTTGTTCCAGCTAAGTAAATGATTGTCCTGCTGTAGCGGTCTGCGGATAATGAGAATGTAATGCCATCTGTCGTTGCCTAGAAACAACGCTCTCCGTCCGTGTATTTGGCGTAGTGGTGTTATTTTCCATGTTGTTATTTTCTATTTTTCCAGGGGGTAATTAGAGTCAAAGGGCTTTCGTATTAAGTTGATTGGATTTGTTCCGCCACTGGGCTTTCGTTGATGGGTTGTCTGGAGGAGGTAATCTTTAAAACTCGTAAAAGCCATGGTGAAAATTATTTCGTTCTCGTCTGGGAAGCACTTAACCACTAAACCACGCCGGCTGGCTAGGTGGTAACGAAAAAATCGTCAGTAAAATAAGCACCTCATTATTAATTATAGAGCTTATAGGATTGGAAAAAACGCTTTATTGCCGAAAAGATATCTTTTATTCAAAAGGTTACGGAAATTACAAATCGTCCATGTATTACAAGTTAAAATAACATGACGTCATATTTTTGATTATTTTTTAAATTATCGCTAAAAAGTTTTCATTTATATTACAATATTAAAATTCTACAGAATTATTCAATCGATAATAACTCTCGCTCCAAGTAGAAAAAATATTTATGCATTTTCTACGAAAATAAAGGAAAAAAAACAAATAAGAGAGAAGACTAGGTAGGGTTTTTGATTTACATATTTGCTGGCATTGCAAGCTTCTAATCTAATGCTTTCTAAAATAGATGGCAAAATCTTAAGGGTTGCTTCAAAGGATATAAAGTTAATATTCTTAGTAGCCACTCACAGTGCCAAAGAAATGAATATAAATTTATAAATTAAACCAAAAAAGAAAAACATTTATAAATAGATTTTATATAAATGAAGCTAACTTGAAATTCATTTTGAAGATAAAGAACGAATAGTAATTGAAGTCAAGAACAACATTAACCCTTGAGGGCAAAAAAGTTGGTTAAAAAAAAAAAAAAAAAATTACAAACTTGTTTTCCAGTATGAAATTGTTAAGGTCGGTCTACCGGTTGTTAAGGTTCCGTACCCATGTATTAATTGCGACTAATTCCTATTAGCAATGTAAACTTAATCAAATTCAAACAAGAGAATGCAAATAAACACGAGTATAAAATCCAAAGCCAATCCTAATGGGCCAAGGGAAGAATCCAAAAAGGATGGACAGATGATGTTAATAATCGACAACATAATAGTTGATACTTTACATTGATAAGTTAATTTTGAGGCACAACATTTGTAGCTAATCAATTAAAAAGAATATTATGTAAGAGCGTTATATTCGGCCGTGCCGAATCTGCTGTACCCTTCACCATGCTGAAGGGTACAGACATGTACAGCATTATCCATATTGTTGACCCTTTACATAAATTAAAATAAGTTAAAATAAGTCGTATAATAAAAAAAATAAATATTCATGCTTTAAAGAAATAGAAGACAGCAGCTACGCTGCTAAATGAAAACAAATTCCGGTGGCTACAGTTGTCGCCCTCTAGTCAGCTACTTAATGATATTGAGAACTCTGACATTGTTGTAGAGATACATACATACTTATTTTGCCTTTATAAAATTAAATAACTTTTTCAAAAAATAATAAGTATTTTCTACAAACTTTTTGTTTGTATATGAATTTGTAATTTATAATTGTATGACATTTTCTTTTGTTGAAGAAAATAAAATTGTCGCATGCAGAAATATAAATTAGCCTAAGTTGACTACAGCCCCAACGGTAGCAAAGCTACATGGCTATGCTGGCTTCAAAATAAACGTGTGTATTTTAGTTTTGACAGTTTGTAGTCGGTATCCTGATGTTGTCTATGTAATTAAGGAATCTAGGTTTTAAAACACAGATCTCATCTATTACAAATATTCTTAATTTAAAAACTATGTTATGTTACACACTCATGATTTTTATTGAATTTTTTTTTAATAATTCGGAAATTGTTTGTAAAAATTTTTTGTTAATATATTTTTTTGAAAATTTTTTGGAAAATTTTATTCGAAAATTTTTTTTTTGATTTTTTTTCGATAATTTTTTTGTAAAATTGTTTTTGTAAAAATACATTTTTGAAAATTTTTTGAAAATTTTTTTTAAAATATTTTTTAAAAACTTTTTTTTTTTAAATTTCATTGATTTTTTTTTTAATTTATTAATTTTTTAAATTCAGTCATTTATGACAAATATTATGAATATTGATTTTGGAATGTTCATAAATCAAAAATTCGGAACCCTGGTTAAAACATTGAATATATCCATTACCAGCAGTGCCCGCCACGTCCTGGGCGTCCTGACAATATTTTGCTCGATTTTGCTTTGAAAGTATTTCACACCAATTACAAGACTCTTACTGGTGTAGTGCTTTAGTTATGGTTTATGTATTTACTTTATATAAAGGTACCCATTCCTGGATAAAATTCTAAAATTTTTAAAAAATTATTGTAAACCTCTGTAAGAGGTGTTTAAAATATTTTAATAACAATGAATTCCACAAAGTAAAAATACACATTTTACACAACTGGCGCCATCTGTTGTGCAGTAGTTGATGAAATATCCCACTTTCAAAAATTAACAGGTGAGTTGATAAAATAACCGTGCTGAATATAAAGTGTTGAAAATATCCAAACCGAAAATAACCGAAAATTTCAATACCTTTAAACCGGAAATTGCATTTTCACTGCTGTATCCAGAATTTTTTACGTGATGCGAACACAAACGAAAACGAGACAGACAGACGGAAATGAGTTACTATTTTATTATATGTATAGATAATACTAGCATTAAACTTAATTTTTTATTATTATATGGATTATAAAAGCTAACCTATATAGCATTAGTCTGCAACAGATATTTGAAATTGTGTCACCTTTCAACATGGAGTGGTCAGATAATGAGATCCGTATTGTTTTCATAGCGCTTTTTAAGGGTTGAATAAACAGAACCGACAAAACAAAACGCTCCGCCCGCTCGAGATTAGTCGCACTTTCATCTACAGGTGGGTGCATAAAATTGTTTGAGGAGTCCAGACTCCTCAAAACACCTCCCCGCCTCTCTACAGTTCGGACACAGAAAGTCATCAAAGCTGTCACATTAAGAATTCGTTGAAATCCTCTCCAGAAGCAGGAAATCATGTCCTCTGAAATTAATAAATCGCAGATGTCACAGATTTGAATTATTTAAAGATACTTAAGGCTTAGGGCTTTCAAACGTTATACTGGACATTTGTTGACTGCAGCTTTAAAAAAAAATCAGATAGAAAATTCCAAACGTCTCTTGGTGAAGTACGCTGATAACTTGAATAGTGAAAAATTTGTTTAAGGATGAAAAAATCTTTCCGTGCAGGAAAAATTTAACATCAAAAATAATAGAAAATATGCACGGTCATGTAAGGAAGCGTCTGAGCTCATCCTAAGGGTCGAAAAGCGTTATCATCCAGCTGCAGCCATGCTTTGGTGGGGTGTTCCATATGATGGATCCACTGACTTTCATTTCAGTGCTCAAGATTTCAAAGCATCGGCCAAAATTTACCAAGAAGCTGGTTTTGAAGCAGTGGTGAAGCCACAACCACTTCCTTTTCCAAAACTAGCCGTGGATTTCTCAGCAGGATTCTGCGCCAACTCATAAAGCTAGAACAACGCATACGTGACTTCGGAACAATTTTACTGCTCTGAAGAATGGCCATCTGACAGCTCTGATCTGAACCCTCTTGTTGCAAATTCAGGGCCGTTTTAAAGGCCCTGAATTTGTGCTTTACCACAAAAGGTAACCCAAAACTGCATTAGTTCGTGCTGTGGCCAATTTTCCACTGGATGAGGTGCAGCGTGCAGCTGTTCATGATTGGCCAGTGCCACTTAAGGCATACTTGCAGGCCTAAGGTGGACTTTTTGAATGTGATTTTATTTTATGTACAATATATATCAATAATTAAGTACAACAAATTTGGTCCAAATACATTCATTATTTTTCATTTTTAAAAAAATATATTTTTGACAATAATTTTTGTGAAATAACTGAAACAACTTTTTCAAATTAATTTTTTGATAAAATTCTCTGAGTTTAGCGCCCTATTGTGGCAGCAAAAGCTATGAGAAAAAAACCTCATCATCCCAGTTTGAGACAACTTTTTTTATTTTTGTCCTTGGGTCGAAGCATAGTGCTGAATCTAGCAATCGTAACTATGTTGAAGGATATATAGCATGCGGTACATGTTATATATCACTCTTACTTTTTTCTTTAAATCGAACTGAATAAAAACACCCTGCAACTGTTTTAATGTTTTTGTACTTTTATTTATCTCTCGGAAAATATTAAATGCGTTTACAATTTACAAAATGGTTGTTTGGACAAGTGCTTAACTGCTATTCTAAAGCTTAAAATATTTTGCTCAGGAGCCAATATTGCGGTTGTGGTTGTAAATACGTTATTAAATTTTGTTTTAACCCTCCATTTATATTTAAGTGTTAAACTTACAGTTGCAAATGAAACAAAAGTTTTAATTAAATTTTACCTGTGATTTGTGTGGTTACATCCCTTTGCTTCGCTGAGACTTTTCCAAACATACTCAAAACAGCTTTTCTAGTAAATGAGAAGACAAAATAAAAAGCAATAAGTATTTGTATTTATTTCTAGTTAATAATAATAATTTTATAAATAATTTTTAATTAAACATTACAACAAGTGGCCTTATCTGTTAAGGATTCAACTTCATCATACATCAAATATATTATGAATTAACTTTACTAAAGGACTTGCTAACAAATGTCGAGTACATGACATATGAAGTTTTATCAAATCTTGATTCAATTGAATTCCTCATTTTTAAATTGTGTTTACGTTTGATGCACAAAGTTTCCGAACGGCTGACCACAGCTGCCAGATTTGACGATTTTGGTCCAAAAAATGCAAAATTCTGATTTGACGTTTTTTTTTTCTTAAAAAGTGACGATTTTTTTTTTTACAATGTCAAAGTATTGAGTGATTTAAAATATAAAGTTTTGTATTCTTAGTGGTAATTAAAGTCAAAAAAGGGCAGGCTTACAATTTGGTGTGGATTATTTTCAAAGCAAAATCGAACAACATATTATATTATTATATTTTATTTAAATAAATTCTATTTAAAATGGTTTTACACGGCGTGTGTTTGTCATATGACTTCTCAGTTTGATAACCCATATGTAATTTCATGTGTTTGTCAAAATAGACATTTTACATACGTTTTATAATTTTTGCTTTCAAACGTACACGTGTAATTACATCTGACATAACCAATAATATATAATTTTTCCGCCACACAGTTTTATATTGCCAACCACAGCTGATGCAAATGTGCAAACGTAGTGCTTTTGCCACGCTTTTAGTGATTTTGGTACCTCAAAAAACCTAAAATAGCAAAATATCAAGTTGGCATTACAGGATGTCAGATGCTTTGTCACCTCAAAATAGAACAAGTTCTAAATGAAAAATGTCATATGTATTGTACGCATGGAAAATACACATGTTATGTTTGAAAGGGTTTACACGACGTGTATAGAATTTACACATGGAGTGACAAGTGACAAGTAATATAACAAATACACGCCGTGTAAAAGCACTTTTACTGAGCAATCGACGCACAGAGGGGTATTTTCCCAAGCTAGCCTGACATTAGGCCAAAAATTAAATATAAGAAATGTAAAAATTTAAGTACGCAGATCGACAGACAACAAAATTCTGCATCGAGTATTGAAAATTTAAGTACGCAGATCGATAGACAACAAAATTCTGCATCGAGTAGTGAATTTTTAAGGCTTTTGCTCCTCCCTCCCGTGTCCATAAAAACTTTATTTTTATGCTATTAAGGCGTACTTTTTTCTCCTTAGTCCAATTTTTTTTTTAATTTTAAGCCTTAACAACCTATGGCCATAAGATATTTTTCTGCTAAAGACCGTTTCACACTATAATACTGAGTATTAAGATTTTCATTGGATTTTGTAAGATAGAAATCAAATGAGAATTGTGTGATTGTCAAAAAATCTAACGTAACGTAATATTTCGTTTGCACACTATCACACTTCAAATAAAATGTCAGCAAAGGAACAATCCGAGACGAGACATTGAACGGCGTTGGCTGAGCAATTCTACGTGGATGGCAGAGGTGCCGGATCTTAAGGTTTTTTGGCCGTTCAAGTTTTCGCTTAATAAAAAAATAAAAAACAAAACGAAAACCAAAACAAACACAAAAAACAATACGTACATTCAACAATTTCTAGGCATGGCAGAAACAAAGTACATACTAAACGTGAGCATAAAACGTCTTCTTAGACTAACTTCATAATATTCAATAATGAATTGGTCTCTTTTTTCTTGCACTTGATTTCATGTGTTTACAAATATTGTTGTGCTCTTAAATAAAAACATACAATAGCATTTGCTCTTCTTCCAACCAATGAATATTTGTTCCTGTTTGAAATTAAATTTCAGTAGTGAATATTTTGTTTCAATAGTGTCTCTTGATATGAAACATGTAGACATCATGTATGTAAATGTATGATGTTAAAAGCAAGGGTTTGTACTTTGTATTTTAGTTATTTTATATTAATTTGCGCGTTGAGTGGTTGAAAATAGAAAACTGTAGTAGATTGAATCTTTTTAACTTTTATTGATGAATAAAAAAATCTAATTTAATTTAGCTCTCAAAAATCAGAGATTTTACTCCCAGGAAAATTTAAGTAAAATGAACTAGTGAACAATATGAAATGCTCAGCATATTTATTGCACTTGATAAAACTATCCGGTCAAATCAGGATTTTTGCACTGTTTGCTCTCTTGTTCTCTGTATTTACTGTTTAGTAATATTCGACTACACATACAATCAATATTTGCGTTTCAAAAACATGCAATACTGTACACTTTTTAATATCTTGCGCTCACGTTTAGTACATACGTAGGCGATAAGACTGATGGCAATATAAGGCAGGAGCAGGACAAAGATAAAATATCATCGGCGGCGGCTAACTATCGGCTGCGACTCACTCGGCTTGATTCTTTGCTTTAAAACAAACACAATCCTGATAACACGAAAAATGTTATCGTTTAGAAAATTTTTTAAAAATGGTTTGGTTTTATGTCAAATTTCTTTCCGTATTATTTCACATATTGATAACATACTGCTTTCACACTATCACACGTTCTCATTGGATTTAAGTATTTGACACTATTATACTGGATATTTGACAATATCCAGTATAATAGTGTGAAAATGGCTTAAGTGTGATTGATCTAGGATTATACAATAAGTTTTGAGAGCCAATATAATTTAAAAAAATTTAATGTACGGCTAGATTGCCAAAATACCCCTATGTGCGACGGTGATGCCAGATTTTTGTTAATGGTTGTGTAAAATAATGTGTGCTTGTGTGATTTTTAGTTTTTTTAGTGATAAAATCTTTTTGGTCTAAATGAAGCTGAATATTATAAAAAGAGCGAAAAGTATTTTATTTTTGGCGTTAACATTTGATCTAACGCTCCTTTAAATTATGAAAATATTAGATGCTGGGATAAAAGCATCATTTGAGTTTAAAAAATATCTTAAACTTACCGAAAGTTTTGTCCACTGACGCAGTACAGCACAAAATTTATGCCAAAATTTGTTATAAACAACAATTGGAAAATGTACTGTAACACTACGGTTGTCTTTTCATTTGTCGATGATTGAGTCTGTAAAGAAATGAAATAGAGACAGATGTTTAAAAATTATATGACAACAGTGAAGGTGTAAAAAATTAGAATTTATAATGATTGAAGATAAAAATTTAAATGTATTGACGAACATACGAGTATGTTGGTCCCTTTTAATCGGACCAGGGAAAAAGGGGACTGAGGGGATGACCCCTAAGCATGTAGACATTGTGTTTGAAATTTGTATATGGAAAGAAAGATAGAGCAATTGGGGCTTGTGGGTATTCGAATGGAATGTGCCAACATGGAAATTGACAGGAAAGACCAGGAAAGGGAGTTTATTCTAGATACGAGCTGAGCTGTTGAGCTAAAAAGTGAATTCTTCCGATTTACCACAAATAGCTGGGCTCTAAATGAAAAGCATATTATACGCAAATACGTAGGAGATATATCGATGCTACTTTACTCTCATCGATAAGGTGAGTGAGGGACATATCGCTCCTTTATTGCAACGTAGTCATATCTCGAAAAATCAAAAATTTGAAGTTACTTCAGCAAAATAACTCCTTGATAGATTTTTTATATGTAAAACAAATTTTTGCCTTATATCTCAATCTGAACCGATATTATAGCGAAAAATGTCAGTATGACCTTTCATATATTAACATACACTTTTAAAACCTATAATGCGTTTTGCTAACTTTGATTTTTGCAATAAAGGAGCGATATGGTCGAGCGGTTTCAAAATAAACTTTGAAAAACTGTAACTTCTGAGCCGGTTAACCGTGCTTGAGATATTTCAGTGAATTTTTTTAGTGGTTAGATAATTCTTAAATCTTCTGGACTCTTTTAATTTTATTAAAATCAGTTCTGCAGTTAGAATAATCCAAGTCCAAAGTTAAACTTTTTATTTTTTTACATTTTACATTAAATTTGTGTTATTTTATTTTTTGCAACCTCTTTATTTATTAGAAAGGTCCTAATACATGGATAAATTAAACGTTTTAATCGGCCATATTCCCATTGTCGTTGTAGTTTATAAACGACATAAAAACGACAATTTGGCATCACCGTTGGCGTTATCGACACTTATCGGAGTTGAAACGGTATTCTCTAATTTGAAACGAAAACAGGAACGACAAAAATATATTTGATTTCTGTCGTCGCCATTATAAGTGCCGAAATTAAAACGACTCGTGAAATAAAATAAATTAATTATGAAAATAACTACAATAAAACAATTTGAAACTTTAGTTTGTGAAATGGAAAAAGAACCAGCATACGCTAAGGGTTTTCGGAAGGGAATAAAACCCTTGAATTTCGAAAGCTTTTGGAAAGGAATTGCTGATAAATTAAATCCTTTAGGACCTCCAGTTCGCGATGGAGACGGTTGGCACAAAGTAAGAATAAAATGTATGTAAAAAATTAATTAAATTCTAATAAAAATGTATTTAATGTAACTTAAAGGTGTGGAAGGACTTGAAGTTCAAGGTAAAAAAGAAGCTTGTAAACAACAAAGCGGAAGCCAGAGCAACAGGAGGAGGAGCTTTTAAGCAAGTTCCGCTGTCTCCATTGGAAGAGGCGGTGGCAAACTTGTTAGAATTTGAAAAGCAGGTAAATCCGATAGGAAACGAATTAGGATTCGGAGAAGAAGTAGAAGTTGGGGCATACGCAATTGGAGAAGACGAAATGCGCGGTTCTAGTTCGGAAAATGTAGTTATAAGTTCCTCCGAATTCAACGTTAATGACGATTTGCCTACAGTTTCAACAAAGGTACGACCCGGAACAAATTCCAAGACCGCTGAAAAGGAACGGATAACGTTGTTAAGGACGCAAACCGAAGTGCTACAAGAGCGATGCAGTCACTCTAAATCAATTAAAGGATATTTAAAAGATATTTCAAATTATCAGAAGAGGAGACTGCAGATAGAAGAGGAGCGTCTGAAAATATATAAAAGAAAAACTGAAAGAGAAGAAAAACTTCTGGATCTTGATGCCGCCGTAAAGAGGAAAAAGCTAGAATTATTAGAAAATCAGTTAAATTCTCTTAATCCCAGCAAAAACAAAGAGCCTATTCAAAAGTAAAACCAATACTCAAACTAAACTAGCTGCTGTGAAAATCTTTGAGATTATTTTGTTATACAAGTTCATCTCATATTTATTTTTCGTTTTATGTTTATAATAACGTTATTTAAAAAATTTTGTTTAAATTAAAACTACGCCAAAAAAGAGTTTTTAATTGCATCTCTTATTCTAATAGCTTCAGAATCGCCTCTCTCATTTTCATTATCGATATTATACGTTTCCCTTTCCTCTAAAGAAATTTGAAAATCACTATCGAGATATGATGTATTGTAGTGAATACAAATATTGTGGAGAGCTGCACAGGCGTTAACGATTTCAGAAATTTTTTGGGAATCGTAGTGCAATTCACGTGCTCCAAGCAGACATCGAAAACGCGATTTGAGGACTCCAATTACGCGTTCAACAATATTTCTGGCCTTTGCGTGCACAGAATTGTAATGACTTTCTGCACTATGTTCGTCAGCTGATCGGTAAGGTGTCATCAAAAATGGTTCTAACGGATAACCAGCATCTCCTAAAAACTTGACTGTTATAATAATCTTAATTAGTGTTAAATTTCATACCGAGAATCCACGAATTACGTTCACCAGCATGATATTTATCCCGTAGAAACCTCCTTACACGGCTAGTATTCCAAATTAAGGAATCATGGGCAGAACCTGGATGTCTGGCATCTATAAATCTTATACGCATCTTATGGTCACAAATCTAAGTATGTGTAAATGATAAACAAATTAACTTTTTAGTATTTTTGAGAATAGGTACTTACTATCATTGCATTAATGCTGAAGAAGCCCTTTCTATTATAGTATAAATGCTGAGAGCTTTTGTTAGGACCTACCATTTTAAAATGCGTGCCATCTACACAGCCTATGATACCAGGAAAACCGGTACGTTCATAAAAAACTCTTTTGCATTCTGTTGTTTCATCCTCCGACATCTCAAATTTCACCCAAGTTTTGCAAATTGTAGTACTAATTGCATTCAAAACTTCAGATAAAATTTTGCTGACTGTAGGTTGAGCCAGCGATAGGTTAAAGTCATTTCCAACGCTAAGCTGGTATGACCCTTGTGCGAAAAATCTCAACGCAGTTGCCAGTTTTATTGTTGGGGATATTGCTGACTTACGGATACTGCATTTAAGTTTCGGAGAGATTTCTGCCAACACGTATTTAAAGGCAGTTTTGCTGAGTCTAAATGTGTCCACAAACCTGAAAATATACATAAATGGATAACATATGTAAATTTAATATGTTTTTAAGTACAGGAATAATTTGTCTTACACAGAATCGGGGATGGAGAAGATGTCAACCTGCTGCCGTAACCTCTTTCGATGTATAATCATGCTAATTGTTTCTTCATCCTCACTTGAACTTGAAAAATAAAATTCACCACATGCCATTTTTTATTTCACGTTTAAAAGAAGAAAAACTTAAAAAAATTTTCCAACAATTTAAAAAAAACAAATCAAAATATTACAGTGCTGCCATACTTATTCACTTATTTTCGATAACTCTTCGTCTTCGTTTCAATATATTTCTAGAATGCCAAAATAGGAACGAAGCGACAATAAAAACGACAACGACATAAAAACAACAACGAAGACGACGACGACAACTGGAATATAGCCGAATAATATCCAGAAAATGTTTTTGAACCGGCTAGGGATGTTAGTTTTTAAAAACTAGTCTAAAGCTCAAGCAATCACAGGGCTGCATTAGATTAAGCGGACCGCCCGAGTTATGTCGGATACAGCTCCGATTCCACCAAAAATAAATGTTCATTGACAAAAGTAAGAAAAGTTCGATAGCCCAATGAAAATTGTGTCACTGAACTATTTTTTACTAATATGTAATTAAATAATAAGTGAATTTGTATAAATATTTTTATTAATAAATATTTTGTAAATTTATTTTTAAGTCGGTTAATAAAACTCAAAAAAGAACTCTGGACTTAAATTCTATAATGTTTTTTATTTTTATTCTTAAAACATTTTAAGACTTTTTATAAGTCCCGCACAAAGCGATTTTACTTTGAAGTCATTAAGGCCCATTGGGAGGCCCCGACGACCATCTACCACCAAAGTTTCCAATAGAACTCCAGTATCTGCAGTTCTTTAATCAGAAAAAAAAAACAGAACGGATACCGTGAGAACGATTGTGTCATGTGAAATAGTTCAATCTTCCAGTTCAATTTCTCTTTTTCCTTTTGTGTTCTGAACTACTTTTTAAAAATAACAAAGAACCAGTGTAATTTTTAGACAGTATTTTTTAATAAAAAATAATAAATTTATAAGTTCTTGAAATGGTTAATAAATCGTATGGCAGAACTGCATTGTTGTCAGAA
This sequence comes from Phasia obesa, assembly GCA_949628195.1. Taxonomy (NCBI): domain Eukaryota; kingdom Metazoa; phylum Arthropoda; class Insecta; order Diptera; family Tachinidae; genus Phasia; species Phasia obesa. Next base: position 56,075,526 of record OX451217.1, read on the forward strand.
ATCAATTTTGTTTTGTAGTTCAAACTCAAAGGATAGTTCAAAAATTGAACTTTGTAGACTTAAACATCTGAACTATTACATTTAGTTCAATTGAACCAGTTCGTCCGTGTATTATACAAGTCTAGTTTTTGGTCGTATTAATAAAACTGTCTGAGCTAAAAAGAGCGCAGCCTATAAGATTACTAATTTCTTTTTGATCAAGTAGAAATAACAGTATGTCCCGCACACTACCTATTACGGTTCAAAAAATATGACGTTATACATGCAAAACACGTCACTGTGGAAAAACCCTTTAAATTTTTATTTTTTTTATAGGGCCATAGTAATACACAATTTGTGAAAATTTCAAAAGTTATGGTTCAAAAATCAAACAATGTTCATGCAAATCACGTCACTGTCGGCACACCCTTTAATTTTTACTATTTGTTTAGTGACCATAGTAATACACCTCCTGTAAAAACTTCAAGAGTCTACAAATTATCGTTCCAAACTTATGCCATATACATGCAAATCACGTCACTATCGGAACACCCTTTAATTTATAAGTTTAATATTGTATACTTGCTTTTAACGCGAACATAGTTTAAATTACTGTCTGCAAATTTTAAGTGGTTGCCTCCAAGAAATAAAGACATAAAGGCAAATAACACGTCATTTTCGGAACACCCTATAAGTTTTAGTATTTGTTGCTATAGTGGCCACAGTTATACACCTTTTGTGAAAATTTCAAAAGTCTACCTATTATGGTTCTAAACGTAGGCCTTATACATGCCAATCACACCACTATAGAAACACCCTTTAATTTTTAGGTTTATTTTTTTAGACTTGTCTATATAGCGAACTAAGTTTTTTGTTTATATAGCGAACTAAGTTTTAATTACTGTTTGTAAATTTTAAGTGTATTCCTCCTACAGTTCAAGAAATAAACACATATACGTGAATAACACGTCTCTATCGGAACACCTTATAAATTTTAGTATTTGTTTCTATAGCGGCAACAGTTATACATCTTCTGTAAAAATTTCAAGAATCTACCTATTATGGTCGCAGAGATAAAAGGCGCTGACAGACGGACAGACATTGTAGCGAAAACAATAGGGTTACGTTTTTGCACTTTGATTACGGAACCATAAAAATTATCTCAGTAGAATTTAAAGGTAATATAAAAGTAGATTTTTGGATTTGTCAACTAACTAAAACGAAGACGAGCCAATTAAACAAACAAGTTATAGACTAACAACTAGATCAGCAATGTAGCAATGATGACTTATAAATCCTATGCCGCAGAAGAAGCGTTGCCCTGTGTTATCGTTACTTCATGTAGAAATTCTTTTTGACATACATACATATATGTATGTACGTACATGCATGTATTAGTTTATAATTCACAATAATTTGTACCTCAACTATTTTGTACAACAATTTGTTACTTATAAATTTTATGTTTCAAGTTTTTGCAATTTAAATTTTAATGAGATTCTATTTGTTGTTTATATTTTATTTATGCGAGTAGAGAATATGTACTTAAATATGCATGTATGTATGTACATCTATGAGTGTTAGACTAAAAATATGAAAATAAAGTTAAATATCTACTGGCTCTGATTTAAATTATTGAAAGCAAGTTTATTCTTGCAAAAATAGCAATTACAGATGAAAACAACAAGATTCTTGTTCTATTTTGTGGTTCCACAAATTGTCAGTAATGTGACAATTACTTTTAAGCACGCAGCAAGCAAAGACATGAACATACAATTCAAGCAGCATAATAAACGAGTTAAGAAAAAAAAATTTAAGTTTAAAATTAAAAGACACAAGCCCAGCATATACCCACCCGCCAGTGTCACATAAGTGACACGTTTATGATATACTTGCGACACATTACGTGACAAATTAGAGATGTATTAGTGACATATTAGCGACACATTAGTGACATATTAGTGACACATTAGCGACTCATTAATGACAAATTAGAGACACATTAGTGACATCTTAGATACTCATAAGGGCCACATTAGTGACACATTACTGCTTCATTAGTGACAAATTAGTGACACATTAATCACATATTAGTGACAAATTAGCGACACTTTAGTGAGTGATTCGATAAACCGATTGGTAGCGCGCTAGTCTATCAGTCTCGAGGTTGTTGGTTCGATACCCACCAAAGACTCTGGGTGTTTTCTGCAGACAAGCAAAAAAAGCTTCGTAGAGGTAGTGTTGTCTTAAAAAAACAAATTAGCGACACTTTAGTGGCCTATTCATTAATGACAAATTAGCGATGCTTTAGTGACATATAAGTGACACAATAGTAACATATTAGCAACTCCTTGGCGGCACATTACCGACACATTAGTGACATATTAAGGACAAATTAGCGACACATTAGTAATATATTAGCAACTCATTAGCGACACATTAGTGACATATTAGCAAGGCATTAGTGAGACATTAGCAACACATTAGTAACATAGTGACACATAAGCGAAATTTTAGTAACTTACATTCATTTTACTAAAATTAGCCATTTTTATGGCTATAATGCAATAAACGACGGTGTGTCGTTAAAGCTTTGTAGGGTTATAAAAAAGCCAAGTTCCATTATTCAGTCTTATTAAAGTTTACGGAACACCTGAACAAGTTTTTATACCCTTCGCCACAGGTGGAAAGGTATATATGTATAAGTTTGTCATTCCATGTATAATTTCTGCAATATTAATTTCCGATATATATATATATATATATATATATATAAGTTTGTCATTCCATATATATATATATATATATATATATATATATATATATAACATTTTATTAAGCGATGTCCGTCTGCCTAGCTATCCGTCTGTAGGTGTTGATGTTAAAAAGTCATTTGCCAAGGTGCCAGACGAGTTACAGCAGATTTAAGCTAACCAATATGCCAGGTTTCGAAAATATATTGAAATTTTTCTAAAGGATTTTTTGCTTCTGTCTAACCATTCTAATGCATATATAGATTGCAGGAAGTTTCTACTTTTAACAAAAAATTGTCCAGGAAATTTATAACAAAAATTTTAACTAAAAATTTAAAAAAAAAATTTACAAAAATTTTTACAAAACATTAAAAAACATTGAAAATTTAAAAAAAAATCTAGATATTTTACAAAAACTTTTTCCAAAAAAATTTAAAAGAAGTAAAAAAAAAATCCAAAAAATTTTCTATAAAATTTTTACAATATATTTTTATAAAGTTTAAAAAAAAATTAATAAAACTTACCAAAATTTTTTACAAAGAGTTTGTATAAATTTTTTACAAAAGATTTTCAATAAAAGTTTTACACAATATTTTTTTAATAACATTTTTAGAAAAAATTTTCAATAAAAGTTTTCCGAAAAATTTCTATCCAATTTAAAAAACAACATAGAGCCATAAACTTCAATTATCTAAATAAATAATGAGTAAAATAATATACTTTAATTATTTTCAAATTACCTCAGTACTTAGTGGAATATAATTTATTTTTAATAACGGCTGAGCACCGTTGTGACATAGGGTCAAAAAGTTTTTGGCATATCTGAATCGGAATATTACTCCATGCTCCTCCTACTAATGCCCACTGGTTTTTTTTGCAATTTTTATTTATTTTATCTTCAATATACTTGAACTATCAATAATTACTCATATCTAAAGCCTAAAAAATAAATCTACTTGTTAAGTCCAACCAGTGCTGGACAAAAATTTATGTTTCACGGTTACTGTTATTTGCGTGTCATCTCTCTGATGTGTGTGAGGACAGCTAGTTAAAATAATAAATTTGTTTTAAATTTTTTTACAACAAGTTGGCCATAAACATAAGAATATATATTTTTTTATCTTCTATCTTTAATTTTGTGTAGAAACCAAAAGAAGAAAAAAATAATTAGAGGAAATATTTATTCAAAAGTATTTGCTTACCTCTAAATACGTTATCATTCTCATGATAAAACTCGGCAAATTCAAGCACACAAATACTGTTGAGACGATTAGTAACATTTTTGTAACCTTCAGTTGTGAGGAGTTTGTAACATTTCTTCTTTCTGTAATTTAGAACAAAAGGATGAAGTAATTTAGAAAAATAAATATTAAATATTTTTTTTTTATTTATTTAAATAAATTGTTCAAGTTTTTTCTGAGCTAAAGTAAACGAAATAAATAAATATATTTTACAAGTTTCTTTTTCAACACAAATATTTGCTTCGATGCTCGAAATAACATAATATCAAAGACTAAAAATATTATTAAAAATAAAATATTCGACGGTTACTTTATAATTCGTCTCATATGTTTAAGTAAAATATCATTTATAATAACATTGTTCTACGAGGTAAAGTCAATGTAATGTCCTTACAAACAGGCGAAAAAAAATACATTCACTTTATCTACCGAATTTCCAGTGTTTTGAAGCGTTCCGAAATCTTTTTACGAGCCTTATCTACACTGAGCCAAAAATTAACGAAAAAAATTAGTAGAACCTTTAAGACAAAAATTAACTAAATTTTTATTCAAATCTATATACGATTTACTCATATAAACAAATTTTTATTCAAATTAACAGAATTTCGTTTGTTAAAACATATGTATTTCAATAAAACTTGAAAAAAATTTAAATAAAATTCTGTTAAATTAACAAAAATTTAGTTAAAACAGTAGTAAAGCATTTGAAAAAAAAACAACCCATAATATTTACATCCCTAAAAGAAGTTAATGTGACTAATTTATTCGTTGATTTGGCAAAAACTTCGTTTATTTTAATTTTATTTTTGAAGCTGTAAAATTGAAGAAATTTCTTTAAATTTAACTTCAGAAAAATTATTTCAGTTGACATACATACATAAGCACATATAAAATATTTAATTTTTTCAATTTATTTTTTTAACATTAATTTTTCGAATAGCAGCAGGAAAGCTTTTTTCTTACGTTCTTCTCAACTTTGTCAAGGCACCCGAAGAGATACGGAAAATTTAAGCCAACCGATCTGCCAGGCATAGTTTCGAAAATTTCGCTAATAAAATTCAGCAATATCAGATCACTCAATACGAGGCAGCGGGCAAAAAACCACGCCTACCTATATATTTTAACATTTTTTCAGGTTATTTTTTTCGGTTGTAATGGTTCTCTTTTGATTTGTTTGGTTAAATAAATATAAGACCGCGACCAGTATATCACATGGCCCTCCTGTGAGGGCCGATTTTTGTTTGTTTTTAGGTTGGTAGGGTTTTTCTTTTCTTTGATTTGTATTGTAAAGGCTTTTGCAGAAAGCAATACACACAGAGGTAGCCAATGGACCCACAGGGTGGCCACTGGTAACCAGGAACAGTTAAAAGGGATATGGGGGGATAATATGAGGAATTTTTTTTAAGGGATTTTTTTTTTTGAAGGGAATTTTTTTGCTTTATTCTGACCATTCTAACTCAATATATGTAGATTGCAAGAAGGTCCTAAATTAAAAAAAAAAAAAAAAATTCAATAAAATGTAAAAAATTTTTAAAAAAAAAAATTTTTTAAAAATTTTTCAAAAATTTTCATAAAAATATTTTTACAATAAATTTTTGCAAACATTTTTATTTATTTTATTTTGTATTGATTTAACAAAAATTTTTTTCTATATTTCTTTGAAAATCATGAGTGTAACATAACATATTTTTAATACATATTAAGAACGCATATAGAGTAACGTATTTTTTTTAAATGCGTTTGATTTTTAAATAGATGAGATCTCTGTTTTAAATCCAATTCATCTAGATGCATTAAACACATAGACAACATCAGGATAGCGACTACAAACTGACAAAAATTGGTTCGGAGATGGTGGTTTCAGCGTAGTACCATTACACACTGTGTAATTTTTTAAGTCATGGCAAAATAACCATATACGGACACCACTACGTGATAAAAGACCAAAAAAAGACCCCTGTCTCCCAGTTTTGCCCAAAGTCCTCCAGGTTTTTCTTTATGGGCCCTCAAAGATGTGGGGCCTCGATGTCATTTTTGCAAAAAAAATGATATTTTCCAAACCGTTTGAAATTTTGATATACTCTCTGAGGCAAAGATCTCAATAAACAACTTTCTAGAACATATGAACTTCCTACCGTTTAGGTAGCGCTTTAGGTAGCGCTTAGGTAGCCGCAAAAGTGCGATTTGCAAGTCCAGGGCCATCAACATTATAAACGGTGTTAAGAATCATTCCTAGGAAGTTCATATGTTCTAGAAAGTTGTTTATTGAGATCTTAGGTTCATTTTTGTAGTTGATTGTTTCCTTGAATTTTGAACGGTTAGCTACCTATGGACCTGATCAGGGGAAAAAAGGTAAAAAAAATTGAATTTTTTAAAAGTTTTTGCGATTTTGTCCTTGAAGATGAAGTTTTTTTTTGATTTTATATGTTAACAATTTTTGTTCTTTATGACAAGAGCTACAACTGCGCCTCAGAGAGTATATCAAAATTTCAAACGGTTTGCAAAATATGAGCTTGAGTAAATGATCATTTTTTTTTGCAAAAATGACATCGAGGCCCCACATCTTTGAGGGCCCATAAAAAAAACCTGGAGGACTTTGGGCAAAGCTGGGAGACAGGGGTCTTTTTTTTGGTCTTTTATCACGTAGTGGTGTCCGTATATGGTTATTTTTTTCCGTGTTGCACTGTGTTAGTAGAGAGTACTACACTATGGTTTTTGATTGGTAGCTTCGCTTTCAAGTTGGGAGTATATTCAATGCTTTTCAGAATTGTTTTCTTAAAGCTTCGTTGGGCCCTGCTAGGGTAGAGTATGTATGTGTGGTTGCAGTCACTACACGTAAAGAAAAAACATGGTTATTGTATGGTCACGGCAACCACACTATGTTCTCTGTAACAATAGATGTTTGCTGTGAACAAATTATAGTTATTTAGAACAATACTTTGGTCACGATAAACAAGTTTTTTGTTAACAGTTAATCATTCAATGGTTATACGCATCAAAAAAGCAACATGGTTGATTTGAACCATATTAAAATTCAAACCACAACCAAATTATTTTTAAGATTTAAAAAGTATAAACATAATATATTATTATTAAACATAGTATGTTAAGTTTGACTAAAAATAAACAAATAATGTTTGGTTTTAAAAATACATATTTTGGTTTTGACATTTTTTCAGTTCAGAAATATGTGTGTACGCTATCGGTTCATCTAAAACCGTAAAAACATTAAATACATATTTGTTGTCAACAAATAAATTAGTTTTTATTTTAAATAATAGTTTTAAATTAATAATATCAAACACATAAAAAGGTAAGCAAAAAATATCAAAATATGTATGTAAGTCTAAATGGAAATATTCGTGTATTTGTTTTTTGTTATTTATAAATATATTCATTGGTTGTCACATATAACCATTTACATGTTTCAAATTATATTATAGTATGTTTGTATTATAAACATAACTATGGTTATATTTTACAATGTTATTTTTATGTTCCAACGACAACAATATTATCTTTATATATAACCATATAACTCAACCATAACATGTTGTTCTTCGATTATGGTTACCTCAACCATGTTTTTTCTTTACGTGTACGTCCAAAATTTTTATGCATAAATAAAATCACCATGGTAAAGGGTATATAAGATTCGGCACGGCCGAATATAGCACTCATTTTTGTTCTTTATCATATTTAATAACGAAAAGAAATTGAATAAATTCTTCAATATAAGGAATCAATTTCTTCAATATAAGGAATTTCATAAAATTATTTTTTTTGTGAAAATTGTCTATAGACTTGATTAAAAGTTTGTTAGTTGTATAATTAATTTTAGACTATTTAGTTAAATTTTTAGTTCAGTTTAGAAAATATATTGGATGATGCAAGAATTTAGATGTTTTTGCTTTAGAAACTACTGCCCAATTGTTGCAATATCACCTTTTGCCCAACTGAAATAATTTTCCGTTCGCCTACGATTAATTTGTCTAGTGGCTTTGGATTCATTTCAAGCTTCTGTAATTATACTGTTGCATGTTTAGAAGATGTCGCATAGTATGGCAAATTCCAATCAAACTTGGCGAGAATATGTTGATTGGCCCCCAAACCACTGAAATGCACACAAGCGAATCTCAGCCCAAAGAATAAGATAATGCAGACTAAGAAATAGAAAATAAGGTTCGTAAATACCTATCAAGGGCAAGAAATTACATGTGAAAGTGGAAGCTGGGGCATGCTATTATTATAATGACAAAACCCGAGTGTAATTAAATATTCACGCCTTTTTAAAAACAAAGTCGAGTCGCAGACTAACCCAAACAAGCGCGCCTAGTTTTGAACAAACCTAAATAAGAGCGCAGCGCTCTGTAATGAACATGAACAATGTTTACTTATTCTGTTTAATAGAATCTAATAAATTTAAATGCAAAATATAGATAAAAATCGCTAGATAAAGCAGAAAGTAGCTAAAATGTCATCACTCTTACACAAAATTAAAAAAACAATAACAGTTTTTTTGCATCCAAATTTACTACCTAACGCTATGACATAATTGAATTTTTCAATTACTAACCGTTGACGCCGCGCTATTTAGGTTTGCTGCATGTACATGAAAATGTTTAACGTTGGTTTGCGCTCAGCGCTCTTGATTAGGATTGGCAAGTAAATTAAAGTGCTATTGGCTATAAAGCCAACTGATTTTACGATCATAGGCTTCCATCCCAGACGTTGCCAATTCCTTTAAATTGATTTATTTGATGTGTCATTGCATTGATGACAGAATTGCGATATTTGCCATTGATGACAAAATGGTCAAACTGATGAAACGGTAAAGTATCATGGGGTCAAAAGTGACTACACTTGTTATATTATTGATGTCAAATTACATTAGTGTTTCAATGGAGCTTGCATCCCAATGGGCATTAAAGAATTTAAGGGCGTAAGAATGAATACAGTGAAACCTCTCATAACGGGATAATCACGGTTTTATTGATTTCTGCGGTCTGTGTTTTGCCAATATTGATTCTTAAAACATAAAAGAAATATAAATAACAATTACACCACTGAATTTCTCATTTTCAATTTTTTTTTTTAATTTAAGTTTTAATTTTTTCTTTATTAATAAAAATTGGTTTTCTGTACCATTTTGTGACACGACCTAAGCAAACGACTTCTTCAAATAAAACACAATTTCTTTGCCGTCCTAACACATGAGCAAAGACTATAAATATATATTTATAGTCTTTGCCATGACTCATGAATATGTACATTTGCGTGAAACAGTGAAATCACCAATATCATTGACATTAATACAAATATGAGAAGAAATATTATCATGCATTTATGGGTTATATACCTCTCCTGTTGCCGTATTTCAACGCTTCTGTCCGCTTATAAGAGATATTTTGAACAATATTTTTTTTAAATTAGGTTTCCGCGTCCGGTTATTAGAGTGTAGAGTGTCCGGTTATGGGAATGTCTTTGGTATGGAAAGACTAATGAACATGCTGGATGTACAAAAATGGTCGGTAATTAGAGGTGTCCGGTTATGGGATGTGTCCGTTATGAGAGGTATTACTGTGTCGGAAGTAGAATAAATCGTGAATTTCGTACGCTTATAATCGCAATCATAACAAAGTCTATAAAGTCCAATGAAGGTTATGGGATCGGAGAATAAAAGTACGCAAGGTGACTGAGTCTGTATGGTAGCTAAGTCTGTATGTATCTCAATCGAGCGGGTTCATTACATTTTGCAAGAATATATCCAATATGGCAAAGCTATCTGCGAGATAGGTGCCACGATTGCTCACTCCTGATCACAAGTGCAACCACGGTGTTTAGAAATAGTTTGAACGTGTTTTTTTTTTAGTCCGTTGCGACTATTTCTTTGATTTGGGTCAAACGAAGAGATTGCTGACGCCTATATTGAGGACCTAATAAATTATATTTTTTTGAAGGGAATAAAAAACTAGAGGGCGCGGGTGTCATTCAAAAAGTCACATTACATTGCTCATGCGAAATTCAGTCACTATTATATGCAATGATCATACAAAGTTTCGTAAAGAAGGGTTTGTTTACCCCAGCAAGAACGTGAAAGACACTTGACCGATGCGCTCAAACCCCCTTTTCTATATAATTTATGTTAAACAAACTAATTTTTCTATTTAACTTGGGATCATCCTCTTTACATTTTCAAATCGGTTTTATTATACAGTTCAGTTATTCCACATAAAAGTTAACGCTTCTTAACATCTGTAAATACATTTGGAAGCGCATTACCTTCTACCTCATATTGCAACACACAATCAGAATCACATCAGAAAAATTAAATCCTCCCATCATATTTATACACTTTTCTAAACGAACATTAACATTTAATAATAAGAAGAAGAGAATTGTGACACATGTCAACTTACTTGGTTTCATTGAAAATATGTCACCCAAATCACTGTTACCATTTGTGGACGGTTTTATTATGGTTGCGCGATTCGGATGTGAGTGCAAGTTATGGTTCTCTGGTTGATTTATGTGATGTTGGTGATGGTTATGCTGATGCTGATGCTGATGGTGGTGATGGTGATGGTGATTAAGAATATGATTATTTTGTCCATTCGAGTGTGCTGCACAAGAGTTTGACTTTTTTCGTTTTAATGATAAAGTCGTGATACAATATGTTGAAATTCCTTGTTGTTGGGACATTGAGTTTTTTGCTCCAGTTGCATTATTTGCTGCAATTGCTACTGCTGTTTCTGTTGTAGTTTGGCGTAGCGAACAGGACGAAAAAGGTGATGAAATTGTGCTATGCAGTGGTAGATGTTGTGTTTTCCTGAAAAGATAAAATGAAAATAAATGTTTATTCTTGTAAAATGTCTGTAATTTAAAAGGAACAAATGTGAAATAATTATGATAAACACACACACACAATTAACCCGAACAATAAATTTTATTCTTTAAATTGGTTTTGTGGTTTCGATATGCAAAATAAAAATCTGTTTGAAAGTCCAATTAATATAAAGTAAATTAAAATTAAATTAAATTAAACAATTAATTAAATCTATACATATAATAAAACTGTAACATGACAATTTCTGTATATGAAATATTTTTGTGAGGATATACCTTTCGGTTTCCGCAAAAAAAATCATTTCCAAAAGAAAATTAGGAAGAAGATGTGAAAGTACGTGAGTAAACTTGACATCACCTTTTATTTTTATCAGCGGGATATTTTAAGCACTATTTATAGAACTTTGCAATAATATAGCATTTTATATGCATTTTAGAATATTATCCAGGGATGGGTACCTCGATATAAAGAAAATACATAAACCGTAACTGATGCACTATAAAAGTAAGAGTTTGAAAATTTGGTATGGATTACTTTCAAAGCTAAATTTAACAAAACATTATCAGCGGGCACAGTTAGTCTACACATATAATAAAACTTTAGCGGCACCATTTCTGTGCATGAAATTATTTTTTTGAAGTCTGTCTGTGTTTGAATCACGCAAAAACTACTGGATGAATTTTAATAAAATTTTGTGAGAAGGTACCTTAGTATCTCGGTCTAAGTATAGGATAGTATAGGATACTTTTTTCCGCAAAAAACTCATTTGCAAAAGAAAATAGAGAAAATTTAGTGAAACTACGCGATTTTACCGATTTATAGGTACAGAAAACTAGGCAGCACCTTTTATTTTTGTCAGTGCGATATTTTAAACACTATTTACAGAACTCTAAAATAATTTTAGAATTTTATATAAATTTTACAATTTTATCCAGGGATAGGTACCTCTATATAAAAAAATACATAAACCATAACTGAGGCACCATAAAAGTAAGAGTCTGAAAATTTAGCGTGGATTACTGTCAAAGCAAAATTGAACAAAATATTGTCAAGACGGCTACGATGTGGCGGGCACAATTAGTTAATAAATAAAACGAAATGTTACCAATTAAAAGTGATATGACTTTGCCAATTTTTGTCAATAAAAGCATAGAGTCTGTTCGTAAAGACATCTTATGTTTTACGAATGTCGCCTGGTGGAATATTTTCCCATTCTCGGCCTGTCTTTATGGCGTTGACTGGCTGACCGATATTGTTTAGTTGGGACCATACAAAACAATACATAAGATTAAAGTTCGCACGTAAAAAAAAACATGGTTGATATAATATATAATAAAATAATAACTCATTTCCGTGTGTCTGCTTTTAATTTGTGTTCGCATCACGTAAAAATTACTGGATGGATTTTAACAAAATCCATCCAGTAATCCTGATTTCAATATAGGATATTTTCTTCCTCAAAAATATCTTAATTTCCAAGAGAAAGTGGAGAAAAAGCAGTGAAAAACACTATTTCCGGTTTAGAGGTACTGAAATTGGGAAACTGGAATATTTTCAACATGGTTCCATACCTTCTTATTTTGGAAAGTGGGATATTTTAAAAACTATTGCACAACCTTAGGCGCCAATTGAATAAAATTTGTATTTGATTTGTATTTTTACTTTGTGGAATTACATTGTTATAAAAATATTTTAAACACTTTTTTCAGGGCTTCACAATATTTTTTAGAAATTTTATAAACTTTCGAATTTTATGGGTACCTTTATGTAAAGTAAAAAATATATATAAACTATAACTGAAGCACTATAAGAGTAAGAGTCTTACTATTGGTGTGGAATACTTACAAAGCAACATCGAGCAAAATATTGTCCGGAAGCAAACGACGTCGCGGGCACAGCTAGTCATTAATAATTATAACAATAAGACCAATAGGACCATATTATTTTCAATTCTGATAAAGATTGTTAAAAATGACTAAAATTTGCTTAAGTAAAAGGTGATCCATTTCGAGGTACTTTTTTCAATAGCCTTGTTTGAGAGATCACGTGTGAGTATTGTTTGGCATTTCATAATGGAAAGACTTACGCCTGAATCGCTTCGCTTTATGGGCTCTTAAAAAGTTCCAAGAAGATCCGACGTTTTCGAGGCAAATTTCGTTTAGCGATGAGGCCCATTTCTGGCTCAATGGGTATGTAAATAAAAAAAATTGCCGCATTTGGCACGAAGAGCAACCTGAAGAGATTCAAGAGCTGCCACTTCATCCAGAAAAAACAACGGTTCGGTGTTGTTTGTGGGCCGGTGGAATCATCGGTCCATATTTTTTTAAAAATGATGCCGGTGCCGTCAATGGCGACCGTTATCGTGACATGATAACCGACCATTTGATGCCTGAAATTGAAGCTCGTGATCTCGGCGACATTTGGTTTAAGCAAGACGGCGCCAATTGGAGGAAAACATCACTCGTGTCATTCGCCAATTACCAGTCGAAATGCTCGAACGATTCATTGAAAATTGGACTCAACGGATGGACCATCTTCGACGTAGCAACGGCCAACATTTGATAGACATAATCAAAAGCCCCCAACCAAAAAAAGTGGTTAAAATGAAAATGCATTAGTTTGCTAAATATTTAACGAAGTGACACAAACCTACCTTGTAGAAAGCTGGTATGCTACTGATTTAAAATTTTTGCACGTTTTGTTCTCTTTGTGAGATTCTGGTTGAGATTGTGTATGTGCTCACAGACCCTTAGGGGTTTGCGTGGGGGCTCTTGGACATAAACTTCAAAAAATAAATGCCAAAGAATGTTCTTTCAAATGATAATAAACATTCTCCATTAAATTTGAATTTTCTGTGTTTTTTTTTTTTCTTTAAAAAGGAGGGCACCTCGAAATAGATCACCCCTTATAACCATATTATAATAAAATATGACCATAATATAATACAAATTATTATATTTCGATCATATATGAACGTTATCCGATGACTAAATATGAACTATCTATATTTCTTTTAGTTATACTTCGGTTACATATAAATAAAATTATCACATTTTATTTATTATTAATATATTATGATTAAATATACTATATATTTTATTTTGGATTACTAATAATACTGTGGTTGTGCTTTGAAATCTTACAATGATTGTATAGTTAAAACCTGTCATTTTGAATTTTTTCGGCGAAAAAAATAATTTCGTGGCCAAAATAATGTGCAGGAAATATGGTGGCAATCGTTGTAAAAAAATGAAGCTGTAATCTTTTTCTTGAAAAAAGCTTTGACTTTCAACGTCCTTATCGGATGGTGCCAATGTCCGATATTTTTTTCTCAATTTTTGCCCAAGGTAACAAAAAAAATTCTCTAAAATCTCTACACAGTAGATTTTTTGATATACTTTTACGCCCTGTCCTGTGCAATAGAAACCAGTTGCAAGCATCCTATGACAATTAAAGCGTCCCAAATTATCACTGAGAATTGTATCGCAGAGGAGTTCGATAGTCAAAATATTTTATTGATTTACATTTCAACAATTTATTCGATTTATTTCTTTACACATTGAAATTTAAAGATCGACAATAAATATGTGAATCAATTGAGATACGTTTTTTTCATATTTTTATTTATTTGATCTTTAATGTATTTGAACCGACAATAAGTACCTTGGGCAAGTGCTTGAGAAAAAATTGTATTGAAAATTTTAATTAATTTTTTACATGTAGTTTTAGATAGATTCTTATCAATTTGTTAAGAGATCAATAACTGACATGAACTTTTTGTACATTTTCTTGATCTGGATTTGATGTTAAGCGAAACGCGCAAATTAGGAAGTGGTTGTTAGTTAAACTTTCCTTATTTAACATACAAAATAATTTATTTACAATTAGAAAAACTTACATCTTTTGCATAGTTAAGGTCCTTCGAACTGTGGCAAACTTCCAAACTGTACATCCCGTAAATGTATTCAAGACGGCAATGGTTATAAAGGGAACAGCAAATACTACGATAGTGTCCCAATAATTAAGCAGCGTTATGTAGTCCTACAAAGAGAGATTTTTATTAACAAAAATAATTTATCTTTTTTTTAAATATGTTAAATTGTAATAATAGTTAATACAAAAACAGAAATTAATCTTTTTTTTTTTTTTATTATTTTCTGATTGATTTTAAATCCTTTTGCTCTACGAGTGCCAATAGTTATTTTGATTTATTTCAACATTTAATTGGAAATTAATTTTGCCATGATGTGTTGTTGCAGTGAAGCAGAAATACAGGTCAATGAAAATACTAATTAAATGGGAAAATGTCTGAAAGGGAGACTACTTAAATCATTTAATAGTATTTTATTCGGCTGCGGCGCATTTGATATACATTTTCCCATAGTGTTTACGAGTGCCTTAGTATCATGTTTCATATATAGCATACTTTATTCCCATAAAAATATCTCATTTCCAAGAGAAAATAGCGAAAAAAAAAATAGTAAAAGTATGCAATTTTAGCGATTTAAAGATACTGCAGACTGGGCAGCACTTTTTATTTTTGTCAGCGGGAAATTTGAAATACTATTTGCAATAATTTCAGAATTATTATTTTACATTTAAAAAATGCAGAACCCTAAGTAATTACCAAGGTATAAGTATATCTACATAAAGTTAATAAATAATCCATATCTGAAGCACTATAAATTGTTATAGTCTTATTGAAGAGTCTTAAAATTTGGTGTAGATTATTTTCAAAGCTAAATCGAACCAAATATTGTAAGGACGCTGGCGGGCGCAGCTAGTATTTAATAAATTTAATTATGTTTACCTAACAAAGTTTACTTCGATACTAAATTAATATAAACCAAGGCGAATTTGTATAAGTTGGCTTCGCCGCGACAACAAATACAATACCAAAAAACACCCACATGCATTTTGTTGTTGGTTACATGTACGACAGACGCCAAATGCACTATTTAAAATATCACATCCAACAACTAAAAACACTTCTTCCTTAAAATTTCTGGTAGTATTTTGTAATTTTTTTTTATACTGAAACATTTTTTCTTTTAATAAACTCAATTTTATTTCTTTTTTTTTAAATTTAAAAATAAAAATAAACGAAAAAAGTAAAGCAAAAAATAATTAACTTCGCCGTGATGCCACCTAGTAAACTAGATTCGCCTTGATATCAACTTAAAAAAAAAAATAAAAAAGTTGCTCTCATTGCTAACCGAAGGTTGGATAAAGCAAAAGGCTTCAACGAAAAATATTTGTTAAATACATATATACATATAATAAAACAGTAACTCATTTCCTGCCTGCCTGCCTGTCCGTCTGTCTGTTTTTTTCTATATGATCCCATCACGTAAAAACTACTGGATGGATTTTAACAAAATTTTGTAAGTAGGTACCTTAATATCCTGATTCCAATATAAGATACTTTTTTCCGCAAAAATATCTTGTTTCCAAAACAAAAAAGTGGACAAAAAGCAGTTAAACTGCGCCGATTTTTTTTTTTACCGATTTAAAGGTACTGCATACCTTTAGTCTCTTTTATTTTTGAAATTGGTATATGTTAAACACGGTTGCGCAATAGATGGCGCTGTTTTAAAATAATCACAAAACATAAATTACTTACTGCCAAATAGCCAATTGAATAAAAATTGTATTTTTACTTTGTGGAATTCAATTGTTATTAAAATATTTTAAATACCTTTTACAGAGCCTTTCAGAATTTTATCTAGTGATGT
Organism: Phasia obesa; assembly: GCA_949628195.1. Classification (NCBI taxonomy): domain Eukaryota; kingdom Metazoa; phylum Arthropoda; class Insecta; order Diptera; family Tachinidae; genus Phasia; species Phasia obesa. The sequence goes on from OX451217.1 coordinate 56,092,081, forward strand.
GTACCTTTATATAAAGTAAGTACACCCAATTCTGTTTTTACACGGTTTTGGTATAACACGGTTTAAAAATAAAAAAAAAAAATATTTTTTTTTACACGATTTTATTCCATTTATCAAGATTCAAAATCATTTGGGCTTAGATTTTATTTGTAAAATTTAAGTTTTGCTAAATATTTTTATATCAAAAATTTTGAGATATTCCCTTTTTGTGCATACAAGCATTTTTACTTGTTAGAGCAATTGAAAAATGTTAATATTTTGTGAACTATCAATGCATCTCTACAAGAAGACGACGAAAACTACAAATAAAAAACTACAACGTAAAGCCATTTGTTTAGAAAACAAAATTGAAATTTTAGATCGCCTTCGAAATGGAGAAGGCTGAACATTTCTTAGCAAAATGTTCGGTTCGAACGAAGCTAGAGTAAGAACTATAAAAAAAATTTAAATTCAATTAGGCAATCGTTGATTTCTGAAACGAAACTATCTGTTAAGTCTTCATCATACACTAAAGATGCAAATAAGCGGTGCAAATACACATTACCTATATGATTCAATAAAAATTAAAAAAAATCTCGTTTAATAGGTTTTAGAGATAAGGAACCAATCACCTATTTTTGTATATGATCAATGTCTTTTTTACACGGATTTTTCTGGAACCAATCTACCGTGTAAAAACAGAATTTGGTGTACGTAAGAGTCTTAAAATTTGATGTTGACTACTTTCAAGGAAAAATCGAACAAATTATTGTCAGGACCCACACAACGAGTGTGGGCACATACATAGTATTTAATATAACGCATCTCTTCGTTCTTGCCAACTGACCGTTGATGATTAAATTAAATTTTCTCGTATTCTATTATCTGATTTTGATTGATAATAGATGATAGATGATAGATGCGAATAATGCGATCTAAAAAATCATTACATTCTGCTAGTGTGTCAATAAATTTTTTTCCCATTTTTTCTTTAAAATTAATCACCTAATTTGTAAAAAATAAACTTAAAACTTTCATTAATTTTATTTAACTAAGAGCGTGCTTTTAACCCAAATTATAAATTCACAGAAATTTATTATTTCGGAGTAAACCAATCAATATTAAGTATCTGTATAGTTTATCTTAAACTGGAAAGTGTTTTAACATTGAAAGTTTATTAGAACTCAAAGTGGAAAAATTTGACTTTAAGTTTGTTAGTGGTAAACATTTACATTTGGGCAAAGTTGACAATTTTTTTTTCCGAAAAAATTGCTAAAAGCTTAAATGAAAAATAGCCCAAGAAATCCAAACAAAATTGGGTAACAATTTTGTGTGATTTTGTGTCGTTTTTGGAGAATAACTTCATTTTTATATTTTTCATTACAATTTGTCATTATGAAAAATTACCCAAATGTTATAATGAAAGAACACCCATTTTTAAGCTATTTTATATTAGGAAGAATTTTTTTAATAAGAGTGTAAAAATTATCACTAATAACACAAGGAAACAAAATTAATCTCATGTTTGGAGTTTTATGGCTCTTGTTTGTTAATTTCGGGGCGCTGATTGCAAAACTGCCTTCGTTTTTTCTTTAGCAGCTTTAGTTTTTGAAATAGAGCTATTGGACATATCGTTACTCACATTTAAACTTCCGGTGATAAATGAACCCGTTGCGCCAAGGGATCGCATAATACTTTCACTTTTACACATCAAACCAGGGCTAATGAAAGAACTTGTCACAGCTCTCAACAAGGATGCTGATTGTTTTTTTTAATTATATATCTAAAAACTTTTATAATTTGAACACAGAGAAACTTAAAGCCGGAATTATTTTAATGGTCCAGAAATAAGAAGGTTGATAACGGATGACAACTTTAATAGTTAAATAACTGATATCTAAAAAAAAATGTCTGGAATGAATGCGTTTGAACTGCACAAAATTTTCAAGGAAACAAAAAGGATGAAAACTATGCGAATCATATTGAACTGATGCACAGTGGTTTGAAAACGAATTATTTTGGACATACTTAATTCGATATCTTATGACCCAGTGAAGATATGTTAATGAAATTTCACAGAGGCAAAGACGAGGTGTTTCTGAGTCGAGCTGCGAACGGTCGGCCAACCAGGGTAAGGGGGGTTTTTGGGTAAGCCCCTAAAGTTGGGTACCTCTGGCATATAATTTTTTGGAAATGTCCATATTATATCTCAAAAACTAAAGCTAATACAAACAATCTGACTTCTGATCTAAAGGCAGCACCCCGAGGAAGTATAATATTAGTTATCATTGCTGAATTTTCCCATGGAGACTATGATACTCCCAGGAAATATGACCATATATTTTGAAAGTAGAGACTTTAATGAACATTTTGATGAAGCCACTTTTTTCGGAAACGGCTCGACGGATAACAAGTTGGCTCAAAATGTTCATTAAAGTCTCTATTTTCAAAATATATAGTCATTTTTCCTGGGAGTATCATGGTTTCCATGGAAAATCAACAACTATTTCCCCATTTTTATTTATACCTGAAATCTACGCTATTAGTAAAATTCCCAATTACGGGGTACATATTTACTTTTCCCCGGTTTTTAAATTCCCAAAATAGACGCTATTTCGTCGACGCTATCTTGGCGCACTTATTTTTTTTTATTATTTTATAAAAATTTTTTGGCTGGGGCACCTAATTTTAAAATGTAACTATAAACACATTTAACACAATAATTAAATATTTAAACTCATATTATTTGTACCTTTATTATTTTGTTATTCACACATATTTTCTTTCATATTTATTTGAATGAATAAAAAAACTAAGAAAGTATACAATAATTTATTTGCGTACATTAGTAACAATACTTATATAATTAACTTGGAAGCAAAAAGTTTATAACCTTTATATTTTGAGCATAGATAGCATCCAGAAATTGCAGAGTCAAAACTTGCTTGATGGATTAAACCAATATCGATGCTTTTACCGCCGCACTGTGGGGTGAAAGCCTTCACAAGTGGCGATTAATTCAAAAGATGAACTTTAACTTTCACAACCGTATTTGGTACCATATGAAAGTAAATAAAATTCTACATCACTAACTGCAAAAATAAAAGTTCTTGGTAGTTTACTTTATTTGCAGTGTGTGTTCAAAGTTCAGTCATTTTTGTTATTTTTGCGCGCATTGATTAAAAGAGAAAATTTTGATAACTCAAGTGATTATAGTTTTTGTTAAGACTTCTATAAGTAAAAGTTTTATAATGGAACCGTCAACTTCAGGTATATGAGCATTTAAAAAATTGTTTTTTTGTTTAGATAACTTTTTTAGAAATATAAAAAAAAAAAATAAATTTATCTAAAAATGTGGTATTTTTGATATATACATTGAGTTTCAACAACTTTGCGGATGAGTGCAGGAAAAAATGCTTTTATGCTCTTAAAATGTAAGATTTTAGCTAATAAATCCCAGAATACCTATTTGCGCATTTGTGCGATTTTTGAGTTATGAAGGTTTTTGTGAGAGAATTCCAGAAAAATACCATACAAGACGTGTTCAATAGATTTCTTTTAACTTCTGATCCATTCATTTCAAGCATGAGAAATAGTTGTAAAAAGAAAATGAAGCAAATGCCAAACTCTGTATAGGAGTTATTTATTCTTCCCCAGAGTGAGAACGATAATGATGACAATGATGAAGACTATTTTAATGATGATTGTGAAGATAATGATGATTAGGAAGTTAATATTGCTTTTGAAGTTAATAAAATGAAGTAAATAAAAAAGCCTTATAAGTTTTTTTTAATGTTTATTTTCTGAAATGTTTGTTTTCTGTTTATAAATATTTATAAATAAAAATTCGTAATATTTTCTAACGTGAATTTTTTGAGTTAAATCTCTGGAGTTATGGCTTTTTGGAAAAAAAAAACGGATTTTATGATTTTTGCTAATATAAATGCATATTAAATATTTATTTTTTTTATTTAAACAAAAAAGAAATATTTTTGCTAAAGGCACGTAAAGTATGCTCTAATTTACAATTTAGGTTACTAATTTATCGTTTTTCATGCCAAAGTTACAGCAAAAATAATTAAATAAGACTATTTTCTCCAAAATACAAAAAAGGCCATAAAAGGTTAACAATTTTTTTTTTAAATGCTGGTTTTTTATGTATCTATTAATATTCATCAATAAAAAATAAAAACATTTTAAAAATTACGACTTCTATGAATTAATCGCCACTTTCTCTACCATTCACCCCACTGTGCGCCGGTCAGTAGTAACAGACACTTTTGACTTTTTTATAAGAATAATATAAATGAAAAATGGGCAATAATTCTTTTATTTTCCGGGATTTTGCATAATTTTAAATTTCCATTATTGTTTTTTATAACCACCCAGAACAGCTAAAAGAAACTTTTATTAATCTAGACAAATTAATTAATTAGAATTTCTTTTACTCTTTATGTGGCACATGTTTGGCAAGATTGATAAAAAGACAGGATTACACAGTAAACAGCTTTTAACAGCTAAAAATCTATTATTGGGCATTTGCTGCATACTACTGTTAAACATTTATTTTCATTATTTCATTATATAATAAATTAAATAATTAATTATTTTTTATTTTTTATTTATGATTAATGGTAATTTTTATTATCTTTCTTTTACAGGTAAGATTAAAGCTCTATATTATATGTCGGAATGAACTAAGTAAAAGTAAGTCTAAAAACATATTCTTAAGAAGCTTTTATGATCGAATGATTCCAAAAAACGTAAATAAAAAAACACGGTGTTTTAAAAACAACTCGATTTGATGCATTCGAAATTAAGCTCGAATAAATCAAAAACTCTTGTTAGTAGCAAAAGCTATAATTTATGTGTAATCTAATATTTAATCTATATTTATAATTCTGATATACTCGCATTATAAAGAGTCCGGGATCTAACGTTTTTTTTTTCAACTAGTGCTTATTCCGTGAATGGTAACATTAGTTTTCTCATTAGTTTTCTCATTTTGATCTTGGCGGGTATGTAAACAAGCAAAATTGTCGCATTTGGGGTACAGAAAACCCGCACGCATACATTGAAAAGCCGATGCACCCAAAACGAATCACTGTTTGGTGCGTATTTTGGTCCAGAGGCATAATTGGGCCATTTTTCTTCGAAAATTAGCAAGGAATGGCCGTTACAGTTAATGGCGATCGTTATCGGGCCATGTTCAACGAGTTTTTGTTCACAAAAATTGAAGAGGAGAATATTGGCAACATTTGGTTTCAACAGGACGGCGCTACGCCGAAGCTACACTCGATGTTTTGCGCCCAGTTTTTGAAGATCGCATTATCAGCCGCAGAGCTGATGTCGTTTGGCCAGCTCGGAGTTGCGATTTGACACCGTTGGATTATTATTTGTGGGGTGCAGTCAAGATAAGTGTTACGCCGACAAGCCAGAGACAATTGACGCTTTAAAGGACAATATTCGTGAAGCCATTGGTGAAATACAGCTGCACACAATAGATAATGTGCTTAAAAATTGGACCGATCGTGTAGGCTACTGCATGACCAGCCGAGGCAGCCATTTGAATGAAATTATTTTCCATTATTAACCGGAAGGATTGTACTTTCAAATAAAAAAAGAAATTTGAGAAAATATTCAGTAGTTTTTTTTATAGCATTTCAAAAAAAAAAAAAAAAAAGTTATTTGGCGGACCCGGTAAATATCTTGAATGTTTGTTTGTTTTTTTTATGTGCCAATCATGACAAACCGATTTTAATAAAGAGAAAATGAAAAAAGGGATAAACACGGCTGAACCGATTTTAATGAAATCTTAAACATATATATGTACATATATTCTTATGTACACAGAAAATTTTTTCGCCAATTAAAGGTTTTAATCAATATGAAATTAAAGTTAATTTAATTTTTTAATTGATTCAAATATATTAGTGACAACTAAGGAATAAGTGCTTAAGTCGACTTAAACAAAAATTAAGTTACTGGCACCCTTGTAATCTCCGTACTTCAAAGTACCCAAGTGCAAAGTATCAATTATTTTGTTCCATTTTTCAGAAAGTTATAGCAATATGACTTTCTGCTTATCTTTTTTCAATGTGTAATCGCATTTGGAAAAAAGCTTAAGAAACTAAAAGCTATTTATCCAAATTATAAAATTTTTTTTTTTTCAAAACTTATTAATTGCAACGCCTGTATGTTTTTCCAAAACATACGGTTGACTCCCATATGTAAAGTTTAAAGATTAGCAATTTTTTTAAAATAATTTTAATGTTTAAAATTGCTCTCCTACAAAACTAAAAATAAGACTTGAGCAATTTTTAGGGTTCCGTACCCAAAAGGTAACCCTGTGCGTCCGTCTGTCAGCGCCTTTTATCTCTGGAACCGTAATGGATAGACTCTTGATATTTTCACAGAAGATGTATAACTGTTGCCGCTATAGCAACAAATACTAAAACTTATAGGGTGTTCCGATAGAGACGTGTTATTCACGGGTATGTGTTTATTTCTTGAACTGTAGGAGGCATACAGTAAAAATTTACAAACAGTAATTAAAACTTTTTTCCCTATATAAAAATCAGATAGTGATACAATTTTCGCGATTATCACTTTTAAACGTGAATTTATACAGAGTGTGTAAATTTATGTCCGCTATAACAGAATATATAAAAAAAATAAAATTAAACGGTTTGGCGTAGCCTAATTTTTAAACCGGAACGAGTAGAAACTTTAAATAATAAAACCAAAAATTATAGGGTGTTTCAATAATGACACGATTTTGCATATATAACCTTATTTATTTTTAAACAGTGATATGCTGACACTTAAAATTTATACAGATTATATTATACAATATCTACTGTAACGAAAATACTTTCATTAATAATAAAAGGGTGTTCGCTAGATGTCGCGAATTTCTCGTAGTTTGGCCTTCTCTTTTAAACGTTATAAGCAGACACTTGATATATACACAGGGTGTTTAGTACTATGCTCTAGTATTAAATTTGAAGTCAAGCTACGTCGGTCATCAGCACTCTTCGTGTCTGTCTACTTTGGGTAGTGTTTAGTTGTAAGCATGATCTATTTAACCAACCAAACTCAGATAAAGGAATACGAGAAAAACTGTATTCAATCATCAATCGTCAGTTAGTGAGAACGAAGTCTACCACTACCTTAAGCTTCCCTCTTGTTTAATATTTTTTCTTCAATTTTTACCACCTTATATTTGTTGTTGCTTTAGCCAACCTTCGGTTAGCAATGAAAGCTACTTTTTTTGATTTTATTTGTTTTCTTCCAACATTCGTTTTTAGTTAATACTTATGTAGTATCAAACCTAACTTTGTTGAGTAAAGATGATTTGCGTGGTGCTTTGCGATTTTTAATATTGAATATTAGAAATTTTTTCATTAGTCGAACTATTAATTTTACATACATATGAAATTTGAAGTCAAGCTTAAGTTCGTTTTTATTTTCTCTAAGAAAGAATAAATTAAATTACAAATTATGCGAAGAGTGCTGATGATGGACGTAGCTGTCTAGAAAATGTGCATTCCGCTCTGCTGGTGTCTAAAAACTAAATTTTCCCAATTTTTCTTTAACATTATCACCTAATTTGTAATTTAATTTATTCTTTCTTGGAGAGAATAAAAAAAAAAACGAACTTAAGCTTGTTGTTCCAATTTCATCTGTATGTCAAATTAATAGTTCGACTAATAAAAAAATTTCAAAGATTCAATATAAAAAATAATTAAAAATTAAAGGTTGCCACAGTTGTTGTAGTGAACATAGTACGGAACCCTACGTGTGTGAGTCCAACTTGCGCTTGACTGATTTATTCCTTATTGCCACAGAAACATTTATTTTTTTAAGACAGAAAAAAAACCTAATTAAACAATTAATCGAATCAATTAATTATTTAATTAAATTTTAAACCTTTATTGATGGAAATATTTTTTCTATTGTTGTTGTGTCTGTACTCTGAGTTAAGAAAAGGGAAAAACCTCCCCAAACGGGTGCAAAAAATGCTTTCTTTGTGTACCCTTGGCTACAGGCTAAATAGACTGAACTTGGCAGTTTGCGATATTTTTTCATATGATTTATTCTATCTTCATAATATTTGAACTCACCATAAGTACTCAAATTTGAGAACTAAAAGTAAAAAAAAAAAATTAAAAATAATATATAATATGTATGCAGCCAGTGCTGGAAAAAAGCTGTATGATGCACGGTTGCTTTTATCATTTGTTGGTTACCTCTCTGAAAGCCACATTCCTCCTCTTAGTCAAACGTAACCACAATCATTCAGGATGTTTTGGGGCCAGCGGTCTTAGATGCGTTTCAAGCTTCTTTAGATACTTTGTTGCATGTTTCTTTATTACTGCCTTAACTAGTGCCACGTTGATATTTTTGAGTTCTTAATATAACAGGGTACGATTGTAATTATTCGCAAAAGCTTATTTTGGCGTCTTTGAATTTTTTCTAGGCTTGAAGCTGAGGCAGTACCCCATAACTGAATGTCATAGCACAATATTGAATTAAGAATTGAATTATAAAGAGTTGAATTATAATCGAAGTTTGTGGTTGAGATTCTGCCAATAAGCCAATTTATTTGCACTGTTTTCAACTTCATTTGTGACAATTTTGCCTCAATGTGTCTTTTTCTGGTTAACCGTCTATGGTATTTTCTGGTTAAGCGAGATGGTTTGGTTATTTATTATTATTTACGATGTTGCCGACATCTAAGCAAGGTCATTATCTCCGAAATTAATAAATTGATATAATAAATTGAATTAAGTGGAGAAAAATTAAAAGGAAAAGTTTTAAACGGCTAAACAATTTACCGGTTGTTCGAAAACTCCTTAGGGGTTTTTTAAATTAAATTGGAAATAACTCGGTAGCTCATGAACCTCTTAAGATATCTTAATAAAATTTCACAGAGGCAAAAAAGAGGTCTTTTCAAGTGGAGCTGTGGTCGGCCCTCAGAGGGTCTTGTGGATAAGCCTCCAAAGTTGGGTAGCTGGGTCATATATATATTTTTTTGTATATGTCACCAAAAGTTTATTTATAATTCAAATTCAAAATATCTACAAAAAATGTGGGTTATCTATTCTAGTCTGGGAGAGAATTGATATAGGTGTTTTTATTTGTATTTTTAACGTGGAGGTCATATTTATGACCGGACTGTTATTTTACCATATCGAATTTTGATAAAATTAGAACAAAATAATAGCATGTTTTATCCTGATCGCTCGTTTCGTTAAAAAGTTACACACCTCTGAATTGGGAAAATGTATCAGCTACCGTTTTTAAGGATTTCCCTAAAAAGGTAGAATAACTGTTTTGCTTATATAAACTATATTTACCTCAGCACTAGTATTTTTAAACTATTTTTAACCCAGCTTATAGCGAATGCGAATAAAGGAAAGCCCTATCCAAACATAGCCAATTTTGAAACAAAATTTATAATTTATTATAGCACAGATTGGAAAAAAGCGAACAGAATTTTAAAGCCTTATCCGTTGACTACGTACTCCAAAAATTATTTGACAGCGCCACGATTAACAAAGGGACTCTGCGCTTTATAAATAAAACCCAATTTTTGGAACATACCTTTCCCGGTTTAAGAATTTAGGTATTAAAATATAAAATAATAAAATTATTTACTATCACTTTTTTAGAAGCTCTCTTATCTATGTCCGCTCAGAAGTTGTGTCAATTCAAATTCTATACTTTATTTCTCAAGAAATCAGTTTGTCGTTAAATTCCGATTTAAATGGTATTTTATTATTAATGTATGAGGAATATCAAAGCAGACCACTTCCATAATGGGTCCCTTTTCAACCCCCTTCCGTCCTCTATGATTACAGGCAACCGAAATGTAATTTATGGCAACCTACTTACATTGAGTCACATGCTACAACCAGCCTTTAATCTTGACAAGTGATTTCAGACTGTCGACTGGTAACTGTCAGCCTTCTTTCTCATCACGCAGTTTCTAGTAATTGCTAGCATTTGTTTAAGGCTCAGGTCCTCCATGGCATCCACATTTAACAGGCTTCTACCAGTGGTCCTGAGTCTTATGCTAGCCAGTGCTGGACATTCACACACAATGTGCGCTGCCGTCTAAGCCTCTTTCCTTTCCCCGTCTTCTCTTCTGCCTCTGCCTCTCACTTTTAGACTGCGACTCTACGTTGAAGCAACGTTTTGAGGTGCGTGCTTCCGAAAAAGATTAACTTAAGCCAACAGGGCCAGGTGCGTCCAATTCATCCACATTTACCTCCTTAGCCGCAGGAGTATCTTTATAGACTGACCAGTCCACCCCTTGAGGTTTCTTTGTCATTCTCTTTGGATATATTTTCTTGGTCAGAGGCAACCGGAGTTCCTAAACCTCTCCACCTCTAACGAAGCTTCCTTGTCCATGCCTATTGAAATATCCCGGTTCAAAGCCATAAAAGAAAAAAAAATCTAAAGGTTCTCCTTTAGAGATTAACCTGTTCACACCTTGCGTGGCGTTCCTGTCCATCTCTTCTGAATTCTTCCCTAAGCCATATTTGGAGAAAACGATGTCCACCCACACAGAGTTCCTTATGCAAACTCTGCTACCCAGAGTTCGCATACTAAAGGCCAAACACCCTCTCGACCACGCATCCCTGGCGTATGCTGTTCCACCATAGATTAGGGGAGCTGTTAACGACTAGTCCTCTTTAACTACCAACCACCTTAACCTTACAAGTGGGATTTTAATGGTAAATATATTAGAAAAATGTGGGAGTCATAAATTATTTATGATTTTTAAAAATGCCTCTGTGAAATTTTATTAAAATATCTTAAGCGGTTCATGAGCTACGGAATTATTTCCGAAATAAAAAGCTTTTAAACCACTGTGCACCGGGTTAATAAGGCTAGTGAATAAAAAGTATGCTTGTTTACTTTCGACTGGAGCCATCCAAGTAAAAGTAAACGAGTAAAAATTACTTCGATTTACAGAACACCTGGAAATCGCAAAAGTTACTTGTATTCGACAAACAGAACGGGCTGAAAAATAATTAAAATATTTATTCACAATTACAAAATATTAAACACTTTAATTATTACTGAAGATTTATATTTATTCTCAATTTTGTTTTCTTCATTTAAAACAAAATTGCTGCCAATTCACATTACCTTTGCTATTTGCTATTTTCTTTTTCCACCTGACGGTATTCAATTCTACAATTGTGGCCAGTATTATTTAAAATTCTCATAAAACACACACAATTTCATCGAAAATAAAAACTAAAGCAATAAATGCAAGCAGAATTATAAACAGCAATTTTTATATGAAAAAAAAATAAGTGAAAAATTTTTTTTACTTAAATCTTATTAACGGTAAATAACAATTTAAAATGTGTTTTTTAATACCATAATCATTTTATTTATGTTAAAACAATAATAAATAATGATGAAATGTACATACATAAGTAATTAAATTAAGTTTTTATTTTCCATGCGAAATTATGCTCATGTGAATATTACATTAAATTTACATTAAAAATTCAATAGTTTTTGAACCTTTGACCTATTTGAATATCATGTCAGATGTGCTATTGCGTTGATTTGCAGTTTCCTTGTGGAAATTTTTGTACTTCGAAAATATTTTTTTCTTTAAATAACCGAAAATTTATTTATAATTCAAATATTGACAAATCTATATAAATAAAATGAAATGTCTCCGTAGTAATCAATTTCAGTGAATTTATAATTTGGGTTAATATAGGGTTGCCAGACGTACTGTTTTTATCAGTACATGTACTGATTTTTATTCAATGTACTGATTTATGCATAAAATGTAAATCAGTACGCAAATGTACTGTTTTTTTCATGTTTGTGCTTTTTTGTACTGATTTTATTTAATTTTTTTTTTCAGTGCAATAAAATTTTTTTATTTTGTAGCTCTTTGAAACACCCGGTTTTTGATTCTTGCAAGTAAAAGCTTCTGATAACTTCACACGTTTATTTTGTTTTTGCATCAAAAGTGACAAAGCAATAAGGAGCTCATAAATTAAATTTTGTTTAAATTTTAACTTGTTCGAGGTACTTGTAGTTTTTAATAGTGTGGTTTAATACAAACATAAAAAGAATTTAATCTTTAGTTTATTACAGCTTATAGTGCATGTAAGAACAGTGTAATAAAATTTATTATTGTTATAAGACAATTATTAACCAATCATTTAGTATTTTAGATATTAATACACAACATGATTCATGAACGCAAATAATGAGTACGAAATTTCTTTGGAAAATAGCTCCGATGTTCAAGAACTCTCATCTACAAGCAATAATGTTAAAAAAATTGCAAACCGTAGAAAGAACAAATTTAAATCTTATTGGACAAATGAATTCAATTGGTTATTAAGGGCAAATGAAGATTTTATGGTCAAGTTGTCAGTGTGTGGAATTACCTTTTCTATTGCAAATGGAGGGATTTGTGATATAAAACGCCATATGAAAACCAGCAAGCATATGCGAAATATATCCAGCACTAATTTGAGAACGGTTTCGAGCTTTTTCTGCAAAACAGGCAGCCAAGCAAAAGAGCACTGCAGCAGAGGCTGTTTTTGTGTACTATACTGTAATGCATAGCCAAAGCTACATTTCAGCAGACTGTAGTAGCAAACTTTTTGATTTTTTTTTTTTTTTTTTGTTTTACTTGTGGTAGAACAAAGTGTTCCAGAATTATCACAAATGTATTGGCTAAGTGTTCTATTGAAATGGTTGGAAAATGATCATCCATTTTCTATTTCAACGGATGCTTCAAATAAAGGTAACATAAAAACTTTCCCCATGGTTATAAGTTATTTTTCTAAGAACAGACTTGAATTAGACTCGGAAGCGTCAAAAAACATTGCCAGTTCTTTAAAAGCAAAACTAGAAGCTAGTAATTTAAAAGTAGAAAATATAACGAGTTTTTGTGCAGATAACGCTAATGTAAATTTTGGATGCAAACAAAGCGTATTTGTGGAATTAAAAAGAAGTAACCCAGATTTAATAGGTGTTGGTTGTTTGTGTAATATTCTTCACATTGCATTTAAAAACTCCATTAAGTTATTAAAATATGATTTGGAAAATATTGTCGTTAAAATTTATAATGAATTCAGCTCATCGACAAAAAAACCACAAATCCTAAATAAATATTTGATTTTTGTGATTTAGAATGGAGCGAAATGCTGCGTCATGTACCAAGGCGTTGGCTTAGCTTAACTCCAGCAGTCGAAAGACTTTACAAGAATTATTCAGCAATTAAAAGTTATTTTTTATCAAAGGATTTTCCATCCTTTTTAAAGCAATTTTTTGAATTAGAGACCTCAGAAGCTTACTTAGGTTTCGTACATAATATAAATATGTATCAAATCATAAAGCGACTTCGAGATAAGTTACTGCGACAAAAAAATGAAAACTTCTATGGATCTATAGCTGGAACTGTTTGTAGTAAATGCTCTAATATTGATGAAATTGTTTTATTTAAAAAAAGAGCTGATGCCACTTTGTCCTCAATAGTGGCTTACATTGAAGAACGTTTCGAGTTTAATGGTAATAAGTTTGAAAAACTGAGTGTATTTAACTTGGACTCTGATATTTCTTTTGATCATTTTTCCGATATAGTCAAATTGTTTTCAATAAAAAATATTGATCTGGATGTTCTTTTTGATGAGTATTTGTCGCTAAAAATGTTTATCAAATCAGTTCAAAAAGACCAAACAGTTGAAGAAAAATGGAAACGTTTTCTAAATAGTGGTACATTTACGAATTTTGAAAAGATATGTAACTTTATATTATCTATTCCTCATTCAAATGCTTCAACAGAACGAATATTTAGCTTTATGTTTTTAAATTGGAGAAAAGAGAGAAGACTGCTGATAAAAAATATTGAAAGCGAGTTAATAATTAAAACAAATTTCGGGTACTCTTGTCAGGAGGTTTACAGTTTTTAAATACTGAAGCTGGTAGGAGTATAATAGAGCAAGTCCAAAAAAGCGAAAAATATAAATAACACAGCACAACAAAATAAAAAAATTTCATGTGCTCTTAAAACCACTATATAATTTTGATGTATCATGACTACCTTTGTACAAAAATGGTAAAAATTTTAAATTCTATGGATAGATTTTTTTTTAAAAAATTTTTTTTTAAAATTGCAATTTTTTTGAGACGTTTCTTCAAATAATTAATGATAACTCAAAAACTACTAGTCCGATATTATTAAAATAAATTCAGAAAAATTAAGATTTGTATAGCCTTTAATTCGTCTATATATCGCGTTTCAATCGGATCAATAGTATCGGAGTTATAATAAAAAACTTAAGAAAAAAATATATTTTTTACGTAAAAATGGCAAAAATTTTCTTTTTAAAAAAATCATAAAAAATCGAAAACGGCAAAAAACTTCCAGATTAATTTTTTTATCGCATAGCGACATATAATAGCAACAAAATGAGATATCGACCATAAAAATCGATTGATTTTTTTCGAATTTATTCACATTTTAGTGAATTCGCTCATTTTCACAAAATTTTAGTTTTTTGCTTGATATACGCATTATAGCGGGTTTTCAAATGTGTGAAAAACATAAATTTTCCAATTTCAAGGGGTGCATGTCGGATTAATGTTAGATTTGATGAGAAACTTCCACCCACAAAATTTTAGTCGAATTCGACAACGTTAACACGTAGCGCATAGGCCCCAAATCTGAAAAAAAGCGTTTAAATCGAAAATAATTGACAAATTTTCAGTTTTTGCAAAATTAACGCTATTTATTTCCCCTTTTGCAAAAAAGTGGATCCTGGTCCTTAGGGCAAACACAATGAGATTTACAATAAGCTACATGTCTTTAAGTTTTCGAGTTATTACAATTTTCACTGGCCATTATATGTCCTTGAGAACTTGCCGAAGACAATTTACAAAAACATTTTACTTTTAAAATTTTTTATTTTTTTCTTTTTTAACAATAAAATATAAAATTTCGCTAAAATTGACTGATATCTTCCTATTACACAACGCAACAAAATAAAAAAATTAGATGCTTTTGAAACCACTATACAATATCCAGGTACTGCCAAAGTGTTTTGGATGAATGAGAAATGTATGGCAAAACAAGTACGCGAAATACTGTTTTGGGCAAAACACGTATTTCTGTGGGACACGTGTTACTGTGGAAATACAGTATTGAATGTAGAAAATTGTTTGGAACAGATCTTTATGGCATTTTTATGATTTTCAGAATTAAAAAAAGTAAGCAATAAAGGAAAAGTTTTTTAATTTTTACGATTTCAGTAGAAATCTGATAAACGATGAAATGCTCCTTTTCTGTTGGCTACCTGTCGCCCTTGCTTCATTTTGACAATTGCGGCGGCAAAGTAATAAACGTTCATAAATTTGCGTGCACGCCGAATTGGGTTTTTCCGCTGGCTACCTGTAAAGATTGATTTTTTGCATAGCATTCCTTAATGTTTTTTACGATTCTTGGGAATAGGTAAAAAATAGGACCACATTAAGGGTTGTTCGAAATTTTAGTATCATTATTTATAAGAGTTCAGTGCAGTTCAATGTCAGAAATTGAGAAAAATGCATGGGATTCGTTTGTATGGGTTATTCAACATTTCTTAGGAAATAACAAGGATGATGATTATGTTGCGCACGTTGAAGAGATGTTAACTCACTTCCAGAATCTTGGATGCAACATGAGCATCAAGTTACATTACCTTCACAGTCACTTAGATCGTTTTCCTGAAAATCTAGGAGACTTAAGTGAGGAACAGGGCGAACGATTTCACCAAGATATTCGGACAATGGAGGAAAGATACCAGGGTCGCTGGGATGCACACATGATGGCAGATTTTTGCTGGAGTATTCAGAGCAACACTTCGTTATTCAATAATAGAAAATGTCATAAAAGAAAATTCCAAAGTTTGTAGTTTATAATATTTATTTATTTATTTCCTTATTTTATATGTTGTAATAAATTTAAATAATAAAATATAAAATAAAAGAAAATACATGAATAAAACAATGAAATGCATTTTCGATCTATTCCATCGATTTGACTTAGTTACATTTCTTTGTCAATTGCCTTCGGCAAGTAACTTGAAAACTGTTTAACCGATTTAAAAGATATGTAGCTTATTGTAAATCTCATTGTGTTTGCCCTAAGGACCAGGATCCACTTTTTTGCAAAAGGGGAAATAAATAGCGTTAATTTTGCAAAAACTGAAAATTTGTCAATTATTTTCGATTTAAACGCTTTTTTTTCAGATTTGGGGCCTATGCGCTACGTGTTAACGTTGTCGAATTCGACTAAAATTTTGTGGGTGGAAGTTTCTCATCAAATCTAACATTAATCCGACATGCACCCCTTGAAATTGGAAAATTTATGTTTTTCACACATTTGAAAACCCGCTATAATGCGTATATCAAGCAAAAAACTAAAATTTTGTGAAAATGAGCGAATTCACTAAAATGTGAATAAATTCGAAAAAAATCAATCGATTTTTATGGTCGATATCTCATTTTGTTGCTATTATATGTCGCTATGCGATAAAAAAATTAATCTGGAAGTTTTTTGCCGTTTTCGATTTTTTATGATTTTTTTTAAAACGAAAATTTTTGCCATTTTTACGTAAAAAATATATTTTTTTCTTAAGTTTTTTATTATAACTCCGATACTATTGATCCGATTGAAACGCGATGTATAGACGAATTAAAGGCTATGCAAATCTTAATTTTTCTGAATTTATTTTAATAATATCGGACTAGTAGTTTTTGAGTTATCATTAATTATTTGAAGAAACGTCTCAAAAAAATTGCAATTTTAAAAAAAAAATTTAAAAAAATAAAATCTATCCATAGAATTTAAAAATTTTACCATTTTTGTACTAAGGTAGCCATGTTACATCAAATGTATATAGTAGTTACTCGAGCATATTTTTGCTGTTGCCCTGTGTAATTTATAAATTTTTATATGTATGCTTTTATATGTATGTAAATACATGTTTTAAGATCTCCGTAAAACTATACATATGTACCTTTTGCAACAACTGCAATACATTTTTAATGAATACCTTTAAAATATTTTAAATAGAATAAGTTTTGTTTACTGATATGTGACTGATGAAATTTTTTTATTAAATAAAAAGTGTACTGATTTTTTTTAAATGTACTGAGTTTTTTTTTCTTATTTTTCTAAAATGTACTGATTTTCTCGATTTCAAATCTGGCAACCCTAGGTTAATAGCACGCTCTTAATGAAAAATTAAAATTATAAAAGTTTTATTACCCAAAATATAAATTAAAATCAAATGTCATTCGTTCTTTAATTGCATCACTTAAGAACGGCTGCACCGATTTTGCCAATTTTTTTAAATCTTCATCATAATCCAACTTAGGCTTTGACATTTTTTTTTTGTTTTTTGTAATATACATAGTTTAGCGAACCACAGGCTGAATTGAAATAGTGGGCGTGGTACCTCTAATACTATCGTCTACCTGGAGATCTGCAATACGCAGAGTCTTGAATCTTTGCACAATTAACCCTCATAATAATTTACAAAGTCTTACAAAATACAGACTGGATTGGGACAGTGGGCGAGGTACCTCCCATACAAAATGAAAAATTATTATTGTGTACTTAGAGAACTACAGTATGTACCGTTTTGAAAATTTCCACAAGTAACCCTTATACTAAAATGTAGAATAGAGTGGTTTTAAAAAAATCGATGTCAGATTTTTTTTTGGGCCAAACCCTTTAAAGTGTTCCATTTTGTTAGATTTTAAGATTGCCAAAGTTTCAGCACAATTGGAAGATGTTAACCGGTGCCACTGGGGCCTCAAAGTTTTGAAAATCTCGATTTTTTGTCAGTTTGGCGACTTTGTTTTCATTCCAAAAATTGTTAATATGGGAAGGAAAATGGGTTATTTCACAACAGGTTCCATCTTCGCTCTAAGGGGTACCTAGTCACGTTTTTAGGGACATTGGCTTCATTATCTCGAATTTAGTACTACTTAGTGTTTTTTTATTGCATGTAAAATATTAAAAACAGTATCGCCTTCAATTTGATGTATGACACGGGCAAATAGCTTCAGCCGTTCCAGAGATATGGGTCGCCGAAGTCGCCAAACTGAAAAAATCGAGATTTTAAAAACTTTGAGGCCCCAGTGGCACCTGTTAACATCTTTAAATCGTGCTCAAACTTTGGAAATCCTAAAATCTGACAGAAAGAAACATTTTAGGGGGGTGCCCCCAAAAAAATTCTGACATTTTTTTTTACCCTATGAGACAAAACCATTGCATAATCTAGCGAAATACAGACTGGATTAGGATAGTTGAAATGGTACCTCCCATAAAAAGTAAAATATTATCTTGTTATTACGCATAGTCTAGAAAAACACAGATTGAATGGGAACAGCGAGCGTCGTACCTTGCATAAAAACTGAAAAAGTTTTGTCGTGAAAAGAGCGTGCATTTTCGATTTAAAGTCATACTTTTCTTCCAAGTGTTTAATGTATTTTTTGTAGATGGATGTAGCGAAGCGCACCAGAGAAAGCTAGTTTTAAATAAATGTTGCCCTCTTGTAGTTAATGTAGTATTTTTAATGTGAATGACCTAGAGGCGGATTTTTTTTATACCGGCTGAATTCTCAACTGGTATTAGAATACAATAAAAGTAAGGTTATAAAGTGAGGTTATAATGTGGCTGTATCGTCGGCTCTTGTTTAGGGTCGACTTATGGATTCACAAACATTATGTGATGACTAAATTGATTTAGCCTTTCTGGGGGAGGATTTAAATAAATTTATATTATTTATCCTTTTATAAGTACAGCAAATAAATACTTAAAGTCGCCGGTTTCGACTTTATAGTAAACAAATCGCCGTTGGAGTAATATAAGGTTTCGCTTCGTGAGATCATCGGCGGAGTCTCTTGACTGATGTGATCAAGATTAACGTCGGCACCTGGCCATCCGACGGCGGTCTTACCACCGATTAAAACGAAAGTGTAGATTAGCACCCCCATTCTGTAGCAACAGCACACCATACGACATTTGTGTAAAAACACCTAATATCGCATTTGGGTATACCGCACAGTCACAATGAGTAGCAAGTTATAGAGACATCGCAAGCTTGGACCCATGCTCTTGTTTAGGGGTTCGAGACTACCAAACTCCGTTCATGCACCATCTCTACATACATCGATCGAAACCACAACCACCACTTGAAACCCCAAATGGAACAACCGGCCACAGAGGTGAGAGGTTCTTTGTGGGGCCACCGATTCCCGTGGTACCAGTCATTTGGACATTAGTCGGACCTCGAGAAGAACCCATAATTAAACAGACCTGTTTTTCCAGATTCAGGTTTCAGGAACCCTGACACATCGCACTTGCAAAACTGCAGTGGAATTTTTGTACCCCGGGAAGACACACACAGTTATCTCTCAACTCAAATTACTATAAAGAGTTTTTTTTTTCGAAAGGAAAGAGCATGAGCTTCAATGCAATTTAAGTTTAAAATGAGCAGATTTTTATTCATTAATTTTAAACAACCACTTTTTCAAATGGGATGGCTTCGTGAGCACTTTCGTGAATGTTTATAAAAGCTGTCGCATCAGCACATGTCGATGTGTGGACTCAGTTGGTAGTCGGCATATCCGAAGTATAAAACAAGTATCAAATGGCTTCAATTAGCTCAATAGAGCTTAAAAAGTTACCTTCTCTAAGTATGAATCACTTTAATAATTTTATAACCGCTTACAGAACTTTAGAAGCAATTTCCAATTTATATATCATGTCTTGTCTAACATCAACAATCTATACAT
Organism: Phasia obesa; assembly: GCA_949628195.1. Lineage (NCBI taxonomy): Eukaryota > Metazoa > Arthropoda > Insecta > Diptera > Tachinidae > Phasia > Phasia obesa. The sequence goes on from OX451217.1 coordinate 56,111,905, forward strand.
ATAATAAAAGAGTAACTTTTTTGCCGTCTGTCTTCCTGTCTGTGTTCGCATTACATAAAAACTACTGGATGGATTTTAATAAAATTTTCTGAGGAGGTACCTTAATATCCTGATTCAAATTTATAATAATTCTTTTCCGCGAAAATATCTTGTTTCCAAGAGAAAGTGGAAAAAAAGCAGTGAAAGTATGCAATTTTACCGATATGCATACTTTAGGGCCACTATTATTTTTGAAAGCTGAATAGTTTAAAGGTACTACATACCTTAATGCCATTACTAGTAGGAATAAGATGTACTTACTGTCATTTGCAGGAAATTAACCGTTTAGGCGCTACCCGCCAACAGCTTTTTGTAAAGCCTAAATAGTATTTGCGCTAAATACTATTTGCCCTATACAATCCGTAAATTAAGCGGCGCCTAAAATCTAAAAACTAAAGTTGGTAGTAGGAATAAGATATAACAACTATGATTTGCCAGAAATTAAGAGAAAAATCTGTAATTATGTAATTTCCGCAACACCATTGAGGTACTACACATGGCACGTTGGCAGTTTTTTTACTTGGATGAACTCAACGTGTGTGGGCACATCTAGTTGCAAATAATATTCTAACTTATTTTATCAAGCTTAGCTATTAAGCTCTCATTCTCTTTGTTGTAAAACAGATCACAGTATTTGGTAAGAATCGAAGTCACCACTGCCAGTCTCAAAGGCTAGCTCACTATAGATTGATTATTGATTATAGCGTGCAAGTAGTAAAAGCCATAAAGGTAGAAATAGTTGAAACGTACTTTAAAGTAACGTAATACACTCAAATAGTTGCTAGACACTCTTTACTTTCCCTTTTCTTTCTTTTGTGTTTTGTGATTTAAGCCTAGTACTCTGTTCGAATTTGTGGAAAATGTTGATCAACATTTAATATTTCACAAGGAAAATTTGAAATTTACAATGTAAAATGAATATTACGATTTTATTGTTTTTAAGTTTATCACATTGTTTTACAAATGCTAGCAAAAGCTGTTGTTTGAAAAATTACACATGAAATAATACCCACATGCTTTATTTCACAGCTTTAATAAAATGTTTCCATAAACATTTCAATGTTTTTCCACAGAGTACTGCTTCTGCAACATTTTTTCATGACTTTTTCATAAAATTTTTTTATGTATGTAGTTTGACAGCATTCCGTATGAAAAACTGAACAGGCTTTACGAAAAAATGCCATAGATTTGTTGCTACCCAAAGCAAACAGAGAGCAAGAAGCAACAACAATTTTTATGTGTTACTTTCCTTTAAAGTACGTTTTAACTAATTCAACCGAAAAAGACCTGCTAAACGTGTCCCTTTGAAAACTTTATCTATCTATTTGGCAGACTTGAAAAATATTTTTACTTCGAATATATCGTATGAGTGGTCATCTGTCGTAGTTGGAGCAGTAGTCCTCACATTAATATAAAATAAATCAGTCAAGTGCGAGTTAGTCTCACACACGTAGGGTTCCGTACTATGTTTAGTACGCCTTTAAAAATTCAAGTTGTTAATTTTTTCATGTCTTATGGGGCACCCTTTACTTTTAAAATCAATGTCATATTCGCAAAAATTGCATCGCTTTTGGAACACCCTTTAAATATTAGGAATTGTTGTTATAACGGCCATGATAATACACTTTCTATAAAAATATCAGGCCTACCTATTGCAGTTCAAAAACTAAGGTAATATACGTGAAAAACATGTCACTGATGGTGCACCCTTTAGTAATTAGTAATTGGCCGAAGTACAACATCTACTGTAAACAATTCAAGAGTCTACCAATTACGGTTCAAAAAATACGGCTTTTTAAGTAAAAATCATGTCTCTGTCGCAACACCCTTTAATTTTGTTACTTGTTATAACGGCCATGGAAATTCTTTTTCTATGAATATAGCAAGAGTTTACCTATTACGATTGAAAAAATAAGTCACTATACGTGCAAAATATGTCACTGTCGGAACACCCTTTCATTTTTAGTAGTTGTCATATCGGCCGTGGCAACATATCTCCTGTACACAATTTTAAGAGTCGACCTATTACGGTTTAAGAAGTAAGGCGTTATATATTATTATTTGTTAAAGTTTCCATAGTAATAAACCTCCTGTAAAAACTTCAAGAGTCTACTTATTATCGTTCAAAATTTAGTCCATATACACGCAAACACGTCACTCTCGGAACACCCTTTAATTTTAAGGTTTAATTTTATATATTTGTTTAGAAAGCAAACATAGTGTTAAATACTGTCTGCAAATTTTAAGTGGTTGCCTCCTATAGCTCAAGAAATAAAGACATAAAGGCAAATAACTCCTCACTTTCGGAACACCCGATAAGTTTTAGAATTCATTGCTATAGGGGCCACAGTTATACACCTTCTGTGAAAATTTCCAGAGTCTACATATTATGGTTAAAAACTTAGGCCTTATACATGCAAATCACACCACTATCGGCACACCCTTCAATTTTTAGGTTTATTTTTTAGACTTGTTTATAAAGCGAACTAAGTTTTAATTACTGTTTGTAAATTTTTCGTTAATGCCTCCTACAGTTTAATAAATAAATACACATTCGTGAATAACACCTCTCTATCGGAACACCCTATAAGTTTTAATATTTGTTGCTATAGCGGCCACAGTTATACACCTTCTGTGAAAATTTCAAGAGTCTACATATTATGGTTAAAAACTTAGGCCTTATACATGCAAATCACACCACTATCGGAACACCCTTTAATTTTTAGGTTTATTTTTTAGACTTGTTTATAAAGCGAACTAAGTTTTAATTACTGTTTGTAAATTTTTCGTTAATGCCTCCTACAGTTTAATAAATAAATACACATTTGTGAATAACACCTCTCTATCGGAACACCCTATAAGTTTTAGTATTTGTTGCTATAGCAACAGCTATACATCATCTGTGAAAATTTCAAGAGTCTACCTATTACGGTTCCAGAGATAAAAGGCGCTGACAGACGGACAGATGGACAGACATTGTAGCGAAAACAATAAGGTTTCGTTTTTACCCTTTGAGTACGGAACCCTAAAAGGACTTTGAGGAAGAAAGAAAAGCATTGCTCCGCAATTTTTTATTACACCAATTGTGTTTTAAAAAGCACTAGAATTTTTAAACAATGCTGCAGCATGTACAAGGCGACTCTCTTAAAAATTGAGACTCTAATCGTAGATATTAATAATAATAAAATGAAAAATAAAAGATGAATTAATCTTGTAGAACTTACCTTATATTCACTCTTAATATCACATATTGTAGTGTCCAGCTTGGGCGAGTAGACCGGTGTAGAGGCAATCCAAAATGGAGCACAATGCAGACAACCCATTATTGTGAGACCAATCAAAACCATTTTCGCTCTTCTCACAGTACACATTGTCTGACGTCTCAAAGGATACATGACCGCTATGAAACGTTCTACAGTGAAGGCCACCACAAACCAAACCGAACAGAAACATGCCAAATTACTGAAGAACGTAAAGAACTGGCAGAAGTATTCACGATTGTAAATGTGAACGTCCACAAAATTAAGCCACTGAGCAAAGAGACCCAGCAAAAAACAAGTGTCACTTACAGCCAAAGCTGCCAAATAAAAGCTTGACGAAAGTTTACACAATTTTGTCTTGAAGAACACAAATACCGAAAGTATGTTGCCAATTGAACCGGTGCCCACGATAATGGGAACATAGTAGAAACTCAATAGTGTGCCAATGTATTCTATGGTTCTTAACATTTCACTATCGTTGCCTTCCAGGTCGTTACCGATTGTGGAATGGTTTGTTGTTGTGGTGTTGAGATTTGTTAAAGAATTTATAAAATTACTCGTATTGTTGTGACTGCTTGAAGAAGTGATGTCTAAAGTGCTGCTAGTGGTTGTAATTTCATAAACATTAGACCGAGTTGGTGGTAGTGGTGGTGTTGTTGTTATAAAACTGCTGATGGTTGTAACATCAGATGTGCTCCTTATCATGGGCATTATTATGTTGCTCGTTGTAGTCATTATGTTGTTTTTGTTTTTGTTTACCATTGTCAAGTGTTGCTGACACTTCGTTCAACTTCTTCCTATCGTTGTGACAAACAGACTTGCTTATATTGTTGTTAACTTAATTGTGGTTATTTGCCCTTAATCAATACCAGATAATCAAATTGACAAGAATGATTTGGTGGCTTGTGATGATTTTCTACTATTTCTGTTGCTTGAAATTATTTATTTTTTTTTTTGCCGATTGTACTTTTTTTTTCATAAGTTGCATTGGTTTTTTGTCACATAATTTTGTTCTATTTTTTTATTATTTTCTTTCGTTGTTTTATTTTTAGCTCTGATTTCTTTTGACTCTAATGCGTCACTAGGATTTGAAAATAAACTTAAAATGATTACAATTGGTTTCATTGATTTTAGTACTGATGGTTTTTAACATTTTTCCGATAACTTCTTGTTATTTAAGATTCTTTAATTAATTCTATTGTTTCATAATCATATTGTGTATTTTTTTATAATTTCATCTCAATGCAGCAAATTCATTTTAGTTATAAATTTGTTATGATTTTAAATTAAATTTTGTAATTACATATATCGCTTCTTTAAAGCAACAAAGTCATATCTCCAAAAATTTAAATTTTTAACTTATAAAGAAAATGTGTTTATTTATACCTTTTTTATCTGTAAAATCAATTTCGGAATTATGCTAAACAGAATTTATATATAAATATATGTTAGTCACTCCTCATACCATTAAGCATATGTACGTTTTGAAAACTTCAACAGCATTTGGTCAAGTTTGATTTTTTGAAGATATGCTATGTTGCGTCAAAAGGGAAAAATTATTTCACTTTCATTTTTATACCCTTCACCACAGGTGAAAGGGTATATATAAGTTTATCATTCCGCGTGTAATTTCTACAATATTAATTTCCGACCTAAAAAAATATATATATTCTGGACAGAGTACCGAAATGTACACTCACTGTTCATTTATGAATGAGTGTGTACATTTTATTTTTTTTACCTGTTTCTTATCACACATGTGTGAGAGACTACAAAAATTTATTTGTGTTTTCATTTATGAATGCAATTTTATATTTTTTCTTTCTGTTCAAAAGTGATTAAATGACAAGATATTTTGTTTTTCACATTTGAGTGTTCATATTTGAGAATATACAATTTTGATAATTTTTCATAAATAAAAAGATCGTAGAGAAATATGCGGTAAGCATTCACGTATAGAAATACACTTATAGAAATGTGAAACTGCCGACGTATGCAGTTACAAAATGTTTTGTTTATTTCTTTTGGAACATATTGTAAAATTGTATTTTGAGTTAATATGTACATATGTATGTTGTATGTATGTATGCATGTATGTATGTGTGTATTAAATAACAGGAAAAATAACATTTAGAATGCACTTACATACATATGCAGAAGAACATTACGGATTTTCTTTATTGTTCCTTTCTACATGTAAGTACCTAAATATGTTAAAAAAAGTTGATATGTACATATGTGAAGGGTGTTTTTTATAGAGGTATAGAACTTTAAGTTGCAATAAAACAACGATGGATTATTCGATTGACATGAATTTTATTTATCCGAAACATAATCTTTTAGTATTACATTTAAAATATGATTTCTGGCATATGACCGCCACGGCTGGCGCGGATGTAGTCCAATCTGGACGTCCAATTTTCGATGACTTTTTCCAACATTTGTGGCCGTATATCGGTAATAACACGGCGAATGTTGTCTTCCAAATGGTCAAGCGTTTGTGGCTTATCCGCATAGACCAATGACTTTACATAGCCCCACAGAAAGTAGTCTAGCGGTGTTAAATCACAAGATCTTGGAGGCCAATTCACAGGTGCGCTTCATCGCTAAACAAAATTCGCTTATGAAAATCGGGAAAAACGGTAATCTCGTTTTTGGAACAAATTGCACTATTTGCAAGCGTTGTTCAGGCATGAGTCTATTCATGATGAATTGCCCAACCAAACTGAGAATAAATCACTTGACAGCTGTGAAATCGGTCGCCATCTTGAAAAGTAATGCCAACTTAAAGTCCTATACCTCTATAAAAAACACCCTATACATGTGCGATCGTAGGCAGAAAATTCTTTCATGTTCATTTATGATAAATTTTTAACGTTCATAAATGTACATATACATTTATGACAAAGAACATTAATGACAAAAACAAACAGGTATACGCATACATGTATAAACATAGGCAGAATATTTTTCGTTATTCGTTTATGTGTAATGAAAAATAAATATAAAATTTTAGATTTCTCATTTATGAAAAATATCATGAATGTTGATTTTTGAATGTTCATAAATGAAAAATTTTGAACCCTGATTCTGGATCCTTATAAATAGAGAAGTCCGCCTGTGTTCGGGTTGAAATCAACTTTGCCAAGGCACCCGAAGTCAGTCAACTAATCTGCCAGGCATAGTTTCGAAAATTTCGCTATTGAAATTCAGCAACATCAGACCACTCAATTGGAGGCAGCGGACAAAAAACCACACCTACCTATATTTTTTCAACATTTTTTCAGTTTGTTTTTATTTTTTTTTATTTCGTTTTTAATGATTCTCTCTTTCTTTTTTTGTTAAATATATATTAGACCGCGACCAGAAAAAAAAATTCAAAAAAATTTTCAAAATAGTTTTTAAAAAGTTTAAAAAAAAATTTCAAAAAAGCATCTACATGAACTGCATCCCGCGATAATGACAGAAAGGTTCCGGGGTGGTGGTTCCAGTGTAGGACCAATAGTTGACAGCGCGCTATATTCGGCACAGCCGAATATAGCACTCTAACTTATTTTTCATTTGTTTCCATATTTATGAGTTTATTGTTTATGGTGGAGTAGTAAGTTTTATTACATAAAAATAGTAGCTTACCATTCTTTAAAAATTCCAATTAATTGTATTATTTTATTGCTGAAATGTAAGAGAAGTACAGCTCAACTCCAAATCATTCTCTATTTTTAACTTATTATTTTTGGAATCATTGATTTTTGGATTATTCAAAAATAGTCTTTACGGTACTAGGCATAAGTGCTAGGCCATTTGACTCTATCAATTTCCGGCCCAAGCAATTTCAAAATTGGGCTGATTTCAATGAAATTTTCAATATATAATAAGTTAATCTAAAAACTATAAAAATTTATTTTTTATGTCCATAGAATTTTTCATTTATGAACATGCAAAAATCAACATGCATGATATTTGTCTTAAATGAGAAATCTTAACTTTATATTAATTTTTCACGCTCATAAACGAACAACAAAAATGTTCTATCTATGTTCATACATGAATGTTTGTTTTACCTGTTTGTTTTTTATAATATACTTATGTACATGATTAGTGATAAATAAGCTTCTCATTAATGTTCTTTTTCATAAATGTACGTGTTCATTTATGAACGTTGAACATTTACAAAATTTATCATAAATGAAAATAAAATAATTTTCTGCCTACGATCGCACATACAGAAGAAATAAATAATAAAGAAATAAGGAAAACATATTGTTACTGCATACGCCGTAAGATGCACATTACAAAATATCAGCGTACATTTATGTATGCGAATATTTAGCGCACATTTTTCTACGAAATTTTCATTTATGTAAAATTATCAAAACTGTAAATACTCAAATATAAACACTTGTGTGAACAACAAAATTTTTTTTCATTTATTCACTTTTGAACAGAAAGAGAAATAATAAATCATCGCATTCATAAATGAAAAAACACAAAATATGTTTTAGTCTCTTACACATGAGAAGATGCAGCTAAAAAAAATATACGCCTTCATACTTGAATGAACAGTGGATGAACATTTCGGTACTCTGATAGAAACACAACATTCTCATAAGCGCCGCGGAATTTCACTTGATCAAGACAAAAAGATATAAAATGCTCTACAACCCATCACTAAATTTACCTACACGTTTGTATAGGTAGGGACGTAACGTAAACACCTAAAACGAAAACAATGAGAACAAAATAAAAACATTTTGAGAAAAATGATTTGCTTATTATAGCAGAGAATCTGTTAGAGCGAATATAACTTATATTTTGGAGTGAAATTAAATGGCAACTTGTTAGATTTTTGCTTTTTGATGATGCTTATTGAGACTACAATAATCTAGCAAGATGAAAACCAATTAGAGAAATTCAAGTTCAAAATTCATGATTGTCGATAAAAGACTAAAACAAATGAAAATCAAAATTCAAAATTATTCACACAAAATTTGTATTCACTTAAAAACTAAAAATATTAATCATAAACCAAATCAGCATTCGAAAATCATTTAGGAATTAAATCAATTACTGTTGTGTTTGCAATTGTACGGATGTAGTGGTATGTTTGGGCAAGTAGGTAATTGAAACGCCGAGTGTGTTGTTTATGCTTTTTAACCGACTGCAAAAAAATGGAGGTTATCAATTCGTCTGTGTGTTGCTTTTTTTATAAAGGGTGTTTTTTATAGAGGTATAGAACTTTAAGTTGCAATAAAACAACGATAGATTATTCGGTTGACATAAATTTTATTTATACGAAAGATAATCTTGTGGCATTACATTTTAAATATGATTTCTGGCATATGACCGCGACGGCTGACGCGGATGTAGTCCAATCTGGACGTCCAATTTTCGATGACTTTTTGGAACATTTGTGACCGTATATCGGCAATAACACTTCGAATGTTGTCTTCCAAATGGTCAAGCGTTTGTGGCTTATCCGCATAGACCAATGACTTTACATAGCCCCACAGGAAGTAGTCTAGCGGTGTTAAATCACAAGATCTTGGAGGCCAATTCACAGGTCTAAAACGTGAAACTAATCGGTCACCAAACGTGTCTTTCAATAAATCTATTATGGCACGAGCTGTGTGACATGTTGCGCCGTCTTGTTGAAACCGCATCTCCTGGACATCATGGTTATTCAATTTAGGAATGAAAAAGTTAGTAATCATGGCTCTATACCGATCACCATTGACTGTAACGTTCTGGCCACCATCGTTTTTGAAAAAGTACGGACCAATGGTTCCACCAGCCCATAATGCGCACCAAACAGTCAGTTTTTCTGGATGTAACGGTGTTTCGACATACACTTGAGGATTACCTTCACTCCAAATGCGGCAGTTTTGTTTGTTGACGTAGCCATTCAACCAGAAGTGCGGTTCATCGCTAAACAAAATTCGCTTATGAAAATCGGGAACAACGGTAATCTCGTTTTGGGCCCATTCGACGAATCTACGCCTTACTTGATGATCGTTTGGCTTCAACTTTTGCACGAGTTGGGTTTTGTAAGCACGCAAACCAAGATCCTTTCGCAAAATCTTCCATAAAGTGGCTGGACACAGATCCAATTCTTGTGCTCGATGGCGGATGGACTCATTCGGGTCTTCCTTAATGTTACGCTCTACAGCAGCAATAGCTTCTTCTGTACGCACCGTACGGCGTCTCTGGAGATGCGAGTTATCAATAAGAGTTAACGTGATGCGAAAACGTTCCGTGGTTAATCGAATTAACTGCTCTGATGGACGATTTTCTCGACGATAAACGTTCTCCGCACAGAACCATTATTTTCGAAATAAAATTGCACTATTTGCAAGCGTTGTTCAGGCGTGAGTCTATTCATGATGAATTGCTAAACAAAACTGAGAATAAATCACTTGACAGCTGTTAAATCGGTCGCTATCTTGAAAAGTAATGCCAACTTAAAGTTCTATACCTTCAGAACTCGGTCATTTCTGAAAGAATGAATGGATGCTATTTTTTACACAAATCTGCTTAACAGTTATGTGATGCCTTACGCAGAATAGAAAATGCCGCTTCAATATGTGTTTCAGCAAGACAATGACCCGAAACACACATCGAAGTGGGCAAAAGATTGGCTTGAAAAAAATGGGGTTGATGTTATAAGTTGGCCCTTTCAGCTGCCAGTGTTAAACCCATTGAGAACTTGTGGCAAATAGTTAAATTAGCTCTTAAGGGATAACATGCAACAAATAAAGATAACTTGTGGGCATTAGTAAAATGACCATGGAGTAATATTCCGATTGAGACATGCCAAAAACTTGTTGACCCTATGCCAAAACGGTGCGTAGCCTTTATCAAAAATAAATGATATTCCACTAAGTACTGAAGTAATAAAGGTTATTAAAGTTTATTATTTTATGCATCTCTTGGAATTTTGTGTTTTTAGATAATTGAAGTGGATGGCTCTATTTTTTTCACACCTAAAATCGTGAATTTCGAATGTTTTTACGTATATATTTCATTTTAAGTTTTTTTTTTATCAAAACAAGTCTATAGTAATTTAGTTTCACAAAAATAAAAACCTTAAAATTTTTTATGAACATTTAGTAAATTTTTTTCTTTTTTGAAATATTTAGTAAAAGGTGGCTCTATTTTATGGAACACCAAAACTTTTCAACCATTATAGACAGTTGAAATTTACAAAGAACTTGTATTGCTAACTCCGCTATAACAACGAGTATAAAATATGAATTTGAAAATTAAAGGGTGTCCCAATAGTTAATGTAAAAGTGATATATATGGCCAAACTTTTCAACTGTTATAGATAGACAGTTGAAATTTACAAAGAACCTATATTGCTTAGTCCGCTATAACAACAAGTATAAAATTTGAATCTATAATTTAAAGGATGTCCGAATTATTGATGTAATTTGACCATTATGTCCCCATCCTTGGAACCGTTGTAGACAAACACTTGAAAATGAGACATAATATTCACTTCTATGGCTGGTATAACAACAAGAATAAATATTTAAAATTTATTTAAAATTTATGTAATTTGATGTATCTGGACACACAGTTCAAAGAATCTGATTGACAAAGTCCTCTATAACAAGTTTTAAATTAAAATTTGAATTTAAAGGGTGTCCCAATAGGTGAAGTCATTTGATATGTATGGCCTTATCTTTTTAACAGTAATTGACAATTACTTAACAATTAGACAGAATTAGACAGAATGTCCATTACTATTGCTGTTATAATAAGTATAAATATTAAAGTTATAAATTAAAGGATGTCGCAATATTTTATGTAATTTGATGTTATGGCTAAACTTTTAAACCGTTACGGTTGAAATTTTCAAAGAACCTGTATTGCTACGATCGCTATAACAAGTATAAAATTTGAGTTCGGAAATTACAGGGTGTCGCAATAGGTAGTGTAATTTTATGTATATAGACAAACTTTTGAACCGCTATATACAGACAGTCGTTTGGCATTGGGTTGACCTGAAAAAACCAGAACCCCGGGGTCTTGTGCCCCTATATACTCCAGAATCACTGCTTCCCTAGTAGAAAATCGACTGATATTTGCTTTAGATTATTAAATTCCAAAATTAGTTTTTTTTATCTAAATTGACATTTTGTGCTAGGACATTTAAAAAATATATAAATATAAAAATATATATACAGTGAGTGTCGCTTACAATTGTAAAGCAAATATTTTTTAGAAATAATTTAAACAAATGTGGTAACTTTTTTGAAGTTTCCTTAAAGTTCTGTTTTTGCTTAATTTTGTTAGGGTTTTCCTAAAATATGACAAAATTATAGATTTCTCTTATAAATTATACAAAAACAGGGTAACACTCTTAGCACCCAAGTTAGCAACGCATCACTTAAAATCGTACATTTATAGCTTCCAAGCGTTTTTTTAAGTTTAAAACCAAAACTGATTGTTAGAGTAGGACTTTTTGTAAAAGCTGTTGTAATAGTGCCTTTTTTTTTAAAAAGTTAAATATTTAATGTAATTTCAGTAAAAAAAGCTATAAAAATGAGACAAACAAGTGAAAGTGAAAGAGAGTTGGTACTTTTGCATTATAAAAACGGAAAATCGTTATCCAAAATATCGTAGGTTGTAAATCGAAGTCGAAATACCATCCAGTATATCATTAAAAGATGTAAAAATCAAAAAAGAATTATAAGTTAAATAATAAAACGCTCTAATAAAAAGCTTAATCCTGCCGCTGAGCGCTGGATAATTAGAAGAATTAAAGAAATCCAAGAATTTCTGACCCAAAAATAGCTAGCGAAATAAAATTTTATTTGCAAAAAATTTTATTCTACTGTTCATAGAACCCCACATAATCACAATTATTATGTGTGAATTACATGAAATAAACCTTACATAAATGAACGCAATAGACGTAAAAGACTTACATTTGCAATGAATTTGAGAATATTAAAAGACAATTTAAAGCAAGCCGCTGAAAAAATGGGTATTTTGAAGACTTAAGCTGTATGCCGACAACGACCCAACGAATTTACGTTCCTCGTCCCTGGACGCTGTATAACTGCCCATAAGTTATTTAAACGCCCGTCCAGTTACCTTACATGAACTTCATTGAGCACCTATAGGAAATGCTCTTAAGGAGGAATGGAGTAAAATCACTGTCAACATGTGAAAAAAGTAGTGAACTCGATGCCAAAAGGGCCTTAGGCACTTAAGAACAGCCAGGGATATCCAATTAAATATTTAAAAAAATTATATAAATATAAATAACTGTTTGACATACATTAATACAAGTGTAGGATTTTAAATGACGTATGTTTTTTGTGAGTTTTTATTTGCGGTCATATTTTTAGAAATAAACTGAATTTCCGTAATTTTTTGCTTTTAACTAATGCGTTTTATATTAATAAATAAAATACTACTATTTTTCTCTTTAATAAGTTATAGTTTTCTATATATTTACAAAATAATCTCTTATATGTAGATATACGATTTTAAGTGACTCTCATTGTATATATAGGGATACCTATCTTGGAATTGATTTGAGATTTATAATTAAAAAAATCTGGCCCTGGAACAGGTAGCAATTTTTTGGATTTTATTTTTATTTAATATTTATACTAAAAAATAATTCATTTGCGGCTGTAGATAACACTATACAACAAATTTAAACTTTTTCTAATATAACAACGTTACGACAAGGGATTCTGGCAGAGGTGACCAAAAAATATATAGCTTTATTTGCGTTTTAAAAATTGAGATCTGAGTTGCTCCTATTTTGCACATTCTTATGGTGAACAGGAGTAGAAAACCATGTAACGCTACAGTTTTGATATTGGATGTGATTTATGTTAGAAATTCACAAAAAAAAAACATTTTTTGTGAATTTAAACTTTCTAAGCTTCTTATGTGTGAAATTTTTTTGACCCTTTCGAGAAAAAGATCCCTTGAATAAGTTTTAGCAATTTATTATGAACAGACTGACGCCTGAGCAACGTTTGCAAATTGTTTAAATTTATTTTTTAAAATTATGGTTCAATCCGTCAAACTTAATGATCGGTGATGAAACACACATTTGGTAAAATGCCCATGACAATAAACAGAATTGCCGCAGTTGGAGCGATGATATTCATCAAGCTATTTTAGAGAGACCGCTTCGTCCAGAAAATCTCACTGTTTGGTGCGCTTTATGGTCCGGTGGAATTGTTGGTCCACATGTCTTTACAAATAACGATCAGTCAGAACATTACCTTCAACTGTAAGCGGTATTCTAACATCGTGATAGCAGATATGTAGTTTCAGCGAGATGGTTCCACGTGTCACACAGTTCGCTATGTCACTACTTTCATTGGATGTGACGCCATTAGGCGTTGTAAAATTATATGCAGCTAAACCAAAAATGATCGAAAACTTTGAAGTGAAAATTCGACGTGTTATTTTCAAAATACTACGAAGGCTGTGTCAAAATTAGAACATCAGGTTCTAAAATCATTTAACATTAAAGCTAGAAATTAATTTATAAAGTTATTTGGATGTATATTAAAAACATTTTTCTCTTTTTTATTTTTATTTTGTGACCGGGCACAGAGAAAGGGACCTAAGGGTAGGTTGAGGTTTCTCACAGAAACTCACATGAACTCACGTTCGGTCATAAAAGGTAGTTTTCGAGTCATAACAGTTATGTCAACAGCATTTACACTCGTAAAAAGGGTAGACTTTAAATGGCTAGCTCTCCTGTAAAATTTACTTTTTTAACTTTACGTCTCTTTCTATTTGCGCGGTCAGATATAAAGTTCTCCGCCTCCACAACAACACACACATTTTAATTATTATTCAAGTATTCATAAAGTCACGGGCATTTTATTATACTCTCGTATCTTAATTTAGATAGCAAAGCAGCCAAGAACACATTGTGATCTGCCTGGTTATTTTCAACTAGCCCAAGGTCGTCAGATACGGCGCTTTCTCGCCGGCGGGTTTTAAAATTAATAAAAATTGGACTGAGCGCACTGGATTGAGTGTACTTAGAGATATATTCCTAATATAAAATTGGCTAAGATGTCAAATATGTCTGGGAATAGGAACTATAGAATGTAGCTCACGGGTGGTTTTGGCTTTCGGTCGATATAGGTGTGATGCAGGCACTTTTATCCTACAAAAAAAAAAAAAAACGATATCGTTTCTTAAAAGCATAATTACAAGCACCCTATAATTGAAGCGTTTGTAAATCCCTCATCGAGTGAGCTGCGAAGGCTGTCTAAAAAAGGAAGACAAGAAAAAAGTCCATCACCTTCTCTGCGACTGCCTGGTTCTACAGGAAAGCAGGGATATGTGTTTGACAATACGGATCTTTGAGGGCCTGAAATATCTCAGGAATCTGACACTGACTGGCCTGATAGGTTAACGCTGAAATGAGCTGAAATGAAAAACGCGCAAATGAGCTCTGCGGAGAATCTGAAAGTCGAAGGAATCAAAATGGGTCTAATTTTTGGCCTGCCCGTGAGTAGACTCGCTACATGACCGTCCCACTTTACCTAACATAACCTCAATTACATGAAATATTTTTTTGTAATTTCACAAAGTTTTTAGGTATTAGTTTGTTCTTTAAGGCTGAGCTTTTCTCCTCTCTATATTAAGGTAAACTGTTACAGTAATTTATACCATTCCTGTCAAGTTCCTGTCATTAGGAAAATATTTTTTTTCGTTTTTTTGTTTAACAAAATTTGGAATTTTATTCAATACAACGTGATGATGAAACAGAACTGGGGCATATCATTTTTTCTCTAAAACTATGTAAAACTAGCTTTGCCCGCCACGTCTTGGTGTCCTAACAATACTTTGTTCGATTTTGCTTTGAAAGTAATCCACACGAAATTTGAAGACTCTCACTTTTATAGTGCTTCAATTAAAATTTATGTTTTTTTATATATAGAGGTACCCATCTCTCGCAAAAATTCTAAAATTATTGTAGAGTTCTGTAAATAGAGCAGAGAAAATATTTTCTCACCACTTTTGCTCATTTTCACGCTATCTTGTATCATTGCACATAAGAGAGCATCTGCTATGTTTTTTATTTCTTCACAGCTCATGTGGGAGTGCGTGTGTTTTTTTTTTTCATTTTCATGAATTGATATTTTTTGGTTTTGCACACACATCATTGCTCATGAATAAAATTGCGTGTTGTATGTTTTCTTTCACAGCACATTAATGAGAATAGTGCACATTTCACTTTGTTCATGAGTGAGAAATGAAAAATGTTCATTTTAAGTCGTTAAAATTTCTCAGATATACAACCATATAATTTAGGGAACCAGGGAAATCAAGCAGTGTTCTATTTTGAAGACGAGTTTTTCTGGAATTTATTATTAATTGTTCTCCTTCTATATAGTAATAATCTGCATATAAAGTACAAATTAAAATAACACAAATAAAATTGCTATATTCGGCCGTGCCGAATCTTCTATACCTTTCACCACGGTGATTTTATTTATACAGACATGTACAGCATTATCCATATTGTTGACGCTTTACATAAATTAAAATAAGTCGTATGAGAAAAAAACTCATTATTCATGCTTTAAAGAAATAGAAGACGCAGCTAAATGAAAACAAATTAAGTTGGCTACAATTGTCTCCATGTTGTCAGCTACTTAATGATATTGAAGACGACAGCTCCATCGTAAACTCTGACATTGTTGTAGAAATACTTATTTTGCTTTTATAAAATTAAATAACTTTTTCAAAAAATTATAAATATTTCCTCAAAAACTTTTTGTTTGTATATAAATTTGTAATTTATAATTTTGTGACATTTTCTTTTGTTGAATAAAATCGAAATTAGCCTACACTTGACTACAGCCACAACGGTGGACGTGTAGCCATGTAGCTTTACTAGCTTCAAAATAATCGTTTACCTATAAACGTCTGTATTTTATTTTTGACAGTTTGTAGTCGGTATCCTCATGTTGTCTATGTGTTTAATGCATCTAGGTTTTAAAACAGAGATCTTATATATTTAAGAATCAAACGCACTTAAAAAAATATGTCACTCTATATACATATGTACATTTATACATATATTCTAAATATTAAAAATATGTTATATTACAGTAATGATTTTCATTTTCACAGAAATATTGATTTTTTTTTAATTTGTAGAAATATTTTTTTTTAAATTTTATTCGAAAATTTTTTAGAATATTTATTAAAAAAATTTTCGAAAATTTTTCTGAATAATATCGTTTTTAAAATGGGATGTAAAGTTTTTTGTAAATATATAAAAAAAAATTAATATTTTTTTTTAATTTAAATTTTTCTTTTTTAATTTTATTGAATTTTTTTTAATTTAGGACCTTCCTGCAATCTATATTGAGTTAGAGTGGTCATGTGCCCTTTAACTGCTCCTATTTACCAGTGGGTACCCTGTGGGTCCATAGGCTACCCCTATGTGTATTGCTTTCTATAAAGGTCTTTAATACAAATCAAAGCAGAAAAACCCTACCAACTTAAAAACAAACAAAAGTAGCCCGTAGCAGGGGGTTTTTGATCCCCGAGATCTGTATGCACTCCTTGGTATCTACCTGTCGCGGTTTAATATTTATTTGACAAAAAAAAGCAAAAGAGAATTATTAAAGCCGAGGCGTGAAAAAATATAGGTGGGCGTGATTTTTGGCCCGCAGCATCCAAAGGAATGATCCGATATTGCTGAATTTCAATCCGGAAATTTTTGAAACTATGCCTGACAGATTAGTGTGCTTAAATTTTTTGTATCTCTTCTGGTGCCTTGGCAAATTACATTACTACCCGAACACGGACAGACGGACAACTTCTCTATGTATAAGGATCCAGAATATATATACTTTATGGGGTCGGAAATGAATATTGTAGAAATTACATACGAAATAACAAACTTATATATACCCTTTCCACCTGTGGTAAAGGGTATACAAATTCTGCCGAAGCAACGTTTCCAAAATGGTAAGCACCTGCTGCATCCTTTCAATTACATACAACATTTGTATGAAATAGAATATCATCATTAATTATTCCAATTACCAAAAGGTAACCTTTACAATTGTGTTTCAAAACCATTCAAAGGTATGTTAGGACTCATTAAAATTTTCTAAAACAAAGTGATAACAAATTGCAACATTTTGAAAGTAAAAATTCGTAAAGAAAGTCTATTTATTATTTCGATTAAAATCATATTTAAAGATTTAAATAAAAATATCGTATTAATAGATTCTTATAATTACAAAAAATCTTTCAAACTTAATGTTTTAATTGAAATTTAATATTATGTTTTTGTAACAATATTATTTATACAACAATGCACAATACTAAGTAAGACTTACTTATCTATTCGTTTTCCCATAAACTAGTAATGAGATCTGTCACACTATTTTTAATGAAAATGACTTGTGCATTTCAACATGTCAATCCAAAACTACTCGCTTGTCAATACTTCCCCCCAGAACAAATTTGTTTTAATTGAAAACCTTGATTCTGTTTACAAAGCAATTTAAAACACCTTAATTGTGTAAATTTCTATGAAAATGTAATCGCACTGGTTTTCTTTCGCTCAAATTAATATGTTTGTAATTAAACCATTCTTCCTCTGGCGAAAATTTTAGAGAATTTTTTTAATTAATACACACGTCATAAGGTACGCTTTGCTTTTGATTTATAATTAGTTGCAGGAGAGGAGGAAAATTAAATGGAAAAGGAATAAATTTAGTAGTTTTTATTGCTGCTTAGCCATTGCTCATGACAAAGGGGAATTTTTAATGCTTTTTAAAGGTGTGTTTAGACTGCGTGTACAAGTCATTTGGGGTGTCAGGTTTTCCGTATGTAAAACTATACACATAGTGTAAGCCACTTCAAACATAGCATATGTTATTTTCCTATCTGCTGTTTTATTTATCTGTTTTTTATTAATAAATTAATTATTTAGACTTAAGTTCTTAATTATAAAGAGATAAAGAAAAATTAGATACCAGCAAAGCAAAATGCATTTTCTAGACAGCTACGTCCGTCATCAGTACTCTTTTTATCAATCTACCCGGTAGTTTCAATTATTATTAATTTTCTATTTAAACAAACTTATCAAAGAAATAGAATCTGAGAAATTTTTAATTTTACATTATATTTCATAGAAGATAGAGCTTTTTGAAATTGTTTTAAACTCTATTTACTGATGACGGACGTAGCTGTCTAGAAAATGCATTCTGCTTTGCTGGTATCTAATTTTTCTTTATCTCTTTATAATTAATAACTTAAGACTAAATAATTAATTTATTAATTCAAAATAAATTCAAATAAAATTCATATAATATCTGTTTTTTATTTAAAGCACGCTCTATTTGATGTGTAAAACTATATGACAACAGCTGTTTTCAGCGATGTTAACTTTTGTTTTCAAAACTTCCGCTCATATATTTCTATCATGAAGTTATGGAGCAAAATTACCCAATATCTGTATTCTAACTTTTGTTAGTAATCTTTTGGTCTCAGATTTAAATAAATTTTTGTAATCTAATATACATATATATGTACATACATATATTATGAATCTATTTGCAAGTTTGATTATTTGTAAGTCAATCACGGCTAAATCGAATTTCCAATGGGATATACCAGTTTTCAAAACTAGGGCCAGGAGGGTATAAGGGACATTTTTATAAGAATTAACCGATTTTAATAGAAGTTGAGAACACAAGTACATATGAATATGTTTAGTGCTAAACGACAAAGGTGTGATCCTCCATTTTACCGGCGCACATTGGGTTGAAATTGCTAAAAACTGCTCTTAATTCAGGCGTTAGAAATAGCACTTATTTTTTCGTGTCGTAGTATTGAGTGGGTCATTACTACTTAAAAAAAAATTTTAATACTACATGTATTAAAAATTTATGTTAAACTACATGTATATGTGCACACTTACATACATACATGATTAATGCAGTGAGTGCGTTGCTAAGCAGACACGAATTATTCTTTGATGTTGAAATAGAAAACAATTTATTTTCCTTCTTATCGCAAAAAACCCGCAAAATCTTTTTATATGATTTGTAAGTAGACATATCATAGAAAATTCGAAATTTTTTTTTTTACCCAAGTTTTCCCAAAACGGATTTAAATTTCTACTTGAAAGTGAAAAATTATTGTTTTTTACACCAATTTTCAAAAAAATATTAAAAATATTTCTACAACAAAAATATTTAACTGAGATACATATTTGAGTTTCCAAATACTTGAAGTTGAAGGTTCCATTGAAAAAGTATTACTTTTATGCTAGGAAAATACAAAAATTTAATTTAAAAAAAATTTGTTTTTCAGTTTTTACCACTGTTTTCTAAAACTTCAACTTTGACAACGCACAGCTCGAAAAGTAGATAACAAAGAAAAATGAAAAAGATAATTAGTGATGCACAACATTGTTTACTATAACCTGAAATAGATTACTTTTTAAAAATATAAATTTTCAATTAAGAGCCATTATTTTTGAATTTTAACCCAACGTGCGGCGCTAAGAAAGTCTGAATTAAATTACAAATTTACTTTACTATATTGCATTATTTTTTAACTCTTTTTTTAAGACGGTAGTAAACTCTGTAAACTGTAATATCACCTAATTAACAACTTTGGACCGTTGAACAGAAAGTGCTGTTGACCACACTTTGAAGGCCAGCTGTTTTAAGTATTTTATTTTTAACAACAGGAGGTTATGTCATATGTACGTAACATGTGTACTTGTGACGATGAAAATTATTAACCGTATGGTAAACACTGATTTTGACATACACATGAAATTCCAAATTGATAGCAATTTTGACATTCCGTATGACTTGTAGACGCAGTCTAAACACACCTTTAGGGAATTTCGATGGTAGTGCGGCAAAAGTTGGGCGATCTTAGTGTTTATCAACTTCATGTTGAAACAAACGATTTCTTTACTGCCTTTTGCACTTTTTGTAAGACATTTTTGAGCAATTATACTAAAAAGTATTCTTTTTATAAGAGAAAAATGGTTTTTTGTTTGATTATTTTCTGTAGCCTGTTTCTGAGTGTCGTAAGAAAATCTTATCAAAACAAAGGCAAGTCCCGCGACTTCCAATCAAATTGTTTTTTTTTTCTATTTGGAAAAATTTCGTTCACTTGTACTTACTTATTTAAAGTTATCTTGTCAGGGAGTCACTTGAAAAAGAGCCTTCATCGAGGGCTGACTGCCCAACCCTTGATAGCCTTTTCTAGAATTGAAAGGTTTTCAACAGTATTCTTATGGTTTTTTTATAGTACTTTAGCAGTCAACAAAAAAGGATGTATTATTCTTCGGAGTTTTTATGGTTCTCCACTAAGGCGCTTAATAAAAAAAATATTCGCAGGTATTTCTTCCTTAAAAGTTTTTTTTATTACACCTAAGACATTCAACTTATAGTGCAAACAGAGAACATTCGAAACCAAACAAACAAACTCAAAACCTGTACATGTTTGTAAATGAATTGAAAAAAAATAAATAAAATTGAAAACAATCAATTCGATACATTTATTTGTGGTTAACCATGAGCCAATGCATAAGATAACCACAAAACTCTTGGAGGATGTGAAAAGGAATTTGGCTAAACTACCTTTGAGAAAACATCTAAAACTCAAAATTTAAAAAAAAAATAAATTCCCCAAATACCAAAAATGTAAAAAAATACAAATGACCAAGAAGTCTATAAAAACCAAGAAATTTAAAAAAAAAACGAATTATCAAAAAATTATGTCAAAAAGATTTTAAGTTTTTCCAACAAACTATAGTGAAGGGTAAATAAAAAGTGACACAGCCAAATGTAGAATGCATGCAAAGAACAGTTAACCATATTCGAAGAGTTCTCAAATCATATTATTTTTAAACATAAAAATATTATTGTTGTTGACACAGACAACAATATGGGCAAAAATATAATTGTACAATATAACCACAATTATGTTTAAACTAGAACATAATATGTTCGATTGTGAAACATGTTAATGGTTATCTGTGACAAAAATATGGTTTCACCACGCCCAGTTTTTTAAACTCATATTGTTGTTGTGTATATCACATTACAAAAACCTAAAAATCTGCTTGTTTATGTAAATTGAAATTTATTTTTATTTGTTTTGATATCTTTCATCTAAAATCTGTCATTTAACTTTTTTTTAACGATTTTTATTCTTATCGCTTGTTCAAACGACTCATTGAACTGAGAGAAACGGAATAAGCCAATAGCGAAACCAAAATCTTTGCTTGTTTGTAATCATATCTTGATTGCATACGAACAAACTGAACATACTATGTTTAATACAAATATATTATTGTTATAAATACTATATTCTTTTAGAATAGTTATAAGACTTTGGTTGTGGTTGCAATTTTAGTATGGTTCAGATAAACCAGTTGCACTTTTTATGTATAATAACCATTAAATTATGAAATGTTATTTGTTTACTGTGACCAGAGCATTGTCTAAAACAACTATAATTTGTTCTTAGCAACTATATATTGTGTCAGGAAACATAATATGGTTCTCGCGACCATTTTCTGTCTGGTAGTTTCATTTTTTTTTTGCTATGCATCAGCTCTTATCTATACATATAATAAAACAGTAACAGTACTATTTCTGTAAATGAAATATTTTTATAAAATTTTGTTGCTGGTGCAGAAAGTTTTAGAATTTTTGTCTGTCTGTCTGTGTTTGCATCACGTAAAAACTACTGGATGTATTTTGATAAAATATTGCGAGCAGGTATCTTAGTAAATTGATTCAAATATAGGAAACTTTTTTTCAGCAAACATATCACATTTCCAAGACAAAGTAGAGAAAAAGTAGTGAAAGTATGCAATTTTACCGATTTAAATATACTGCAAATATACTTGACAGCACCTTTTCTTTTGGAAAGCAAGATATTGTAAACACTGTTTACAGAACTCTACATAAATATATTGTTACTTTATATACATTTTAGAATTTTATCCAGGGATGGGTACCTCCATATTAGGAAAATATATAAACCATAACTCAAGGACTATAACAGTAAGAGTCTTTAAATTATGTTTGGAATACTTTCAAAGCAAAATCGAACAAAGAAAATCACCATGGCCACGACGTGGCGGGCACAGCTAGTCTATAAATAAATATAAAGAGGAAAAGATTTTAAATTTTCCACAGTCATTATATTATTCATATTAAAAGGCTGTATATGTATGGGTGATTTATTTATTGCTATGATTATTTTACTTTCTGAAAATAATAATAACTTACGCTCTTTGTAAGATTTATCACAGCATACTAATGCTAAAATATTTTCTAGCTTTAGTTGAAAAGCTTAAAAGCTTCTTTGTTAAAATATTTTAAACTGGTTTCCTTTAGACATTAACTTTCAATCAGGTGATTAGTATCACTTAAATTTTTTTATTCATAAAATTTTTACGGAATTTATTTTCATTTAATTTAATTTTTGTTTTTTTTTTTTGCTTAAGCTTTTGACTACACCTTCATAGAATTACAAATATTTAAAAAATAAAATTTCTTTGAACATTATTTTACAGTCCCTTTTCCAGGAAAAGTTAACAAGTTTACAATTTTTTCTGCTCGCATTTTTTACGAGTATTTATTTTTATTTAGTAAAAGTAAATAAATTTACAAATTAATAACTACAATTATAGAAACTGTCTGCAGTGGCCTTCATCCTTATCATTCATACAAGCTAAATTTACAAATGCATTAATTTATAATTTAATAATAAAGTAAATAAAATTAATTTTATTGCTAATATTTTAGACATATCAATAGTGGCTGCTAACTCCCTTATTTCAAATAAATTCAATTATGTTTTCCTAACAATAGTATATATCGAGATCAAACCAATATTAACTAAATAAACATAATGTTGAAGCAAAGAAAATAACCAAAAGTTGCTTTCATTGCTAACCAAAGGTTGGCTGAAACAACAACAAATATAAACACACAACGTCAAACAAGAGGGAAGCTTTGTTCTCACCAACTGACAATAGACGATTGAATACAAGTTTTCTCTTATTTCTTGACACCACCCAAAGTAGATAGATGCGAAGAATGCTGAACACGGAGGTTGCGATCCACAAAATACATTATATTCTGCTAGTGTCTGAATAAAATGTATTCGATTTTTTCTTTAAATATTCCAAAAAAAAAAAACAAATTCTAGCACTAATGGCTTGAACCAGTGATTGAATTAGTAATTCCTTATCGTCGAATTGTCTTCCTTTTCCCCGTCATAAATCTTGCGGGAAACCCAAAGTTTTCAATCATATATAGGTCTGGAGAATATGGTGGCCAATTAAAAAGACGAATATTTTTGTTTAAAATTAATTCTTTTAAAACTCTGGCAAAAAACCGAGGCCATAACCTTCTTTCAAACAAAATTTTCTGTCCTTGCTTTTTCGAGACAGATTAACCTGATTAAACCCATTGCTTAGACAGTTGCATTGAAACTAATTAGGATCGCAACGGACAAGCCACTCATAAGTAGTTGCGTTAAACAGTGCTCTCACATCAACTTTACCGTAGACTAGCTGTGGCCACACACTTTGCGTGTGTCCTGACAATATTTTGTTAGATTTTGCTTTGAAAGTAATCCACATCAAATTTTAAGACTCTTAGGCCCATTATTATAACTTGCCAATAGCTAAAGTTTTTATTTTCAATATTTCGCTAAGCCATTGGGTAGCATCTTCAGGAAATAAAAGTTGTAAAATTTAAATGAATTTGAATTTTTTCAATCATTTAAATTTTATAACTTTTATTATCTTTATTTCCTAAAGATGCTACCCAATGGCGTAGCGAAATAGTGAGAATAAAAATTGTTAAAACATGCTTGTTAAAAAATAGAATTCAAATTCTAAAATTTATATAAAATTATAAAATTTGGTTTTCAAAAATAAAAGATGCCTTAAAGTATGCAGTACCTTTAAATCAATAAAAAATCGGCGTACTTTCACTGCTTTTAGTCCACTTTCTCTTGGAAATAAGATATTTTGCGAAAAATAAGGGATCCTATATTGGAATTAGGATACTTTCCTCACAAAATTTTTCCAGTAGTTTTTACGTGATGAGAACACAAAGAAAGAGATATACACATAGACAGACAGACAAACAGGCAAACAGACAATCAAACAGGAAATGAGTTACTGTTTTATTATATGTATAGATTAATTCGAATGACCTTGAAGCACTTCCGACATAACTGCCTTAACTTTATATTATAGATGATGTTTAACTTTTGGGGATTAGAAATTAGTATGAGCTTTAGATTTGAAACCGGTAGTGTGATTTTTATACCCTTCACCACAGGTGGAAAGGATATATATAAGTTTGTCATTCCGTGTGTAATTTCTACAATATTCATTTCCGATCCCATAAAGTATATATATTCTGGATCCTTATACATAGAGAAGTTGATTAAGCGATGTCCGTCTGTCCGTGTTAGTGTTGTAATGTCATTTGCCAAGGCACCAGAAGAGATACAAAAAATTTAAGCACACCAATCTGTCAGGCATAGTTTCGAAAATTTTGGTATTGCAATTCAGCAACATCGGATCATTCCTTTTGAGGCTACGGGCCAAAATCCACGCCCACCTATATATTTTTTTACGTTTTTTTTTTAATTTTTTTCGGCTTTAATGACTGCGACAGGTAGATCACAAGGAGTGCATACAGATCTCGGGGGATCAATAACCCCCTGCGAGGGGCGATTTTTGTTTGTTTTTATATTGGTAGGGTTTTTCTGCTTTGATTTGTATTAGAGACCTTAATAGAAAGCAATACACATAGAGGTAGCCAATGGACCCACAGGGTACCCACTGATAAATAGGAGCAGTTAAAAGGACCCCCATGTGTCAATATGAAAAATTTTTTTTTTGTAAGGATTTCTTTTTGCTTTAGTCTGACCATTCTAACTCAATATAGATTGCAGAAAGGTCCTAAATTTAACAAAAAAATTTCAATAAAATTTTTAAAAAAAAATTTGTAAAAAAAATTTTTTAAAAAGAAATTTTAAAATTTTTTTCAAAAATATTTACAAAGCATTTTCAAAAAAATATTTTACGGAAAAATATTAAAAAAAAAAATTTTTAAAAAATTTTTCAAAAAATTTTTGAAAGGGACCCATAATGTATTCGGCATTCTCCTATACAATAAATCGAAGAATTATTTTTTTAAAATTGAGCCTGTTTACTCGAGATTACTTAATGATAACAGTTTAATCTGCCTTGTTGAATGATATTGGGCGACATTTGCAAAAAAAAAATTCCTTGTACAATTAATTTTTTATTGATTCAATTATAGACTTAATTAAGAAACAACATAATAATATTAAAAGTAGATAACGAAAGTAAATAAAGAATTGAATTTGAAAATTTCATCACACCTTTATTTATTGTAAACAAATTCTTCTCTGTGGGGTTCCAACAACATGCTGCCGCATGCCCTTATTTGTGTGATTTGAAACCATTAGGATTCTTTTAATTGTGCTATTTGCAGACAAATTTCTATGTCAACAAACACTGCACCAAATTTCGTAGGTAATTTAACGAGAAAATTAGTAGAACCTTAACGACAAAAATAGTTAATTCAATTTCATTTTTATTTAAACCTATAAACGATTTATTCATATTTATAAACTAACTTTATTTAAATTAACAGAATTTCTTTTGTTAAAAACATATTTCAAAAAATTAAATAATATTCTGTTAAATTAACAAAAATTTAGTTGAAACATTAATAAAACATTCTAAGAAAAACAACCCATAAAATTAGTTAAATTTACATCCCTAAAAGAAGTTAAGGTGAATAATTTGCTCGATGAGCTTTTCCAGACATCTTGACTATATTACGAATCAATAAGAAATAATCTCAAAGAAAATATCTTTACTTCCTGTTTATTTAAAAATTTGCGTAACTTTTGGGATACGGTTTTGATGAAAAAAAAAAAAACAACAACAATTAAAAAATTATTCTCAAGTTATTTTTTTTTTAATTCCAAATATTTGTGCTAGATAAAGGGTTGGCAAAACAAAATATTTTAATTATTAAATTTAAAATAAAACATAACAAGAATCCAAAATAACAAAATCCTACATTTCATTTTGAAACCAACAGGTTTCTATGTTAAAAACACCATTACATTCTATTTAATTCAATTCAGTTCACTTTATTCAATTTAAAAATTACTTATTGTGAAATTAAGTTTTTTTTCGAAGGTTGAATGACTTGAGGTTGCTGCTTGCTGTTGGTTTAACTTTTCATTCTTAAACATTTCAAATTATTTATTTTTTAACTCTAATTTTTAAACTGCTTATTTAAAAAATATTAAATTTAATCTTTGTGATTTCAGTTGTATAACTTTTCCATCATAATTTTTTTTTTTAATTTGTTTGCCTAATTTGCACATTTTTCTTTTCTGTTCAAAATAATTTTCTTGAAATGTTTGCTTTATTTCATTTTTAAGTATTTTAAGTTTCTAACAAATAATCCTTGTGTCAGTATTATAATATTACTTTTAAGGTTTTCAGTTAAACTCTTCTTTGATTTTTTTATGTTTTCAATCAAACATCGCGCCAAAGACTGAAATAAATCTACAAGTTAAAGTTACTTTTAAGGATAGTTTTATTCTGGCAAAATAAAAGTTTTAACTTCCAGTTGTTTTCCATTTAAAAAATAACATTCAACAGGATAATTCTCTTAAAATTTTATTTTTTGCATTTAAAGTTATGTTCAAATCAGGGATGGTAAACACAAATATTCAATAGTACCAAGTAGCTTTAAAAATTTCCGTTTCGGAATTTTACTAAACACATTTTTTGCTTAAATTAAATTTTAAATTTACAATAAAATTTTTTGTCTATTGATTTTATGACAATTTTTAAAAGAAGTTTTGTCAGTATCACTATAAAAAAAAATCTGGAGTGTTCTACACTCACCTTTACCATATCCAATGGAAACAGATATTTTTATGGATATTCGTGATACAGATTAACGTCAGTACCTGGCCGTGTTGGCCCTAAGCGTAACCTAGCGCCCCAATTGTGTAGTATAACAACACTTTACGACTGCCACCAATCGCAATTTGTGTGTGTGATACAGTCACAATGAGTAGCAATTTATATAATATGGCAAGCCTTATCCAAGGCAAGCCTAGATCCATATTATAACCTCTTGCTTAGGGGTTTGGAGACTATCCAAACTCCGTCTGTTGAGAGTGCAACATCACACTTGATCGACCTTGCACCATACCTACATAAATCGATCTTACACCACAACCACCACGTGTACCCCCGAAGGGGACCTCCAATAACCGGTCACAGAGAGGATAGGCTCTCTGTGGGGCCACCAATTCCCGTGGTACTAGTCCTTTGGACAGGGGTCGGGCCTCGAAGAGGACCCGTATGTTTTAACACACAGACCTTTTCTTCCAGATTTTGGCTCTGGGAACCCTAGCGTCTGGTGGCCCTATTTTCCCCGAGTGAACCGCGTCAGAGCATTTGAGAATGTACTGCAATGACAATTGGAACCCCCGGCGGGATTTTTATTGATATATTACATAAAGACTATAAGTTCAAAGTATATTCGAATCGAAAAATTAATTATTTTCGGTTTGGGGTTTTAAGTAAACTAAACTAAACCAAAGGCACATACTGTATTTCATTTTGATATGTCATACAGTATGACCTGTATAGCGTTTACAAAATTTGGGAGTAAGTAAACTACCCCTCGCCCCTTCTTGATTATGCTTAAAACTTACACAACTCTTTATCTCCATATATGTACCAAAGGCACATACTAAATTTCGTTTTAATATGTCATACGGTATCACCTGTAGAGCGTTCACAAAACTTGGGGGCAAGGAAAATACCCCTTGCCCGCTCCTAATATTGCCCAAAAAACTATACAGCTCTTTATCTCCATACACCAAAGGCATATACTAAATTTTATTTTCATATTTCAAACTGTAGGACCTTTACAAACTCCGCAAAAATAGTGGCCTACACACATGAGCTTAAAAGCTCATTTGTGCAGAAACTCAACCCTAAACCTAGATTTAAAATTTTTTACTTTATAATTCGATGCTAAATCAATAAGTTATGGGATTTTGCCTCAGCTTAAAACATAGAACGAATTCAAACGAGTAAAAATTGAGATACTTCTACGAAAGATCACAATCGTTACTTTTCCTTGTAAACCTGACATAATTTGAATTATTTTCATTTTTCGAAGTTGGGGAAACTAATTAATTAATAAATAATGAGAAAGGCTAACAGGTCATTTCGTCGCGTTTATTCTTAAACCACTTAAGCGCCAAAAAGTCGATTTTCAGAAAACGAAAAAAACTTAATAACTTCTTTAGTATGGGTTTCAAATAATTTTTTTTCTACAAAACATAGCTGTGTGACTCTCTGAAGGGTATAGAATTTTTTTTTGTTAACTTGTTACTTACAATTAATTGTAGCCAAATCTGTCGCTTACGTGGTTTTGGCGCAAACAGAAAATTACAAATTTCTGTGTGTAAATTAACATTTATTTTTGTATTTATAAAAAAAAAAACTTTTAACTTTACCAAAAATGCTCCAATTGGTCTGAAAATTTTTTGATTTTTTTATTCTTAAATACAAAAAACTTAGTGTTTGAGCCTTTAACATTTCCAACTTGAAATATAAAAACCATTATATTTTGCATGCAAATGTCATTTGTATGCGCTTACGAGGTATTTAAAATGGATTTATTTATTTTTCAAACAAACTTGCTACGATGAAAATGTAGTCTGGTGGCAAATGTTATTTTCGACCATAAAAATCGAAAAAGTCAATTTCGAAAAAATGACGCTTAAGTGGTTAAGGAAGAACCGCGACGATTTAGTCTTTTGAGGTTTGATAAAAAATAATCACATTAGCTACCATATAAAATCATTTGTGTTTCAGTGTACTTTTTAGGTTCGATTTGTACAAAAAAAGTACAATTCTATCAACTTTACCATCGCTGGTACAAGCATTTATACATGTGTTTGTGTATCTCTTAAAATACATTCAACAGTTTAAATTTCGCTATCGCTCTTTGCGCTTGCTTGCTGTTAAAAATAGGGAACAATGAAATTGTATTTTTCATTATTTTCATTCAGGAAAATTTCAAGCCACCATGAATGAGGATGATAATTATACATTACCGGCATTTGTTTGTCAGTGTATGTGTGTCAAAAATAAAATAGGAAACAAAGCAAATAAAACAACATAAAAAGTAAGAAAGGTTTGTTTACAATTTTTGCTGCAGTTCGTAAACAACTAACCTCACCCACCCCCCACTCTTTTTGTCAATCTATAGCAACAACTACTATGAGTTAGAATTGAGCAAAAACAAAATATAACAAATAATAAACGTAATTTTTTTCTAACCTGTTACACACATACGCACTCCAGAAAATAAGCATTAAAATGATAATGACACATACTTCTTGTTGTTCTTGTTGTTTGTGAAAAGCTTAAAAGAGTAAATTTGTTTACTATTACCGACTATGTAATCTAGTTGACGTAGAGAAATAAATCGGAGAGGTTCCTTCCCAATCTTGCTAAATGTTTAATAATAAATATCAATCAGAAATTCTTATCATTAGATTCCCATACCGTTACCCTATTGCAATTGCTCCGATGACTTTCTGTCTTTAGAATTTAAAGCCTAATAGACCGCAGTGCTGGCAAGGTATTAAGTTAAGTTGTGGGTACCGAGTATCGAGTATTTAATCTTTCTTTTTGAGCACTCAATACACAAACGAAATAAATTGAATAAAATATTTTACGAATACGGCGATATATTTCCCTTGCTACTACAGTGATACCTCTCATAACGGACACCTCCCATAACCAGACGCCTCTAATAACCGACTAAGTTTTGTACATCCAACATGTTCCTTAGTTTTTCCATACTAAATGCATTTCCATAACCGGACACTCTAAACACTAAATTAAAAAAAATATATTATTCAAAATATATCTTATAAGCGGACAGAACGCTTTGAAACACAACAACAACAAGAGTGGTATTTAAATAGCAGTTCTTCTTTTATTCAACTCTGATTCATTTCATTAATATCATTCCGCTGTTAAGGCAAATGTACATATTTATGACGAAGACTATAAATATATATTACTAGCTGTGCCCACACATGTTGTGTGCGTGCTGACAATATTTTGTTCGATTTTGCTTTGAAAGTAATCCACACCAAATTTTAAGACTATTACGTATTCATTTTATATAAAGGTACCAATCCCTGGATAAAAATTCTAAAATTTATATAAAATTCTAAAAATTATGGTAAAGCTCTGTAAAAGACTGACAGAAAATGAGTTACTCACTGTTTTAAAACAGCGCCATCTGTTGCGCAACATTGCTTAAAATATACTAATTTTAAAAATAAAAGATGCCTTAAAGTATGCAGTACCTTTAAATCGGTAAAAAAAATCGTAATACTTTTACTGCTTTTTCTCCACTTTCTCTTGGATGTAAGATATTTTTGCGAAAAAAGAGTATCCTGTATTGGAATCAAGATACTAAGGTACCTCCTTACAAAATCTTGTTAAAATCCATTCAGTAGTTTTTACGTGATGCGAACACAAAAAAAGACAGACAGGAAATGATTTATTGTTTCATTGTATGTATGTATGTATAGAAGACATGTATAGATAGTCCTTGCTCATGTTTTAGGACGGCAAAGAAATTGTGTTTTATTTGAAGAAGTCGTTTGCTTAGTTCGTGTCAAAAAATAGTACACAAAAAGAGTATTTATCAATAAAGAAAAAATAAAAATTATAAAAGAGTTTAAAAAGGAGAAATTCGGTGCGTGAAACTGTTATATTTCTTTTATGTTTTAAGATTCAATATTGGCAAATCACAGGCCGCAGAAATCAATAAAAACAAAGAAAAAGTTTGTTAGAACGTGTGGAGCTGAAATAGAAAAAATGTGCTTTAATTGTTTCACTATGGCTAGATGTCAAAATATTTTAATTTATGGTTCGATTTTCTTCTTCTTCGGTTTTGCTAAATTTTAAAACTCTTACGTATTTATATAAAGGTACCCATCCCTGGATAAAATTCTAAAAATTATTGTAAAGCTCTGTATAAGGTGTTTAAAATATTTTAATAACATAGTAATTCCACGAAGTAAAAATAAAAATTTTATTCAATTGGCTATTTTGGCAGTAAGTAATTCATATTTTATCATTATTTTAAAACAGCGCCATCTGTTGTGCAACCGTGTTTAAAATATCCCGCTTTCAATTGATATTTTGTCATTGTTTTAAAACAGCGCCATCTGTTGCGCAACATATGCTTCAAATATACAGCTTGCAAAGGTAAAAGATGCTTGAAAGTGTGCAGTACCTTTAAACCGTAAAAACATTTGGCGTACTTTCACTGTTTTTCTCCAGATATTTTTGCGTATTCTATATTGGAATAAGGATACTACAGACAGGAAATGAGTTACAGTTTCATTATATGTATGTATAGATTATACTCGTATAAATAAATAAAAATCAATCATAACACCCGTATTCAACATAATAAATTTTTATATCGCCTTCATCAAAATCTATTATATGGCAAGATTATCGGATAAAAACTTGTTGTATGAGTATTAAAAAATTTATTTATACATCATCTAATGGTTAATTATGTGCATAAGAAATCATAAAAGAAATTTATTTTTCAAAAAAAATTTAAATATTTAAGCTTAATTTGGTGTTTATATGAGCCCATAATTATTGTGCGATAAGGAGCAAGTGTGCGATAAGGAGTGACATGTTGATTCAACATCTTATTTGACGAACTTTCTTTTTTTAGCGTTCATATAAATCTTCGGATCAGGCCAAGTTTTATGCATAAAGCAGGTAATATTACATCCTCTGGTTTAACCAAAAGTCTAGGTACTGTGAAATAACTCTCAAATGAAATAACTCCCAATGCAATAACTTCCAATGAAATAAGTCCCAACGAAAATGAAATAACTTCCAAATTAAAAAAACGAAATAACTACCAACGCCAAAATGAAATAAGATCCAAAAAATTAACTGTTAATTCAAAACAATTATATTTTTACAAAAAAAAAAATGAAATAACTCCCAAATGAAATAAGTCCCAACAAAAATGAAATAACTCCCAATACAAATTATATTTGCACCCGGGCACTGTTAACCACTAGGTATAACAGGTACCTCCCGATGAAGGAGGTCCATAACTTTGATATCATACCATATATCATAGATATATGACCAAAGGCCGGCTATACAGACAATATTTTGTTAACGAAGCCGCTGTTCTATATACCATAGAGAAATCATTGAGCCATCCCGGCCTGTGTAGCCGGCCTTCGGCCGTATGGAAGGGTTTAACCAACACCGGCTTCGCTTACTAAAGTTTTCCTGTATAGCAATCCTTCGGCCGGGCGCTAGGATTTTCTCCTCTACGGTATAACCAACACCGGCTTCGCTTACTAAAGTTTTCCTGTATAGACGGCCTTCGGCCCGGCGCTAGGATTTTCTTCTCTATGGTAAAACCAACACCGGCTTCGCTTACTCAAGGTTTTCCTGTATAGCACTCCTTCGGCCGGGGGCTAGGATTTTCTCCTCTACGGTATAACCAACACCGGCTTCGCTTACTAAAGTTTTCCTGTATAGATGGCCTTCGGCCCGGCGCTAGGATTTTCTCCTAAATGGTATAACCAACACCGGCTTCGCTTACTAAAGTTTTCCTGCATAGCCGGCCTTCGGCCGGGAGCAAGGATTTTCTCCTCCATGGTATAACCAACACTGGCTTCGCTCACTAAAGTTTTCCTGCATAGCGCAAGGATTTTCTCCTCTATGGTATAACCAAGGATTTTCTTCTCTATGGTATAACAAACACCGGCTTCGCTGACTAAAACTTTTCTCTGTCTCCAGAATAATGCAATTTTAGTCAAATGAAATAACTCCCAATCAAATTAAATGAAATAACTCTCAACAGAATTAAGTTAGGAGTTATTTCATTTGGGAGTTATTTCATTGCGAAATAATTCCTAATGAAAAATTATGAAATAACCTCCAAAAAATTGGGAGTTATTTCATTATGAAATAACTTCCAATTTGTATGGGATTTTTGAATTTTTTGTTGAAAGTTATTTAATTTTTTTTTGGGAGATATTTCACGGTACCTGTGGTCTATACTGAATAACCTATCAAAAAATTTTAACGCGTTTCGCATTTGAAATCTGTAAAGTGCAAATCTTGCAACCCTCCTAAACCTTCCTTTAAGATCGCAATAGACTTTTCATTTTTGCTCGTTGTAATTAATGGCATCTAAAATTATTTTAATGTTTTGCTAGGTCTTTCGCATTGAAGTGCGGTGCCAATTGCATATAGGAACTTATAGAAATATATTTCCAATATGTAAAAGTACAATCTTTAGACTCGATGTAGGTGAGACAATTAAAACTCTTCACTCATCTAGAATTTTTCAGAATTTTAGTGCTGTTTACGAGCAGCTGTAATTTTGAAATCTTCAGATAGTAATTTCCAACGTTTCAAACGGGAACCTATTAAGTAATTTTGCTGTATTGTTTGAAAAGCTAGTGTCTTGTCGTATCAAATATTTAAAATAAGTTTTTCTAAAGAAATAAGAGACTGAGTTCACTAGCTGAAGATAAGAATTCCGATGGAGATGGTTCCCTTATCGATGGCAATCGATGATTGTGTATGGAAATTTCTTTAAAATCGCCAGCATTTGAACTTTCTTTCTCCTCTTTTCTTTTATATAATTGCACTAATAGAGCCATCCCCTAAATGCTGTTGCCACATTTCTCATTTCAACCCGTTTTCATTTTATTCATATCACACTTTCCTACAGTGTATGAAGCCAATCTATCCCATTGGTTTGCTTTCGCAGCAACTGAATAAAAACCTTATGATTTTGCTGCACTTTTACCATCGCATAACATTCTGTATTGCAATTTATATTTCATTAAATTCAGTTGCCATTAAATTATTTATTTATTTTTGTGTTCGTTTCTCGTTTCAATAATGTGTAAATTTGTGCATCATTGTCGTATTTATAAATTGACAGGATAATTAATATTTCTGTTCGATTGCCGTTATTGAGTAAATATTTAATTAAATTAAATTGATTTATTGTTAACCTATAAACACATTCAATTAAGATTTAAAGACATGTTTTAAAGGTCTTGAAAGGAATTTATAAATGCCACCATAGTGAATCAATACACTTCACAACACAACACAACAGAACTCAATACTTAATATATGCTCTTTTTTGAAATTTGTGCCGGGTCACGGTATAACATGATCCTTAGGATACCTTAGTATCCTGGTTCCAATATAGGATACTTATTTCCAAGAGAAAGTGGATAAAAAGCCGTGAAAGTACGTAATTTTTTTTAAGCGGAGTATTTTAAACACGATTGCGCAACTGACGGCGCTGTTTTAAAATAATCACAAAATATGAACTACTTACTGCCAAGTAGCCAATTGAATAAAATTTGTTTTTGATTTGTATTTTTTCTTTGTGGAATTACATTGTTATTTAAATGATTTAAACACTTTTTACAGAGCTTTCCAATAATTTTTAGAATTTTTTATTGGAGAAAAAAATAAAAATAATTTTCTAACTGAAATAACCAAATCAACAAAACATTTTTAAAAATCATTCTACAAGTTGTCAATAAAATATATTTATAACCAGTTTTCTATGGTAGTTTTTCCCATAGAATACAATTTGTTTAAATATACTCGATTAATTCGTTTTATTCGAGTAATTTAAAAACCTTAATCGATTAATCGGCGAAAATTTAAATTGCAAAATCGATTAATTATTTGCTCTAATAAAAAAAAAACGATTAAATGGATACTCTAGTATATACTTATACGGTACACCAACGGCCGTTTTAAATCCAATAACAGATGTTATTATACAGACGCTCTAAGAGCAACTTTTGGCTATTAATTCGAATCTCTCAAAACCGATGTTTGCAAAGAAAAATAAATGAACGAAGCGATGATAAAACGTTTGCGTTACTAAGTATTTAGAAAGTGGTGAAATTGCTAATGTGCCAAAAAATGCCAAAAAACTTTATTCAGCACAACTGTTCAACAGATTATTCAAGCACGCCACTCGAATCTGTAGAACCGTCAACTAGCAGTTGTGTTGTTAACGAAATGGAACCAACATTTAAAGAGAGATTTTCGCAACAAAAGCCAGGAAAATAATGTCCAGTGATTTGTAAACGCACTAACAGTTCTAAAATCATATTTTGTAACAAAATAATTATTGAAATACTTTTTCATAATTTATTAATATTTGCTATATTTTGTTATTTTCGTCACCTGAATTGTTTTTAAGTTTTATAAACTGTTAATACTAATAAAACTATGAATTTTTAAATACTGTTTCGGGAAATAAAGTTATTTTCTTTAAGAGCTGTTTTTTCCGGGAATTAACGGGCATGCGAATATTTTTTTCCCCGTTTCCCGGGAAGTGAAAAAGTCTGGGAAATCCTAAACCCTAGTTAAATCAGTAAACAGCAAAACAGTTTTGTTGGCTTATTTAAACGTGCTTTACTTATTTAAACAACTGTTTAAACTATTTAAATAACTGTTCAATAATGAGGCATATAAAAATGTCAGAACTAATAAATTATTGACATACAAATTGTAATGTCAATTGGCATTGATGCTGTTATGCTATTACATTGTAAAATAAATTTGCTTTTGTAAAATCATTTCGTTCATAAAACAATTTCATTCAAGTTAAAGTTACGAAACAATGAATTGTTTATTTTTAAACAAGTATTAATAAATTTTTAATTGTGTTTCAAATTATTTGTTGTTGCAATTATTGAAAAGTAACTACCAAGGCATATTTAACAAGGTGATAGCGTAAGGGAGAGAAATTGCAGCAAATATTTTTTTGAATTTTTTTATATGGGTTTTGACAGTAATATCTATTTTATTCTCTCTTAAAATACCTAATTAATGTCAAACTACATATTAAAAAAATTGAAAAAATGTATCTTTAATATTAGCTCCGCCTTGTGCAGTTACCTGGTTAAATATGCCATGGTTTAAAAAATATTTAATTTAAATTATTACTCTCTGAATGATTATTTTTTAATTTTTTTATTCTGGAAGTTTAATTATTTTCTTTAAATAAATTTGACTGCAATTTAAATAAATAAAAATAATAGTATAGAAAAATTGGGAAAATTTAATTTTTAGACACCAGCAGAGACTTTGTTCTCACCAACTGACGATTGATAATTGAATACAAGTTTTCTCGTATTCCTTTATCTGGGTTTGGTTGGTTAAATAGATGATGCTTACAACTAAACACTACTCTAAGTAGATAGATACGAAGAGTGCTGATGACGGACGTAGCTGTCTAGAAAATGTGCATTTCGCTCTGCTGGTGTATGAAAAAAATTTTCCCAAATTTTCTTTAATATTATCACCTAATTTGTAATTTATTTTATTCTTTCTTAGAGAGAATAAAAACGAACTTAAGCTTGACTACAAATTTCATTGTATGTAATAAATAAAAAATCTATTTTTCAAAATATATTCAATTAAAATATTACAGATTTGTATTAAGACTATATAGGGTTCCGTGCTTTGATATACAATTTTTAAAGTACAAGATTTTAATTTTTCACGTATTTTAGTTTTAGGTTGTTATTACTTGCTTTTACAAATTTTAAGTGTATGATTGTTAATCAGAACCTTTAAGAACTTTTAAGTATTTTTATACTTTTTATTACTATTACTAAATACCTTGTCTTACTTTCAAATGTTTAGCTATAATAACAACATAAGGCCAAATCCGTTAAAATCATGACTTCTAAGGAACACCCTTTAATTTTTAGTGATTGGTATAGCTGCCATGGTAATACACCTGCTGTGAAACTGTTCAGACTTCAGCTATTATTGTACGAAAATAAGGCCATATATGTACATGCAAATCACGTCACTGTCGGAACACCCTTTAGTTTTTATATTTAGTTTTTATACTTGTTTCCATCTCAGTAAATTTCAATAGTATGCAAAATAATAGAATAAAAAATAAGGATATATCCATACGTTAAAATGACGTCACTATCGGAACACCCTTTATTTTTAGTATTTGTTATTATAGCCGCTGTAGCAATACACCTTCTGTAAACATTTTAACAGTCTACCTATTACGGTGCTAGAGATAGAAGACGCTGACAGACGGACATATGTACATTAGAGCGAAAACAATAGGGTTACGTTTAACCCTTCGTGGATAAGATTAATTTTGACAGAGATATGAAATCGTTTAAGCATTACCAATCAAAAGGTGGTGCAATAAAAATTTTATAATAAATCACCATTGTGGGAACGGCAGAATAATATATGTAAATTAAAAAGAGGCTTATCTAAGAAGTAGTCGTGATTCTACAACAAACCAATTTTGCGGCCAGTCTTGCTATCTGCTGCGTATATACATACATGAAATAAAAAGGTATATGAACTAATGAGCTAAAGTGAAATAATCCTGAAGTGAACAAATGAGCTGAAGTGAA
Source organism: Phasia obesa (assembly GCA_949628195.1). Taxonomy (NCBI): domain Eukaryota; kingdom Metazoa; phylum Arthropoda; class Insecta; order Diptera; family Tachinidae; genus Phasia; species Phasia obesa. The sequence continues at coordinate 56,149,845 of OX451217.1, forward strand.
CAAATGAGTTGAAGTGAACTAGGAGCTGATATGAACTCAGTGTGGTGATCAGGTGCCATATTCTGTAATTCTCGTAGCTAAATCTATCGCTAAAATTCTAAAAATGCACAAACAAATTATGAGTGTTGTTGTTAGAACACTCATAATTTGTTGCTACGAGAATTACAGAATATGGCATCAGCTCACTTAGATCAGTTGAGTGATTAGTTCATGAACTCCACTATACACAATTACAATACATACAAAATAAATGTCGCAAAAAATCTAAAATCCCCAAAGCATTAACACTACCCTGAATAAAATTCCCAAACCAAATTGTTTATTGATGAGGAACTATACATATAATAAAATAGTAACTCATTTCCTGTCTGTCTGTGTTCGCATCACGTAAAAACTGCTGGATGGATTTTAATAAAATTTTGTGATCCTGATTCCAATATAGGATAAGTATCCTATATTATTAATACTCCAAGATATTTTATTTCCACGAGAAAGTGGAGAAAAAAGCAGTGAAAGTACGCAGTTATTTTAGTAAAGAGTAGCTGTGCCCACCACTACGTCAGCGTCCTTGCAATATTTTCTTCGATTTTGCTTTGAAATCAATTTACACCAAAGACCCTTACTTTTTAGTGCTTTAGTTATGGTTTATGTATTTGCTTTATATACTTTTCCTCATCGCTAGTAAAATAAGTAAATACACAAACCATAACTGAAGCACTAACCGATATGCATAGTTTAAGCATATCGATTAGTGCTAAATATAGGGTATCATCCTTACTAAAATAAGTACGTACTTTCACTGCTTTTTCTCCACTTTCTCTTGGTAATAAGATATTTTTGCGAAAAAGAAGTCTCATATATTGGAATGAGGATACTAAGTACCTCCTCGCAAAATTTTGTTCAAATCCATCCAGTAGTTTTTACATGATGCGAATACAAAGAGAAAGACATACAGACAGACAGGAAATGAGTTACTGTTTTATATATGTATAGATAAGAGTTGTTCATAAAGTAAAAAGTGTAGAATTATGTGTGACAGGAAATTTCTAATGCAGTAAATGAATTTTTCGTTTCTTGTTTCCTTATGCAATATAGCCGGTAAAGCCATAAATCCACCACATAAATGTTATTATATTCTAGCAAAAATAACTTTGTTATCATGTCCCGATATCGAGCACAAGTAAAACTCTGACACCTTGTGGTGACATGTGTTTTTTCGTAAAACACTTGCGGGGTTTCCAAACCCCAAATACTGGCATTTTGCCAATTGGCAAAGCCATTAATGTAGATGTATTCTTTATCGTTTAGGATAATAAAGCTTAGAAAAGTTAAAAGTTTATTATTTTCTTTTACTATTATTATTTTTCAGATTTTTTCTCAATTTTACGGGGTTTTTAAACTTTTTTCTAAATATAGATTTTTAATTTTGATATTTCTCCAATTGATCTGATTTTATTTTTTTGCGATTTTATCATTGTTTGTTGTATTTTCTAACTCGAAATTTTTTTTTAATTCAATTCGAAATCAATTAAATTGAAGCAATCATAAAACCCATGGTAGAAATATAGAAGGTAGAACCGTTCTCTCTTTATTTTGTGACAATTAACATTTGACAAAAATAAGGATTATGACATTTCCTTTAAAACTGTGCTACCGTAACGATTATTATAGATCCCCTGTTTTTGTTCTTTTTTGAAATTTGTTTTAAAACAATTTATTGTGAAAAATCAAATAAAGAAAAAATATTTCAATTTTAAAAAAGCGTAGAAATTGGAAAATAAAAAAAAAAGATTTCAACTTTGTAGAGTTTTGAAAAAGGCTTCCTTACCTTTTTAAATGAAATTATTGATATTATTTTATTATGTTTTAAATGTATACATTGTATCTTGTTTTAATTTAATTTGATTTTGTGTTGTGACCATCTTGCTATCGTATCTTCCTTCTCAAGTATCGCATCTTCCTTCTCAAAATTTAATTTTTAATCTTAGAGATTTCCATCCTGATGTTGTTTTTATAGCATTACAATAAAATTTGCTTACAATTACGCCCACTTAAATAAATTCTACGACTTCTTTATTTTACTTACGGCATTTTTGCCAACCGCACAACTTGAAATGTTATTTAAAATGAATAATTTGTACGTGATTGAAGAACAAACACTTCAAAATGTGACATCCAGCACAAAAATATTTTTATTTTTTTTTTTCATCCAGCTTCGTCGGTGTAGCACATACAAATATCTTTTCAAAATACTACCACAATGCTTGATGATTATTTTGATCGTGTCTAGGCCGCTTAAAGAAAAAATGTTAAAATGTAACAGTGTCTACAACTGGTATTAACTTTGACATAATATGTGAGAGAACGCCGGCAGAATAACTCAAATGATTGGTTGAAGTGGTAATCCATCTTAAGCAATTGTAACAATATTGAATTCGATGGTTTGTGAAATTTCGCTGGTTCTATAATTTCATAAATAAGCATAACATAATTTATTTTATAAGATATAATTTATACTTTTCTTAATTTGTATATAAGCTAAAATCTTATATTTTTGAAGTTTTTGGAATATTTAAATTCAGTATTTTTAAATTTTTTTTCACATTCTTCATTTACAATCTATCCATTTAAGGATAATAAGTAAATTTGATACAATAAAAATTACATAAAATGTTGAACTCCATTGAGAACAGCATTGTACTGATAACAATTTTAAAATTTAAAGGAAATTCTTTATCAACAAATCAAAATTATATGTCAAACTTATTAGAATTAACAAAATTAAATTTGGATGTAAAAATTATTTAGAAAATTTTTCGGGTGTAAAATTGTTTAGAATTAGATATTTAAATCGTAGTTTAAAACCACACAAATACATATGCATATGTAAATAAAAAGATGCAAAATGTTCTACATAATCACTTTTAATAAGTGAACAATGTGTTTTTATCAAGATTTTAGAAACTAATGATCAGCATAACATATTTCAATATTAGTAATTAATATTACTAACTCACCTAATTTTCTATTAAAGAATTACACTTTTTTTAAACTTTATGGGAGTTGTTTACCCTTTTAATTATGTGGCAACACTCATGTACTTTTGACAAACAAATTAAACTTCAAAAATCCTTATTTTTGTAAACAAAAATTTAATTAGAACTACCTTCTTTTTTATATCATGATAAAACTTGTGTTGTATGAGTGCCGTTGATATTATGTGTTGCTCATACGCAGCGTATGACGGGTAATAAGTTTCTATTTCAAAAAAAATTTTTGAATAATTCGATTAAAATTTTCATTTTAAAATTATAAAAAGTAAATTTATGCAATTCAAACGTTTTTATTTTACAGTCATATTTTTAAAGAGAGTTTGTAGTTGCAATTTGAAAAAAAAGAGAATCATTGGAAGGATGTTTTTGTTTGTTCTCTTTGGGTATTTCGGTTTCAAATGACATTTGCGGGTTTTAGTATTTAACATACATTTCACAGGCAAGGTGTTTTAATGCGGTTCTGTCATTTTGTAAAAAAATCGCATTTTTTATTCTACACCTTACGAAGCTGTTTTTTTTTCAGGATGTCTGGTAATTGTTTTTTCGTATTGTTTGAAGCTTAACTCAATTAAATGGTTTTGTTTATTTTGAATCTTGTATCCTTCAGTGGTGTTTTTTTAACTTTATAATCTTTAACACTTTACTTTACTATTTTAGAAGATGACAAAGTTGGCACATTGGACGTGTTGCTTAGCAGTGCATATTGTCGTTCTCAAAGATTTTTATCAAAACAGTTGGCTCAATTACGTCCGGAATTAACTATGTCTATGTTTTCCGGTAAGAGATCATTTATTTAGTCTGTTTGTTTGCTTTTTGTTTATTCTTTTTACTTTAAAGCTGTTTTAAATTTTTACATTTTACTATTACTAAATATTTTTTTGTTTTACTTAGAAATCACTCATCGTTTTCAAACGGCACGAGAAGATGTACGTACTCTGCTGCTTCAATGTCTGCAACCTTGGTTGCACAATATGGAATTAGTGGCCACCACAGTGCCACCGGCAACTCCACTATCTTATATAATGGTAAGTAGTTTAATTTAAATTGAAGGTGATACAGTTCCAGCGAGAACAATATGTGGTGAAAAAAACGAGTGTAAGGAGCTACAAACAAAGAAAATTTATGGTTGAGATAAACTTAATCGAAGAAAAACAAATTATACTTAAATTACGTGGCTGTAGTGAAATGAAATTATTATTAAACATAACAACAATATTGTTATTGTTAGCACCATATTGCTGTCCGACACAATAATGACATTTTTTATGTAAAACTAGTATAATGTAATGTAATCATAATATCTATACATATAATGAAATAGTAACTCATTTCCTGTCGGTCCGTCTATCTATTTCTATGTCTTTCTTTTTTTGTGTTCGCATCACATAAAAAGTACTGAATGGATTTTAACAAAATCCTTAGTATCTTGATCCCAATATAGGATGCTTTTTCCGCAAAAATATCTTATTTCCAAGAGAAAGGGGAAAAAATCAGTAAAAGTACGCCGATTTTTTTACGGATTTAAAGGTACTCCATACTTTAAAGCATCTTTTAATTTTGAAATTAGTATATTTTAAGCAATGTTGCGCAACAGATGGCGCTGTTTAAAAAAAAAAGAGAAACTCATTTCCTGTCAGTCTTTTACAGAGCTTTACAATACACACAAAGTTTTTAGAATTGTAGTATTTAATGCAGGGACGGGTACCTTTATATATAATAAATACGTAAGAGTCTTAAAATTTGGTGTGGATTACTTTCAGAGCAAAATCAAACAAAATATTATCAAGACGCAAACATCGTGTGTGGGCACAGCTAGTCTAGTAATAAAAATCTGTTATAAGGGATGATCCATTTCGAGGTTCCCTACTTTTATAAAGAAAAAAAAAACAGAAAATTCAAATTTAATGGAGAATGTTTATTATCATTTGAAAGAACATTCTTTGGCATTTATTTTTTGAAGATTATGTCTATCAAATGTTGACCGTTGCTACGCCGTAGATGGTCCATCCGTTGAGTCCAATTTTCGATGACTCATTCGAGCAACTGGCGAATGACACGCGTGGTGTTTTCCTCCAAGGCCTGAATAGAAGCGGGTTTGTCCGCATAAACTTTAGACTTTACATATCCCCACAGGAAAAAGTCTAACGGTGTGATATCACACGATCTTGGTGACCAATCGGCCGGCTCAAAACGTGAAATTATGTGCTCACCGAAATGTTCTTTCATTAAATCCATTGATTGATGCGATGTGTGGGAAGTCTTGCTGAAACCAAATGTCACCGAGATCACGAGCTTCAATTACAGGCATCAAATAGTCGGTTATCATGGCACGACAACGTTCGCACCGGCATCATTTTTAAAGAAATATGGACCGATGATTCCACAGGCCCACAAATCACATCAAACCGTTGTTTTTTCTGGGTGAATTGGCAGCTCTTGAATCTCTTCAGGTTGCTCTTCGTCCCAAATGCGGCAATTTTGTTTGTTTACATACCCATTGAGCCAGAAATAGACCTCATCGCTAAACAAAATTTGCCTCGAAAATGTCGGATCTTCTTGGAACTTTTCAAGAGCCCATAGACCGAAGCGATTCAGGCGTAAGTCTTTCCATTATTAAATGCCAAACAATAGTAAACAAAAATAACTCGATACGACTCACACGTCATTTGTCAAAAAAAAGGCTATTGAAAAAAGTACCTCGATCACTCTTTATTATGATCAAATATAAATGTCATATGGTTATATATCATCATAATATGATTAGATACTATATGGTCCCCGTTTCTATAAACACAGATATTTTTCCCTCCTTAGGGTTAACTAAATATAATATTATTGAGCTCCGTTTTCTTTCAAATACAATTCAAATAAATACGAAAAATATCTACGATAACCGAGGCTTAAATAGATTGAATTTAGATCGATTGATTCGTCAAAAAATAAATTTGGCTGCAGCGGTTCGATGATTCACCGTTTTATTTAATTACAAGTTTAGGTGCACTGGACCGATGCGCAGGTTCGGGTTCTTCAAAACTAAACTCAACAACACTGTAATGGTTTCTTAAGCTAAGGAAAATTCAGGCGAAACCGCTGTGGGAGCAGTCAACCGAAGTAGCTGAAAGAACAGTCAATCGAAAAACCAGTCGGCTTTTCTATTATACGAGTGCAAGTTTAATGTCCAAGACTTATATGATGTTACAATTGCAACTGCCTGTCTTGCGGAAATCGCCACATGCCTACCTTAGCTACTTATTTTTATTTTAATACAAAGCGAATGAGAATTATAAACATACTTTTTGTTTGTCGAATAAATTTAAATTTATTTTATTCTACATATTTTTAATTCCCATTATTAATGCATTCATCTTGTTTTAGTATTTTCCGGATTCCGGTACACGTGGTCGCAGAGAAGGCACTGGTTCTACCGAAGCCACTGAAATGATACTTAATAATTTGTTTTATATAACAGCCAAGGTATGAGAAATTGTTTTAACTTCTTATTTTTTACTTGCATTGCTTCAAAAACAAACATCTTTATTTGAAAATTATAAATATTTAATTTAAGTTTTCCGACACCCACCCACGTGATATTGAAGAATTATGGGGCACTTTGTGTCAATTTTGGCCCAACAATTTAAAAGTTATTTTGCGTTATTTGGTCATTATGAGCGGCATGGCAGCCAACGAACTATTGCCATACGTAAGTATTTTAGTCATTAAAATATTTTCTTCTTTATTTTATCACATACAAATAATTTCATTATGCAATTTTTTTTTATTTGTTTAAATTGTTTTTCCTTATTTATTTAAGGCAAAACGTGTTGCTCTATATTTGGCTCGTACCTGTCCAGATCGTTTGCTTGACGAATTAATGGCTGAATTGCAAACAATTGAAACGCTTAATTGTTTAATTGAACGCACTGAGACACCGCCTTTTTATCGTCTGACAAGTATGCGAAAGGCTTCAAGCCATTCGGCAGATGGTAAGTTTTTTTGTTGTTGTGTTGTTTAATAAATAAAAAAGGAATAATTTTAACAATAAAATAGAAAAATAATAAAATTCTACCAATAATGAATGAACTACTTTTTGTTCACATCATTTTTATTAAGTAAATTGTCAGCATAAGTTTATTTAAAATCTATATATAGACACTTTTTTTTATTAAATGCCGGTAAAAGTCTATTTTTTCCCAAAAACAGGAACAGTCCGTGTACAGTCGCCAAAATAGAGAATAATTTATTATAAAATCATGACTAAAATTTAGCAAAACTAATACGTGTTATTTCAACTTGTTAAGAACATTGAGTTTAATTCTGGAATATCATAGCCGCACGTCCTTTTAAGGATTTATTACATTTACACAAAAATTCAAAAATATTGGCTAAAGGAACGTCTAAAGGAACATTAACAAAAGCAAAATAAAATCTTTATATCGTCACCTAAAATGCAAAAGGCCGTAACTACTCAAAAATTCAAAATTTACTTTTTGATCGATTATGACGAACTTAACCGAAACACATTTTTACATGTATACGTCCAAATATAACGACTTTATTGGTGAAAAACAAAAGGCCGTAACTGCAACGTCAACTAAACCAAAAACCGTAACTGCACTTTTCCAAAAAAAAAAATCAAAACAAAGTTGGCTTTGATTATCTTTCAATGTGTGTTATGTTTGTTTTCTAAGTTTGAATCTAAAATGTGGATATTAAGTTTTAAGTAGTCTTTAATTTATAACGTTTATTCCTTCTCCTGTAAAAAACTAAAAAGTGTAGTTACGGCCTTTTGCATTTTAGGTGACGATATATAAACCGTCACATCAAGTAATATTTTTACGTTGATGCATCGACACATTTCCAGAAACAAACTAAAACTAACAGTTAATTTTTAACAAATTAATTGTGAGTTGTGTCTCCATTGTTAGAAATCTTAGATGAAAAATTCTGCCCGGCATATTTTTTATAAATTTTGATACGTGGTTTTATAGTTTTGTCTGTCGAGAGGTGGCTTTGTTTGTAAATTGCTTACTTAGTCCAAAGTAGCATTTATTGGCCAGTATCAATATTCTCAAAGATTAGGTTCGGTTAAACCGGCCGCCCGCACAAAGCGAATTTACTCTGAGGCCATTAAGGCCCATTGTGATGCAATGCCGACCATCTTACCCCACTATTCTCAACAAAACTCCAGTACCTCCAGTTCGTAAGAACTACCAGGAGCTACTCGCTAAACCTAGTAGGCTAAACAGTGTCGCACCTCTGAGGAAGTCCAAGTCCTGAAATAAATTTTGGCCCAAAAATCTGAGGCTGCATTCTTGAAATGCCGGGCATACGAAGAAAAGCCGTTGAAGTGATTCGTTCTCCTCCTCATCCATACAGCTTCTGCAGCTCTAACCACGAAAGATTCCCATACTCTCCCTACATACGTCCAATCATACAATGCCCCCGTTATGATGCCTACAAGAAGCGATATCGAATTTTTCTCGAGGGCCAGTAGTTCCTTCGGCCTTGTCTTATCGATTAAGGGTCACAGAATTTTAGACAATCTGCAAGTGGTTAGTATAGTGCGTGCCGTTTCCTTTTGCAACCAGTGTTAGAAATTTCGACCAAAGGGGTATTAATAATATTCCCCTGGATATTTACCACGTCCAGGTATTTACCACGTCTCGGCCCATCCCTCGCACATTGATAGGCCGTCTCGTTTCCAGGAATGCCTTTATGCCCTGGAACTCACACTATCTTTATACGATGCACGTCAATACACATCTCGACTTCATTGCTTTCGAATCAAGGGCCTTAATGGTGGCTAGACAGTATACGAAAATATCAACAGCCGTTGCCTCCGTTCTAAGTTCCCCAATTCTCCTTGCCCTACAAATATAGCATATATTTTAGCCTGAAACATGGAGAAGGTATCAGGAAGCCTAAGTGAAACTAAAATATTAAAATCCTCAGAGAAAATCCGCGATTCAGTTCCCGTTTCTTAAAGCTGATGTTGTTGGTTTTGCTTACGGCAGTACTGAAATAGATAATGTCGCTGACTACCTCAAAGTTCTAGTTTTCAACATCCACTGGATGTCTTATTCCTCAGAGATTCCTCATGCACTCATATAAATAAAATCTGTTTGGAGCGTTTTTTGGGCTGGTAGAATTATGGTCATAGCATTAACAACAAACATTACCGCCAACTGCGGTCATAATCACCAATTATTTGGGTGTGGCCCGTAAATCGGTAAGATGTTACTAACCCACCAACCCACTAAGTCTTTAATACTTCTATGCTAATCTTAAATTTTGTATTAGAATTTTTCTGGAAATTTACTCGTGTTTTAAAATAAATATGTATAAGTTTTAAAAATAAAAGTAACAACAGTGGGCATATAAAATTATCTTTTCAAAAATTAGTCATTATACTTTTTAGGTTTAAATTAGTACCAAAAAAAGCCATGCCTGCTTTCAATTAAAAACGTATAAGCGATTCAACGAATTAAGTAAAATAATTTTGACGTGATGCTGAGCGATCTCATAAAATTTAACCGGAAATTACTAAAAATATTAAGTTAAAATAAAATGAAATGATTATCAAAACTCATACACTTTTAAGAGCAACAATTTCATTGTCTCTGTTTGAATTGACCCTTTAAGCGTTTCGTACCCAAAGGGTAAAAACGTAACCCTATTGTTTTCGCTACAATGTCTGTCCGCACAAAAAAGTTTTTCTGTATATACAATATTTAAAGTGTGGCTCGGCATGCCAGACAGACATACTTAACGAATATAATATAGTTAATGTCCCAAATATTAAATAAAATCCTTGCTTTTCAAATCAAATAAATATAAAAGTTTAGTAATCATTTCACGCCACAAATGTAATCTATACTAATCTAACCCAATCAAATATTTATAAAACCTCGCCATGTGTAAGAAGAATTTTCTAAAAAAAAATGGATGTTGAGCGGTTGATTGATTTATTGGATGAATAGAAATTGATATGCAAACAAACACGAAATAAAAATGTAACTTAAAACAAAAACAAAATTATTATTGATTTAAAAAATTATAATGCTAACAATTCACAGTTTAATGGACATGAAAAATGAAGAAATTGTGCCGTACCACACCTTGTTTAAAGAAAAGGATGAACAAATATTTTTCAAATTTACTGGATTTTAAATTCGAATAAAGTAAATATGTATGAACTGCTTTAGCCGCATTACAAATATATTAAGGTTAATAAACAAAAAGTTTAAAGAAATACATACTTGTGTAAGTAGATGTAGCAAGGTGATGTAATTGTGGTTTTTCTAAGACTAAAAGAGCCATGCAATGAGGGGCAAATGCTTGGTGAAATGCCATTGTCAGGAGAGGTTTGTTTACAGGGAAAATCATATTTAATGCGACTACGAAAAACAACGGGGTTCGGGTTTCGTTTTCATCCTATAAGTGGAGTAAGGCGAATTTTGCCGTTTATATACAAATGTACGCAAATTTCTAGACAAATTTTGGCCATACTGCGTCAAGCGAAATTAAAAGCTGCACATATACTTTTGCATTCTTTTATTTTTTTTTTGTATCGTATGGACAAAATATTTGTATTCAAAATTATTTAAAAAGTTTATACAAATATAATAATTCTTGAAAAAAAAAAACCGACTTCAAAACAGGTAGATGGGCACCAATTCTAAACTAAAAATGTCAGAAGTAATCTGTAAGAATTAGATTTTAACCAAATAAAACATGCGCCAAAGTTATGGCGAAAAAAAGTAAAGACTATGTGAATGTCAAGCCTCTCCCTATTACTGTTCAAAAGTTAAGCTATTTTCACCAGAATCCGTCTTTTATGGGGACACCATTCAAGCCTCTGTCTATAAAGGTTTCAAAGATAGGGCCACATAGATTAAATAACATCACCTATTGGGACAGCCTTTAATTTACAATTTTATATTAAAGACCTGTTGTTCTAGAGGACTTGGCCACAAAGATTCTTTGTAAATTTCAACTGTCTCTCTATAACGGTTCAAAAATTTGGCCATATATATCAAATTACATGAACTATTGGAACACCCTTTAATTTATAGTTCCAAATATTTATACTGATTATTATACCAGAAAAAGTAGTGGACATTCTGCCTAATTTTCAAATGTTTGTCTTTACCGGTGCAAAAGATAGGGCCATATATATCGAATTGAATAATTTATGGGGACACCCTCTAATTTCTAAATTATAATTGTATACTTGTTATGGTAGACTTTTCAATACAGGTTCTTTGTAAATTTCAGCTGTCTGTCTATAATAGTTCAAAAGTTTGGCCACATATATAGAATTACATTAACTATTGGGACACCCTTTTATTTACAAATTTAAATTTTATACATTTTGTTCGTACATTATGTAAATTTCAACGGTCTGTGTACAACTGTTCAAAAGTAAGGCCATATACATACATCAAATTAAATAAACTATTGGAGCCCCCTTTAATTTATAATTTTGAATATTTATACTTTTTATTATAACGGTCATAGTTATTGACATTCTGTCGTTTTCGAGGTTTTGTCTATAACGGTTCAAAAGATAGGCCCATATAGGTCAAATTACGTCACCTATGGGGACACCCTTTAAATTTTAAATTTATTTTTTTATTACTTTCTGTTGTTGGGAGCTATAGTTTCACGCTGTTTTTTAAATTTTAATATGGTGCCCGGTTCTTAATAGACGTAAAAAAGAAATATGTTGTATGGGGACACCCTTTAATTTTTAAAATAATGAATAATAAATTAAAACGGGACCAAATTGTTTGTTTTTTAATTTCAACTTGTAATTTTGATAAAAAGTTGCCATTTGCTATTGTTACGTCAATTATAAAGTTTGAACAAGATTAGAGTAGGGTAAGAAAAACCAAATGCCGCAGATCCAAATATATTAAAATTTATCAAATTTCATCTTACTAAAACAAAGAAAAAAATTAAATTTAAAAAAAAATATTATTCATGTGTGTATACCCCATTTAGGTATTAAAACGTGAAAAAAGGTTATAAAATGACGATAGATAACAAATTGTTATGATTTTCGTTATTTTAGAATTAATTTTGATGACATTAAACTAATGATAAAATAAAAATAAAATATGAAAACTCACCAATAAAATAAAAAATATAACTGTATAAAATTTAAAGACAAAAAAATATGTTCAAGGCTTCTGCGGCACCTCAAGATGTGGTTCAATCACAATAAAACTTGGTAGAAAAACTACTCACATAAAAACACAAATTTATATCAAATTTTTTTTTTTTTTTTTTTTTTTTTGCAATAAATCAAAATACAATTGTATACCTTTTCTTGATATAAAAGTATATTAAAAAGAAAACAGTTTTTTGCCTCTCCTAAATATTTTTAAATTTTGAGTTGACTCTCTTTAGAGGAGCCAGTACGATATGTATATAATAATTTATCAAATAAAAAGTAGGGCTGACCTCCGAAACGTCAATTGCTTTGTCTTCGAACAAAGTGTAGTGTTTCATAACGACGCAGTACAAAACATTGCAAGCAAACAAGGCATTAAGGCCCAACTATAATATAAATAAGCTAGCTTAAGCCAACTTAAGCAACTGTGCAATTACATATAAATCATATGTGACAAACTATAATGTACTTAAGAACAGTTTTCGTTAAGTTTCGTCAAATGTCATTTGCTTAAGCAAAGTCCGAAACCGATCGCACATTCCGTACGGAAACAGCTGTTTGTGCTTTGTGTTTTACATATGAATGTACATTCGTAAAAAAATGCAATGGAGAACGAAAGTGAACAAATTGTATCTAAATTTAATATAAAATGTTAAAAAAAGAAATTTCTATAAGAAAAAAGGGAGGCGTTGTATAATAATCGTAATTAAAAAGTAAGAGCATTTAATTGTTTATGAGTTGAGTGATGCACACCGCTGTATTTTTTAGTACTTTTGGCCAAAATTACACAAACAGCAAAAAATGTTAAATTTTTCATTCGAAATTTTCTTAAAACTATTAAAAATAATTATTAATTTGTATATGAGCCCTTGATTTTGAAAGTGGTATAAGTCAAAAATTTTTAAAATCTAGTTCATCAGCTATTTCATATCAAATCCTAATAAAGTAACATAATCTGAAGTAATTCGCAGTATGCCATGAAAATTAAGTTGATAAATTGAGTTTATTTTTTGGTTGGTAAACAAATTACAATAACTGTATATTTTAATAGTGGTATAAGTCAGTCTGCTTTCAAAGTTTGGCAAAATAATTATTAGTAATGTTGTCATGTCTTCAGATAGCGGTTCAGTTGTGATCAGGTAAGCCTATTAATGTAAAATGCACTATTTATAATTAATTGTAGACATTATACGGCGAAGAAGAATAAGTTATTTAATAGAACTATGTAAAAAGAGAAACCCATTTTTGGTACAACAAATGGCTCGGAAAAATTTCATTTCGACGAAATAACTGAGAGAATCAACGACTAATAGAAAGAGAAACACCAATGGAGAGCTGTATCTAAGCTAAAAATACAATGGATTAGATTTCTAAAAAAAATCTCCATAGAAAATGTTTTATAAAACTTCTTTGGATGACAATTCCGAATTCAAGGTGTTAGACCTTTCAACCAAAAGAGGAAGGCCAAGAATATACGAAAATATTGATTTGCTTTCACTATATACAACCAATAATTAGACCAATAACAGAAGATAAACAGATATGATGGATTTACTACCCTATATCCCACCAATTTACCTCAAACTCTTTATTTTCCCTAAATACTAAAAATAAATTACTTAATTACAATGTAATGATTTTGAATAAAATGTTAATTTCTAACCAAAAATTTATTCTTGATGGTTTAAGTCAATTATAAAGTCATGCAGTTAATTTTGAAAATGGTATAAGTCATTTCAACCTTTTAAAACCACACTACCTTTTAAAAATGGTTATAAATTTCACAATCATAATAAATACTCTTTTGTTGGCACTATTTAATTGTCAAAATATTTTATTCCATAATACAAAAATATTTTTTAATTCTTTAAAATACAAACCTCTTAATATCTCGAAACAAAAATTATATGACTTATACCACTATCATAATCAAGGGCTCATATGAATGGTATTAAGTATAATTAATATGTTTATTTAACACCTTTTTGTTAACAAATTTCATTTATTCAGAAAAAAAATTATTATTTTGAAAAAGTTCGAATAAAACAAATGTGCAACTGTGTCATTATAGTTTTTAGATTCATGTAAGTACATTGTAGCCACCTAAAAGTCTTCAATAAGTTGCTTAAGCATTTGACAGACTTATCGTTCATTTTTTGACATTAGCTTATTAAGCCACCTTATGCATATTATAGTTGGGCCTTTAGTTGTAAAGTTGTTGCATTGTTTCGAAACTTTGCATATAAACATGATTTAAATACAGTAGCAAAATGTATACAGACTTTGTATTGATACATTTTGGAAGTCAGCCTTTTTATTTGCAAAATGTACCGTTATAAAGTTTAGGAATTATTAAATGTTTAAATTAGTAGATAAAAAACGAAATGAATGTAAAAGACACCGCGTACAGCCCGTAAAACTGCGCAAATAACGAAATTGATGGTGCAGATTTCCCATAGTTTTTTTATTTCGGTGATGGTTTTTTTACTTAAAAAATAAATTTTAATAAGCGCACCAAATTTACTTTTTTTACTATTTTCGTTTAAATTAACGACGTTGTTTTCCCTCAATGGCTGTCAAAAAAAAAACTAATCGATAGCAGAAATACAAAAAGTTACGGACTTAAAAAACTATTCGCATACTTATATGTATAAATAAAATGTGAGTAATCATCTTTTTTGCACTTTTGTTCTGTCTTGTGTATTTGCTAGTAATTGAACTCAATTTCTTCATCATGAATTTGAATTGATGGAGCTCAGTTAAAATTGACGAAAACAATTTATTAAAAAGAAATGGCATGGCTTGGTTTCCAAAAAAAAAATAAATTAAAGATTTACAACTGCCTAACAATAGTAAATGGCAATTTTTTATTACTTATTATATATTGAAATTGAAAAAAATATTTTTTCGCTCCACCCTAATGTACATAAATCTTATTCGTTTTGTTTACTTAAAGTGGTTTTACACGACGTGTATTTGACATATGACTTGTCACTTTTCCATGTGTAAATTCTAAACACGTCGTGTGAACCCTTTCAAACATAACATGTGTATTTTCCATGTGTACAATACATATGACACTTTTCATTTAGAACATGTTCTATTTTGATGTGACAAAGCATCTGACATCCTGTAATACCAACTTAATATTTTGCTATTTTAGTTTTTTTGTGGTACCAAAAGCACTAAAAGCGTGGCAAAAGCACTACGTTTGTATCTTTGCATCAGCTGTGGTTGGCAATATAAAACTGTGTGGCGGAAAAATTATATATTATAGATTATGTCAGATGTAATTACACACGTACGTTTGAAAGCAAAAATTATAAAGCGTATGTAAATAAAATGCCTATTTGGACAAACACATGAAATTACATAAGGGTTATCAAACTGACAAGTCATATGACAAACACACGCCGTGTAAAACCACTTTTACATATAAGAAGAAGAAAATAAAAAACATTTCAATAAAACAAATAAGAAACAAAATATTCGAAAATCAAACGAACTAAATCGTTCACACAAAAAAAAAATAAATTTCTGCTTTTCTTTTGATCGCAATTGGTTTAGCTAATGTACAAAAGGAACTTGAAAAGTTTGTATCTTTGCATGAAACGTTTGCGAAAAGTTTTGTTTGTTTTCATACACTGGGTTAAAGAGCATTAATTTCACATTGTTTATAAAAGTTGACTCTCCCGGGTACTAAACTCATCTCTAGACAAACTTAAAAAATTATTTTCCATTACGATAGTGTTTAACACCAACTGCTTATAATACAAGTAAGGGGTGTCCTGAA
Organism: Phasia obesa; assembly: GCA_949628195.1. Lineage (NCBI taxonomy): Eukaryota > Metazoa > Arthropoda > Insecta > Diptera > Tachinidae > Phasia > Phasia obesa. The sequence goes on from OX451217.1 coordinate 56,165,869, forward strand.
ATTTATGCAAGATTTGAATTAATTAGAAAACACTTTTATTTAGATTCTTTTAAAAGTAAAAATCAGAGTATAAGGTTAATTATTAAAAAGAACGTGTGACAAATGACCTCAATAATTTTGTTATCAAAATTTTCCATGGTTGAATTTCGTTAATGCAGCGTTGCATTTTCTCCTTCAATGAACGGACAGTTTCGACTTCTTGACCCTAAAAAGAAATCAAATACGTTAAATCGCACGATCTAGAGGGGCCAATTCAGTTTGGATGAGCTCCAAAACGTCATTTGCAATGCAACTGAACAAAGTCATGCATTCCTAAACGCAACCGTGTAAACGTTTACAATGTCATACATCCCAAAATATATATGTATATAAAAAAAGTTATCGATGTGCGTACAAAAGGCAAATTGCGCATCCTTAATTTGATTGATGCTTTGTTGATAATTATAAATAAAAAGTTAGTAAATATTTTTTAATCGTAATCAGCACCAAACAGTGACAGAGCGAAATTAACATTGATGTAACTGCAATTTTTTAACGCACCTCGAATAAACATCAATTTTAACGAATATGTTACAAAAGCAACACAAAGTCATAATACCTTTTTTCTCCTAAGTTAATGTTGGTTATTAAAAGCAAAATAAATCAAAATAATTAAATCTCAATTCAATATTTATTAACTATTCTGAGAATGTAATACGAGTTTATTTTGTTACCTTCTTTAAAATTCTCTTTAAATCTTCTTTATCTCTCATTATTTCGCATTTAATATCTTCTGTTTTTTTTTTTATATTTAAAGGTCAACCTGTTGGAGGAATTAATGATTCTCGCATTCAGGATCTCACAGTGGAAAAGGGCACCATACACACAAAACGTCATAGCGGAGAAGATCCGATTAAAACAGGGCAAGTAAAAATATTTCAATTATTTTAATATTATTTCATGGTTCTAGAGAAAGGTAAAATGTTAATTAATAGCCATTCAAATTAATTGAACCTTAAAAGAAGTAAAAAAGTAATGCAGTAAACTGTTGAAACGGCAGCTGAAAAATAGCTTTCATTTATTTTATTGGTATCCTAGGAACAACAACAAGAAAACACAGTACATATGTATGTATGTATGTATATATATTTGTACAGTATTTCATTTAAGGGCGGAACAAAACAATCAACTTAATACCATAAATATGTTATTTATTTAAAAAAAAATCTTAAATTCCAGGACATGCAAATCCGATAGCGGTATCCGAGCTTTTACTCAAGCCACAAATAATCGTCCACCTCGAGGTGCTGATAAAATACGCGCTGCATCAGGCCCATCAATATTGCCAAGACCAGAAGACATTTTGATTAATGACCCGGAGGCAAGTAAAATTATATATATTTTTTTTTTATTACTAAAATAAACATTATAGTTTAAACAAGCTTTTTAAAGGACCAGTTCTGTTTAGATGTAAGAAGTTAATGGTTAAATTTAAAATTCTTAGTTTTGGAGGGGGGAAATATTATTTAAATATATTTTTATTCACAATTTCAATTCTAAAGCAAAATAAGCTTCAATTTGGTTTATTATGCTGTTTAGAAGGGTTTTAATGCCACATTATTTTTAATATAGAAAATGCACCTTTTATTAAGTAATAGGCCCTAAGTACCGTGACCCAATAGATCTTTTGTACAAATTTTAAGCTACGGATAAAGCCAATAATCTTATACAGATATCATTCCCATCCTATAAGGACAATAGAGTACTTTCTAAGAATTTTGTTTTACGTGTTCTGACGTCTCATTGCGCAGCTCACGAAGACCACAATGTTCGGTAAGCCATTCCGTAAGTAGCTTTAAGTCACTCTTATTGAGTGATAGCAGCTTTTGGGATGTACTCCAAAATAACGTGATAAAGTATTTTGCTAGTCTGAGTCCTGTCAAAGCTTTCTAAAGGCAAGAGAACTCTGCTTCGACCCAGAAATCAGGTTTTTCCTTAGCATATCGAGTGTATATGTCAAAGAAGGGCTCTGATTCTATAAAACTACGTCGGGACCCTCGATTGGCTAAACGGTCTGCTCACTTATTACAAACGTGACGCTCGTGGCTTAGAAATCAATATAGTGTTAAACTGTTGTGGGAACCGAGTTCAATTCATAACTACTCCAGACCGTAGATCCAATGAGGTTGCCTTTAGCCCAATTTGGCTGTTTGACGTCAGATATATTTTTATACCCTTTGGCTTTTGTCTTAAATATTTTCTTCGCACAGACGAGGATGGCTTATACAATAAAGGATTGGACATGGGAATGGCCCGTTCAAAGTATGGTCCAAGAAGTTTTTGCAGGGTTAATGGTCAACACCCTAGAATTACACCACTTGACAGTTAGATTCTCCCGGGAGAACTAAAAGATTTCATCAAGATCATTTTTGATACTGAACTCAAATATGCACCTCGTTTATAAGGAAGTTACACAACATACTACCAAAACTCCATACCGATTGATCCAATTTGGTTAAGTGAAAAATTTAAAAATCTGCACATTTACCCCCGTCTACATTAGCCATAAAATGATAAAAATTAACACTAACATCTAACATGTAGACTGTCCATCTTAATGTTTTTGCCACACTAAATGCACCTTGATTAAAACCTAAACATTTTCAACTTGAATACACGTTTCTATAATAATAATGAATATGTTTTTAAAACCTCATGTTTTTTTCTGGTTGCATAAAACTTTTAATTAGTCAGCAAAAACTTTGAAATATTTTAAATCAATTTTTTTTTCATTCAAGAGGATAACTTTTCTCCTAAACCTAAAAAAGTTGCAGCCTTTAATGCATTTCTATTAAAAAACAGTTGAAAATTTAATTTTTCTTCCGCAAAGAAAAATTTATATTTTCAAGTGTTTTGTTGTTAACATTTTTAGCAACCGTTTCAAAGTTTTATATAAAATTAATTTTCAGCAAATCAGGATCACTTTCAACATACACATTTTACAAATAAAATAAAACAAAACATTTGCCAAACATTTTGTGCTGAAATAGATACTCGTAGTGTGGTTTCGAACTACAATAATTGTTGTTTTAAACAAGTTGATAACAAGCATTAACAATTTATAAAATAATCTAAACTGTTGCACAATTATTTAAAATAAGCTGTACCCGGTTGCTTCGCTACCTAATGCGTCATTAAATAGAATAACTATTTACATATCGCACTTGATCAACAAGAGGGTATTAACTCAAAATTTTTAAATTTTCACTTTTTGCAAGAATTCAATACTGTAAAAATTTCAACGTATTCTGATTACTCTTTCATCTCGAAACCCGCATATGAGACCATTTTCGTGATACCTTTATATCAACAAAAAAATATTATTTTTATTTGGCAATAATTGCAAAAAATTTAAAAGAAAAACAGTGTAAATATATTATTAAATGGAATTTTCTTACTAAAGGGTGTTTTTTATAGAGGTATAGAGCTTTAAGTTGGCATTACTTTTCAACATGGCGACCGATTTAACAGCTGTCAAGTGATTTATTCTCAGTTTGGTTTGGCAATTCATCATGAATAGACTCACGCCTGAACAACTCTTGTAAATGGCCCCAAAACGAGATTACCGTTGTTCCCGATTTTCATAAGCCAATTTTGTTTAGCGATGAAGCGCACTTCTGGTTGAATGGCTACGTCAACAAACAAAACTGCCGCATTTGGAGTGAAGGTAATCCTCAAGTGTATGTCGAAACACCGTTACATCCAGAAAAACTGACTGTTTTGTGCGCTTTATGGGCTGGTGGAATCATTGGTCCGTACTTTTTCAAAAACGATGGTGGCCAGAACGTTACAGTCAATGGTGATCGGTATAGAGCCATGATTACTAATTTTTTCATTCTTGTATTGAATAACCATGATGTCCAGGAGATATGGTTTCAACAAAGCGGCGCAACAGGTCACACAGCTCGTGCCACAATAGATTTATTGAAAGACATGTTTGGTGACCGCCTAATTTCACGTTTTGGACCTGTGAATTGGCCTCCAAGACCTTGTGATTTAACACCGCTAGACTACTTTCTGTGGGGCTATGTAAAGTTATTGGTCTATGCGGATAAGCCACAAACGCTTGACCATTTGGAAGACAACATTTGCCGTGTTATTGCCGATATACGGCCACAAATGTTGGAAAAAGTCATCGCAATTTGGACGTCCAGATTGGACTACATCCGCGCCAGCCGTGGCGGTCATATGCCAGAAATCATATTTAAAATGTAATGCGACCAGATTATCTTTCGCATAAATAAATTTCATGTCAATCGAATAATCCATCTTAAAGTTCTATACCTCAATAAAAAACACCCTTTATAATATGTTCTGATTTTTAAATTATCTTAAAATGTAGTCACAAGCAGTTTTTAACCTCTACTGAAAATTTTAAAATTTTGTGTTAATACCCTCTTGTTGATCAAGTGCGATATATGTACGTTATTTTTTATTTTTTGTGATATTTTAGTCATATTTTATGTACGGCCAAGGAAAGCAGTAACTCTTCTTTTTAGTCGAATATAATCACGGCCATTTAGGATGTTACGGGCCAGCGGATTTGAATAAGTTTCAAGCTTTATTAAATACGTTACTGCATGCTTCGCCATTTCTGTTTTACCTCATGGCACGTTTAGATCTTTGTTCGAGTTTTTTATATACCAGGGAGCAACTGTAATCACTCGTAGAATCTTATTTTGACTTCTTTGCATTTTTTCACATTGATAGCTGAGGCAGTGCTCCATTACTCACTGAAATTTGTGGTATCATTTGATTATTTATGCGAATAGGGGGGGGGGGGGCACGATTCCCTACGCATAGTGAAAGTTATATGAGTACATTTTTGTTCATTTACTTTTATTTCCCATTTCTTCAACGATTTTATAAATTGAATAATTGGTCTTGTAAATATCGTGATGCTACTTCGGGTCCTTCGTGAATGCTTATAAAGCTGTGTCGTCAGAAAATGTCGATGTGTGGACTCGGTTACTTGTTGGCATATCTGAAGTACTCTTGCTTTACGTCTTCAGGTGTTCTTAGCGGGATGTTTTCCGAACAATGAGTACTGAGATATTGGTGAAACGATATTTTGTTTGTTCCACATATAGACAATAGTGTATGATCCGAGGATAAATCTAGTGATGCTTAAAAATTAATCATTTTTCTTATAATGCCCTTAATCACATCAAATCAATAACATCAGATATTTTTGGCCGATCAGTAGGCCTATAGATGGGTTGTCCACTCGATATCACATTCAGACGCTTTTCGGAAATTGTGTCAAACAAAACACGACCTTTTGGAGTTATTAGGCGATGTCCGTCTGTCTGTCCGTGTTAGTGTTGTAATGTCATTTGCCAAGGCACCAGAAGAAATGGTGATATCAAAGTGTACACTTATTTTATATGTATATGTATATATATATATATAATATATATATATATATATATATATATATATATATATATATATATATATATATATATATATATATATATATATATAGCACTCTAACTTGTTTTTAATTACAATTGTTTTTACCAATGGTAATGGAAATGTAATGAAATTTTATAATTACTAATTATAATTGATTAAAAAATCATTTTTTTATTAAACACAAATTTATTAACGGGATACAAATTTGTCATAAAAATGTAATTCTCAGAAATTTTTTATATGTATTTTTTCTGATTTTTGTTTGTTTTTATCTGAATAAATTCAAATAATAGGAGAGGAGAAAATGGAGGTAGGACTTTTTTAAAAACATCACTACAAAAAGGTTGATTGCAAATGTGGCCAATAATGAAAACGCTTTTTTATAATTTAATTATTGATTAATGGTAATGATTTTGTTTTTTACATAATTACTAATGAAACTTTTTCATTAAAAAGCATTACCATTAATGAAAACAATGGTAATGAAGAAAAATTGATTAGCATTATTTAGAATTCAATGCTAATGAAATTGCTTCCGATCGCAAAATAAACGTATCTAGATTGGTTATATTATTTTAGTATTTTTTTTTTGTTGTTTTTATTTGAAAGGCAATTTGACATAATATTACAACTTGTATATTCCCAGCAAAAAATACTGCTTCGTCGTATGCAGGTTTGTAAAGGAAAGACGAGTTGTAATCACTTACTAACCTGCTTACGTATGACATGATATTTGTTCGCGATGTCCCACTTAGTAGTATTTCCTTTTAAGCGCTCAATGCAGTGCAGTATAGATGTTCTAAAATCATACGGTATTAAGTTCGTAACTCGTCGTAGCTCCTCGTAAATTCGAAATTTGTTTATCTCTGCCTTACAGATGTGCTTTTTAGTATGCACTACTGTAAGGCGAAATGTAACAAAATTCGTTGTTTTTTGAAAACTTAACATTTTATGTCATACAAAATTGCATTTATTTAGCCAAAATATATGTGCTTACTATTCAGAGATTTTGTATGGCAGGAAAAGATTTTACTGCTTCCAAAAACCCATTTATTTTTTTGCTGGGTTAATATTTATTGTAGATTCGTGATGATGCTATCCTGGGGATCGCGAAATATTGAAAAATATTTATAAATACCATATAATACATGACCTTAAGCTCGAAAGAAAAAAGTGTTATACTGTTGAACATAAAAGGTCGAATAAAAAGAATCAATTCGAATTATATTTTAAAATTACAAATTATAAATTCAAAGTATGCATGGACAATTTATTACCCTTAAAAGTGGGTGGACCACGCCTATTTTTTCTCATGCATAAAAATTATATGTACCAAATTTCGATTTGATATCTGCTTCAGTACGAAACTAATTTTAAACCCTTGCCGTACGATCTATTTTCACAGAAACATGCGTGTGGAGACTATTTAATTTTAATGCAACTCCGTGCGCATGTCATAAGAAGATAAAACTAAAATACATATTTGAATTTTAATGAGTGTATTTATAAATTTTTTTTTATTTATAGCAAAACTACAATGAGAGCATTTTAGATAAAAAGAGAGCCAAGAGAATGTATAAATATCATCAGTTTTTTTAAGTTTAATAAATTTACTACTATGTACATACTACCTTTTTTAAAGCATTTAAATATGTCAAATGTTGAATTTGGTGCAGAAAATGTTTGTGAGCGACACTCGTCATTTCCCCTTAAGGGGTTAACCACCTAAAGTTGAAAAATGTCACACTGAGCTGGTTAAAATATGTTTATCACCTATTACGTCTTTTTTTATCTTTGTTTTTATCACAAAACTTATTGTTTTTACCAGAGTACCGAAATGTGAGAGACTACAAAATAAATTGTACTTTTTATTTATGAATGCGATGATTTATTTTTTCTCTTTCTGTTCAAAAGTGAATAAATGAGAAAATATTTTGTTGTTTACGCAAGTGTTCATATTTGAGTATTTACAGTTTTGATAATTTTACATAAATGAAAAGATCGTAGAAAATTGTGCGCAAAGCATTCGCATACATAATTGTACGCACATATTTTGTAATGTACATCTGTCGGAGAATGCAGTAACAAAATGTTTTCTTTATTTCTTTTTAGGGTTCCGTACACAAAGTGTAAAAACGTAACTCTATTGTTTTCGCTACAATGTCTGTCCGTCTGTCAGCGCATTTTATCTCTGGAACCGTAATAGGTAGACTCTTAAAATTTTCACAGAAGGTGTATAGCTGTGGCCGCTATAGTAGCAAATACTAAATTTTATAGAGTGTTCCGATAGAGAGGTGTTATTCACGAATATGTGCATATTTCGTGAACTCTAGGTGGGAAACACTTGAAATTTACAAACAGTAATTAAAACTTAGCTCACTATATAAACAACTTTAAAAAAAATAAAAATTAAAGGGTGTTCCGATAGTGGTGTGATTTGCATTTATAAGGCCTAAGTTTTGAACTATAATAGGTAGACTCTTGAAATTTTCACAGAAGGAGTATAACTGTGGCCACTATAGCAACAAATACTAAAACTTATAGGGTGTTCCGAAGGTGACGTTTTATTTAGGTAGACTCTTTAAATGTTTACAGTAGATGTTGTACTTCGGCCGCTGTAACAATTACTAATATCTAAAGGGTGTTCCATCAGTGACATGTTTTTCACGTATATTACCTTATTTTTTGAACCGCAATAGGCAGGCTGATGTATATTTCTATAGATAGTGTATTACCATGCCGCTATAACAAAAATTGCTAAAATTTAGAGGGTGTTCCAACAGTGATGCAATTATGACTTTAATTTTAAAATTAAAGGGTGACTCATAAGACATGAAAAAATTAACAACTTGAATTTTTAAAGTTGTACTAAACATAGTACGGAACCCTAAGTTCGTGAGTCTAACTCGCACTTGCCTAATTTATTTATTTCTTTCTTCTGCATGTGCGATCGTATGCAGAAATTCTTTTATGCTCATTTTTGAGAAATTTTATAAATGTTTAACGTTCATTAAAGAACATATACATTTATGAAAAATAACATTAATGAGAAGAAGCTAACAGGTAAACTCATTTATGTATGAAAATATGCAGAACATTTTTTGTTGTTCGTTTATGAGCGTGAAAAATAAATATAAAATTTTAGATTTCTCATTTATGACAAATATAAAAACTTCCGAAATCTGAATTTTACCAGTTAATAGTAAAAAATATATGTATGTATGTATTTTTAAAAAATTTCCCTGTCTGTTGCTTTTCTGTTTGGAATATCACATTTTTCAGAAAGTTACTTTTAATCTTTTAAAGCTCTTTATATAACGTTGTAAGGACAAATTGTCTTACCCTCTTATACACATATGTACATATTTCCTTTATAATATAAACAATAATTATTTGTATTTTTTTAGTTGCGTCAAGAAGACAATGTAGAATTACGTTCATCTGATGCAGCACAAACAGTATCAGCATCTACAGCGCCGCATCCATTGCCAATGCCTGAATACGGTGGATATTTTGCACCTCTTACCGAATTCTTGCCTGACGTTAGTTTGCCTATAAGCGGCTTTCATCGGTGAGTTTTTACAAAATAGTGCTGGCAATGTATTGAGTAGTGTGTACCGAGTATTAAGCATTTTATCTTTTTTTGAGTACTCAATGCTCGAAAGTTGTTGCAGCAATAAATTGTATATAATATTTGACGACTAAAATAAAGCTCTGATTAACAGTGCGTTACCATTATGAAAATAAAAGTATTGAGTACCCATTTGAAAAGTATTGAGTAGCAACGAGTAGTTAAGGGTAGTAGAAATTGTCAGCACAGTTACAAAAACAAAGAAAATAAATATAATCCACGAAATGTATTTGTTTTTAACATTGAGTTAAGGCTATACTGAAGTTCTTTTTTTTTTCTTTTTTGTAAAAATTGCAAGTCTAGAGGGAGGATGTATTGTGCTTAATTTTTTTTTTTTCATTTTCTTTTCGATTCATTTAATTAGCTGCAATGTGGCTGTTATGTTACTTACCGACATTGTTGTAGATGGAATACCTGGTATTGATTGGACGCTACATCTGCCATTAATGCTGCACATACTATTTTTGGGCCTGGATCATAACCGCATCATTGTACGTGAACATTGCAAACAATTATGTATGAATTTATTGGTATGTTGTTGCAAAACATGTGTATTATAATTTCTATTTGCGAATAGTTTAAGCTATTTTATATAACATTTTCTTTTTAAGATTGTTCTGGCTGAACATAATGACCATTTGACAGTGGCTCGTATTTTGTTGAATAGTGAAACCACTGGACTTGATCTAGGTTTGACGGTTCCCTCATTACCAGTAATTGATAATAGTTTTACAGGTGTGTTATTAAATAAAAAAGTGGTTTAAATTATTTTTGTTTATTTATTTTTAAAGATTCGTCACTGCAGTTTATATACCTTATTATTATAAGATCATCATTTTTCTTTTGTATATTTTAGAATCTCATCAGGAATTTGATAGTTATCTTTACAATAATTGCTGCATTATGGCAACGACTGCACAGACATCTCAATTATCAGGTGCTGTGGCAGCATCTGCTGCTAATTATACACAATATGCAGGAATACCAATGCAAAATAATCCAATATCTTTGTATCATCATCAGCATTTGATTCTAAATAACCCTCAACAGCATTTGCAACAACAACAGCAACAACAAAATCAAATATTAACAGCATCGAATGGCCAACAACTAGAAATGCATAATAATCTGCAACAACCACCGCCTATTAATCAAATACCACCCTCATCGTCTACCGCAATTGCACAACAACAGACACCAGCTATAGTGAATCCAGGAAATTTACAAATTAATCCAAATACCACCGAAAACTCTGAAGTTCCTTTAATAATTGCTGACGAAAATGCTCCACCACAACCTGGGCCAACAATGCCAATAGCGCATGTTATCAAAAGTTTGTTAAAATTCCTGGCGCAAGACTCTTGTCAGCCATTATGGAATTACGAGGATATAACAGCAAAAGGTATTTATAACTAGATACTCGTACATATATTCTGGTAGCATCCTAATTTAACAAGGCATACAAATACAAAGCAAAGGCAACAAAATATAATGAGAAAAAAGAGGCATTGCTCGAAATTAGGGGGCAAATTACGGCATTTGATATCGATCGAATTTTCTATCGATATTGAATGCCGTAATTTGCCCCTAGTCATTTATCACCTATGTCACAAAACTCAATTTCGATCGATATTGGTTTCAATTCCGCCATACGTGTATTTAGTGTTTAGGACTCAAGAGAATGAGTTCCTAGAAAAAATGCACATTGGCAGCATTTAACTTAGGAAACTTTGTCGAATACATGATTAAGAGAGTATGACCGGTGCAACCAATATATGAATTTTTAAATAAAATGTATTACTTACTTTTGTATGTGTTTCTATCGTGGAAGTGTTTCTTTAATAAGATTTACTAGAATAAATTGTATTGCATCCATTGACGTAGAAAGGCCATTATAGGGAATGATGTTGCTCTCCCAGAATTTTAAATATTCTACTATATATTTATTTTCGGAATATTATTTTCAAAAAAAAAAATGGTTTTGCAAACTTATAGAAAATATGTCTCCTACACCAATGATTGCATCCATAATTTTTGATATTTTTAAATTTTAAATTTTAAACAGTTAATGGAATATAAAGTATTGCCAGTAATAACGTGCATTGCATGTTTATCGTTTTCTGTATCGTGCGACCGATTTATCTCAATTTCAGATCCAAGGCTACGAGTTTACACTCGGGTTTGACAAATATTTTAGTAGCTCTTTTTATACTGGGATACGAAATCATTTTAAAATATCAGCCTATGGAATCTACAAATTCGAACAAATTGGACATTTTCTTATATGTTTGTTTAAGACTTCTGTTTCCTTATCTTGTTTTTAGATTTCTATTATATTTTTTTATTTTTTCAGGTGGTTTTAAGGCTACAGGAATTTAAAATCTTTTTCGTTGTTCCAGATCCCGTGTTTTTATTTATATCTTTAAATGGATTACACATTTTCGGTTTCAGTGTTTATTCAAACTTGTGCTTACTGGAGTAATAGCGCTTTATTTTTCTAACATAGAGGTTTTTCTAATTTTAATGATTTTTTTTTTTATCGAACGAAAACTACTAAATTATTAAAACCTTTATGTTAGAAAAATAAAACGCTATTATTCCAAAAGCAAAAGATTTAATTTTTGTGAAATTTTCAAAATATAGTGACTTTTTTGCCTATTTTTTCCAAAGAAAATTAGATAGATTTTTCTTATGAAACACAACAAACAGTTATCACTATGTCCGAATTACTTATTAGCGATGACAATTATTACAACGACAACAGCAGTGTTGAAATGTTGATATTCGATTCTCTTCTAATATTTGACTTTTCCTTTTCTTTAAGTTTGGACAATAAAATCGGCCGAGCAATTAAGTTGCTTCTTGCGACACATTGTTAAAGTATTTGCCGATAGTTATCCTCAAGCGCGTATTGCGGAACGCTGGGCTCAGACTGCCTTACAATTGGGACTCTCTTGTTCCTCGCGTCATTATGCCGGACGATGTCTGCAAATATTTAGAGCTCTTAATGTACCTATCAACTCCAGAATGTTATCCGATATACTGTCACGTTTGGTAGAAACTGTGGCAGAACAGGGTGAAGATATGCAGGGATATGTAACGGAACTATTGCTGACTTTGGAAGCAGCTGTTGATAGTTTAGATTCGGACTTTAGACCTTTGGATGTAATGAAGGATATATTTAAAAGTACTCCCAACCTTAATAACAAAGATGGTGGTCCAAATTCCATTTTATCGGGTGGAAAAAAATCGCCTTCCGGTATGACACCACAATCTCCCAACTTTTCAGTACAAAGTCATGCACGTAGCACAAGTTATTCCGTGTCATATTGTGCGAGAAAATCTACAAATTCGCCTAGTGACAAACAAGTTGAACTACGTAACCGATCGACTGGTATAGATATGGAACGCAACATGGCTAAATTTGGCATTGTGAATGGATCGGCATTGTCACGTTCCCGTAGTGCTCAAAGTTTAAAAATGTTAGGTGACACGGCTACCCAAGATGATAAAATGACCATATTGGCTCAACTGTTTTGGCTGTCTGTATCTCTGTTGGAAAGTGATTATGAACATGAATTCTTATTGGCTTTAAGACTCCTTACCAGAGTGCTGCATCGTCTGCCCTTAGATCGACCAGATGCTAGAGATAAAGTAGAAAAGTTACAGCAACAACTAAAATGGACAGGATATCCAGGAGTACATGCTTTATTGCTAAAGGTAAAGAAAAGGTTTAGAAATTTTTTTTACTTGTTTATTTATTAATTTTTTAATTTATTTGTTTAGGGCTGTACTCATACCTCAACGTATGAACCCACAATTACCTTGCTTTCACAATTTGCTCCTTTGCTCAATTTACCAGTTTGTGATCCCACTCAGAGTTGTGCTTTCCCCATGAATGTTATAGCTCTCTTACCTTATATGTTGCTGCATTATGAAGATGCCAATGAAATTTGTATACGTAGCGCTGAGAATATAGCTCAAGTTTCCTCAGAACTCGGGGCTAAACTAGAGAATCTTGGCACGGTTATGACTTTATACAGTCGTAAAACTTTTTGCAAGGAATCTTTTCAATGGACCAAGTGTGTGGTGAAATATTTGCATGACACCTATGCCCATATGGGCCTTCATATGCTGGCATTTCTAATAGAAATTTTGGAAAAAGGACCTCAACAAATACAGGTGCCTGTGTTGAATGTTATACACTGCATGCTACACTACGTCGACTTGACACCGCCTCAGGCTCAGACTATAAATGCCGATTTGCTGAGAGCTATTGGTAAATATTTGGAGGTAAGGAAGAAAATTTAAATCTTAAAATCTTACTGATATATTTATATTTAATGATATCGATTTTTAGACCGCCAATTGGAAGGACTCTCTTAAGATATTAAAACTTATTGTAACCCGCAGTTCTTCATTGCAAGTGGTGCCTCCCAGTGAGGGCGGTAGCGTTGGGTTTTCGTTCTCTTTCTATGGCACATATCCGGATTCGGATATGTTCTGTAAAAAGGAACTAGCCGGACGCACAATGGAATTTACTTTCGATGTCTCGCAAACTCCCTTAATAGGTCGTCGAATCCTATTAAAGACTGAAGATAACGCCGCTGGCAGCAATACAAACTCAAATGCTGCCAATCAGTCAGCACAGAATCAAATGCGCTCCAATGTCTACAACAACGGTTCTCATGTAAATCCACAACCCTCGGGTGCCCATAACAATAGTAATGTCGGTACTCCCAACTCTCCCAGACGTAGTGCTAGTTTATCACCTGCCGATACTGCTCCTTTGAGTGGCTGGAAACGTCCTTGGATGTGTCAAAGTCGTGTTAGAGAATGTTTGGTTAATTTATTGACAACTTGTGGCCAACGTGTTGGCCTTCCCAAATCGCCTTCGGTAAGTTTTTGTTTGTTTGATACATTTTATATTAGAAATATTATTATTATTCAGACTTACATTTAAAATAACAAGTATTTTAAGCATTAGACAGCAGCTCCTACTCCTGTTTTAGTTGCATGGTTTCTAATGTATTTGTAATAAAAAAAATCATTCATATTTTAAAAAAATAATATTTTCATTTGTTTACAAAATTTTCCTTCCTTTTACCTCTGGCCTCTTTCCTAAATATGTTCATATATTTTGGTTATTTAGGATGATTTCATAAACTCCATATGCTCGAAGGTAATAAAAGTTATTTGTATCTAAATCAAACCAACTTTATGTAGTTAATCAATTTTGCTTTTATTTAACGCCACCACTTTTCTGAAAACTCACATGATTTATTTAAACTCTTTAGAACTACGAAACTTCTGTGCTAGATTAAAGACAAATATTGCGTGTTATCTTTAGTTTGGTTTAAAATTGTCGTGGCGAATATCGAAAGCGTCATAAGGCGGGATGTGTAGTCCTAATATTTTATTAATACAGCTTTAGTATCAGTCCAGTAGTAACTTATACCATGTCAATTTCAACATCGACAAAATTTAGATCTGATGAGTTAGAAACGCTTCAGTGTATGCCGGGGCAATAGGTTACAGACGAATCCAATTGTGATCAAAGTACTCTTTTTCGCAGTTTGTTGAATGAAATATTTGAGGTATCGAATTTTTTTCGAACTTGCCTCGAAAGCGGCTAAAAATTGTCATGTGATTTTAGGCAATGGTATATTTGTTTACACTCTTAAATTGTGTTCCACTGTTGTTGGTAGAATATCACTTAATTCTGAGCTCATATTCTAAACTGTGTTAGCTTGATAAGGGATGATGTTGAGCCGACTGTCAGATCTAAATTTTAACATTATCTTCTTTGTCCAGGTAGTTAAAAGTTAATTCGAATCGCAAACACTCGGTACTATTTACGCACAGTTCTCAATATTGGATTTCAAAAATTATTCAAGCTAGCAGCGGAACAAAATGTTTTTTATTTACTTCTTTTTAGTTACTCATTATTTTAAAACAGCACCATCTGTTGCCAATCATTGCTTAAAATATACTGCTTTCAAAAGTAAAAGATGCCTTAAAGTATGCAATACCTTTAAATCGATAACAAATCGCTTACTGCTTTTTCTCCACTTTCTCTTAGAAATAAGATATTTTGGGGAAAAATATCCTATTTCCGGATTGGAATCAGGATACTAACGTACCTCCTCACAAATTTTTGTTAAAATCCATCCAGTAGTTTTTACGTGATGCGAATACAAAGAGACAGACAGACAGGAAATTAGTTAATATTTTATTATGTATAGATAAAGTAAAGTCCATTTTTGGGCTATTCATTTCTAGTTTTTGTTTTTTTTTTTTAAGTTGTCACCACAACTATAAAGTGCTAATGTTTTTCGAAAAGGTATTTTTATTCAAAATATAACGCAGTTTAAGTTCAAGTTTTAAATTTATTGAGCCTTCTTCCATTTCTTTATATGAACAAACTTAAAATTATTACAATATTAGGAGAAAATAAATCAGTCAAGTGTGAGTTAGTCTCACATACGTAGGGTTCCGTACTATGTTTAGTACGCCTTTAAAAACTCAAGTTGTTAATTTTTTCATGTCTAATGGGGCACCCTTTATGGTAATACACTTTCTATAAATACACTGGTAATACACTTTCTATAAAAATATAAGGCCTACCTATTGCGGTTCAAAAAATAAGGTAATATACGTGGAAAAAAAGATGTCACTGATGCATCACCCTTTAGTAATTGGTAATTGTTACAGCGGACGAAGTACAACATCTACTGTAAATAGTTCAAGAGTAAAAAATAAGGCTATTTAAGTAAAATCATGTCTCTGTCGAACACCCATTAATTTTGTTATTTGTTATAACGGCCATGGAAATTCTTCTTCTATGAATATATTTTATTCATATATATTTACCTATTACGATTAAAAAAATAAGTCACTATACTTGAAAAACATGTCATTGTCGGAGCACCCTTTAATTTTTAGTGTTTGTAATATTGGCCGTGGCATCATATCTCCTGTACAAAATTTTAAGAGTCGACCTATTACGGTTCAAGAAATAAGGAGTTATACATGAGAATCACGTCACTGTCGGAACACCCTTTAATTCTTATTATTTGTTATAGTTTCCATAGTAATAAGCCTCCTGTAAAAACTTCAAGAGTCTACTTATTATCGTTCAAAATTTAGGCCATATACACGCAAAGCACGTCACTCTCGGAACACCTATTAATTTTATATACTTGTTTAGAAAGCGAACAATTAAACCTAAAAACTTAAGACTAGAAAGTAGATAATATCTTAATTTACAAAAAAGATTAAAGCACCATGCTTATCGGAAAATTTGTTAATTAAAAATTGGTTTAAAACAATGCAAACAATTATATACGCTTTTGCTCCCGAAGCTATCATATACGAAGGACGTTTATATATAATGGGTGATTTTTTTGAGGTTAGGATTTTCATGCATTAGTATTTGACAGATCGCGTGAGATTTCAGACATGGTGCCAAAGAGAAAGATGCTCAGTATGCTTTGACATTTCATCATGAATAGACTTACTAACGAGCAACGCTTGCAAATCATTGAATTTTATTACCAAAATCAGTGTTCGGTTCGAAATGTTCAAATGTGACAAATTTTGTTCAGCGATGAGGCTCATTTCTGGTTGAATGGCTACGTAAATAAGCAAAATTGCCGCATTTGGAGTGAAGAGCAACCAGAAGCCGTTCAAGAACTGCCCATGCATCCCGAAAAATGCACTGTTTGGTGTGGTTTGTACGCTGGTGGAATCATTGGACCGTATTTTTTCAAAGATGCTGTTGGACGCAACGTTACGGTGAATGGCGATCGCTATCGTTCGATGCTAACAAACTTTTTGTTGCCAAAAATGGAACAACTGAACTTGGTTGACATGTGGTTTCAACAAGATGGCGCTACATGCCACACAGCTCGCGATTCTATGGCCATTTTGAGGGAAAACTTCGGAGAACAATTCATCTCAAGAAATGGACCGGTAAGTTGGCCACCAAGATCATGCGATTTGACGCCTTTAGACTATTTTTTGTGGGGCTACGTCAAGTCTAAAGTCTACAGAAATAAGCCAGCAACTATTCCAGCTTTGGAAGACAACATTTCCGAAGAAATTCGGGCTATTCCGGCCGAAATGCTCGAAAAAGTTGCCCAAAATTGGACTTTCCGAATGGACCACCTAAGACGCAGCCGCGGTCAACATTTAAATGAAATTATCTTCAAAAAGTAAATGTCATGGACCAATCTAACGTTTCAAATAAAGAACCGATGAGATTTTGCAAATTTTATGCGTTTTTTTTAAAAAACAAGTTCTCAAGCTCTTAAAAAATCACTCGTTATATATCACTTCTAAATATAACACAGCAAAAATATATTTAGAATTTGTTGTATTACTAGAAGCGGAGCCTTTCGTAATAGACTTATTTGTATTGGAAATTTTTAATTTAAGTCAGATTTACTCTAATCGGAAAGCTAAAATCAGAAAAGGATTTTTCCTTACCAAAAACTTAAAACTCTATTTTTTTCTAGCAAAGTTAAAGTAATAAAGTTTAAAGTAAAATAAAATTAAAGTTTTTTTTGTGAATTGCGGGTTTTATAATTATAAATATTTTTTTTTATTTTAAAGTTCGATGAAACTCTAAATCAAACCAGAAGTTGAGAAAATACATATTTTTTCCGTTTTTGCCACTGCGTGCCGTTATTGTTCAAAATTTCGAAAATTTAATTTTTTTCATACAGATGAAATTTTAAAATCAGGCTCAAGTTCGTTATATTCTTTTTAAATTGAAAGAATATTTTTTATTACAAATAATTTGATTAATTTCAAATATTCAATATTAAAAAATCTCAGAACACCGTGCAAACATGTTTACTTAAAAAATTTTGGTTTGCTACTAGATTAGTATCAACTAGAAAAGTATGTTGGGACAAAATAAATTAACAAAAAGTTGCTCTTATTGTTATCCGAAGGTTAGCTGATGCAACTAGAAATATAAGGTGGAAAAACTATAAAAAAAAAGAAAAATATTAAACAAGAGGGAATCTTTAGGTGGTGGTAGACTTCGTCAGTTGATGAGACTGACGATTGATGATTGAATACGATTTTTGTCGTATTCCTTTGCCTGAGTTTGGATGTTTAAATAGATGATGCTTACAACTTAACACTACCCAAAGTAGATAGATGCGAAGACTGCTAAAATATTTTTTTTAATTAATGACATTATTTGTAATAAAAAATATTGTTTCAACTTAGAGCGAAATTTCATCTGTGTGTTAATAAATAGTTCCACTAATAAATAAATCATAGAAAAATAATTGTTCATTTCACAAGCTCTCTTGGAACGGTTTATTGAATTACACTTTTACGTAAATAGCTTAAAACAGTTTGTTCATAATTTGTTATTTTAATTTAAATTCGATAAATTAGTGTGTTGCAGGTCAATTGGTTAACTCGTTGACTGCTAAGGTATAGTCACGAGTTTAATACTCAGCCGTGGCAAGAGCAATTTTTCTGATTTGTATATTTACAATAGTCTACGTATGTATATCACAGCTCTCTCCTTCGCCGTTATTACCATATAGCTCTAAATTGCTGGCGAAGTAAAATAATTATAAATTGGCTATAAGAGGTTCGAACCAATATGCCTAAATAACACTAGAGGCGCCGCAACACTGTTGTAAAAATAAACATAAAGTTCAATTGCAGTGTTGCCGAAAGTGAAGCTTTACTATCACTCTAACCATCTGTCGTATATACTCCTATTCCTTTCCGAAGAAAGTAACACAATTATTATAGGCATTAATTGCCTGAGTGTTACGGGTGACTACATTGTATACAGATTTTAATTATCTATTCAAATAAAAAACTTAACCCCATGTATAATTATATTCAAAACAACGAACATTTACTTTTAGCGGAATTCGCAGTTTGCTATTGTAGACCTTTTACATCTTGTAGCTTTGGGTAATATTTATTAATTTAAAACACAACAACAACAACAAAATGCATATGTATGTTTTTAATTTATCAAAATTTACCAAAGCAAATAGCAAACCGTGAATTCCGCTACTATAAAATATGTTGACGATTAACTCTATAACATGATAACACGGACTTGTAAATTGAACAAATATTTTTTTAAGACAACATTATTTGCTAAGCTCCTGGTTTGTCTGCAGAAAACGCCCTTAGTCTTTGGTGGGAAATGAACCCGCAGCACCCAAACTGATTGACTAGTGCACTACCAAGCAGTCTATGAAAGCACTCAATATGATTTGTTTAAAATAAATTTTAATACATTATTTATTTTTAATCACGCATGATTCCTTTGCAAATTTATTAAATAAATATTTTATGAGTGCAAAATATTTATTTTCAAAAAATATAATAATCGAAATTGATTACTATGGGGAAAGCCTATCCAGATAGCTATTTCGCTATTTGGATATATAACACGATTCGAAATATAATTTTTTGTATATAACAGCATGCGCACGCTGAGTAATTGGTATTTTTATTTTTATATTTTTGTTTTTCAAAAGTCTTTTTGATACATTATGAATGGTATCCAATGGAAACCCTTAATGTAGAAAATTGAAAGAAGAATAAAATAAACTTTTTGAAATCGAAATGGTTACTATAGTTTTTTTTTTAGAAATTTAGATTTGGCTTTCTTTATAGACTGATTGAACTTCTCATTTAGTCTATTAAAAATTCTATAGAAAAATTGGGAAAAATCCACTGATGAGCTAGTTGAGCACTATCTAAATAGCAATCTGGGTAGGCTTTCCCCATAGTAATCAATTTCGATTATTATATTTTTTGAAAATAAATATTTTGCACTCATAAAATATTTATTTAATAAATTTGCAAAGGAATCATGCGTGATTAAAAATAAATAATGTATATAACACGATTCCAAACATACATAATTTTTTGTATAAATTCTAATGTTAACAAAAACTAAAACTTCACTAGAATAACTCATTTAAGTTTAAGGCCAAACAAAAATAATATTGATTTTATAGTTATTTTTAATCCTTAATCCATACATATGTACCTTATAAATTCTTTTTACTAACACCTGAAGTAACAGCTTATAAAGAGAACGTAGACAAACTCATTTGCACAATAAGCTTTGTATCAGTAGAGTAGAGTAGAGTAATATTTTTCATCTCTGCATCTTAAATAAAACAATCATGTGTCTGCTTATCACCACTCTCTTTTCAAAAGTCTTTCTACTGTTCTATAAAATTTTGAATTTATAATTTACTTTTTGCATGCTCAAATTTCCAGTCTTTAAGTCCTACGCTTCTAACTGGATCACTTATCACCAGACAAAGCGTAAGCCCTTAATTTTTCTATTTCTAAGCAAGATATAATTTGAAACTATGTATACTTACATCTCTTACGTAAATGTCTATTAACTAAAGTTTTTTCTTTATGTTCAAACAATAATCGCTTTCTCCCCTTCCTCTTTTTGTATTAAAACATTTAGGTTATATTCAGTCAATCTTCAGATCTTATGGAAAGACAGTCTTCGGCTGCTTCATCTACCGAAGAGACGTCTGGACCACAGGGCGATTTGAGCAGTGGTTCACGCAGAGATGATGGCCAGCCAGATTTTACAGTTTTCAAAGATTTTGATTTCCTGGAATATGAAGACAGTATAGCTGGTGAATCCACAGACAATTTCAATTGGGGCGTTCGACGTCATCAATTGTTTGAGGGAGAGGAGGATATGTTTACATGCGGTAGTGGCATGGGTGGTGGCGGTGGACCAGGTTCCATTAAAGGTGGCCATTCCTCAACCTTGGAGGATAGTTTTAGTGATAAAACACCCATTTTAAGTAAACGTCGTCGTCAAACAGCCGATGATTCGTCCGACGAAGAAGCTGAATCAGAATCACCAATCGATGAAGATCATCGGCAATCATATAAATCCACCTTTAATGTTGGACCACCCACATCTCTGAGTTTACGTGAGAGACGTCGCAGAAATTCAGTTTCCCGTAGTGATACTAGTGGTTCTAGTGCTGGTGATTTAGGTGATATAACGCCTTGCAATGCATCGCCTCATTTGCCGGGAATCATACGGTTTGGAGCTGCCGTACGTGATGAAGCCGAAGAAAATTGGCGCAAGCAATTACAGGCCATGTTAATAAATCAACCCTCGGCTCATACCTCCGAATTATTGATGCAGCTGTATCGTCTTATCAAAGAGTTGACGTTTAAAACCATAAGCATTTCAAAGGAGGCAAAGAAATTTTTCACCGGTATCGGCTCTCAATTGGGCAACAGGATTTCACTATTTACAGATTTACTAAGCTCAAGAGCTGACCCTCCACGCGTTTGGTGCAGCGAAAGTCAAACAACAACTCCCAGACTATTTGAGACATTACGATTCAATGTTCTCGAAATTCAAGAACACTTAGAGACGTTCTTCGATCGTAAAGATCAAGTATTGGAGGTTAGTTAAAATGATTACATGATAAACCAAGGTTATGTACGTTTTTTTTTTTTTTCTTTTATAATTTTAGTGCCTGGACTCTGTTAAAACATCCTGTAAATTATCATTGTTTAATGAAAATGATGTGGCAGCTTCTGGCTTGGATTTGGCTTCTACCTCCAACATTCCCTATATGCCATTTGACCCGGCCTCTACTGAAGTTGTTTTGGATTTGGGAAGAGCTTTGTATAAACTTATGTTTCAACTTTTGCTGCTAATTGAGTCAAATCACAAAATAAGCTCAAATGTTGTCAATCATTTCAGGCAAAAAGAAAGCGTAAGTTCAATTTGTAAAACAGCTGAATGCTCATATTTCGTTTGTTTGTTGGGTTTAGTAAAAATTAAACAATTCTATTTGTTTTTAAATTCGACCGAAGGTGATTAATTCGTGTGTATTTTTTGTGATTATTATTTCAGAACTCTGTCATTTCTGAATCAATTTTGAAAATTTAGCATAAAGTTTAATTAATTTAGAAATTAAAGGGTGTCCCCATTTAGAACTGTAAAGGGCAGGCATTTAAAATTTCACAAAGTTTATATTACTACAGCTTCCTTCAATCATGACAAATACAAAATTTAACTAAAAACATTAAAGATGTCCAACATTGGCACCGTAATTTGACATATGAGGCCTTATATTCCGAACCTTTATAGACAGAGACTTGAAATTTACACAGAATGTGTATTCCTATGTCCGATATATGAAAGTACGTATGCAAATTAAAGGATCTCTGCAATAGAGACTTGATTTTGATACGTATGGCTGTCAACAGAATATGCAGAATATACAGAATATGCATATCCTGCCTGCTACAATTAAAAGTAATAAAATCAAAAATTTTAAAATTAAAAGGTCTCATATAAGAGGTGATTTTGGCGTATATAAGCTTTTCGCTTAGCATAGTCCTTAAATTTCAGAGTGTCTTAGTTTGCCCGCTACAGCGACAATTGTAATAAAATAAGATCAAATATCTCAGTTGGAATTAAATTTGATGCATGCATACGGCCAAAAGATTTTTAATTTGTGAAACTTTGACCGCCCAGTAGCACATGTTAACGTACTCCCATCTTGCTACAACTTCGGCTATATAATTTATTGTATAGATTAAACAATTTGGAGGGTTCAAAACGACAAAATTCCGAAATTTATGGTTAGTGGCCACCCTAAAGAAGTAATTAAAAGTGGCATTATCTTTTATGGTCTTATCTTTTGAAGCATTGAAGCATTATCTTTTGAAGAACTTTAAAACATTGAAATAATAACAAGTATACAAATTTAAAGTAAGGGGTGGTCCATTTCGAGGTTCCCTACTTAATTTAAAAGAACATTCTTTGGCATTTATTTTGCTATGGCCGTTGCTACGTCGCAGATGGTCCATCCGTTGGGTCCAATTTTTGATGACTCGTTCGAGCATTTCGACTGGTAACTGGCGAATGATACGCGTGATGTTTTCCTCCAAGGCCTGAATCGAAGCGGATTTGTCCGCATAAACTTTAGACTTTACATATCCCCACAGTAAAAAGTCCAACGGTGTGATAACACACGATCTTGGTGGCTAATCGACCGGCTCAAAACGTGAAATTATGTGCTCACCGAAATGTTCTCTCATTAAATCCATTGATTGATGCGATATGTGGGAAGTAGTACCGTCTTGCTGAAACCAAATGTCGCGAGATTACGAGCTTCAATTTCAGGCATCAAATAGTTCGCATCGGCATCATTTTTAAAGAAATATGGACCGATGATTCCATTTCTGAATGAAGTGGTAGCTATTGAATCTCTTCGGGTTGCTCTTCGTCCCAAATGCGGCAATTTTGTTTATTTACATACCCATTGAGCCAGAAATGGGCCTCATCGATAAACAAAATTTGCCCCGAAAACGTCGGATCTTCTTGGAACTTTTCAAGAGCCCATTGAGCGACGCGATTCATTCGTAAGTCTTTCCATTATGAAATGCCAAACAATACTAAACAAAAATAACATGACAGCATAAAACGATTCATACGTGATCTGTCAAAAAAGGCTTAAAAAAAGTACCTCGAAATGGATCACCCATGAGGGTGCCCCATAGGACACCTAGTTTGACGTATACAGCCTTATCTTATCCGCTGTAACAGGTATAAAAATAAAGGGTGCCCTCATAAAAATCGTGATTTTGTATTCCTACCCAAAATTATAAGCAGTAATATGGCAGATTTAATTGCGGTAATAATTTCAATCAGATTTCGAGATTTTATGTCCGAACGGCAATTTGTTCTTGGGTAATTCCATGTCAAATCAACCAAAAAAAATTGTTTTGAAATTTACCACTTTCGATTTTTTGGCAACTTTTGTTATTTATATTCTTGGACTTTCTGAAGCTAAATATAATTTTAAAAAATTTTTGACTTCTATAGTTTTATAGCTATTCTGTTGTAAAAGTGGGAAAATATCGCTTTTTTGCATATGCCCTCGAGGATTAAATATATTCGTATTCCAGTTCTAAAAGCCCTAGGAAGTTGAGTAATCCCTCATTTTAAAGAGGATTTCATACGCTTTAATTTGACATCAAACATGAAAAAAACACATTTTTAAAAAAATTTTTTCTTTAATTAAAAAAAGTTTTATAAAAATCTTGGAGATAGTGTCTTTTAATTTTTTTTTTTTTTTAAATTTATATATATTTTTTAATATGGCTTAAAGAGTACATCATAGAAATTTCAGAGTTGGTGGGATCGGAAGTTATATTATATTTAATGGCATTAGTGTTGTTACACAGGATATCAATTAAAAAAATAAAATTAAGCAGACTCTTAGAATTTGCACAGAGCTTGTATTATGTTCGCTAAAACATTAAGTTATAGGAACATAACATTTAAAATTACAGGGAGTCCCCACACAAGACGTGATTTCGACGTAAACTGTTTATCTTTTATTTCTTTAACTTAACGCTTTCTTTACAATTTTTAGTTTTAATTCGAACTGTTTGGGATTTATTAATATAAATCGCAAAGAATGTCGTAACTTGGTTTCCGCAACAACATCAGTTGTCGTCACTCCCACAACTTCTATAAGTTGCATTGAGATTATACTGTATATGTATTAACTTTTTCCTCATGTCAAATACATTTATTTAACAAAAAAAAATTGGTTAAAATCTTTTTATACTTTACTTAATTGCAGATGCATGACATATCGGATTTGTATGCTTTAGTACGTGATGCTTTGGTGCGTAGCGTCAGCGAAGCTGAATTGGAAACACTTGACACATCGACGTCAACAGAAGGCGAACACACACCCACTCCATCGCCTGGCATACCAATGTCGAATGAAGAATTCGAAACAACTTTACATGAACTAATTGAAACTCAAAAATGGTCAACGGCTATAACGCATGTACGCCAATACAAACGTATTACACAAATGACCAGTTCAAATTTGAACCTAACTATATTCTCCTATACGAACTTGGATAATCGCCTGAAATATGATGAAATGTCCATCATATTAAATGCATATGCACAAAGTATTATGAAAGATAGACAAGGTAAGATGGCAATAAAACAATTTATAACTTTTAAATCTTAAATTATTTATTATTATTTTTCTTTTAGAAGCATTTATTGTATCCAAATCAGATTCGGAGTTATTTGAAGTTTATGCCATTTTATCGGAAAACCTATATCATGTTTCAAGTGCTTTGACAACCATGGAAATTAATATGAAGAGTTACAGCCAAAATCATGGTTCAAGTACGTCTCATATTTTTCGCGGCGAATCTAGTGATATAGTAACAAACCTCTAAGATGATACGAAGAGAGAATTTTGCTTAAATTAAATGTGTTTTTGTAACGAACAAAATTGTCTTATGAAAATTTTTATTAATTCAATAAAAAAAAAAATCTCGAATAAAATTGACTGCTAGTTTCACAATGTCGAAAGAAATCGGTCAAAACAAGATTTTTGAATTTGCTTTTGTTTTAAATATATTTGTACAAAAGAACGAATTCTTTCGACATTTTGAAACTGACCGTTTTTTTAGTTACATATTTACGTTCGGCTGTAAATGTCGTTGTTTTTAGTTATAATCTTAAAAAAAAACGATTTCGATTTCATGTTCGCTTATTTTTTATA
The DNA here is from genome assembly GCA_949628195.1 of Phasia obesa. NCBI lineage: Eukaryota > Metazoa > Arthropoda > Insecta > Diptera > Tachinidae > Phasia > Phasia obesa. Next base: position 56,191,570 of record OX451217.1, read on the forward strand.
ATCAAAATAAATCTTTAAAATGTAGTCATTATAAGTATAATAAAAATGCATTTACCATTTCAAAACAAAAAAAAAATACCTTTAATCAAACCCTAGTAAGAGAGCATTTTTAATGAAAAACCAAATAACATTTCGCACACTGAAGCTGACTTCAAAATGTTTGAATACAAAGTTTTTATACAGTTGTGCAACCGTTTTTAAATCATGCACATATGCAAAGTTCCGAAACTCATTTCGTGATTGCTTGTTTCTACGTTACTAATATTTGTCGATGTCGTTTTGAAAGGGAATACATTGTCAAAGTTTTGTACTGCGACGTTATGAAACACTTTACTATGTTCGAAGACAAAGCAATTGACGTTTAGGAAGTCAGCTTAAATCATAAACAGTCACAACTCAAAATTCATAAATGTTCAGAAGTAAAAAAAAAAACTGTTAAAAATATATTTGTAATATTGAAATCAAATTGAGTTCAACAGTAACGGTATTTTTCCAGTTAAAGAAAACATTGATGTAAACGAAATTTACGTGGTCCTTAGATATTGGATCTGCGTACTGGTTTATTTAAAAGAAACTAGATTTTTTAAATTTTGACTATGATTTAGTGTGCGATTTGAAACCTCATACTAATTAAAACTTCTTTATACTTAAGCGATTTATTTTGTTATTATAACAAAGAAAATAAAAATATTACGATATTGAATAAATTAATTATTTAGGCTTAAGTTATTATTCATTTAAAAATAGTTCAAATCAAATTCATATAATATTACGATATTATTTTGATATAGTTTATTTAATCTTTTTTTTAATATTTTGTATTTAATTATTTTTATTTTCAAGTTTTAGGTCGTTAGTTATTTTTATTTTCGATATTTCTCTACTGCGTTGTGTAGCATCATTAGGAAAAATTAAAAAATTAACGTTATAAAAATTACAATTAAAAAAGTATTGAAAAATATTCTTCAAATGTTTTTAAAATACATATGTTAGTATTTCAAAAACATTTTTTTCATAAACTTGTAAATCTGAACTACATTATCTGTGTCTGCCTTAAAATTAATTCTCTGTGTGTTTGGTGTATTAATAATTTGTAACATTTCTAATATGTAACGACATTTATAATTGTTTCTTGAATTTAGAACTGAAACATTATCAATAATGGGATAGTGATTTAATTCAGCACATTGAGAAGATAATGCTGCGAATTAACATTCCTGTATTTTTGGTCTGATTATGTCCAAAAATTCTTAGTTTTTAGTTTATTTTTCGTTGTTCCTTCATATACTTTATTACAATATATGAAAATCTTATTTTTGCTGTATTGTATCTTCTTAAATAAGCGTCTAATCGAAAAAAGGACAAAAATCAGTGATCCCCTACCAAATTCTTCAAAAAAATCTATTTTTTTTATATAAATACCTTATTTTTGCTGTATCTTCTTAAATAAGCGTCTAATCGAAAAAAGGACAAAAATCAGTGATCCCCTACCAAATTCTTCAAAAAAATCTATTTTTTTTATATAAATACCTTATTTTTGCTGTATCTTCTTAAATAAGCGTCTAATCGAAAAAAGGACAAAAATCGTGATCCCCTACCAAATTCTTCAAAAAAATCTATTTTTTTTATATAAAAACCTTATTTTTGCTGTATCTTAAATAAGCGTCTAATCGGAAAAAGGACAAAAATCTGTGACGACCTATATTTTTCATAAAAAATCCATTTTTTACGTGAAAATCTTATTTTTGCTGCTTATTTTTGCTGTATCTTCTTAAATGAGCGTCTAATCGAAAAAGGGACAAAAATCTGTGATCCCCTACCAAATATATAAAAATCTTAATTTTGCTGCATCTTCTTAAATAAGCGTCTAATCGAAAAGGGACAAAAAACCGTAATCCCCTACCAAGTTTTTCAAAAAAATCTATTTTTTATATGAAAATCTTATTTTTGCTGCAAATTCTTAAATAAGCGTCTAATCGAAAAGGGACAAAAATCCGTGATCCTCTACCAAGTTTTTCAAAAAAATCTATTTTTTTATATAAAAGTCTTATTTTTGCTGTATCTTTTTAAACAAGCGTCTAATCGAAAAAAGAACAAAAATCCGTGATCCCCTACCAAATTCTTCAAAAAAATCTATTTTTTTTATATAAAAACCTTATTTTTGCTGTATCTTCTTAAATAAGCGTCTAATCGGAAAAAGGACAAAAATCTGTGACGACCTATATTTTTCATAAAAAATCCATTTTTTACGTGAAAATCTTATTTTTGCTGCTTATTTTTGCTGTATCTTCTTAAATGAGCGTCTAATCGAAAAAGGGACAAAAATCTGTGATCCCCTACCAAATATATAAAAATCTTAATTTTGCTGCATCTTCTTAAATAAGCGTCTAATCGAAAAGGGACAAAAAACCGTGATCCCCTACCAAGTTTTTCAAAAAAATCTATTTTTTATATAAAAATCTTATTTTTGCTGCAAATTCTTAAATAAGCGTCTAATCGAAAAGGGACAAAAATCCGTGATCCTCTACCAAGTTTTTCAAAAAAATCTATTTTTTTATATAAAAGTCTTATTTTTGCTGTATCTTTTTAAACAAGCGTCTAATCGAAAAAAGAACAAAAATCCGTGATCCCCTACCAAATTCTTCAAAAAAATCAATTTTTTTATATGAAAATGTTATTTTTGCTGTATCTTCTTAAATGAGCGTCTAATCGAAAAAGGGACAAAAATCTGTTTTTTTTTATATAAAAATCTTATTTTTGCTGTATCTTCTTAAATAAGCGTCTAATCGAAAAAAGGACAAAAATCCGTGACGACCCATATTTTTCATAAAAAATCTATTTTTTTTATATGAAAATCTTATTTTTGCTGTATCTTCTTAAATAAGCATCTAATCGAAAAAAGGACAAAAATCATAAAAAATCTATTTTTTTATATGAAAATCTTATTTTTGCTGTATCTTCTTAAATAAGCGTCTAATCGAAAAAAGGACAAAAATCATAAAAAATCTATTTTTTTATATGAAAATCTTATTTTTGCTGTATCTTCTTAAATAAGCGTCTAATCGAAAAAAGGACAAAAATCATAAAAAATCAATTTTTTTATATGAAAATCTTATTTTTGCTGTATCTTCTTAAATAAGCGTCTAATCGAAAAAAGGACAAAAATCATAAAAAATCTATTTTTTTATATGAAAATCTTATTTTTGCTGTATCTTCTTAAATAAGCGTCTAATCGAAAAAAGGACAAAAATCCGTGATCCCCTACTAAATTCTTCAAAAAAATCTATTTTTTTTTATATAAAAATCTTATTTTTGCTGTATCTTCTTAAATAAGCGTCTAATCGAAAAAAGGACAAAAATCCGTGACGACCCATATTTTTCATAAAAAATCTATTTTTTTATATGAAAATCTTATTTTTGCTGTATCTTCTTAAATAAGCGTCTAATCGAAAAAAGGACAAAAATCCGTGACGACCCATATTTTTCATAAAAAATCTATTTTTTTATATGAAAATCTTATTTTTGCTGTATCTTCTTAAATAAGCGTCTAATCGAAAAAAGGACAAAAATCCGTGATCCCCTACTAAATTCTTCAAAAAAATCTATTTTTTTTTATATAAAAATCTTATTTTTGCTGTATCTTCTTAAATAAGCGTCTAATCGAAAAAAGGACAAAAATCCGTGACGACCCATATTTTTCATAAAAAATCTATTTTTTTTATATGAAAATCTTATTTTTGCTGTATCTTCTTAAATAAGCGTCTAATCGAAAAAAGGACAAAAATCCGTGACGACCCATATTTTTCATAAAAAATCTATTTTTTTATATGAAAATCTTATTTTTGCTGTATCTTCTTAAATAAGCGTCTAATCGAAAAAAGGACAAAAATCCGTGATCCCCTACTAAATTCTTCAAAAAAATCTATTTTTTTTTATATAAAAATCTTATTTTTGCTGTATCTTCTTAAATAAGCGTCTAATCGAAAAAAGGACAAAAATCCGTGACGACCCATATTTTTCATAAAAAATCTATTTTTTTTATATGAAAATCTTATTTTTGCTGTATCTTCTTAAATAAGCGTCTAATCGAAAAAAGGACAAAAATCCGTGACGACCCATATTTTTCATAAAAAATCTATTTTTTTATATGAAAATCTTATTTTTGCTGTATCTTCTTAAATAAGCGTCTAATCGAAAAAAGGACAAAAATCCGTGACGACCCATATTTTTCATAAAAAATCAATTTTTTTATATGAAAATCTTATTTTTGCTGTATCTTAAATAAGCGTCTAATCGAAAAAAGGACAAAAATCCGTGACGACCCATATTTTTCATAAAAAATCTATTTTTTTATATGAAAATCTTATTTTTGCTGTATCTTCTTAAATAAGCGTCTAATCGAAAAAAGGACAAAAATCCGTGACGACCCATATTTTTCATAAAAAATCTATTTTTTTATATGAAAATCTTATTTTTGCTGTATCTTCTTAAATAAGCGTCTAATCGAAAAAAGGACAAAAATCCGTGATCCCCTACTAAATTCTTCAAAAAAATCTATTTTTTTTTATATAAAAATCTTATTTTTGCTGTATCTTCTTAAATAAGCGTCTAATCGAAAAAAGGACAAAAATCCGTGACGACCCATATTTTTCATAAAAAATCTATTTTTTTTATATGAAAATCTTATTTTTGCTGTATCTTCTTAAATAAGCGTCTAATCGAAAAAAGGACAAAAATCCGTGACGACCCATATTTTTCATAAAAAATCTATTTTTTTATATGAAAATCTTATTTTTGCTGTATCTTCTTAAATAAGCGTCTAATCGAAAAAAGGACAAAAATCCGTGATCCCCTACTAAATTCTTCAAAAAAATCTATTTTTTTTTATATAAAAATCTTATTTTTGCTGTATCTTCTTAAATAAGCGTCTAATCGAAAAAAGGACAAAAATCCGTGACGACCCATATTTTTCATAAAAAATCTATTTTTTTTATATGAAAATCTTATTTTTGCTGTATCTTCTTAAATAAGCGTCTAATCGAAAAAAGGACAAAAATCCGTGACGACCCATATTTTTCATAAAAAATCTATTTTTTTATATGAAAATCTTATTTTTGCTGTATCTTCTTAAATAAGCGTCTAATCGAAAAAAGGACAAAAATCCGTGACGACCCATATTTTTCATAAAAAATCAATTTTTTTATATGAAAATCTTATTTTTGCTGTATCTTAAATAAGCGTCTAATCGAAAAAAGGACAAAAATCCGTGACGACCCATATTTTTCATAAAAAATCTATTTTTTTATATGAAAATCTTATTTTTGCTGTATCTTCTTAAATAAGCGTCTAATCGAAAAAAGGACATAAATCCGTGATCCCCTACCAACTTCTTCAAAAAAATCAATTTTTTTATATGAAAATGTTATTTTTGCTGTATCTTCTTAAATGAGCGTCTAATCGAAAAAGGGACAAAAATCTGTTTTTTTTTATATAAAAATCTTATTTTTGCTGTATCTTCTTAAATAAGCGTCTAATCGAAAAAAGGACAAAAATCCGTGACGACCCATATTTTTCATAAAAAATCTATTTTTTTTATATGAAAATCTTATTTTTGCTGTATCTTCTTAAATAAGCGTCTAATCGAAAAAAGGACAAAAATCCGTGATCCCCTACCAAATTCTTCAAAAAAATCTATTTTTTTTATATAAATACCTTATTTTTGCTGTATCTTCTTAAATAAGCGTCTAATCGAAAAAAGGACAAAAATCCGTGACGACCCATATTTTTCATAAAAAATCTATTTTTTTATATGAAAATCTTATTTTTGCTGTATCTTCTTAAATAAGCGTCTAATCGAAAAAAGGACAAAAATCCGTGATCCCCTACCAAATTCTTCAAAAAAATCTATTTTTTTTATATAAAAACCTTATTTTTGCTGTATCTTCTTAAATAAGCGTCTAATCGGAAAAAGGACAAAAATCTGTGACGACCTATATTTTTCATAAAAAATCCATTTTTTACGTGAAAATCTTATTTTTGCTGCTTATTTTTGCTGTATCTTCTTAAATGAGCGTCTAATCGAAAAAGGGACAAAAATCTGTGATCCCCTACCAAATATATAAAAATCTTAATTTTGCTGCATCTTCTTAAATAAGCGTCTAATCGAAAAGGGACAAAAAACCGTGATCCCCTACCAAGTTTTTCAAAAAAATCTATTTTTTATATGAAAATCTTATTTTTGCTGCAAATTCTTAAATAAGCGTCTAATCGAAAAGGGACAAAAATCCGTGACGACCCATATTTTTCATAAAAAATCTATTTTTTTTATATGAAAATCTTATTTTTGCTGTATCTTCTTAAATAAGCGTCTAATCGAAAAAAGGACAAAAATCCGTGACGACCCATATTTTTCATAAAAAATCTATTTTTTTATATGAAAATCTTATTTTTGCTGTATCTTCTTAAATAAGCGTCTAATCGAAAAAAGGACAAAAATCCGTGATCCCCTACTAAATTCTTCAAAAAAATCTATTTTTTTTATATAAAAATCTTATTTTTGCTGTATCTTCTTAAATAAGCGTCTAATCGAAAAAAGGACAAAAATCCGTGACGACCCATATTTTTCATAAAAAATCTATTTTTTTTATATGAAAATCTTATTTTTGCTGTATCTTCTTAAATAAGCGTCTAATCGAAAAAAGGACAAAAATCCGTGACGACCCATATTTTTCATAAAAAATCTATTTTTTTATATGAAAATCTTATTTTTGCTGTATCTTCTTAAATAAGCGTCTAATCGAAAAAAGGACAAAAATCCGTGATCCCCTACCAAATTCTTCAAAAAAATCTATTTTTTTTATATGAAAATCTTATTTTTGCTGTATCTTCTTAAATAAGCGTCTAATCGAAAAAAGGACAAAAATCATAAAAAATCAATTTTTTTATATGAAAATCTTATTTTTGCTGTATCTTCTTAAATAAGCGTCTAATCGAAAAAAGGACAAAAATCATAAAAAATCTATTTTTTTATATGAAAATCTTATTTTTGCTGTATCTTCTTAAATAAGCGTCTAATCGAAAAAAGGACAAAAATCATAAAAAATCTATTTTTTTATATGAAAATCTTATTTTTGCTGTATCTTCTTAAATAAGCGTCTAATCGAAAAAAGGACAAAAATCATAAAAAATCTATTTTTTTTATATGAAAATCTAATTTTTGCTGTATCTTCTTAAATAAGCGTCTAATCGAAAAAAGGACAAAAATCCGTGACGACCCATATTTTTCATAAAAAATCTATTTTTTTATATGAAAATCTTATTTTTGCTGTATCTTCTTAAATAAGCGTCTAATCGAAAAAAGGACAAAAATCCGTGATCCCCTACCAAATTCTTCAAAAAAATCTATTTTTTTTATATAAAAACCTTATTTTTGCTGTATCTTCTTAAATAAGCGTCTAATCGAAAAAAGGACAAAAATCCGTGACGACCCATATTTTTCATAAAAAATCAATTTTTTTATATGAAAATCTTATTTTTGCTGTATCTTCTTAAATAAGCGTCTAATCGAAAAGAGGACAAAAATCCGTGACGACCCATATTTTTCATAAAAAATCAATTTTTTTATATGAAAATCTTATTTTTGCTGTATCTTCTTAAATAAGCGTCTAATCGAAAAAAGGACAAAAATCCGTGATCCCCTACCAAATTCTTCAAAAAAATCTATTTTTTTTTTTTATATAAAAACCTTATTTTTGCTGTATCTTCTTAAATAAGCGTCTAATCGAAAAAAGGACAAAAATACGTGACGATCCATATTTTTCATAAAAAATCTATTTTTTTATATGAAAATCTTATTTTTGCTGTATCTTCTTAAATAAGCGTCTAATCGAAAAAAGTACAAAAATCCGTGACGACCCATATTTTTCATAAAAAATCTATTTTTTTATATGAAAATCTTATTTTTGCTGTATCTTCTTAAATAAGCGTCTAATCGAAAAAAGGACAAAAATCCGTGATCCCCTACCAAATTCTTCAAAAAAAACTATTTTTTTTTTATATAAAAATCTTATTTTTGCTGTATCTTCTTAAATAAGCGTCTAATCGAAAAAAGGACAAAAATCCGTGACGACCCATATTTTTCATAAAAAATCTATTTTTTTTATATGAAAATCTTATTTTTGCTGTATCTTCTTAAATAAGCGTCTAATCGAAAAGAGGACAAAAATCCGTGACGACCCATATTTTTCATAAAAAATCAATTTTTTTATATGAAAATCTTATTTTTGCTGTATCTTCTTAAATAAGCGTCTAATCGAAAAAAGGACAAAAATCCGTGATCCCCTACCAAATTCTTCAAAAAAATCTATTTTTTTTTTTATATAAAAACCTTATTTTTGCTGTATCTTCTTAAATAAGCGTCTAATCGAAAAAAGGACAAAAATCCGTGATCCCCTACTAAATTCTTCAAAAAAATCTATTTTTTTTTATATAAAAATCTTATTTTTGCTGTATCTTCTTAAATAAGCGTCTAATCGAAAAAAGGACAAAAATCCGTGACGACCCATATTTTTCATAAAAAATCTATTTTTTTTTTATATAAAAATCTTATTTTTGCTGTATCTTCTTAAATAAGCGTCTAATCGAAAAAAGGACAAAAATCCGTGATCCCCTACTAAATTCTTCAAAAAAATCTATTTTTTTTTATATAAAAATCTTATTTTTGCTGTATCTTCTTAAATGAGCGTCTAATCGAAAAAGGGACAAAAATCTGTGATCCCCTACCAAATATATAAAAATCTTAATTTTGCTGCATCTTCTTAAATAAGCGTCTAATCGAAAAGGGACAAAAAACCGTGATCCCCTACCAAGTTTTTCAAAAAAATCTATTTTTTATATGAAAATCTTATTTTTGCTGCAAATTCTTAAATAAGCGTCTAATCGAAAAGGGACAAAAATCCGTGATCCTCTACCAAGTTTTTCAAAAAAATCTATTTTTTTATATAAAAGTCTTATTTTTGCTGTATCTTTTTAAACAAGCGTCTAATCGAAAAAAGAACAAAAATCCGTGATCCCCTACCAAATTCTTCAAAAAAATCAATTTTTTTATATGAAAATGTTATTTTTGCTGTATCTTCTTAAATGAGCGTCTAATCGAAAAAGGGACAAAAATCTGTTTTTTTTTTATATAAAAATCTTATTTTTGCTGTATCTTCTTAAATAAGCGTCTAATCGAAAAAAGGACAAAAATCCGTGACGACCCATATTTTTCATAAAAAATCTATTTTTTTTATATGAAAATCTTATTTTTGCTGTATCTTCTTAAATAAGCGTCTAATCGAAAAAAGGACAAAAATCCGTGACGACCCATATTTTTCATAAAAAATCTATTTTTTTATATGAAAATCTTATTTTTGCTGTATCTTCTTAAATAAGCGTCTAATCGAAAAGAGGACAAAAATCCGTGACGACCCATATTTATCATAAAAAATCAATTTTTTTATATGAAAATCTTATTTTTGCTGTATCTTCTTAAATAAGCGTCTAATCGAAAAAAGGACAAAAATCCGTGATCCCCTACTAAATTCTTCAAAAAAATCTATTTTTTTTTATATAAAAATCTTATTTTTGCTGTATCTTCTTAAATAAGCGTCTAATCGAAAAAAGGACAAAAATCCGTGACGACCCATATTTTTCATAAAAAATCTATTTTTTTTATATGAAAATCTTATATTTGCTGTATCTTCTTAAATGAGCGTCTAATCGAAAAAGGGACAAAAATCTGTGATCCCCTACCAAATATATAAAAATCTTAATTTTGCTGCATCTTCTTAAATAAGCGTCTAATCGAAAAGGGACAAAAAACCGTGATCCCCTACCAAGTTTTTCAAAAAAATCTATTTTTTATATGAAAATCTTATTTTTGCTGCAAATTCTTAAATAAGCGTCTAATCGAAAAGGGACAAAAATCCGTGATCCTCTACCAAGTTTTTCAAAAAAATCTATTTTTTTATATAAAAGTCTTATTTTTGCTGTATCTTTTTAAACAAGCGTCTAATCGAAAAAAGAACAAAAATCCGTGATCCCCTACCAAATTCTTCAAAAAAATCAATTTTTTTATATGAAAATGTTATTTTTGCTGTATCTTCTTAAATGAGCGTCTAATCGAAAAAGGGACAAAAATCTGTTTTTTTTTATATAAAAATCTTATTTTTGCTGTATCTTCTTAAATAAGCGTCTAATCGAAAAAAGGACAAAAATCCGTGACGACCCATATTTTTCATAAAAAATCTATTTTTTTTATATGAAAATCTTATTTTTGCTGTATCTTCTTAAATAAGCGTCTAATCGAAAAAAGGACAAAAATCCGTGACGACCCATATTTTTCATAAAAAATCTATTTTTTTATATGAAAATCTTATTTTTGCTGTATCTTCTTAAATAAGCGTCTAATCGAAAAAAGGACAAAAATCCGTGATCCCCTACTAAATTCTTCAAAAAAATCTATTTTTTTTTATATAAAAATCTTATTTTTGCTGTATCTTCTTAAATAAGCGTCTAATCGAAAAAAGGACAAAAATCCGTGACGACCCATATTTTTCATAAAAAATCTATTTTTTTTATATGAAAATCTTATTTTTGCTGTATCTTCTTAAATAAGCGTCTAATCGAAAAAAGGACAAAAATCCGTGACGACCCATATTTTTCATAAAAAATCTATTTTTTTATATGAAAATCTTATTTTTGCTGTATCTTCTTAAATAAGCGTCTAATCGAAAAAAGGACAAAAATCATAAAAAATCAATTTTTTTATATGAAAATCTTATTTTTGCTGTATCTTCTTAAATAAGCGTCTAATCGAAAAAAGGACAAAAATCATAAAAAATCTATTTTTTTATATGAAAATCTTATTTTTGCTGTATCTTCTTAAATAAGCGTCTAATCGAAAAAAGGACAAAAATCCGTGACGACCCATATTTTTCATAAAAAATCTATTTTTTTATATGAAAATCTTATTTTTGCTGTATCTTCTTAAATAAGCGTCTAATCGAAAAAAGGACAAAAATCCGTGATCCCCTACCAAATTCTTCAAAAAAATCTATTTTTTTTATATAAAAACCTTATTTTTGCTGTATCTTCTTAAATAAGCGTCTAATCGAAAAAAGGACAAAAATCCGTGACGACCCATATTTTTCATAAAAAATCAATTTTTTTATATGAAAATCTTATTTTTGCTGTATCTTCTTAAATAAGCGTCTAATCGAAAAGAGGACAAAAATCCGTGACGACCCATATTTTTCATAAAAAATCAATTTTTTTATATGAAAATCTTATTTTTGCTGTATCTTCTTAAATAAGCGTCTAATCGAAAAAAGGACAAAAATCCGTGATCCCCTACCAAATTCTTCAAAAAAATCTATTTTTTTTTATATAAAAACCTTATTTTTGCTGTATCTTCTTAAATAAGCGTCTAATCGAAAAAAGGACAAAAATACGTGACGATCCATATTTTTCATAAAAAATCTATTTTTTTATATGAAAATCTTATTTTTGCTGTATCTTCTTAAATAAGCGTCTAATCGAAAAAAGTACAAAAATCCGTGACGACCCATATTTTTCATAAAAAATCTATTTTTTTTATATGAAAATCTTATTTTTGCTGTATCTTCTTAAATAAGCGTCTAATCGAAAAAAGGACAAAAATCCGTGATCCCCTACCAAATTCTTCAAAAAAAACTATTTTTTTTTATATAAAAATCTTATTTTTGCTGTATCTTCTTAAATAAGCGTCTAATCGAAAAAAGGACAAAAATCCGTGACGACCCATATTTTTCATAAAAAATCTATTTTTTTTATATGAAAATCTTATTTTTGCTGTATCTTCTTAAATAAGCGTCTAATCGAAAAGAGGACAAAAATCCGTGACGACCCATATTTTTCATAAAAAATCAATTTTTTTATATGAAAATCTTATTTTTGCTGTATCTTCTTAAATAAGCGTCTAATCGAAAAAAGGACAAAAATCCGTGATCCCCTACCAAATTCTTCAAAAAAATCTATTTTTTTTTTTATATAAAAACCTTATTTTTGCTGTATCTTCTTAAATAAGCGTCTAATCGAAAAAAGGACAAAAATCCGTGACGACCCATATTTTTCATAAAAAATCAATTTTTTTATATGAAAATCTTATTTTTGCTGTATCTTCTTAAATAAGCGTCTAATCGAAAAGAGGACAAAAATCCGTGACGACCCATATTTTTCATAAAAAATCAATTTTTTTATATGAAAATCTTATTTTTGCTGTATCTTCTTAAATAAGCGTCTAATCGAAAAAAGGACAAAAATCCGTGATCCCCTACCAAATTCTTCAAAAAAATCTATTTTTTTTTATATAAAAACCTTATTTTTGCTGTATATTCTTAAATAAGCGTCTAATCGAAAAAAGGACAAAAATACGTGACGATCCATATTTTTCATAAAAAATCTATTTTTTTATATGAAAATCTTATTTTTGCTGTATCTTCTTAAATAAGCGTCTAATCGAAAAAAGGACAAAAATCCGTGACGACCCATATTTTTCATAAAAAATCAATTTTTTTATATGAAAATCTTATTTTTGCTGTATCTTCTTAAATAAGCGTCTAATCGAAAAAAGGACAAAAATCCGTGATCCCCTACCAAATTCTTCACAAAAATCTATTTTTTTTTTTATATAAAAATCTTATTTTTGCTGTATCTTCTTAAATAAGCGTCTAATCGAAAAAAGGACAAAAATCCGTGACGACCCATATTTTTCATAAAAAATCTATTTTTTTATATAAAAATCTTATTTTTGCTGTATCTTCTTAAATAAGCGTCTAATCGAAAAAAGGACAAAAATCCGTGACGACACATATTTTTCATAAAAAATCTATTTTTTTATATAAAAATCTTATTTTTGCTGTATCTTCTTAAATAAGCGTCTAAACGAAAAAAGGACATAAATCCGTGATCCCCTACCAACTTCTTAAAAAAAATCTATTTTTTTTATATAAAAATCTTATTTTTGCTGTATCTTCTTAAATAAGCGTCTAATCGAAAAAAGGACAAAAATCCGTGACGACCCATATTTTTCATAAAAAATCAATTTTTTTATATGAAAATCTTATTTTTGCTGTATCTTCTTAAATAAGCGTCTAATCGAAAAAAGGACAAAAATCCGTGATCCCCTACCAAATTCTTCACAAAAATCTATTTTTTTTTTATATAAAAATCTTATTTTTGCTGTATCTTCTTAAATAAGCGTCTAATCGAAAAAAGGACAAAAATCCGTGACGACCCATATTTTTCATAAAAAATCTATTTTTTTATATGAAAATCTTATTTTTGCTGTATCTTCTTAAATAAGCGTCTAATCGAAAAAAGGACAAATATCCGTGATCCCCTACCAAATTCTTCAAAAAAATCTATTTTTTTTATATAAAAACTTTATTTTTGCTGTATCTTCTTAAATAAGCGTCTAATCGAATAAAGGACAAAAATCCGTGATCCCCTACCAAATTCTTCAAAAAATCTATTTTTTTATATAAAAACCTTATTTTTGCTGTATCTTCTTAAATAAGCGTCTAATCGAAAAGAGGACAAAAAGCCGTGACGACCCATATTTTTCATAAAAAATCAATTTTTTTATATGAAAATCTTATTTTTGCTGTATCTTCTTAAAGAAAAAAGGACAAAAATTCGTGATCCCCTACCAACTTCTTCAAAAAAATCTATTTTTTTTATATAAAAATCTTATTTTTGCTGTATCTTCTTAAATAAGCGTCTAATCGAAAAAAGGACAAAAATCCGTGATCCCCTACCAAATTCTTCACAAAAACCTATTTTTTTTTTATATAAAAATCTTATTTTTGCTGTATCTTCTTAAATAAGCGTCTAATCGAAAAAAGGACAAAAATCCGTGACGACCCATATTTTTCATAAAAAATCTATTTTTTTATATGAAAATCTTATTTTTGCTGTATCTTCTTAAATAAGCGTCTAATCGAAAAAAGGACCAAAATCCGTGACGACCCATATTTTTCATAAAAAATTTATTTTTTTATATGAAAATCTTATTTTTGCTGTATCTTCTTAAATAAGCGTCTAATCGAAAAAAGGACAAAAATCCGTGATCCCCTACCAAATTCTTCAAAAAAATCTATTTTTTTATATAAAAACCTTATATTTGCTGTATCTTCTTAAATAAGCGTCTAATCGAAAAAAGGACAAAAATCCGTGATCCCCTACCAAATTCTTCACAAAAATCTATTTTTTTTTTATATAAAAATCTTATTTTTGCTGTGTCTTCTTAAATAAGCGTCTAATCGAAAAAAGGACAAAAATCCGTGACGACCCATATTTTTCATAAAAAATCTATTTTTTTATATAAAAATCTTATTTTTGCTGTATCTTCTTAAATAAGCGTCTAAACGAAAAAAGGACATAAATCCGTGATCCCCTACCAACTTCTTCAAAAAAATCTATTTTTTTATATAAAAATCTTATTTTTGCTGTATCTTCTTAAATAAGCGTCTAATCGAAAAAAGGACAAACATCCGTGATCCCCTACCAAATTCTTCACAAAAATCTATTTTATTTATATAAAAACTTTATTTTTGCTGTATCTTCTTAAATAAGCGTCTAATCGAAAAAAGGACAAAAATCCGTGATCCCCTACCAAATTCTTCAAAAAAATCTATTTTTTTTTTATATGAACATCTTATTTTTGCTGTATCTTCTTAAATAAGCGTCTAATCGAAAAAAGGACAAAAATCCGTGATCCCCTACCAAATTCTTCAAAAAAATCTATTTTTTTTTTTTTATATAAAAATCTTATTTTTGCTGTATCTTCTTAAATAAGCGTCTAATCGAAAAAAGGACAAAAATCCGTGATCCCCTACCAACTTCTTCAAAAAAATCTATTTTTTTTATATAAAAACCTTATTTTTGCTGTATCTTCTTAAATAAGCGTCTAATCGAAAAAAGGACAAAAATCCGTGATCCCCTACCAACTTCTTCAAAAAAATCTATTTTTTTATATGAAAATCTTATTTTTGCTGTATCTTCTTAAATAAGCGTCTAATCGAAAAAAGGACAAAAATCCGTGACGACCCATATTTTTCATAAAAAATCTATTTTTTATATGAAAATCTTATTTTTGCTGTATCTTCTTAAATAAGCGTCTAATCGAAAAAAGCACAAAAATCCGTGATCCCCTACCAAATTCTTCAAAAAAATCTATTTTTTTTATATAAAAACCTTATTTTTGCTGTATCTTCTTAAATAAGCGTCTAATCGAAAAAAGGACAAAAATCCGTGATCCCCTACCAACTTCTTCAAAAAAATCTATTTTTTTATATGAAAATCTTATTTTTGCTGTATCTTCTTAAATAAGCGTCTAATCGAAAAAAGCACAAAAATCCGTGATCCCCTACCAAATTCTTCAAAAAAATCTATTTTTTTTATATAAAAACCTTATTTTTGCTGTATCTTCTTAAATAAGCGTCTAATCGAAAAAAGGACAAAAATCCGTGATCCCCTACCAACTTCTTCAAAAAAATCTATTTTTTTATATGAAAATCTTATTTTTGCTGTATCTTCTTAAATAAGCGTCTAATCGAAAAAAGGACAAAAATCCGTGACGACCCATATTTTTCATTTTTCATTTATTTTTTATATGAAAATCTTATTTTTGCTGTATCTTCTTAAATAAGCGTCTAATCGAAAAAAGCACAAAAATCCGTGATCCCCTACCAAATTCTTCAAAAAAATCTATTTTTTTTATATAAAAACCTTATTTTTGCTGTATCTTCTTAAATAAGCGTCTAATCGAAAAAAGGACAAAAATCCGTGATCCCCTACCAACTTCTTCAAAAAAATCTATTTTTTTATATGAAAATCTTATTTTTGC